>OX439010.1:34980524-35663024 GCA_949316495.1 Amphiduros pacificus | reverse complement strand
AAACTGTTAAGTCACACAACATAAAGGAGAACATTTCTCTTGCCATTAATCGCAAAGTGTTAATTTCCTATAAGAAAGCCAATCAAGAGCCTAATCGCTTTAGGGCACTGATATGTAATATTTCCATCGTATTCGCTTTATTTCAAAGAGAATTGGTTTTGACTGATGTCGACGTTATCCTGAGTATTGAGTGGATAATTTGGCAGCCAAGTTTAATCGTTTTACTGTAGAAATCAATAGCGAGACTTGTTCTTTCTTGTAGTGTCGACATCCAAAACACATTGAGTGAGACCGAATTTGTCACATCACACGCGAGATACCATGTGACTATGCGTGGCGCCGGGTCTCGTGACAAAACTGCAAGTCTAAAAGCCAAGCCATATTGAATGGGTTCAATATAACCATAAAAATGCATGTTATATTTTGAACAAGGCATTTCAAAGAAAAACTACTGCAAATCGTGACATTCAAGTAATTTTAAAGATAGCTTGTATTGTCTGGGCACAGTATCCCCCAAAATTGTTAATTACAAAATGCTATAAAGCAAAAAGAATTACAGTTGAAAATCTTTACACTGTGTGATGAATCTTGTAAACTGCTAAAAAAAGTTAATCCTAACTTGAGCAAGACAAATTGTGTCGATAAGAAACTGCTGAGAAATAATAATGGGAAGATGGCACACAAACAAAGCAACTTTGCCCACGCTCTTCCTTCTAATTATGTCACATCAACCTGAGGATTAATGACAATACGGAGAAGTGTGCGAGACCAGCCTATACCTAAGACACAGGAGGTGAAGATGGCACAGTAATTAACAGTGCTTAATGAGAAGTATCATGATTTATCTGGTGGAGATTGATGATCCACCAGGTGTGATCATGATCCCACACCCAGCCCTGGACTATTCTTGTCACTTAATGTCGTCCTGGTATGTTGGACTATTCCTGTCATTTAGCACTGTCCTCGAGGAAACCATAGGCCAAAACATAGAAAATGTTGATGCTCCTTTTTCTCGCCTTTTTCTTTTTTAATCACTCTGACACTTTTTATAAAAAAATAAACGTTCAAGCACAAAATTGCAAAGATTTTACCATGGAAATCGGCATTCTATGGTTGTTATGCGAGGATAGCACGTAATTAACTTAAAACGAGGATCAATGCCTGTTCATCGGGTGCCCTATCTTTAACTTTGTCAACCCATGTGTAATGGCGGCATTGGATCAGAATTCAGAGCAGGTCTGAGAGACTACGGTGGCAGTTGATGTGTGTCGTCAGGTATTCAGGGCTTGTCACCCGTCGTTTCCACTCGGGGTAGCAGAGTGGGTAGCAGAGTCCCCGCCAATCCCATACTATGAATATACCACATTCACACACCATTATTGATTTTCTCATAATCACACAAATCCTGCATCCATATAAACTCTGGCTGACAGTAATCCAGGCCACAATGTTCATGCCACAAATGCTTTAAACACAAATATCGCCCGCTACCTTGATCTCACCCAAATTCCAAGTTTTGTGACTTAAATCACAGAAGCTAGCCAATCTCCCATTTTGACATTTTCTCATTGAACAATTGTGAAATCACAGAGGGATCATTATATGTTTGCCATGTAAACAATGAGTGTCAATTATAAGGTCATATTGTTCCAGGTGGGTCTTTTCAGCATTCTTTATCGTGATGGGACACTGTTAGGTTCCCACATTGCACCACAAATTTCCCAGAATGCACCACCGAGTGAAGTCTTTGTGTGGGGGATAACCCAGATGTCTTGTGCCAAAGTGAGGCCAACATCCTGTCCCCTTATTGGCTACACCTGGAACCCTGGGATAGCAAGCATAGGATCATGGGACATTTCACAAAGAAACTGACCTCAACAAGATCCTGGGTTCTCAAACAAAGACATTCAAGATGACTGAACCATAAGAGACCTTTAATGCAGCTGATATACTGTGAAAAATCTTTTGGATGAAAAACCATGAAATATTTACAAACTATTAAAAATAACATTTTTGTTTCTCTGATGTTCAGCCTGTGAGGTCCCTCCATTTTTATAATAAAGAGTTTAATGGCTCATAATGGATCAAGATAAGGGGATGATCAAGTGGAAACAATAGCAAAACAGACAATACCAGACTTCAGAGACCTTGGCAAGACCCTGCTTCACCTGCCATCACAACGACATTAAAATTACATCATCACTTAACTGTTATTAATTACTTTGTATCATGAAAATGTCTTTCAGGTTTTAATGTCAATTAATGGAGCCCGGGACTTTGAGTGCCCCCCCCACTGTTTCTCGGTATTGCTTTTATTCGCAGCCAATTCCCTTCAGTTTAAGACATCTTTTTCTCGAATAAGATCTAATTAGCTAATTGTCGAGCATGATTCAGATTCAAGCCAAAAGAAAAAAAAACAGGCCTGTCACTGTCTGCCACCAGGGGTCACTCCTTGCTATTTTTTTCACAGATTAAACTTTGGGGAATCTGCGCATGGTTCTTTTTGCAAAGACTGAACTCGTTCATTGTTTCGCTACCCAGGAGCTATCAAAGTCGAGTAACCCAACCATTACTGTGTGAACACATGGTGTGTTGCGATGAAGGATCAAGTCTCACAAGATGGTAGTTCTTCTGGCCCGGCCTCCTGAGACTAACAAAACTTTTTTGGTGATGGGAAGGGGTGTGTGTGTGGAGTTGGGGAGGGCAGAATTGAGCACCGTCCTCATCACCCAACTCCTGCGGGTGTTTGCCAATATTACTGCACATCCCATCATAAGTCAGACTGGGTGACCAAGTCCTTGCCGCAAGATCGGTGCCAAGGGCTCGGGGGACCGGGCTAAGCTGTCAAATACTTGATTAGGCAGCTGATTAAGTGCTTTCCACTGTCACAGCACAATCATATAATTGATTAGTGAAAAACCTTAATGTCGGGTCTCGATTGTCTCACCATGCCTCAAATAATCGCCTCACGGGTGGGCACCAACCGACCGGCCAGAATGGGTTTTTGACATTTTTAATTCCGCATCTTGACACTGAGTGAGCGAGGCCCGAGTGAGAATGGGACCAGAATTGGAACCGAGATGGGACCATGTTTTCTGTCACAGCAACAACTGTCTATAATTGGCTGCACGAGTGGGGCCGCGTCTCGTAACGATCGAGTGTCAACACCCCAATCACAACAAATCTGCAAGTAATTTTATTTGGATCTCGTGGCAATTATGTTTTAATTGTACATCTGCTGAGTGCGATATTGGCCAAGATGGCTTCAGTTTTTGATGATTGTCAGCAAGTAGGGCATTTATAAAGTGTATCACAATGGTGAGTCAAAGAGCCAAATGTATGGTCGTGCAGCATACAGTACTGGCAGGTCGAGAAGGTTATCACATCACTACTGGCTTCACCATCACATTAAACACATGACACCCCATGTTAACTGTCCATTACATAAAAAAGAAAAAAAAGAAAAGAAAAAAATCACTATAAGAAAACATTCTGAAGATGGTTCTGTATGTGTTTTGGTGTTAGTGTGTCCAAGAAAAAAAACGTGAAAGATAGGGTGCTCTGGTAGAGACAGGTCTATTAATCTCACACGTGGCATTTTGTACAGAGTCTGTCTTTAATTTTCTTCTCATCTCTCATGGCAGGAATTACTCCTGAGTAGTTGCTATCTAGGCTACAAAGTGCCAAGTGCTTTCCTACGTTTGACTTTTTTTTCACACATCACATTCTTGTTTCTTGGTTGTATTACAACAACATTTAAAGAAAAAAATCTTTGTAAAGATGACAAATCACACTGAGCTTGCTTAGCTTTTTTAACATAAACTAGAATTTTGTATTAAATAAAACTTATCTGTTATCAAAAGTCATTCAAACATAAGTGTTTACTTACTGCTCTTGACTTAACCATGTATCATCTATATTGTATCACAAATAACAGGGGCAGTGACTCGGCCTGCAAACTCTAACCCTAATGTCTTCCCAACACAAGATCTCTCAACCCTCCAGTGTGTGTACTCTACCTTACAATCCTTAATCTTCCATTGTCTACCTGTGGGTATATACCTTTCTACCTGGACCCTCACATTGACCGCGGCGTCATCTGTCTTGATCACATTCTAATCTCCTATGCTGAAAACCTATCCCATAATCCAATCTGTGTCTCACCCATGTTCTCCCCTCCCACATTTCACATCCTGGCACTTGCCAAAACTAATCTACCTCTTTACCAACGTTCTACATACATACGAACATATTCCTTACATTTTTGGTGTCTCAAGATTTTTGTTTCCCTCTTAAATCATGTATTCTCTCGTTGGTGGTGGCACGTTCACCGTGGTATCATGGAGAGTGGTAGGTTGCCTACATAAAAACACGGGGGAGAACATTTCAGGAATCTCTCCCTATCTGGAACCTTGCTGCAGGTCTCTCATGTTTGGCAACTCTGCCAGAAATGTAAGCTATTAGGACAGGAAAGACAAGTCCTTTAGTTTTTACTCTGTTACAGATTGGTCTCCAAAGACTTCAAATGGGGAGGCTAATAACATCCTTCTGGGTCCTATGTACCATTTTTTACTGTGCCCTGTAATGTGTACCATGTACCATGTACCATGCACTGACTGTGCTGTATACCATGTACCATGCACTGACTGTGCTGTATACCATGTACCATGCACTGACTTTGCTGTATACCATGTACCATGCACTGACTGTGCTGTATACCATGTACCATGTTCTTTTGCAAATCTTATGTTTTGTTCCATGTCACAGTCTTGAAAGATGCGACTCCCAAAAGCTAACATGTTAGAACTGTGATGGACTACTGGCAGAATGCTGGTGAGATCCAGACTACTTTACCAGTTGAACTTCAGGGACTTACTTTAAATGCATTGAGACAACCCAGGGTTAAAAACTTCTTCAAATGCAAGAACTCTTCTGGATAGTCCGGGTGGATAGAATTGAGTGTTTCAAGATTCATTATACCAATTTTTTTCAAGTATCAGTACATATTGTGTTCTTTTCTATTTGATCAATATTACCTGTTGAAATACTGGATTTGTATAAAAAAATATAAGAATATCAGTAACATTAACGAATTATAAAGTTCACCCATAAGAATGATCTGATGTACTGGTAAGTTCACTATTAGTCTTGCTCAGGTTGATAGGAGCTTATAATATCACATACAGATGCGTGAGCTGAAATAATTCTACTAACTACTGAAGATTAAGAAGTAGTAATATATGTGGGTTTGTCCTTACATCACCAACCTGCAGTATATAACCCCGGGCGTAGTCCTCGTACGACCAGCCAAAGCCGTGCAGGACCTGGATGACCTCCTCATGCTGGAGGACGCTGAACAGTCGGTCCAGAAGGATCTTGAGTCGGATGGGCGTGGCCTGGGCTCCGTATAACATCAGACTGGCGATGTCAAACACAATGTTAGGCTGGACCACTTCTACCTGCATGCCCAACTGGTACATGGAGCGGTAGCCAAGCTTGTCTAGAGCTGCAAATAAATATAAAGTATTTCTCTTTTTTATTTGAATAAATATTAAAAGGATATACAAAATCTTTTTAAAAAATTAGATTTTTACTTGGATCGTAGAATGTTTTATGAAGCCTTCATGTATTTTGAAACCATGTTGGGTTGAATTTTTGTGATTTTTTATATATATATATATATTGAGGTGAACTTCAATTTTTTTTCTCTCAAACCCATTCATAGTGTTATTCTAATCAACTGTTTTATTTCCGAATTGAACCGAAACCGTGAAAAAAGTCGATAGAGATGAAAAGAAAAGAGGATATCATAAATTCAAAGGGAGCATTTCAGATGTCATGAAACAAACCTATTTTGTACAATACTTCCATTATTATCAAGCATAGATATTATATATAGATCCAACCCTGCATATTAATTAGAGATACACGTTACAACCAAGAAATGTATGAAATTGTATAATGGATTGACAACATGTTGGTATTAATGTGTCACAAGGTCAAACTTTGACCTCGACGAGAAGTCTGCACTTTTCATCATGATAAGCGTATGCAAATGAGATGGCAAAAGCCCCTTGTCATATTTCGCATGGAAAGTGACATTCATTTTTTTATGTGTCATAAATATGTATACAAAATATGATGGAGTAAATCCGGTAGTAAGCCAATGACAGATACTGGCCCGTCACATGGGGTGTAAATGAGAGCGGTCTAGTCTCATCACTTTGATTGAAAATGAGGCTACTTGATTGAAAGTGAGGCTTGGACGTCAAGGCCAGCCTCATTCCCATTCAGGTGTGAAGCTGACAATTTTGGCGTAATCTGTGGCCTGATAAAACAATTTTCTTCAAAGCCTCTTTCCATATTTCCATTACAGGGTTGGCTTTATCTGTGGATGCTAGCCCTTGTTCTATGCTAATCTTATTACAATCAGGCCGCATTTTGCCAGCCGCAGCGCGAGACATATCAAACTTTTATGGATGACTGGATCTGGGCATTGTGATCCGATGTGAATGGTAAAGAGTGTACAAAAGGCTGAGCATAAAGAAGACTGGCAAGAATAGGAAAAGATCAGGGGTAGCGGGGAGCTGAGGGAAGGGACACCATCTTGTGCCCAGGGGCTCAGTCCTTGATCGATACAAAGTTAATGAATGTGCGACAACAAGCAGCCACGAATACCAAAGATCACCCCGTGGTATAAATCACAATTATGCACACCTACGAGTGGCCAGATGAAAAAATAAATCATGTGCGAGTGTGCTTGCTTTATGACAGAGGCGGTGTGTTGCTGACTGCACAAGGAGGTTTAGGACGCTAGGGGACAGGGCGCGCTGAGACGGTCACCGCACTCCGTCCAGCTGCCCTCAACTACCAATAATTGATACAAATAGAACCATTTAAGCGAATTAAGGACGGGTGCCACGTGGAATAGCAATGACCAGTCCGCTGTGTGCGTTTAGAGCCGTCTCCTGACAGACTGTTATGTATGTACGCCGGGCCCTGCGCCGAGATGGACAGAAGCTGTAGTGGACTTACTGTGGTCATCTCTTATGCTTGGACGACCCGCAGCAAAGTGCCACCCTCCCCGGTCGTCCCTCTGCCCACCCTCACTTGTTATGTCGCTCACAGTCCGGGGGATTCACGGCGCAGAATTTGGCAGAAGTGACCAGAATTATGCCACCGCCTTCTCCAATTGACCAAATGTCCACTAAGACGCGATCCCGCACCAGAAATAACAACCACTCAGGCAATTTACGCCCAGAACGGTCTTGTCATTTCGTGGCCGTCCAATTCTCGGCGGACATTTATCTTCCCATGTAACTTATGTCTAAACACCTGCCAGCAAGTCAGAATTACATGGGTGAAAATGACCTCTGCACCTTTACAGAGAATGCAGAGGGAGATGACAGACTGATGCGGATGTCTCCTAGATGTCTTGGCGTGGCGTCAGAGATGTGCTCTGGCATTCTGCGTGTGTTTGCCATCGGGCGTTTTCCCCCCTCCACTTCCCCTATACTATACTAATAGGATTTGGCTTGCAGACATGAGTACCATGGCCGGGACCAAAACGCCCTGTATCCTCCCGCTCAAACACTGATCGGAATTTGTTCTTTGTATGTTATTTGATAACAGCATTCCCTGAGGGGACGCATAAAGTGCCTACAAACTCCTTTTTGAATTTGTGGCTCAAGACGCCGAAGCAATGCACCCCTTTTTTGTTTTCCCTTGTCAGGTCTTTGTCAACTTGGCTGATGAATAAAACAGCATTGTATCGCCAGTCCATCTATATGCCTTAGTAAATTTATTTGTGGACATAATCTGTCTGTTATTGAATAAACAGTTACCATTAAGGGAATTTATGCTCACTCGACAAAGAGTAAACATTCCAAGAGATCCATTATACAATAAGAGTCCAGTACGGATGCTACATTTGCCCCATTAAGTGTGCAATGAATAAAGATGATTTGAGAGTCCACACGATGTAGCAAATTACATGTGACGACTTTGGATTATGAATGCATATTACGGCAGCACGTACAGCGCAGGGGTGCGTAATGTCCCTCTGTGCGAGCCAAATGGCCGCGATCACCAACGATGTCCAGACTCGACCGCCGCGGCACGACATACACCCGATTACCTCATTATGGCAATCGTCAGTCACAAAACACTTTATGTGGGCTGGCCAATCAGGCAAGAGCAATAATTGATCACTTTGTCATTTTTGGCTACTTCACTGCCACATATGGAATGCTTTATGGAGTCTTTGTCGTCACTTCACTTACACAGTCTCATACTGTTTTAGCCCTCTTGTCTCCTAATCTGAATCAATAAAGCTCTAATTTATTAGATTCAATTACTGTGGATCAATAATTTACAGGCAGTTAGTGTATGTATAAACATCTTAGGACAGCAGCGTTGGCTTACGAGACACGCAAGGCTCGGTCGAGCATGGCAGGCGACAATCTAGATGTGTGTCATTCTCTCCTCCGGTACTATACACCTTCTAATTAATCAACACACGTGTCCTCGCCACATCTGTGCTCCCACATGCTTGTATTGATAAAGTACTAATCAAGGTAACACAAAGGACTTCTCCTCAAGCCCTTGTTTTATCACGTGTCTACTGTCTGCATATAAATACATGGGCACTCTCAAATGTGATGCATATATTTTGCATAGGACTATTATTTCTTAATTTGTTCTATCAGTTAAAGTATCATTGATGTACAGCTACATTCAGGGTCACCTATTTTTTCAATATAGCTGCATTCAGAGAACATCTATCAGAGATGTACAGCTATATCAAGCTTTACCTATTAATATTGTACAGCTGCATTAAGGGATCATCTATCAGTGTTGTACAGCTATATCAAGCTTTACCTATTAATGTTGTACAGCTGCATTCAGAGAACATCTATCAGAGATGTACAGCTATATCAAGCTTTACCTATTAATGTTGCACAGCTGCATTAAGGGATCATCTATCAGAGATGTACAGTTATATCAAGCTTTACCTATTAATGTTGTACAGCTGCATTCAGAGAACATCTATCAGAGATGTACAGCTATATCAAGCTTTACCTATTAATGTTGCACAGCTGCATTAAGGGATCATCTATCAGTGATGTACAGCTATATCAAGGTTTACCTATTAATGTTGTACAGCTGCATTTAGGGATCATCTATCAGTGATGTACAGCTATATCAAGGTTTACCTATTAATGTTGTACAGCTGCATTCAGAGAACATCTATCAGAGATGTACAGCTATATCAAGCTTTACCTATTAATGTTGCACAGCTGCATTAAGGGATCATCTATCAGAGATGTACAGTTATATCAAGCTTTACCTATTAATGTTGTACAGCTGCATTCAGAGAACATCTATCAGAGATGTACAGCTATATCAAGCTTTACCTATTAATGTTGCACAGCTGCATTAAGGGATCATCTATCAGAGATGTACAGCTATATCAAGCTTTACCTATTAATGTTGCACAGCTGCATTAAGGGATCATCTATCAGAGATGTACAGTTATATCAAGCTTTACCTATTAATGTTGTACAGCTGCATTCAGAGAACATCTATCAGAGATGTACAGCTATATCAAGCTTTACCTATTAATGTTGCACAGCTGCATTAAGGGATCATCTATCAGTGATGTACAGCTATATCAAGGTTTACCTATTAATGTTGTACAGCTGCATTTAGGGATCATCTATCAGTGATGTACAGCTATATCAAGGTTTACCTATTAATGTTGTACAGCTGCATTTAGGGATCATCTATCAGTGATGTACAGCTATATCAAGGTTTACCTATTAATGTTGTACAGCTGCATTAAGGGATCATCTATCAGTGTTGTACAGCTATATCAAGGTTTACCTATTAATGTTGTACAGCTGCATTAAGGGATCATCTATCAGTGTTGTACAGCTATATCAAGGTTTACCTATTAATGTTGTACAGCTGCATTAAGGGATCATCTATCAGTGATGTACAGCTATATCAAGGTTTACCTATTAATGTTGTACAGCTGCATTAAGGGATCATCTATCAGTGATGTACAGCTATATCAAGGTTTACCTATTAATGTTGTACAGCTGCATTAAGGGATCATCTATCAGTGTTGTACAGCTATATCAAGGTTTACCTATTAATGTTGTACAGCTGCATTAAGGGATCATCTATCAGTGATGTACAGCTATATCAAGGTTTACCTATTAATGTTGCACAGCTGCATTTAGGGATCATCTATCAGTGATGTACAGCTATATCAAGGTTTACCTATTAATGTTGTACAGCTGCATTAAGGGATCATCTATCAGTGTTGTACAGCTATATCAAGGTTTACCTATTAATGTTGTACAGCTGCATTCAGAGAACATCTATCAGAGATGTACAGCTATATCAAGGTTTACCTATTAATGTTGTACAGCTGCATTAAGGGATCATCTATCAGTGATGTACAGCTATATCAAGGTTTACCTATTAATGTTGTACAGCTGCATTAAGGGATCATCTATCAGTGATGTACAGCTATATCAAGGTTTACCTATTAATGTTGTACAGCTGCATTTAGGGATCATCTATCAGTGATGTACAGCTATATCAAGGTTTACCTATTAATGTTGTACAGCTGCATTAAGGGATCATCTATCAGTGTTGTACAGCTATATCAAGGTTTACCTATTAATGTTGTACAGCTGCATTCAGAGAACATCTATCAGAGATGTACAGCTATATCAAGGTTTACCTATTAATGTTGTACAGCTGCATTAAGGGATCATCTATCAGTGATGTACAGCTATATCAAGGTTTACCTATTAATGTTGTACAGCTGCATTAAGGGATCATCTATCAGTGATGTACAGCTATATCAAGGTTTACCTATTAATGTTGTACAGCTGCATTAAGGGATCATCTATCAGTGATGTACAGCTATATCAAGGTTTACCTATTAATGTTGTACAGCTGCATTTAGGGATCATCTATCAGTGATGTACAGTTATATTCAGGGTCGCCTATTAGTGTTGTACAGCAAAATTTAGGGCCATTTTTTGGTTATGTACAGCTACATTCCAGAGGCAGCTGACTCCCCCACCCCACCCATCCCTTTAGGATACTCTGCATCATCCATCCTGGCTGTATAGGCATCTCAAATTCATTGTAAAGTTTCGCAATAATTGAAATTATTAGCATCATTGGACGTTCAAAAAGAAGTCTTCTTAATTCAACTTGATTGTGCAAAATCAGCTAATCCTTCAACTTACTGAAATAATCTGGATTAACCTAGTTAACATAATATCCCAGGTGACACATATCAGTTAGATATAATCCTATGCCTTGACAGGAGACAGTCAACCTGAATATCTGCCAAAAATTGTGACCCAAAAAGATGCCACATGCTCTCACCAGAAGCAGTTCCCCAAAAAGCAAGAACCAAGGCATTCAGCAATGACTGTTTTGAGAGTGGCATGCTTTGTGAGTGAGTAACTTTTTTTTCCTGAGAGTAAACATAGTTCTGAAGCCCCAGAAGGGGTGCTAAACAAAATAGGCTAAATTTCTTATTAAAATGAATTTGTAGTATATCTTGGGGGGAGGAATATCCTTTAACCAATTACACAGTTGGGTCTCATCAGATGCTTCATTTTGCTCACTCCCTCTTTGCAATCCACGACTTATACTTATCAATCAGAGAAATGTGAGTACCTATATAAAATCCCCAAAAGTCCTTTTTGAATATTCACTGAATATCTTTAGCCAAACGCTTTTTTTTTCAAAGAGTTTATTGAGTCATGACTGGTCACTGGAGCATGCATTTCATCATTGATACCAATACTATTTGTGAGATTGCTTATTCCAACCGCTATTGTCTGGAACATCCATAAAAGTCAATAATGCAATGACAATGTTTTTTAAAACTTGTTCACTGAGGCATAACAGTTTACTAATGCACAAAGTTCATCACTGATACCAATATTATTCATCAAGATGCATCATACAACCAAAAATCACAAATTCTTGACTGCAAATTCCAGCTTAAATAAATGAAACCCTACTGCACCCAGGATAGCCACTCAATGTAGCTCATGGCTCTAAATGTTGGCAGACAAACGGATGGACAGATAAACAGACGGACGGAAAGCGACATCTCAGCAGGTGAGACAAAAATGTTCATCAGAAGGGTTACATGTAAATAGGAGTGTGATAGAGCTGTTCTTTATAACTACCCTTGAAGGGCTCATGCAAAAAGAAAGGCACACACATCTGTCAAACACTTCAGTTATATTTACAGTTTGCATTTACCTATGTTTTTATTGTTCGTTTTTTCTGTTGCATTGAGGTGCCATAAAAACTGATATCATGAGATCAAATGTAAATTAGTAACATAGCAATTTAAGATGTTTAGCTGATAGGCTGATAGTTAAGAGTAATTCATCATAGTAGAAATACCCTGTAGTACTGCAGATGTATGTCAATAGTGAGCACAAAAAAAAGACGAGCACTTATCTAGCAGAACCCTACCTACAACTGCCTTACTACTGCCCAGTGACAACCCCTGCCAAACCATCATCTCTCAGTTATATATGTGCTGCACTCCAAACATCCCACAGAGATGGGGCACCAGTTGCAATGTGCAACAGAATGCCACATCTTCACAGGGAGTTTCTTCGCATAAATATATATCTAGTATTATATCATTTCAGCAATGCTCTCTTTGGCTTTCGGTTTATGTCCATGTTGACTGAAATGTGTCCCCTGTCCTCTGTGAATACGTGTCCCCTGCTCTATCTCGACTGGTTCCCTCTCTTTGTCTCTACTGTACCCTCCATCTGTACCGTACCCTCCATCTCTACTGGTACCCTCTATCTGTACTGGTACCCTCCATCTTTACTGGTACCCTCTATCTGTACTGGTACCCTCTATCTCTACTGGTACCCTCTATCTGTACTGGCACCCTCCATCTCTACTGGTACCCTCTGTCTGTACTGGCACCCTCTGTCTCTGCTGGTATCCTGTCTATCTCTTCCAGTGCCCTTTATCTATCTCTACTGGTAGCCTATCTCTATCTTTCACAATTCTAGCTACCTGCAATGTGACTCTGGCATAAGAATATCAGACATTCCTATCTTCCATAATGTCAAAAGCATTCTGTTGCTATTATGTCTGTCCCCTTTCACCAGCATTTGAAATTGTCCACCTTCTAACTTTTACAATGCTTGATTATCACGCATAAAACTAAATCTGTATTAATTTGCATTTTGGTTATAAAGAAGTCAACAATATCATTCTATTTTCAGTTTAAGATTGTCTTTTTCTAACTTGGTTAATTATGAGTGTCCTATGAAATAAAGCAAATTAAGTAACTAGCTTTGCTTTTTGTCTAACCTATTTATCTATCCACAAAGAGGCTAAACGTGTTTTTTGCGGCAGCAGTCGGCACTCTAACTGTGTCTCTGCCACATATAGGGCTGACATTTCCATGTTGGTAGATACAGCAAGTTTTTTTGGTGTCATATACATTGTCGTTCATTGCCCTGACCACATGTTGAACTATTTTGTATATTTGCTACCTACCTGCTTGAATGCTTCCAGAAAATGTCTCATTGGTCCCTAATCTATCCATATTTATATGATTCTTCAGAAAAAATTAAGCGCTATGGAATTCTACTTTCTATTTGTTTGGCATATTTAGAGAATATTCATATGTTATATTCTATGTATATTTGGTTATGAAAGTTGAGGTGTGATTATTATGGTTAAGGTGTGATAACTTCAGTTGATGTGTGATTACGATAGTTAAGGTGTGATTATCATGACTCTTTTGGCACACTGACCTACTTTCTGGATTGGTCAACACCCAGGAATCTGCTCTAGTTTTCCTCATTGTGTTTATGTGGGAAATAAGCAGGCAGCACATACACCTGTACCCTCAAATGGCAAAGAATACTTCTCATTTTCCCCTGTCCCCCTCAAGCAATGCCCTCAAACCAATTCACGAACGTGAGACTATATACTGACTGGTTTGACCAAAAGGGGAAAGAAAACCTCAAAGTTTATGGATTTATTTTTCAACATTGAGAATTTTATCAATTTTTTTTTTAAGAACTTTTTTTTTTAAAGTTGATCTTTTTGTTTGATAGTGAACTTTACCTTTTTGCATGACAAACGACTCAAATAATCATAAGGTATTTTTTTTCATATGTTTTTGCTCTGTTTGCTCAAAAATCAATTTCCTCATTGATACTCCTTATATCCTTTGTAAAGCTGCTTCGCTCTTAAATATAATGCCTGAAAGTGACACATTTTTTTTTCTGCCATCAATCTATAGTCATCACAACAGCCCTTCCAGCCTGACACAAAAGTTGAATTAGAAATGCTTGTAGTTATAGGCATGTCAAGTGCTTGATGGATTTGAGGCCATGCTGATTCTAAACGCCACTAGATTTGTCCTTGCTACAACCTCTTAACATGTCACCAGGGGGGGCTAACATCTTGAAAGGTCACCTATCAGAACCTTAGCAAAATTCAGGCTTGATTACGTTCATGTCAACTTCATCTCTCACTTGACCTCAGATTTAATGTGAATGAACTAACATCTCAAATCTCTATTCATTTGAGTTCAATCAAAACAAACTAGCAGAAGACATAAACAAATATGATGTAATTATAATTTAACCAATTAAGAGCGGCTGTTGACACACAGTGATCCTGTTTGGAGTGTGAATGGGAGCACAATTGATTTATTGACTGCTCTCGTAACATCATATCACATGGAAATCCAGACGCGAGTCACAATAGCTGGGATCAATACTATGAGTAGAAATGACAAGGGCTGCAGGACCGTAGTCTGGGGGTGGAAGGGTGGAGATAGGCAGGCTAGCTGGACCATAGTCTGGGGGTGGAAGGGAAGAGATAGGCAGGCTAGCTGCAGGATTGTAGTCTGGGGGTGGAAGGGAAGAGATAGGCAGACTAGCTGCAGGACCATAGTCTGGGGGTGGAAGGGAGGAGATAGGCAGGCTAGCTGCAGGATTGTAGTCTGAGGGTGGAAGGGAAGAGATAGGCAGGCTAGCTGGACCATAGTCTGGGGGTGGAAGGGAGGAGATAGGCAGGCTAGCTGGACCATAGTCTGGGGGTGGAAGGGAAGAGATAGGCAGGCTAGCTGCAGGATTGTAGTCTGGGGGTGGAAGGGAAGAGATAGGCAGACTAGCTGCAGGACCATAGTCTGGGGGTGGAAGGGAGGAGATAGGCAGGCTAGCTGCAGGATTGTAGTCTGAGGGTGGAAGGGAAGAGATAGGCAGGCTAGCTGCAGGACCGTAGTCTGGGGGTGGAAGGGAAGAGATAGGCAGGCTAGCTGCAGGATTGTAGTCTGGGGGTGGAAGGGAAGAGATAGGCAGACTAGCTGCAGGACCATAGTCTGGGGGTGGAAGGGAGGAGATAGGCAGGCTAGCTGCAGGACCGTAGTCTGAGGGTGGAAGGGAGGAGATAGGCAGACTAGCTGCAGGACCGTAGTCTGGGGGTGGAAGGGAGGAGATAGGCAGGCTAGCTGCAGGACCATAGTCTGGGGTTGGGGGGGGGGGGCAAAAATGGTTGACTAACTCCAGGACCACAGCCTTGGGGATAAAGAAAAAGGACAATGGTCAGGAACCATAAGGTATGCATAAGATAATAGGGTAATAAGGGCATCAGCTGTTTCAAAAGTTCAAAGGTCATGTTTAAGGACATCATTGATTGCATAAATTGATAGCCCTGTTTGAGACACTCAATAGTTTTAACAGTGAGAAGTCTAGCAAAGGACACCAATGGATATAAAGGCAATACTTTTGGGTAAGATTATAAAAATGGTTGTATAAGCTGGTGGCATCATTTAAGATGGCATAATTGTTTGAGGTCATCAGTAATATTATAAGCTGGCATTGCTGTTTTAGGACATTCATAGTTGTATAGAACTGAGGTAAAACTTTCTTAAGGGAAGCATTAGTATTTTAAGCTGGCAGCTTTGTTTAAGGGCATCAATGCTTCAATATGTTAGCAGCTTTGTTTAGGAGCATTACTTCTTTATTATGATGGTAGCAATATTTAAGGGCATCAGTGCTTTCATAAGCTGGCAACTTTGTTTAAAGGCATTATTGCTTGTATAAGCTAGCAGAGTTGTTTGAGGTCATTGATGATGTTATAAGCCAGTGGCTTTGTTTAGGGCACCAATGGTTGTATAAGACAGCTGCATTGTTTAAGGGCATTAATGACTGTGCTGGTCTCAGAGCCCCACATGAGGGCATCTATGGTAGAGCAGACGAGGACTCGCAAGACTTTGGTGTCTCAGTGGTGACCGGCATTGTGTGTCCTCCCAGACCCATCCATCATGTCTACCCTGGCGATGCCCATTCCCCAAACCCTCGCACAGAACCACCTCTCAATGCCCAGTCATGTTCTATTACTTTTTGTCCGTTTGTGCGGTGTAAGCAATCATCTACCATTGGGACACTCGCCAGATCACCCACCAAAAACCGTCGGCCATCTTGAAAACTTCACCACTAAATCCACCAAACTGCTTATTTAGGTTTGTTTCATGATGTCATATATCAACAAAGAAGAGATCAAAAGTCACGGCTGATGTCTTGGCCTTGCGAACATTTTGCAATGTTTGGAATTCAAATCACATATTGATCAATCGATTGAGCAGAGGCTCATTTTTGCAGCGCATCTAAATTTGAGTGGCAATATGGCAGTGAGACACCACTGGATGTGATCTGCCTCTCTGACAATGGACACTGCTGGTGTTGACTAAACTCTCCAACTAACTTTGTCTTTTTTTATAAAAAAAAAGCTCCCAGAGCTAACCTTCCAAAAAAAGCAGCACATATTCTTACAGTTATCCCTAGCTCTTTTTTCAGATTCATATTTACTCCAAAAATGAAAAAGATGAAATAAAAAAAAAATTATTATCTACAAGACTATATGACATTTGATAAGATATGACACATATACCGGATGTGTCTTTCAAGTTGTCCCCTAAAAATAAGCTGGATATATCTTTGTGGTGTGTCAGTGAAACCAGACACCTACAGGGAATTTGTATCGGCACTGTTTCTGTCCTCTAACATTTACCGTCTCCAGACTCAGTTTCGTAAAACAACATTGGCTTTCTCTCTTTTCTTCAGGAAATCAAATGTCAAGACATTCAATGCCCGCGGGGGCAGTCAACGGTGGCTGTAGAATTTGGATGGAACCTAAGTATTCAGCAGTAGTGACAATGGGGTGAGATGGCAGAATGCGAGCAAACATACGTCCTCGGAGAAAGACAACGTGAAATCAGCATGGAGGCAATGGAATGGACCATGTATAGGCATGTGTTCATTTCACGAAATACCATCCATTCTGTCGTCTTGTCACTCCAATAAAAATTTTATTTTCAAAAATGGAAAGAATATATGTTTGCAAATTTAATATGAAGTTCCCACGATCCTTATCTAAATCTAAATCATATACCGATACATATATTTAGCACATTCCACAAAAATATATTCCAATTTTTATTTATTAGGCATGCTACATAAAACAAGAGACAAATTGACAAGTTTTGAGGATTGATTTAGTCCCAGACTGTCTTGCCAATATGTTCATTTGTCCCCATATCCCTCATCAGTGCAGATTTTCTGTCTGGACGAATATCTCCGCAGTCATATGGTGTTTTCCCAGTCATCTCTGTGCCCCGATCATTCATACACAAATGACAATTTCCCACATTCACGGTGCAAAATGTGATAATTATAGTGTGATTTTACAAACCTACCCAAATCATAAATTTTTCATCTCTATCAGGTTTGATACTTTTAGGAACTATATCTTAAATGTTAACTACCTCACAGAACTTAAGCAATCATAAAGGTTTGAGAAATTCTTGGTTAAATATGGTTATTTTTAATGTTTCAGATTGATCATAGGGATAGATCATAGCAGAGAAGTGCCATCTGCTGGTTTCTCATGCAGTGAGAAGGTTGTTACTTCATACATCGTGAGATCCTTGAATCTGCTATGTTTTTTAATCTTAGGATTTGTGCCACCAAAGTTGGCTAAGGGACTGTCTCCTGTGTAAAGAGAAAACTTGTTGCAAATTTCTTATCCTGTAAAATGTGACAGGAGATTAATTTGCAGCCAGTTGCCTGCTACACGATGCTAGATCACAAGAAGTGTAATCAAACTATCACCAACTGATCACTCTCAGCCAGATTGTCATTCAAAGTCATAAAGGGCAAAACTCTAATCCCTGATAAGACGCCCAGCAGGGGGCTCTGCTCTGTATATGTTGAGGTATGCAGATAAAAACCCTGACAGTACTGTGTATTTGTATGTCCCCAGGGACCTCGGGAGATATTTATATTATTATCTTTTGGAATGTGCAGGTTTCCATAGCAACTTAAGTGGCACAGTTTATGACAGGAGTGACATGTTTGTGCTACATGCTCAGCCACAACTGATGCCTAAATAACCGATCAATAGTGGAAATAAAGGATACTTTGACAATTTACTCTAATGTGTCACCCTAATAAAATAGAATTCTAAGCCATTTAGATCCTTTTCCAGTTAGATTTATGCCAATCTATTTTTCCTAATTGTAATTCTATTTACATTTGTGACCAAGAAACCTAATGTTGGTATTGCATGCAAGTATCGGGCTTCAATAAATCAAATGATCTGATTGGCTGTTGGGATGACACAATTAGCAGAAAACCGAATAGTGATTGGCTTTTATATGTGAAGCCATTATCAGGATGGGGTGCCTTGTGTTTTATATCAATGACTTTCGCCAATGTTTTGTAAATGCTAGATATGTTGCTCTATCTGAAACTGTATATTGATCAAGATATACTTGAGATAAATTTGACTCTGGATTCTATTCACCTCGACAAGCATTTGGTACAGATATGTACTCAAACCAAAATGACAGGCATTCGGATCAAATCTTTGAAAATATTTCTCAATATATTTTTTTTTTGAAATAATTGAAATAATGAACAAATCTCAAATAAACTATGAACAAATCTTGAATAAACTATGAACTATCAGTGAAAAGTCAATTAGGCAGAATGGCTATGTTTCCCTGTGTCAATTTTATAAATGGGATTTGCTAATCTGGCCTAATCCTCTTGAGATATGCCAATAATCCACTTCAGAGCTTTCAAAACTCACTTATAAAACACATGAATTATAAACTAATTAGTCCTGTGAAATTTATCCTCTTGTTTTTTTAATCGCCACTCAAATTAAAAGTAGTCTAGGGAATTTCATGTCATTTTTTTGTCGAACATATTGCAAGTCCCGCAGGAAGACCCCCTTGTCATGAGTGGAATGTCCCCATTAAATATTCATTCTCAATGTAATTACTGTGTTGTGTGTTTTTGGTAATATTTCAAGGGACTGGATCTCAAGCAGAAAATGGTGCCAAATTGCTGGGAGCATTGAGGACTTTTAATATAGGCTTTATAACATGTAATGACAGAATGAATGCTTAGTTGGCGATAGAAAATGGTGCTGATAGCCGAAAATAATCTTGCAATATCATTACTGTAATATTAAAAAGAGATCAAAAAGCAACGCTAAAGTTTAAAAGTTTGCAAATTCTAAAATAAAATTGTGATTAAATTCTCATCGTCACATAAATTTTTTATGTGGATTTGGTCACAAAGACACTCTTTAGATGTTCCTGGATACCAAGAATCCAGTGATATCTATCCAATACTATTCCCCTGATACCGCAAGGAAGCTGCAGATGGCACTTTCTGATCAGTTATCCAAATAAACAAATGTGGCAACTGTTTTTATTTGGTGGAGCAGGACCTTTGATGAGGTTAGGGGCCCAGATTGATGTTGGAGAGGCCTATGGAGTGTGATTATGTGAGGTTGCATAATGTGTGGTGGAATGTGTTAAGATCTATGATGTGGGGGCTACATATTTCTGGTGACACCTCACATCCATGCTGAGGTGACTTTTGTTGATCTCCGGAGGCGTGGTAACCCTCATTTCTCAACCCGACTGTCATTTCACTGCATTTCTAGGACACTTTCTTGACTGGTCTCCTGTCTTTGTTTGTCACCTGATAAAAGGCAGTGGCCTGCTGGGATTGGATGTGGACCAGACTAGGAGGTGTGGGATAGGGATTATATGCATGACCCTGCCACCAGGGGGCACATGGCATGGTAGCAAGGTCACATACAACCAAGCCACTTGGGATAAGCCATGTCAAGCCCAAGGTCACTGGCCAGGGACCCCAGGCTGGCGTCTAAATATAAATATTATCAATATCACAAACATCTTCATATGTGATCTACTAATAAATGATACTGTCCTTTTAAATTGTACCAAATAATATAGCTTCAGAAATTGTCAAAGGACAGTGTGCGCACACAAGAGCAGAAGCTGAACATAAATAAATATGAAGTTAATCATCACAGATCGGGATGACAAACATATTTGTTTGACCTGACTCAGAGTTCATCCTTGTAGTGTGTCAAAACTCACAGATAGCATCAGATATTTTTTCAACACAAGGTGTCCCTGTCAAATGTCTGACTGTTGACGGTGGTATGTTGATCTGGGGGAATGAAATCTAGCCTGTCTCCTGCCTCCACCTTGGAGCACCCACCGGAGCATCCACCGCAACACCTACCGGAGCATCCACCGCAACACCTACCGGAGCACACAATGGAGCACAACCAAAACTCGGAGCCTGGTCCCTGTCTGCCATACCTGACAAGACACCAGGTGGAGCTGCTTGTCTGGCGGACCTGGGCTCGCTGACACCCCGGGACACACAGGGTTGTCTGTGTCAGGGATCCACCTGGTATCTCTCTCCCCACCACCACCACTCCGGATCATCCCTATTTATCTCACTCCATGTCCAGACCAACTTCCTGGATCTCACTGGCAGCCAGACCTGGTGACTTGACTCTGACACCCAGATTCTGTACCAGGTAACCATGGCAACCTTCTCTATTATATTACCTCATACAAATTGTTTACTCCTCCACACAATTCATCTAAATTTTCCTTAAATTTGAGTTTCCTTTATAGCATCAGAATAAAATAATTTAAACTGTCAAGAACTATTTTAATTTGTTAAAGAAATCTTTTGTGACAGTTATAAACTTTTTGTTTAGGGGCAACTTTAATAAAAAGAACTTCACATCCAAATGAAAAGTCATTGAAACTTTTTTTGACAAAGAAGATGGTAATGATGACTTATGCTAACTTTCCTGGATTACACATGAGAAGTTTGTCACAGCGTGTTAATCTGAGATGTTAGTTGCTGAGTGATAACCAGGGGGTGTATACTATATAGAGGGGAGCAGCAGAGGAGGAGATCCAAGCTGGGATCCAGCAAGACATGGCAGACACACAGACAGATAGCTGGGGATCTCCACATGACATTACCAGCCCCTGCCATCCCTATAAACAAGCCATCCTGACCTGGCATCACAAAACCCTCTGCTCTGACGGTCACTGCTACTTACTGACCACCCCCCTACCACTACCCATACTATACTCTCACTGTCTTCTTTGTGTCTTGTCAGAATATTGTCAGAATATTGTCAGAAATCTCATTAATTATTTTTTGACATTATGACACCTTTAAATACTGATTCTATTTTCTTGAAAATATTACTTTGGAGGAACTTTTTTCGTTGTCTTTTTAATAGTCTTATCAGTTAGGGTGGCATTTTATTCTGGAAAGTTATTCACAGGAAACTTTTCTTAATAATTCATTAACTGTGGTTTACAAGGTGAAAGGGTTGAAACACCCCTGCTATCAGAGGTGGGCAGATTTTGATGGGCATAAGGACCTTGTTTCCTTGTCTCGCCCGGTGCAGCCGATAACACCTTTCTCCTGGCCTTGCCGATTCTGTTGTCACTTTTATTAACAACATTTGGGCACAGCCGGGTCTTGCTATCGACTTCCGGAACATTGGCGGGTGATTCTAGCGTTTCTAGGCAAAGGCTTGTCAAAACAGTTTCGCCTTCTGCCCTTCCAGGATATGGCGTACACATGGGCTGTGAGTGCCACCTGGTGGCCTAGTGCTGCTCCTGACAGTTGACTGGTACCCTCCTCACGCTGCCATCACAAACTTCCCGGAACATTCCGCAGAATTCTCACTCTGGCTGCTTGTTTCCCTCACCGCGACCTCATTATGAACTGGATCTCCTCCTGCGATCCGTATACTACTCCATCACAGGCTCATCTCACAGCTATAAAATTGTCATCTGCTTACGCTTTTACTTTTATCATCGCCAAGGTGACCTGACCCAGTTTTTCTTTTTTTAGTTGCCGTTGGTAACGGCCAGGTGTTTGTACATTGTCCGGATTCATCATGGTGCTGCCCGTGATCTGTAGCACCTTGCCTTACACTTGTAGTGGCTATTTATAGCCCCTCTACCCTATATATGTACATTGTCATGTCACCATAGTAACCCTCCTGAAGCACTGAGCCCTGCACAGCATCCCCCCACAAGCTTGTAATCTGCAACCTCGCCATGGCAACAGGCAGGCAGCAGCAAAAACAACACCAGACTCCTATCAAAACTTATAATCTATCTTTTTGTGATCACAGACAGGTACATCTATTCCTTTGACTATCAAAAATAGATTTATGAACCTCTTCCGCTGTTTGATGGTCTTGACAGATACATGTGTATTACTCTGATAGCCCACACCGGATTCTCACACAGACTTCTGCATTCCACCACAAAACAAATGGATTCACAAATATGTGAATAATTAAACCATTTAACTCCTTTTATGAATGTAGATAGTTCCTTTCAATGGCAAATGAATTACTACATGAAAATGTTTTTGTATATTGGTGTGTATTAAGGTTGTGATTTTAATCTAACTAATGCCATTTCACAAGTTTGTACCTTATCAAAGCATCTCCACACTTATCAGAAGAAATCTGATTTTCTGACTGAAGAGAGAATATGATATACCCTAAATGAGAGACAACATGGGCCAGATACATCCCACTTATGTAGTATTACAATGTAACCCTAGCAGGGCCAAAACTACAGTGAAAACAGTGAGATTGTTTGGTGTTTTTCATTGACAAACAGTGGGATTGTTTACTAAAGTAAGCCCTATCAGGGGGTCTAACTTAAGGTGACAAGCAATGATAATCTCTTTCACTTAATCCCTTTGTCTCATTTATCTTGTGTCCACTCCATCATTTAATAGGGAACATCCTGGATATCATACAAAGTCTGTAGACTTAGCTTTTGTCTGACTTTTTTTTTCTTATTTGGAAACAAGCATACAATGAACCTGTACTGTGATACGGATGGCTTTACACGTGTAGAATGTCTGTGCCTGACCACAGGAATCTCTGGCTGCTAGTTGAATAGCAGCACTGGACAACAAGCTGTTTGTGCTGGTCAGTTGGCTGACCCTCCTTTAGTCCCGGTGTTTACTTGTTGGCCTTAACACACCATACACCCTTTGAAGCAAGCACTCTTGTTTGGCTTACTCACATCATAAACAATTCTCCTTGCACTCTTCTTTGTTCATTAAGAACTGGAGCTTAACTTTGAGTGCAGGTTTCACAACAACCTACCTGTCTATATATCTATGATACATGTGAAGGGTTGGGGTGGCTCATGGATAACTTGTTGGATCGGAACTGGCATGTCCAGTCCAGTACATAAATCTTGACATAGATCGGTGCTACCTGCCTGTATCTTCCATAGTTAACGTTTGCAGCCTGAAAGATGCTTAATCAAATAAGAATTTGACCATTGTAATGCTTTATAAAATCAAATAAGAATTTGACCATTGTAATGCTTTATATAATCAAATAAGAATTTGAACACTGTAATGCTTTATATAATCAAATAAGAATTTGACCATTGTAATGCTGCCTGCCTATATCCTCCATAGATAAGGTTTGCGGCCAGCGAGATGCTTTGCTTTTAAAGAACTTGACCACTGTAATGTTAACGATAACTGCCTATATCTGTCATAGTTGAGGTTTGCAGCCTGCAAGATGCTTTGCTTAATAAGAACTTGACCATTGTAATGTTAGCGATAACTGCCTATATCCATCGTAGTCACGGTTTGTGGTCGGCAAGATGTTTTGTTAAATAAGAACTTTACCACTGTAATGTTAATGATAATTGCCTATATCTGTCATAGTTGAGGTTTGCAGCCTGCAAGATGCTTTGTTTGATAAGAACTTGACCACTGCAGGCACTACCTGCCTACATGAAGCACAGTTTTGGGGACGGCCTGCTCGCGTGATGTTATCCTCATTGGCCTGTCAGAGGCACGATGCTGATCAGACCCATGGAAGATATCTCCGGGGATGACATCTGTGCTAATGCTGTTATCATGACAACAGTCCGGTAAGACTTAACACAGCATATGGACACATCCCAAACTTCACACAACTCTGGGACAGCTTCCCTTAATCAAAATATTGCCGGTCCCAAGAGCATCTCTTCTCTTAATCAACTTAATCAAGTACCCTAAATGTACACCATAACTTTATACAATGGCAGCCCCATGTGATTTCGTCATTGGTCTCTGGTTCCTTTTACTTAATCCATCTTGACAGTCCTTGTCAGTGGAACCAAACTCTGCTTAAGTTTAGCATCCAGATTAGTGTAAAATGATGTCACATGCCAGAAGCATTTAAAACCGATAATATAAATTAATTCTTGATTTCATTCTGCCTTTAAAACACCACTGAAACATGGGAACTCAAATGTTCTCAGAACTAATGAGAGAAATTAAAATCAGCATTAAAAATTTCTATATTTTTTATATATAATTTTTTTTCAAATCTTTTGTGGTCCTGGAATGTAACCCCCTCAGGTGCACTTGGCTTTTTTATCCACTTGCTGTCTTAAGACTTTGCAGTGAGGCATGCTGGGAAGATCAGGTTGCCTTGGTGACAAAAGCTGAGCCCAAGCAAAGCAGCATCTGTGGATTAGGCAATGATCTGATATTGATCTGGATGGGGCGAGAGCAGGTGCATGTCAAGTCCTCGTGATCCAGGGTGGAGTGACTGACGGACATGACAATCTCATCTTTAGCCACTATGTGATAATGCATGCCATAGTTATCTTTGTAAAAACCATCCCGGAAGACCACAGAAAGCAGGCTATCAGACCATTCTCACTTTATCAACAACTCTTGACAAATGATTCCAACTTTTAAATGTTATTTTGATATGCATATCTACCTATAAATTCAATTTAAAAAAAAGAAAAAAGAATGGGGCCTTATTGGTTGTGGAGTTGGACTTAATGTGTAAAGTTGATGAAATTCTTACCGTGAGCAACCCATCCATGCTTGCATGTATCACACGTGCGTGTGTGCGACTTCCCCGGCGAGAAACACTCACATCGGCAGTTGGGCAGGGTGCAGCGTATCGCCTGTAAAAAAAACACACAAAAATGTGATCACAATCTAGCAATATAAAGCACAATAGGTGAATATTTACACTGAGCTGGCACTGCGGCATCAAGCAGCACTCACTTAACACCGGCTTACTTTGTCTTTTCTCACTTATGATACACTATGGAAATAAAGCTAAGTCTTTTATTTGCAGAGATGGCCCACCCACACTAATTGCCGAGCTCTTAACGCCGTAGCTTATGCCTTTAATACACAGAGTTATTTGGATAATTACTTTGAAATAAGCGGCGGTGAGCAGTCCGATGTTGGGTCGCTGATCGGCGGTGCTCCGCGAGAGGTTTGAGCAACGGGAGCGGTAGGACTCAGTGACGGGAGGAAGAGGTGCAGAACTATGTGCCGCGGACATGATGCGTGCTGCAGAACCGCTCCCGACAGACCAAGACAGAGGCTGCAGCGCAGGCTTGCGACATTACACACCTCCACGCCTGCTGCAGGAGACACACTATCATTGGCTACTACGGCCCATCACAGAATCGCGATGTGGACACAACCATTGGCCGAGCGACACCCCTCTCTCATGTGAGGGGGGTTGGTGCTAAGAGGGGGGTGGGGGACCAGTCGACACAATCACAGCAACAATGGGTACCACCACCACAACCGCTACACCATGTGAATTCTCTATGCCTGCATCATTATGAATTCTACAAGTAATTTTCTCAGGATGAGCCCATAGTTGCTATAATGTAAAGGAGGGGGGGGGGAGGGGAGATAATGACGCTGGTCTCTATATCATACATAGCTGAGTGGCCCAGCCCTAAACTCTGCTACAACCTCTGTCTCCCCACAGATGCCAGATGCTCCCATTAGTTGCAGAGAGGGGTGGCAGGTTGGGCAGGTTGGGCAGGCAAAGTTTGAGGTGGGCACACGTGTGGCACTAAGGACCTCCCCCACTGGTACCGTAATCACCTGATTGTATACCAAGCGGGCAGAGGCAGCAGGCTTGAAGGCAATCAGCCTCCCACCTTCTTCCCACAACACCCCCCTTCACCCCTGCCAGCCTGCAGGCTCTCCTGAAGGACAAACTTACACCTCTCATGAAGTTAGCCTTGACCCCATTCAGGCATTCTCGGTCATGTTCAAGCAAAAGTACCAAAATTATGCACAAATCCATCTTTGTGAAAAAAAAAATAAAAAAAATTGACCATAATGATAACTTTCAAAAAGAACACACCTGAGAAAAAGACAAAAATTGTAATTTATGGAGAGATGTCTTTTCTCTTGAAAAATGCTGCGACTAGAATGTGCATGTCATACGCTGTTCCTGGTGTGGAATGTGTGAGAAGTTGTGAGCAGTGCTTCAGGTGTCTGACTGCACTTCATTAACTACCTGAGGATGACAGGGCAGCAGCTGCCGAAACTTCCTCCATCCCTCAACCTTAAACTTTCTCAGCACCACAATGTGGGAGGCAAAACTCTTCAATTTGGTGCCGGTCATAGTGAATAGGACAAGCACCCAGAAAACTAGCAGGCCTGAAGCAAAAACTGGTCTGGTTGGGGGGGGGGGGGGGGGGGGTTGAATTCAACTTATGTTGTAATTTGACGAAGACACAAAAAAAATGTTTGTCATCTAAATATTACAATAACTTAATTTTGTTATTTAAAAATGGGTTATCGAAAAGGAGAATGGTCAGAAGTAATCTTTTCTTTTAAGTACCCCTCCCCCCCACTTTGATGCTCATGAGGATGTGGGCCTATGGAGACATGGCATGGCCACATGGCTGACTTTGACTCCCCCTCAACACTGCATGCCACCATAAATCTTCCTGTCATATTTCCACTGATCTGTCCCATTATTTCTTGGAGGGGGATCAGGTAGGCGCCAGTCACAGGAAGCTCCTGACATATATGGGTGGGGAGTGGAGGGGTGGAAGGGTGTGTAGAGTTACATGGGAGTGATTAATGTCGCCTCAACCCCCCTCTCTGTCATGAGGCCTTGTGTCAGGCACGCGTACCCCTGTCATATCTGTAGACTTCTAACACACTACTCCACTTCCGTCCAAATGCTTTTCACGTCTGTGAACTTTGTTTATAGCTTGGAACAAAGAAAACTGTCTTCAAATCTACAGAGTAGGACACTTACTGTTTATTGTGTATGACTATTTTGAACAAATCAGCGAGATAATTGTTTTTGTAAAAAAAAATTCTTGTAAGTCTAAAAGTTAGATATTTCACCCTTTGTCCTTGTCACACCTAAAGTTCAATTCAAACAATAAGCAGTGTTAAAGTACAGTGAAAATTAAAACTAAAAGTCTGGTATTTTTGAGAAACTTTTGTTGCACACTTTAAAGATTTCCTATCACAGGGAAGATATGCAAAATGGCCAGAGAGTGGCATGAATGATGGGGCCACTTGTGGCAGAATTGATCCTAGTCTCCCAGTGATTACACTGATAGCAAGCTGCCCTCCCAGGGCTCCTGTTACTGGTCAGGGGCACCACAGGGTGCACACGTGTCACGAGGCCCCACATGGGGGCTCTTCTAATCAAAGGGCCTCACAAATCGCCTTGATCTTTTAAACAAAAAATAAACATAATCAGATTTACTCAATGATGAGAAATTATTTATAAAGATACTTTTGAGTGTTTGTTTGCATTAAATATTTTCATGTATTTTACTTTAATCTGATAGATATATGACAAATATTGTTAAAAATCCCAACAGGGCCTCTTGTGAAGCCACAGCGTATATTGAAACTGATTGGCATATGGTGTCCTGTCATGTGACCTGTCCTATGATTTATGAATCTCATCTTCAAGAAGCATCAAAGCTCAAGACTCAACTAGGACAAAGAAACCATGCCCAAGTCAATATCATGCTCACCACGCAATAGATATTAAACTATAAAAAATGACAAGAAAACCAGACAAGTGACATTATTCAAACTTTGAAAGTAAATCCTAAACTTGGTCCTAAAACTGGGATTCTGAATGTGTTAGGATTAGGGACATTAAGTAATATGTCCTGACGATAATTAGTGTGCAAGAGTAATATCTGATGATTTTATCATTTCTTTATGATCACAGGTATCCAACCCTAATATCAAAAACCATTCACAATCTCAAAAAGTAAAAAATGAATTGAAAAAGGTATAAATATGCAAACTTATTCTGAATCAGGCAGAACCACTGCACGTGATCACATCTTGCTAGAGTTCAACTTTTGATCTCCATCACTGCTGATCAATAATGAATGATGACAACAGATGACTCCACTCCATCACATAGACCCCAATATATATATATATATATGTTTACCATGCTGACATAAACATCATAAATCCAGTGACCTACTAAAAGGTACCTAAAATACTTGGCCATCCTGTGACCTACTCAAAAAGTTGTAAACTACTTGGTCACCATACTTGTGGTTGAGGTGAACCTCAAAGGTGTCTTGTGATAGAACCCCCTGCATTTGTGTACAAACACAACCCCACTAAGGTTGAACTCTGGGTTCTGTGTAATTAAAACACTATACCCTTAATAGCATGTCAGGCATTAATGAAAATAATCAACACCCTGTGTTCAACAAACATTTGTGAGGATGGAATCATGTTGGAAATGGACCTATCCTAGTCATGCTAATCTGACAATATATTGTGGCCATTGAATTATTGAATGGCCATCTGTCGTGTATTGGATTGTGGAGTGAGGTGACAACGACCAATCCAATATGTCCACATTGTGACCACACAGCCTTGCATGTTACATTGTCATTCATTCGGCAAATCCATATCGCAGCTTCACTTTTTCAGTAAAATTGAAACCACTTTGCCATATGACACTAGGAATGACATAAATGTTGTGTTGTTTATCTCTCCGGAATCTAATTAGCTGAACATATTTCACCATTTTCACTTTAGAAATTATTTCGGTGTTTGATTTAATGGGATTTTTACAAATATATAATTGAATCAAAGAGTTTGAAATCTGACTCAAAAGCATGTTTTAAAAATATATAAAACACTTTTTTATACTTCTCATTAAGGAAAACCAGGTGAAATACCTAATTTACAGTGATAATACCCCCCCCCCCCCAAAAAAAAAAATATATATATATATATATATATATATCTTTCTTCTGGCCTTCTGAGATTTTTTTTATTCAAATAGAAGAGTTTGAAGCACACACGTCAGTGATATTAATACGTGGCAATGGAGATGTCATCGTAATCAGTCAATTGTCCAGTCACTATATATATACCACCTGACC
This sequence comes from Amphiduros pacificus, assembly GCA_949316495.1. Taxonomy (NCBI): domain Eukaryota; kingdom Metazoa; phylum Annelida; class Polychaeta; order Phyllodocida; family Hesionidae; genus Amphiduros; species Amphiduros pacificus. Next base: position 35,633,344 of record OX439010.1, on the reverse strand, counting down.
CCGCCATACACAGGGACACTGCCATGCTAACATATGCTTCACATTAGCTTCACATTAGCAAATACCTTGAACATAATTCAATTGATCCAAATATCTCTGCAGATGATTAAATGTGCATTTGAGTCAATTACCACTTTCGTAAAGATTAGGATAAAGTGATGAAATGTTGAATTTTCAAAGTAATTTTGTTTTTGTTTTAACCCAGACAAACCCATATAATGTCAAAACAGTGGGAGATCTTTTGCATATATATATATATATATATATATATATATATATATATATATATATATATATATATATATATATATAGTTCCCAAATACACATATAAATAAACTGCTATATAAGTTACTGTAGTTAAACGGGGGCGATCACGATCACGGCAGCAGGACAAGGTTAGCATTGACAGATTGTAATCCCAGACATCTGAGGAGACACTAAAGCGGTGGGTCAGTTTGGCGTACAGCGAGCCTGCATGTAGCACGGCTAATTGTGATGGAGACATAATCTGTGGGACACATTATAATCTACTTTCACCTCTATCCCACCTGCCTCCGCCTCAACTACGCAGGCTGGTCGCCTGACAACCCCAACATAACAAAACACCTGTCACCTGGTTGCCATGGCAACAAACGACCTGGCTTTAAAGTGGAGGGTCCGGCAGGAGTGGTCACACAAGAGCGCATCTTAATTACATTATTTAATTAGCAAATTAAAAAGCAGGGACATGACTCCCCAGGGCACTGTAGCACATTTGTCATTCTTGAACACCCAGATTAAATTGGAATTTTAAAAATTAATACCAGTCTATGGTGGGACTTTTGGTGTTGGACGGAGGGATTGCATGTGGAATGCTGATGAAGCTATTGGTCATCGTGGCAACATGAGGCTGGTTGCTGATGCTGGTCCCACCTGGCCAGATATGAGAATGTCCCTTGTCAATTACCAGGCTGGCTTGTGATGTTAATTCCGCCAACATGTGCGATAACTGCCATAACGGCACAATAACTCGGGGATGCTTCGGAATGTGGACCTCTGACAATAGGGGGCAGCACAAAGGTCGAGGCAAGGTTATCGCAAACATCAGCAATCGGAAAAATACAGCCATGCCATGACATCTATGGGTGCCCGGCAAGCAGAAATTGACACGGCTTTGGAGGCCGCCAAGATGAAATTGACACGCCTGAACCTTTGTAGTACAAGTAGTGACAGAAATGTCAATTTTCTATTAGATAGAACAAAAGCTGAATCTCCATTGAAGATAAGTTTGTCACATTGTGAGCCTGGAGGGTGGGGGGCCGGCATTGGACTGGAGGGTCTTACATCTCGAGCCCCATTGTATGCTCTCCGTCCTATGACAGATATTCAGGGGCAAATTGAAAATCCTCCGGTATCTGGGCTGATAGCTGTGTCAGCCAATACCACTATTCTATGATTATCTAATCATAACCAGAAAAGCCTCCATTTCTTTAGTGAGTTTGTGGCATTGTGTGAACTGTTTTCCAGGGCTTTTTCGCCTCCTGGGAGAGGGCATTCAGCGGTTGAAAAATGATGGCAGGAAAACTGCCTGTTACAAATCCCGAGCTTGGGCCAATGTGGAGTGGGACTGACATAATTGATTGTTCACAGTTGTGGTGGCCCCTCAAGACACGCTGGCCAAATGCGCAAGAAATACAAAAGGTAGACAGAGAGGAATTGAGGGTCTTGGTCTGCGGGTCGGTGACGGGGCCTCGGGGGAGGCGAGCTACGCAGGGCTGGGCACAGCCAGGCTTTGACCGACCACGACATAGTAGCTGATCGATTGACACTGCTCTGTTGGCTGCACAATATCCTGTGCCATGATGATTTGGGTAATCCCAGTCTTGGCCCTGTCAGACAGCCATTGGAGGTCTGCCGTCCCCCTGGGTCCGTCCACTCGGATTATGCGGCATCTTCCGACGCAGCCAGTGGACCGTCTCCAGAGGACATGGCAGAATGCCGCCAATACCATCCTCGGCCTGGTACGACCACTGAGCATGGCACAGTGCCACTATAGAGAGAGAGAGAGAGCGACAGACGGGACCGGCTGTGGCAGTCAGACGAGCAAGGGACAGTATATATCTGTGGCTGTGGCCCTCCTCAAATCCTTGACACTCCAAGAGCCAGACACACTCTGACAAGCCAGACACAGGGACTCAGCCTCCCGCTCCAATACAACAATTCTGATACTCATCACCTATCACAATGCAGCAATGCAAGCCGGTCATTATATAAGTGGATAAAAGTTTTGATGACCAAATCCCAGAAACAAAGTCAATTGTTTTATTTGAATACAACTATCTGATGACAATAATTGGAACTCTTTGTTCAATCCTGAGTTACATTCATGTATACAATAACATGATTTCATTGCTCAGATAAAGTTGAAAAAGACAGCAAAAGGTTCATGATGACTAGGTCAAGCAACAAGTCAGGTGTCAAATGAAGGAAAAGGAAGAAAAGTGCAATGACTCAAAAAGCAAATAAAACAGTCTATTAGAAATCAAGACAATCAAATGACCATCCAGAAAGTCTGAAAGCCTTAAGACCTCTTGATATTAGCCATCAAGACATTACAATTCTCATCAGAGCAGTTAGCTATCCACCAAAACAGTCAACTGTCCATCAAAACAGTCATATGGCCATCATGACAATCAAATGACCAAGAAGACACTCAAATGGCCATCTAGCAAAACATCAGGAGCAACTATGAGCATGAGTAGCTGGCCATTGTGTAGATGAAAGGTGAGCATGAGTAGATGGTTGGGGTTGGTGAACATGAGTAGATTTCCAGTGACCATGAGTAGATGGCCTATGCCCATGAGTAGATGGCCTATGCCCATGAGTAGATGGCCTATGCCCATGAGTAGATGTCTGGTGACCATGAGTAGATGGCCTATGCCCGTGAGTAGATGGCCTATGCCCACGAATAGATGGCTGGTGACAATGAATAGATTGCCTATGGCCATGAATAGATGGCTGGTGACCATGAGTAGATGGCTGGCGACCATGAGTAGATGGCCTATGCCCATGAATAGATGGCTGGTGACCATGAATAGATGGCCTATGGCCATGAGTAGATGGCCTATGCCCATGAATAGATGGCCTATGGCCATGAATAGATGGCTGGTGACCATGAGTAGATGGCTGGCGACCATGAGTAGATGGCCTATGCCCATGAATAGATGGCTGGTGACCATGAATAGATGGCCTATGCCCATGAATAGATGGCTGGTGACCATGAATAGATGGCCTATGGCCATGAGTAGATGGCCTATGCCCATGAATAGATGGCTGGTGACCATGAGTAGATGGCCTATGCCCATGAGTAGATGGCCTATGGCCATGAGTAGATGGCCTATGCCCATGAATAGATGGCCTATGCCCATGAGTAGATGGCCTATGCCCATGAGTAGATGGCCTATGCCCATGAGTAGATGGCCTATGCCCATGAGTAGATGGCCTATGCCCATGAGTAGATGGCCTATGCCCATGAGTAGATGGCCTATGCCCATGAGTAGATGGCCTATGCCCATGAGTAGGTGGCCTATGCCCATGAGTAGGTGGCCTATGAGCATGAGTAGATGTCTGGTGAGTGGTGTGCTGGGCTGCATGTAGAGGTGCACCCCTCGTATTCACCAGAGGCTTGCGTTAGTGTGGACTGTCCTATCCATTATCATCACTGTCCTAGCTTTCTATTGTGACAGGTCCTGGACCAATTCCCTCAGCCCCAAAACTATTAGTCTCCTTCACTGACACACCTCTTTTTTCTTTCCCTTCAATTGACAATTAAGACATAACGACTGTGCACCCCAGCCCAAGACTAATTTGTAGCAATGTCCCTTTCCAGCAATCAGGCCGCATGCCCTGTCTCGGTGATCCAGGGACAGCAGATATTTTTTAAGCGGACACTGCTGAGCCCGGCGGGGCGTGTGGCTGTCACCCGTACCCACAGCGATTATGTATGGTACAACTCCCGCCTGCACGCAATACCAAGACAAATTAAATTGCTTTTCTACCATTGTGAAAAATCCCTTTGAAGTATTGGCACATTTAGCTGAGCCCAGTGGGCTGGGAGAGGCTCATTGGGTCCCTTAATTTCCTGGCTGTGACAAGCTGATCATTTACAGCTGTACAGGGTACAGGGGACTTTGTCCCTGTCTGCCCACCAAGGCTACCTACACAAGTAGGGTGCCACCACCACTTACAGGACCTGGCCATGCTATCTGTACTACCAGTCCTGAGAACCATTTAGGACCTGCTACTACTATCAAGCTCAACTCGCTTTATTGTGGAGTTTCAGCCATCTATTTTGTCATGTATATAATCTCAACCATGTCAGGTCAGGTCAGGTCCGATTATGCCCTGTTTGAGGAGATGAGTATGTGACCTCCATGGTAACTTTGGTCATTGTAACTTTGGTCATGACAATGTGTGACTTGATACATAGTAGCATCATGTTATGTAGCCTAATGGGACAGATTATGTCCTTGTAGTCCTTGCCTCATTAACATGTTGTATTGGCCATCAGCTTCATATATAAGGACATTCTTTCTCTTGAGAGTGCCCTCCCTTGAATCCACTGATTGGACAGGGCAGTGACCAACAGAGCTACAGTCATATATATCTCTACCTCCAGGGGGCACTGTCCCCGATCATGCATGATGAGAGAGGACATGTCCTTGAAGCCCTGGCACCACAGGGCCAGTCATACATGCTGTTTTCCCTCCTGGTGTAGGAGCCTGCATATTGTACACACACATATATAGCATGGCATAGAGATGTCCTGCCCCGTGTGGATCAGGCAGGGAGGGATCCATTCGGCTGGATCAAGCCCCATACTGCAGTATCTGGGGGGGTTAGGCTGCCATGTCTGGATCTCATTGAGTCTACCATCATGCCAACCCAATGGGGCTGTGTACTGGTCCACAAAGACATGGCCAGGATCTAGCTGCCTGCCTAGACCATTACTGCTCAGGTTTAGACTGGGGTATGGCCCACTGGGCCACCAACCATCCTGCTGCTCTGTAGCAACACTGCTGTATAATGCCCGGTGGGGGGTAACAAAGACATTATGCCATCTTCCACATTATATAGACTGGGAAATGGTCCTGTGGGGGCAGCAGAGACATGAAGCCATCTTGGGTTTTACATAGAAACGGGGTGTGGTCCTGAGGGGCTGGCTGCAGGGACAATCTATCGGAGCCTCCCCAGACTGGGATCCCTTGATCACGTTGATCAGAGTGGGGTATTACCCAGAGGAGGCAGAGACACAGGAGGCAGACATACATCTGTAATGGGGGGGCTGGGGGTCCCGCCATCACCCACGCCATCACCCACGGGACATACACACACATCTAGCTAGATGCACCGTGGCCATCAGAATGCCACCCCCTGAATGCATAAACCCATCCTCTTCCTATCTTATGCTATTTGCTCTGTTTAGTCACTTGCACTTTGACAAGATTCCACAGAAGATCTACCACCAATAGCTTTGATCCCTCCCCATCTCGAAACAAAGACATGGGATCAACCAGTTCTTACTGTCTTACTGTCTTGAAAATAAAAAAAAACTTGAAAATTAACTTTTGTCCTTAAAAATAATTAATGACTATATATATATATATATATATATATATATATATATATATATATATATATATATATATATATATATATATATATATATATATATATATATATATATATATATATATATATATATATATATATATATATATATATATATATATATATATATATATATATATATATATATATATATATAATAGTTATATATATCTAAAATGGTGAAAATAAAATATATTTGCAAAAGCAAAGACAATCTGAAATATGTATTGATGGAGACAAAGAAGATTTAATGTTACAAGCACGGCCAGACTCTGTAGTCCCACCATCAAGTGGACATGGGGATGACTGGTAACCATAGCAACATCTTGAGGGAAGTTTGGGATCCAAGCCACAACTAAGGGAAAGTGACAGAGGGAAGTTGTGGACTGGGAACATCTGGGAGGAGAGGGAGAGAGGGTGGAAGTTGGGGGATGTGAAGCCCAGGAGGGGAATGCTGGCTTGATCTCTGATCTCTGGAGACTCCACCACACCATACCAATTACCCATCCTCAAGGGCCAGTCAGAATTTGGCCAGCAAAGTATCCAACATTTGGCCCCCTTCTTTAATTACTAACATCACTCCCAGCGACTTTCTTCTTTGAAGCCCTTCACTACACTGGACAAAGCCACACATTTCTTTCATTATTTGTCCATGTTTGTTTTTGGGATCAACAGGATAAGACAGCCTTTTAACAACATCCTTCTTTCCCAGGATTTTAAAAAGATAAAATAAATATTGTTACATAATCATTGCCAAACTATCTGTTGCATGTGAGTGATGTAACCACCAACACAAAATCAATACTTTTGACTTAAGAAAATCTTTTGTATATTGAATGATTTGAACCATAAACCTTGATACATACTGACTTTATGAAGACAATGCTTATTTGAAGGAAATTGAAGGTTTACTCAATACTTCACTTTTAAACTCTTCTATCCATTATGAGAGCCAAATAATTATACTGCTTACAAATCAAAATCAACTTTAATTTATTTCCAAGAAAAACAATTTATCCTGCGTCAAAGTTAAAGGTGCTGTTTGATTGAACCCAACTGAATTCATATTCAAAGAAATCAATCAAATTTGAAAATGCTCATCAGAATAATGAAATGATGCAAAACAGATGACACTATGGGCCGTGTCAAATCAGAAATTAGGAGCATAAGTGAAGTGTGGTCCCGGGGGTTGACACATCTCCATATGTAATGCCCTACCCTGCTAGGGGGTGCGGCTGATAACACACATGTTGAGCGAGGGAATGTGTCACATATCAAGTGATTTGCCGACCAGGACCTGAATATAAAGATATCCCTTGGTACATATAGATATGTAAATGACATTCCTGCTGAGGGGTCAGGGTTAACCCCAAGGCTGACCATATAGCCGATGCTGATTATCACTTAAAACTGTCACAAAATTCTAAGTCTCACAATAAAAGAAAGTTATCGAAATTTCATGTGTCTGAAAATCTAAAGTCAAGCTGAAGATATATTGTTGCATTTCTTTTTGGTAAAATTGATTGAGTTTAGAGTTACACCCCTGATAATTATTTGAGGGGGCTGACAGAGACATGGGATGGCAGGCACTCAGTGCCCCCTGCTGGGCAAGGGCTTTATCACTCAGGCCACACTGTTTGCACAATGATAAACCAAGCCAGGCATATACTGCAGTCACAGAGTCCAGATGAGGGTCTGCTACCCTTTACAACAACAAACTGCAGGATGGCCACAAACAAAGCCACTGCACTCAGCTTCAAAGTTTCTTGGGACAGCTGTGTGTTGCTGCTTGCCATGTATAATGCTGTGGTTGCTATGGAGAGGGGCCGAGCCCCAGGTAGGGCGGCTGGCAGAGGGAGGGGACCCAGGGGGATGGGCCTCAGGTGGGGTGGTCTATACACTATATCAGGATGGACTGATGGGGGGGATGGGTGCTGGCTGGATGGGCCAGGATCCCAGCAACAGAAGGCTGTCACCGCTGGCTGCCGAAAGCCTCAAAGAAGGGTCCATTGGTTGATATAGGGTGAGGGGAGGGGGGCTGGTGAGGGATCCAACCCGTCAGTGACCCCAGTTCAACAGGCACGAGCCACATCACCCAGCTGCTGGTCCTCCACAGATACAAGACACCAGCCCCAAGCCTACAGCCAGGAATGTCACTCCGCTAAAAATAGATATCCTCCACTCCAGCAAATGTCATGGGCACCCAGGCTTTATGCTTACACCTTCTGCAAGTCTTCACAAATAGTCCGACCCTCCCTTGTCTGCACTACCTGGACAACAAAGTCCTCTCAGCATCTCTCTCTCTCAGCACAGAGAACTTGCACCATTCAGACTTCATGACTGCATAATTGTTGATCCAAACATTGTGTGTGCCAAACTTAGAGTGGCTTAATGAATTATGCGTCTCCACTAATTGACGGCCAGGATCCATCCTCTCCTTCCTACCCCAACTAATCACATTATGTAAGATGTGCCCACTTTATAAAAGTTTATGAAGATCACCAAAAAGTTTGGTAATTTTGAGAAGCCCTCTCATTAAGAATGTGAAGGTAGGTTAATGTAATGTGTATGAGGTGCGAGGGATCCACACAAAGTTGTTGGTGGAGCCTGCTGCTGGGTCCGGCCAGCCAACTTCTAGGAAGCTGCTTGTTTATACAGGCTACCTCACAATGAATGGGAACATGCGGACGACATTAACTTCTACTACCCAACTACAAGTTGTGAAAAAATAGGAATAAAGTGTGACCGCGTACCTCAGTAAGTGCTGCCATGGTTGTTGGTGGTCAGTGGCCTGTGTCGGTCGTCAGAGAATTGATCCTAGGAGTCAGAGATGTCTTGTGTCCACCATCCTTGGCCGCTACCACACTGCATGTGACACCAACACACAGGAACCAGCGATGTCAAATTCCTTCAAGTGCTAAAAATAGCTGAGTGGCGTGGCAGTGCCAAGAAGTGGGGTGGGCCTGTGCCTTGTGTTCACGCTGCCTGTGCCGATCTTGTGATGCAGTGTGCTACCTCCATGGGCTGCATGTCTGTTACACCGCTGCCTGTCTCCTGTGCTGCTAATTAAAACGATGGTGGGGGCAGTTGTGCCTGTATGTTGTTGTGTGATGGGACGGCTGGGTTGTGTGAGCTGCTGCCTGACTCTGGGTGAATGGTCCTGTGTGTCAGCCCTGCTCACCCACACTGACACACAGATGGCCGTCCCATGCCCATACCCCACCGTTCAATATTTCTCACCACTCACTTGTGTCACATCTGCTGCCCATAGATTTTAACAGTCCCAAAATTCAATTTAAAGCTGTGAGGTCTGAGGTATATGTATGGCAGCCAATGGACGATGCATCTTTGCTGTCCAAGCAGCCTGTAATCAGTCCTTGGGGACAAACCTAAATGTCTCTCCACAACCCATCTGTGTGTGAAATATAATTTTAGGCAAATCAATTATTTACAGTCCCTAACAGTAATTAAAAACACTAATAATCTAATCAGCATGAATCATTTATGTTGGTGGTGATAAGTTTTGAATGGGATGTCCTTCTTAAAGTTTACTGGTGTGTGACTAAGCACAAAGTTAATGAGATTAAAAATATGGCAGTTGAAATGCATTCTGTGTGTACAAATACTCCCTTATCTAACCCCCTTGTCAAATGCCCTTCCTTCCCCCTTAGCAACCCCCCCCCCCCCCCCCTCACCAACCCTCCCTGACCCACCAGTTCACAAAGCTTGAAATTTGATCCACTCTTCCCCCTCTCAGCTTCATACCACTTCCTGCATGTTTATTAATGTCATTTGTAGAGGACTGAGTTTCAGCAGGACCTGGCTGAGGTGGGGTAGGAAATGACACCCCACTCAGCTCGCTAAACCACCCGACATGGCTGATCTGGCCTGGATCAATAATCCTGTGTTTGCTTCAAGATAAATAGCACTTTAATGCCCTATGCTTATGTTAATGTGAGCCTATCCCTGATTAAAAATATGGGTGTACGTCTAGGTGGGGTAGTTGGATCCCAAGGCAATCACATGGCATGACAGTTCAACCCCCTCGGATCCTCGCCTCTAGAGTCCACTAACTACCCGGGCCAAGCCCAATGCACATATGATATTAAACCCACGTAATATGCTGCAGCTGTGCTAACCTCTGGTGGGGTCCCCAATGTAAAAGTGGTATTCTTTCATGCTATTGATTTTGACATTGGGTGATGTCATGTTTTTTTGACAAAAGCCACATTGGGGGAAAGTGACGAAATGATCTGGGCCATTTTGCTATCCCCTTTTCTGCCTGTGTGAGGTGCAGGGGAATCTGAAGGATTTGGTGGCGGATTCCGTGAGAGGCATGGGGCCGGTGGGCTTATCGACCGGGCGCTCAGTCCTGACGTAATGGGTTCCCGAGCCCCGGGTCTGTGTACATTTGTCACACAGCTTTCTCTCTGGACCCGCAATCTGTCATCGGGCGCAGCGCCAAGCGACAATTTGGTTTCACCAATACACAATGATTTTGTCGCTTCTGATTATTGACTGCACACATTTTGTACACCAGTCGCTTCGTTATAACCAGGACTATCATTGTGCGCATAGTCTTTAAAATCACCCAATTCCAACAGGTCAAATGTGTCTTTTAAAGTGAAAGTGTTGAAATGCTTGAATCATACTTACCGCCGCCATGCCGGAAAGCTGCCAATGTTTATTTACGACAACTGAGCGATTACGACATCTTTGTAAAATAGTTTCATTTATATCTCGTATATAAGTCATTATTTTACCATAAAATATTACGACATATTATAACCAGTTCATCTCAGTGGTATTCTATGTTCTATTTGTTAGGAAAAACTGATATTTTACATAATTAGAAAGTCGGACAATATTCCTGAACAGAACGATTTCTGGCAAGCAGCGCAGTTTTCAAAACAGTGAATTCCCACTTTGCTTCTTTTCTTGGTGAGTTTTTGTCGATTGAGTGTGAAATATAATCTGTGAATCTCATCGTTATGTACTTAACATTAATGGGAACAAGCGTTAACTATATATAGAGGCCAAATGGGCGGTTAAAAACGATAGTTTCTGCCAGGAAAGTTTGACAGCCAAATTTATTTGTCAACAGACATGTGCAGACATGTTGACAGGTTCATTTGGAATGTTACATACATTTAATGTTTAACTGTTTGACAGATTAAAAGTGATTGAAAGTTCTGCAGATGTTGTTTCTGGAAAAGATTCTCCAATATTGTGTGATGTTGAAGAGATTTTTTTGTGCATATCAACCTGGGAAAACCAAAAATCATTTAAGATCATTGAAGAAATGATAGACTCAGTCTGTGAGTGTGAGTGTGGTCATACTTGTACATGTAATACAGATTTATAATGTGAAACTCTGAACATTGTCTCAGTGAAACCCTCATAGTATCAGCTAAAGACTTCATATTGTGTGAGCTTAGCAGACAAGATGTAAATTAGGCAAGAGTATACCTCTGTGTTTATATATATATATTAATGGTCAAACAGTGGAATTTGCCAACAACATGACAAGAAAATATAATCCCATTACTCTAAATTTTCTTTCAAATTGTTTCCCTGCAATGAGATAAAATTTCAGGTACAAATACTATATAAAGTTATGTTATCATATTCAATTGTATATTCTACATGAATATTGCCATCCCTGATGAAAAAAAATCATCCCCGTTGTTCTAGCTTAAAGGATGTCATTTTGCAACATTCTCTTGGGCTGCAACTTGTTACAATGTAATCATGGTAATGACTGACATAAAGAGAAAAATGTTGGTTGCCCAGTTGGGCCACCAGAGCATGAGAAGTGGTGGCCCGTAGTTTCTAAGGACAATAGGATGTGTGATACAATAAACAGCATTGTACATAAGGCTGTATTGTGTCTGAGTGGGGGATACTTGTCCCAATCAAATGTCTATTGATCATGATATGATATCTATCAAGGATTAGAATAATAAAATCAAGATAGTTTGGGCCACTAAAAGACCAAAAATATGGTTGCCCAACTGGGCCACTACAACAGAGCATTCACTGGCCCGAACAGAGGATCTGATGGCCCCGGGCCACCGGGTATGTCAAGCCCTGCTGATTGAACCATGAACTTTTGACCCAAGTACTTAGCTGAGTATATTGAATAACCATGGTTATACATTTTATCAATTTAGTTTACAAGTACACCAGTCCAGAAAAGAAATTGGTTCATCCTGCTAAACAACAAAATTTCACTTGGCTAATCCTTTATGTGTTAAGAACATATTTGCGACAAGTGAGAAGCCCCTGGTAGTAAGAACCTAATGATACCTTTTATATTTCCAATTAACTTCAATACTGGGGATTGCTTATATATAGTTTGGGTCATTTTGTTCTCAGGAAATGGCCCCTCCCATGCTTTCTGAAAGGGTTATATTATTTTGATACATATAATCCAGACAAGTAAGGTAGAAGCTCCCATATCAAAGTGAAGAGGGACATCCCAAAACCAAAATAGCAACTATTATCAGATTTTTGTTGTTTTGCTCCTCATGAAGGCTGGCAACATTGCTTCAGCAATGTATAGCAAGGGTCACATGATCTGACCAAGAGCCCTGACCTCAGCTACAGGTGTCGCCTACAAGCGTCAACAGGTGGCACTGACATAGGCCAGACAGGGTGTGTATATTGACCGGTCCTCTCTGCATATTGCAGTGCCCCTTAAAGTGCTACATAACTCATCCTGGCCCAATTACGCATTAAAAAATAAGAATTCATGCTCTGTTTATTTTGTATGATTGTGAAAATGAAGTCATGGAAGGTTATACATTCATCATACAAAGGCTCTCTCAAACCTGTGTTCCTGAAAAACATGCCAGAAATGCACAGATTTAACAGGAAAGGAACAGCAAACTGCAATTGTCTAACATAAGGTTGGGAAGCCTGATACAGGAACTGAAATAGTGTTCAAGACTATGCCATCCCAATTTTGGATTTCCCTATGACACTTATGATAGTCGCAGTCACATTACCAGTCATCTACTGGGACGGCCAGGCCAGTACCAATTGTTCTCAGTAAAGGTGTCATAATTAAGCTGGCTGCTGTCCCTCTCATTGCAGTCTTCCCAATAACCAATTGACTGCCTGTGCTGACCAATATTTTTTGCCATGGTCCGGCATATTTTCTGCCGTAGTCCGACTTCATGTCTGACATATATTTTTGTGAAAATTCTAACTTTTCTCAAAATTTATCCCTCGACAAGTTCGGCAGTCATTTTAAAAGTAAAATGTAAATACGAAGTGTCAGGGATCCATCATTGCGCAATACATTAATATTTTCAGTGCGAATGAATAGCGTCCGATCATTTTCATGCCAAAAATAAGAGTCTGTCCCCATCACTTCTGTTTTTCAAAATGGTGACTTCGTGTCTTATATGCGTATTTAAGCATTGTTAAACTCGCATTTTCTCAAACTTGTGCATACTTTAAACTTATTAAATGAAGGCGGACTATTGCTGACACGTGTCAGAATATTTCTATGTGTAAAATGAAACAAAGATTTAAATTATATCACTGTTTAGGAAGCATGTACCTGGACAATATGAGGATATTTACTTTTCACGCTGATATTCTTTCTTTTTTTCGGTCTGGTAAAAATGCTTTCGGTCTGGCAAAAAAGTCAACTTTGCCAGACCGAATGTCCGTTGAAGGTCTGGTGACTATCGGGAAGACTGCATTGTGTACAAAACTAGGCCTTTACTATTTCAAGGATTCATAGAACACTTATATTTTAGAGGTGGTGATTTCCTGATCATTTAATTATGATCAGTACAGGCCCATCAGACTATATCAGTTCCCACTATAAGAGAGGGGAGTAAAGCTCAGTCAAATGTTATATGTAATTATGTAAAATGATATTCTATTCCATTTAACAATAAGGAGAAGACAAATGTATCAAATTAATAAAGGAGATACTCTTAGAAGAGTGTAACAACCCTAATGATAAGAAGCAGAACATTTATGATATTTTTACAGTAAGTATTCATAAATGTAAATGAGCCCAGGCAGTTGATATGTACTGTTGCAAAAGTACCCAAAATATACAGTCATATATATACTCTGTAAATATTTGTGCCTGACATTTATTCATATGAGCAGCACAAGCTTAAATTAAAATCATCTGACAAGGTGTTTGGCATAAATGCTAAATTTGTCAGATATTTATAAAAATCATCTAACATCCTTGGTTCAAACCAAACACTGGTCAAGGTTGTCCATGGCAGCTGCTTATGTATGGAGGGCCAAGAGACATGTCTTCATAATGAATATGATCAACTAACATTTTGCCTTATCTTAAATATTACAATTATTTTGTTCATCCTTTAACAGGAAGTAAATTTTTAAAAAAAGATTGACTGAATGCTGTGTAAGTATTGTAGTAAAATATTCAGTTTATTGTAAGTTGATGTGCTTTTCATTATTTTTTCAGAAGTCAGGATGGGATATGGCGCAGCTGACATTGTCTAGTTGATCATCCTTCCACAGACATACATAGGACTGCCCAGTTGTTGCCATGGATTTCTTGTCCTCTTCCCCTCCTCGCACCCTGGGTAAGTTACCATGGTAACCAAACAGATAAATACCCCATGATGCTTCAACATGGCAGGCAGACATGCTAATGTTGCATGTGACCTCCTGGCACACTCTTCCAGCAGGCGGACATGCTAATGTTGCATGTAATCTGATGGCACACTCTGGCAGAAGATAACAAACCATGAAAAACTGTGACAAAGATTTCTTTGACCCATTATTATTCTGCAGCTCAATTAGTGATGGGTGAATAAATCACACGAAGCATTCAAAGGAAAACCAATATATCTGGTGCGTTGATTTACTCACTGCTCTGTCCTTAGAGTTTGTTCTTTTCTACCATTTTTTAGAAGAAGGACAGTTTGAGTGCTGTCACTTTGCAGTCAACCAAAAAGGAAAATCATGTGATTTATTTGAAATGAAAGATTTATTTGTGCAGCTTGACATGAATTTCGGGATAAATAATTGTGTTTCTTTTTCAATTAAAATAAGTCCTAGAGTCTACATCGTTGTTTGAGATTGCCATTATTTATTGATAAGAAGGAGTGCGTGTCGGAGACAGATTGGATGCAAATATATGGGACAGTGTAAAGAGAAATCAAAGGTTACGATGGAAAATAAATTCTCTCCATAGAACAGTGATAGACAAGTGGATTTTACCCAAGTAAATTTATTTATTTTAAGTAATATTAAGATAATCACAAAGATCCAAGTTACAATTTATTTTGATATTATGTTTTCTTGGTAACAGTGGAATTGTTTAATAAAATATTATATTATTACTTATAAGGTATAAAATTCACAAAAATATAAAGAGTTCAAAATCATTAAGGCCGTGCATTGTGAGGGAGAAGTTGATGCTTCGTGGTCGTGATTCTCCCAGAGGATGAGATTGGCTGAGATAGGCTGAGTTGTGATCAATCACTAAGGCGTGACACTTGTCATAATTATGGAAATCTTCGATTTTGGCAGTTTTTTTCTCCTGGATTTTTCTGACGTGAGGGTAGAGAGTTGTGCTTGATACTGACCAAGATAGATCACAAACTTGGGCCACTCATATTTTTGGAATGGCAGGGTAGTTTCTGCGAGGCGTGGGGTGGAGGGTCAAGGGTTTGGACCCCGCTTGGGAACATAACAGAGTCATGGTAGGGGCCACGAGGAACGGAGAGGTGCCACGGTCGGCGTTTGTCATTGAACACTCCATGTCAAAACGGGCAGCATAGGCAAGAAAGCATGGCGGGACGACAGTGAACTTTTGGCAAATCAATGCAGAAGGCCAAAGACGATGGATTCGGTGGTGTAGTCGGAACATTGTAGATGTTAGTCCCGGGAGATGTATACTTGCCAAGCTTCCCTTTCACGGTCCTATGTCACACCAACATTCAAACACTATCTTTTTCTTTGTACTACCATTTTCTCAAGTGCATCCTTTTTTCTTCATCTTTTTCACATAACTTTTCCCCTGTTTTCATACAAAGAAAAGTCACCCTTTCTTCCTCTTTTTATATCATATAAACTGCATCAATATGTATTATAGTCCAATATTCAGATATTCTTTGTGTTTTATTCATAATATTTCTTTTCAAGGAGTGAACATCAAACGGTTAACACAAAAGAAGGGAGCATTAATTGACAGATAATTAGGTGAAAGATTTCCAAATTAACAAGATGATTTTAAATACAAAATATTTCATTTTGGTGCTTTTTTCAAATTGGACAGAATTTTAAAATGAAGCTCATTAAACTAACTAGCTAATTATGCCATTGTGTGCATCATGAAATATTCATTCAAATTTGTTGACTATTTTGAAAGAAAATTCACTTTTTTGTGGAAATGCACAATTCCTAAATACTGAGTATTCAAATGCTTCACTGGCAGTACATAAAACATTCAGTTCTTCAATAGAGAAAGAAATGTGGCCATTCTATGAATTCAGTCCTTCCCATTTATTCATTCCAAAAATCTTGACAGTGAATGCTCTGTTGTAGTGGCCCAGTTGGGCAACCATATTTTTGGTCTTTCAGTGGCCCAAACTATCTTGATTTTATTATTTGAATCCTTGATAGATATCATATCACGATCAGTATTTGATTGGGACAATATCATAGAAAATGTGAATTTAACAATGTTTAAATATGCATACGCAACACAAGGTCACCATTTCGAAAAGTTGAAGTGATGGGGAGAAGTTCTTATTTTTGGTGCGAAAACGATTGGATTGCCGCCACAGCTTATTCATTCCCATTGAAATATTAATATATTGCGCAATGATGGATCCCTCAGTCTTCGTATTTACATTTTAAAGATTGAAAAACCTATCGATGCGTAAAATATCGAGTCAAAAATCTGTGTTATTATGTATGACGATATGAGGGCCCAGTTCGATACAACTAATATATCGAAGCACCAGTATGACAATACCGGTTATCATATCAATGTCTCTATACCGGTATATCAATAATATCGCGTACCGGTGTGATGCCCTACTTATGTACGATGCTCTTTATTATATCACACATCCTATTATCCTTAGAAACTTCGGGCCACCACTTCTCATGCTCTGGTGGCCCAACTGGGCAACCAACATTTTTCTCTTTATGTCAGGGCCTGACAGTCCATGTCATCTCTGATAGCACCATCCAGCTATCCATACTACAGCACCTGAAAATACAAGGAAGAATACAGGAATTACAACAAATAACAGCACCTATTATAATGCAGATGTCAATTTTCAATGTAGAGTGAATATTCCAAACATTGTCGATTGTCTATTTCTTCTCTGTCTATCTATCCATCCAACCAGCCATCTATACTACAACATCTGAGAACAAAAGAAAGAAAAAAATATAAGAATTGCAACAAATTATAGCACCTATTATAAAGTAGATGCAATTTTCAATGAAGAGGGAACACGTGAGTTAACTGGAGATGACCACAGTAATTGTGACCATAAATATTATTCACGTTCACATTTTATCAGTTTAAGTGTATTAATCATCCTACAAGGAGAGCTGGGGATCTCTGAGATTATAGTCTCCTATTGAAGTTCAATGTATGGATCCCCGTCATGTTTGCGCATCATCTCCTCGTCTTCGTTGCTCAGATAGGGTGGCGTTGCTAATTTGAAGTGTCCCCTTGTCATGAGAAATATATGACTTCCTTATTGATCCTTGGTGACGGCCATGATTGGCAAATTATTTGACTGCCACTAAATAGATTATAGATTACCAAGGGCAGTCATGTCCAATGATCTTTATGATGCCATCGCTTAGTGGGTCACAGATGGCCAGTGTGTGAACATATTTAATCTCACTTTATTTTAAAATTTGCATACATTAGTAAGGTCCAAGAAAAAAAATTGTTTCATGTTTCTTTTTAGATAGAATTTGAAGGAAGGGAGTCATTTTTAAAAAAGATTATACATCAGTTTTTTAAGCTTTTATGGCATGGGGTCATAACAAGATTATTTTACCTGGCCTAACAAACTTGTCCAAAATTTTGTGGTACTTCATCATGTCCATTTATATGTCCATTAAGCATAACCGAGTTGAGAGTTTGATCTAACTGAGGAGTCCATTTCTGACTGGTGGGAGAATGTTTATAGAGAAACTCAAAGCTGGTCATGTGTGCTATCATCATACAGACTCTGAGCACCGGTATTTGTTCAGAAGCTAGGTCCTCCCACGTAAATGACAATCTTACATCTTCAGAGGTCCCTTTGCCTTCCTCATCTGTGTAGGTCCTTGAAAATATGACTCTCTCCTCTTCTGTTGGGCAAAACATGACCTCAACTCCACATAATATCTGACTCTTTCCTTCTCTACAGGTCACAAAATAACCTTTCAACCACAAAATATCAGATTCTTTCCTCCTTAAAATGACCTCTCCATCCACATATCACATATGACCTCTCATCAATTTCACTGCTCTATGGGTCAGGTCAAAAATGACCTTCAAATAGGTCACCAAATAACATCTAAAAATGTTTTTGCCTGTCCTCCCATCAACAGTAAGTATATAATACCTCATGTCCACCCTCCCAGCCGACCCAAAGGCCACAGGGTTCAGGATTTTGCTTTGGGGTTGGGGGAGGGTGCTCAACAATTTATAAATGATCACCGTTACATTACATGTGTGTATGTGTGTGTGTGTGTGTGTGTGTGTGTGTGTGTGTGTAAAAACAAATGTCAATCTATGGAATGGCCTGAGGACCCACCCTTCTGGACCCTCTCTGCCTTTGGACCTCCACAATATAGTTATCTGGCTCATGTCCTTCCATCTACAGAATAACAAGTTCCTCACTCAGCGACCTCCAAGCTGACAGGTGATGCGAGAGAACTGGTACAAATGTGGGTCTTAGGAAATTGTAGTTTTTCCACCTGGTGTGGAATGGGGACCCAGAGTACATAGTAGTATATCAGGGCTGGGCTGGGCTGGGCTGGGCTGGACTGGGCTGGGCGTGTGGGGTAGCTATTTACCTGCGATACTCCACACCTGTCTAATACTTCATGCAACTATCAAAGTGAGGAGGGGCAGTAACACAAGCTGACATGCTATACGGGTGCACACAAACATCTTCCAGTTTAACAAGGGCAACTAGTACTTACAAAATAATCAAAAGACAAAAATAAAACAAATTCCCATCATCTGTCTGTTATGGTTCACGGTAAAGCAGTGGTGTTTAGATATTTGTTTATAAATTGTTTTTATCAGAATCAAATTTGGATTTTATGCCTTTAAGCATTTATCAAGTTCAGGACAAAATCAAAGAAAACCAAAGTGCAACATGCTAACGCTCTCCCCTTCTCTCCTCATTGAGCTAATACACAAAACAAAAGTGTTGACTATGTATTAAAAGAACATGTTAAAATATTATATATTGGGAAAAACACATAATATGGACCATAAGCTGTGTTTATGAGCAGTCATAAGAGAGACTTGTGAAGATTTAATTAAAAATGCTTTTTAATTCTTACATGTTACAACATACTTATAATGAACTGTAATTTCTTTGTACATTAAAAAAAAACACATATCTATTTTTTAGTGATGGGTGTTTGTGTCTAAAAGAGCTGTCCTCTCTGATTAAATATTTGATATATAATAATGTATTGATCACTATAGTATGCAAACAATTAAACTTCTTCTTGATAAAATATTAACATATTAAAAGGGTCTTTATCTTTTGGTTTATGATATTTACAATTGTGATGAAGATATTTGATTGATTTGTTCTACTTTTCAGAGGGGGAGATGAGTCGTTTGCGGGTGGAGAACCAAGCATTGGGAGAGGAGTTGGCACAGTGCCAGGTAGAGTACTCCACCACTATCTTTCATCACCAGGTGGCACTATATATTGCATGTTGACTAACTTTGTACTATTTGTACCACATGTGTGGTAATTCTTGTTTACTGGAATGAGGATACAACCCTTTCATATGCAGTACATCTTATTTTCTAGCTAGTTCTTTTTCATAATAGTTCTATACTTATTTTAATATATTTAACTATCAACCTCATTAGAATAATTAAATTTAAGAAATTACCAATAATATTTTACGTTGATTGTGTTCTTTACAGGCTGATAAAGAATTTGTTTGGTCACTATGGAAACGCTTACAAGTGGCCTCCCCAGATATCACTCAAGCAGTTGGCATGGTGATACAGAGGTGAGTCTTCATAATCAGGGATGAGTTGTCAACTAGGTCATGTTACATGGAGACTGAAGATGATCTATCAGAAATTAAAGACAAGTTATCAGAAACAGGATCTCTATCATGGTCATAGGATGACAGATATGGTTACTATCATAGAATAAAACAGCAGTTTTATTTATCAGGATTAGAAGATTATTAATTTGCAGGGTTGCATTCACGGTTATAGGATATTATATAGGGTTACTATCATGGTTATAAGATGATAGAGAGGCTTTCTTCCATTGTTATATAATGATGCTCAGGGTTGCTCTTTTTTCGCTCGCGTTTGTTTTGCCTTTAGGGCTAGATGTTCGAGGTTTTGACTGATTAAGCTGTAAGTCTATGGAGCATACCCCGATTATCGGTCCATGGCGGCCATGTTTTAGCTCAATAATTCTGCTTACACCGTTAGATGTCGCTTTTGTTTGAGAACTGATTTGTGAGTGCGTGGTAGAGTAAGAAGATTTTCGTTGGATTTTGCCTTGGGATTTTGCAATCTTACGCGAGCTTGATTTTTAAAAATCAACACTTGTTGTGATTATGAGATAATGCACGGTTGTGTTCATTTTTATAGGATCAAACGCAGGTTTGGTATCATGGTTATAGACTAACACAGGGTTGTTATCATGGTTATAGAATAACACAGGGTTGTTATCATGGTTATAGAGTAAGACAGGGTTGTTATCATGGTTATAGACTAACACAGGGTTGTTATGGTTATAGAGTAAGACAGGGTTGTTATCATGGTTATAGAATAACACAGGGTTGTTATCATGTTTATAGACTAACACAGGGTTGTTATCATGGTTATAGAATGACACAGGGTTGTTATCATGGTTATAGAATGACACAGGGTTGTTATCATGGCTATAGACTAACACATGGTTATAGAGTAAGACAGGGTTGTTATCATGGTTATAGAATAACACAGGGTTGTTATCATGGTTATAGAATAACACAGGGTTGTTATCATGGTTATAGACTAACACAGGGTTGTTATCATGGTTATAGACTAACACAGGGTCGATATCATGGTTATAGAATAACACAGGGTTGTTATCATGGTTATAGAATGACACAGGGTTGTTATCATGGTTATAGAATGACACAGGGTTGTTATCATGGTTATAGAGTAAGACAGGGTTGTTATCATGGTTATAGAATGACACAGGGTTGTTATCATGGTTATAGACTAACACAGGGTTGTTATCATGGTTATAGAGTAAGACAGGGTTGTTATCATGGTTATAGAATGACACAGGGTTGTTATCATGGTTATAGAGTAAGACAGGGTTGTTATCATGGTTATAGAATGACACAGGGTTGTTATCATGGTTATAGAATGACACAGGGTTGTTATCATGGTTATAGAATGACACAGGGTTGTTATCATGGTTATAGAATGACACAGGGTTGTTATCATGGTTATAGAGTAAGACAGGGTTGTTATCATGGTTATAGAGTAAGACAGGGTTGTTATCATGGTTATAAAATAACACAGGGTTGATATCATGGTTATAGAATAAAACAGGGTTGTTATCATGGTTATAGAATAACACAGGGTTGTTTTCATGGTTATAGAATGACACAGGGTTGTTATCAGCAGTATCAAACAGTTGATCTCATACCAACCAGTGTACTATTTCCAGAGTAATAACCTCATATTATTTGTTTGTTTAAGATAACCATCAAAATGCATTAACTATATCAGTTACATTGGTCTAGTTGCTTTGGTAACCCCAGTGATTCATGGTTGCCATAGTGACAGAATAATACAAAGAAACATTCAATATTCATTGACTTTTTCTCATGCAAGTTTAAGTGACATCAATCTCTGACAAAGGCCAGCGTGGCATAACTGGCAGTGTTAAGAGTTGCTGAGCGCGTTCTGGCGGGGGACTAAAGGTGAGCGTGTGGAGGACTCGGGGGTGACCTAGGAGACGTGTTGCCTCTCTGACAGATGTCAGATTCTGCGTTCAGGGACCGGAACTGACAGTCGCCACCATCCAACTCCCGTACAAACCCCAGCGCTAAAACACTGCCCGTCAAAAAATCTGCCACGCGCTGCCCCGTACAGCAGAATTTATGATTGAGTGATTTGTCAAAACGTTGCGTAAAGTGCAAGGGGAGATGGCAAACTGTACAGCAGATATGTCAAAGGGGACCAAAAATATGGGCCATGGAAAATTCACGCATTATTCTCGCTAATTATTGAGCTGAGGGTGGGAAAAGACATTGATACAAAAGATCTATTAGTCATATGTACTTGGAAAAGTCTAGAGAAATGTATTTTTATGTAAAATATATATAGTTATATGGTAATTTCTATCTCATTCTATTTAGGAATAATATGGTAATATTATAATAAATTGTGAATGTAAAGTACCTCGGGTTGTATACAAGGTGAATGAAAACTTGGAACATCACCTTGTGTAAAGTTTACCTGCTAAATATACTGATGGAGATAAAGATGAAGTTAAACAAGGCTGATATCTAGGAAGAAGAGATGAAAGACTGTGGAAAGAGAAAATTGATTATCATGAAAATATAAGATAAATGATTCAATGTGACTCAAATCATCCTTTGGATCCTGGATATAGATCAAGATTGAGACACTTTGTGACTGTATGGATTGAGACACTTTGTGACTGAATGATTCAGACACTTTGTGACTGTATGGATTGAGACACTTTGTGACTGAATGATTCAGACACTTTGTGACTGAATGATTCAGACACTTTGTGACTGTATGGATTGAGACACTTTGTGACTGAATGATTCAGACACTTTGTGACTGTATGGATTGAGACACTTTGTGACTGTATGGATTGAGACACTTTGTGACTGAATGATTCAGACACTTTGTGACTGTATGGATTGAGACACTTTGTGACTGAATGATTCAGACACTTTGTGACTGTGTGGATTGAGACACTTCGTGACTGTATGGATTGAGACACTTTGTGACTGTATGGATTGAGACACTTTGTGACTGTATGGATTGAGACACTTTGTGACTGAATGATTCAGACACTTTGTGACTGTGTGGATTGAGACACTTTGTGACTGTATGGATTGAGACACTTTGTGACTGTATGGATTGAGACACTTTGTGACTGTATGGATTGAGACACTTTGTGACTGAATGATTCAGACACTTTGTGACTGTATGGATTGAGACACTTTGTGACTGAATGATTCAGACACTTTGTGACTGTGTGGATTGAGACACTTTGTGACTGAATGATTCAGACACTTTGTGACTGTGTGGATTGAGACACTTTGTGACTGTATGGATTGAGACACTTTGTGACTGAATGATTCAGACACTTTGTGACTGTAATGGATTGAGACACTTTGTGACTGTGTGGATTGAGACACTTTGTGACTGTATGGATTGAGACACTTTGTGACTGAATGATTCAGACACTTTGTGACTGTAATGGATTGAGACACTTTGTGACTGTGTGGATTGAGACACTTTGTGACTGTATGGACTGAGACACTTTGTGACTGTAATGGATTGAGACACTCTGTGACTGTATGGATTGAGACACTTTGTGACTGTATGGATTGAGACACTTTGTGACTGAATGATTCAGACACTTTGTGACTGTGTGGATTGAGACACTTTGTGACTGTATGGATTGAGACACTTTGTGACTGAATGATTCAGACACTTTGTGACTGTATGGATTGAGACACTTTGTGACTGTATGGACTGAGACACTTTGTGACTATGGATTGAGACACTTTGTAACTCTATGGACTGAGACACTTTGTGACTGTATGGATGGAGACACTTTGTGACTGTATGGATTGAGACACTTTGTGACTGTATGGATTGAGACACTTTGTGACTGAATGATTCAGACACTTTGTGACTGTATGGATTGAGACACTTTGTGACTGAATGATTCAGACATTTTGTGACTGTATGGATTGAGACACTTTGTGACTGAATGATTGAGACACTTTGTGACTGTGGGGATTGAGACACTTTGTGACTGTATGGATTGAGACACTTTGTGACTGAATGATTCAGACACTTTCTGACTGTAATGGATTGAGACACTTTGTGACTGTAATGGATTGAGACACTCTGTGACTGTATGGATTGAGACACTTTGTGACTGAATGATTCAGACACTTTGTGACTGTGTGGATTGAGACACTTTGTGACTGTATGGATTGAGACACTTTGTGACTGAATGATTCAGACACTTTGTGACTGTATGGATTGAGACACTTTGTGACTGTATGGACTGAGACACTTTGTGACTATGGATTGAGACACTTTGTAACTCTATGGACTGAGACACTTTGTGACTGTATGGATGGAGACACTTTGTGACTGTATGGATGGAGACACTTTGTGACTGTGGATTGAGACACTTTGTGACTGTATGGAGAAATATGATATTTGGTATCACTGGGCAGTGATGAGGTCTAATGCAGCAACTACTGGCTAATGGATTAGTCATATAAGATCAATACATGATGTTTTCATGTGTATTAATAAACTTTGATCCCCTCTGAACCAATATGTGATTTTTATTTATATGGTTTTGGTGGGTTATAATGGTGCACAATTTCATGTAGTTGAAGGATCAACGATGTCATAATGGTGCTGTGGCAATTTATTAATGAAATAGTGACGTCATGCTTTTTTGGTATCAGTCAGGGAGGATGCAACAGTCAACAACACATTTCATACAGTTGTGATCCTCTGTATGAAGTGTCCCTGTTCCCCCTAAAGATTGTGACACTTTGTGATAAAAGTCACACACACACACTCACACATATATATATATCAAATATACATTCTACACAATATGAAAGTTACACCCAGCCCTATTAGGGCTTATTAGTCACATTTTAAAAGATAACAAAATGATATGAGATAAAAATTATACATTATTTAAATCAATCAAATAAATGTAAGCCTTTGGCTTTCTTGAAATGCATTACACAAAAACTTTGCTCCTACTTTGACCAAATCTTCTCCCATTAGCAACTTTATCTTATTTCCATTATGTAGTGTATCAAATAAAGGGTAAGTATTCTTAACCTCAGTAAGAAGTACAGTTCTATCATGTACAACATGTACAATTAAACAAGAATTGCTGTTCATTTTCAATAAAGTTACCATCGGTAAATATTCAATATTTATGGAAGGTAAAGATATTTAGAAACAAAGCAGGTTTGCCTGGACAGAGAAGCACGGAGATATATGGCCTTTTGAGATGGATTGCTTCTGTGGAGCAGACAAGATGTGTAATTGAGGCTTTAGTAAAAAGTTGTAGAGATGAAGGACACTTAGAGGTGAATTATGCCGCACAGCTTATTATTATGTGCAACTCTTGGGCCAAGGAAAAAAATATTTAGAATCCTGTTACCTGACCGTCTTGTCTATTGAAATGTGCCTGTTCAAAAATTTGTCTAACCTTTTGGGTGTATGTCATAGAAAATTTGCAAGTTTCAGGCATTATTTGACACAATGAAAAATAATAGAATAGTAATAATTCAAAATTAAGGCAACAATAATAGTAAAAATAAGAACCTGATGAAGTGTGAACAATGGCATTTTGATTATTGCAAGGTCAGGAATTTTGCTCGGGATGACCTCTTGCAGGACTTTTCGTCAGAAAATATTTTTTTTCAACTGACCTTGTCCTTTTTGTCAGAGCCATGTAACAGGATTAATTTAAAAAAAATTAAAACCTGAATCTTTCACTCCTCTGATCATGGGGGGATACATTTAATGTTTGACTCAGCCTGTGCCCAACCCTAAGAACTGTCTAGTCTTCCCCTCACCTGTGAAAGCCCCACATAGGTCTCTGTCACTCTGATAGACTGAGATGATATATTCAATTTTATTATTTGATGATCTATTTAATTTTTAAGAAAAGTAAAGATATTTTGAAACAAGAAATGCTTTTCCTGGAATTTAAAATAAAGATAGCCCTGAAAAGTAAATTTTTTTAATTTAAATCTGTCATCATCCCCCACTATCTATGACCATCCTCCCTGATCTATGACCATCCTCCCTGATCTATGACCATCCTCCCTGATCTATGACCATCCTCCCTGATCTATGACCATCCTCCCTGATCTATGACCATCCTCCCTGATCTCTGACCATCCTCCCTGATATATGGCCATCCCCCCTGATCTATGACCATCCTCCCTGATCTATGACCATCCTCCCTGATATATGACCATCCTCCCTGATATATGGCCATCCCCCCTGATCTATGACCATCCTCCCTGATCTATGACCATCCTCCCTGATATATGGCCATCCTCCCTGATATATGACATCCTCCCAGATCTGTGACCATCCTCCCTGAACTATGACCATCCTCCTTGATCTATGACCATCCTCCCTGATCTATGACCATCTTCCATGATATATGACCATCCTCCCTGATCTATGACCATCCTCCCTGATCTATGACCATCCTCCATGATATATGACCATCCTCCCTGATACATGACCAGCCTCCCAGATCTATGACCATCCTCCCTGATCTATGACCATCCTCCCTGATCTATGACCATCCTCCCAGATCTATGACCATCCTCCCTGATCTATGACCATCCTCCCAGATCTATGACCATCCTCCCTGATCTATGACCATCCTCCCAGATCTATGACCATCCTCCCAGATCTATGACCATCCTCCCTGATATATGACCATCCTCCCTGATCTATGACCATCCTCCCTGATATATGACCATCTTCCATGATATTTGACCATCTTCCATGATATATGACCATCCTCCCTGATCTATGACCATCTTCCATGATATATGACCATCCTCCCTGATCTATGACCATCCTCCCTGATCTATGACCATCTTCCATGATATATGACCAGCCTCCCTGATCTATGACCATCCTCCCTGATCTATGACCATCCTCCCTGATATATGACCATCCTCCCTGATCTATGACCATCTTCCATGATATTTGACCATCTTCCCTGATATATGACCAGCCTCCCTGATCTATGACCATCCTCCCTGATCTATGACCAGCCTCCCTGTTTTATGACCATCCTCCCTGATATATGACCATCCTCCCTGATCTCTGACCATCCTCCCTGATATACGACCATCCTCCCTGATCTATGACCATCCTCCCAGATCTATGGCCATCCTCCCAGATCTACAATCATCCTCCCAGATCTATTAACATCCTCCCTGATCTGTGACCATCCTCCCTGATCTAATAATAATAATAATAATAATAATAAAATTTATATCGCGCTGATACCAGATAGTACTGTTCATAGCGCTATGTTCAGAACGTGAGTTCTGAATAGGTGAGTTTTAAGTCTACTCTTAAAAGAGTCGACTGAAGTGCTAACCCTTATGTTAGAGGGTAGCGCGTTCCAGAGCTTAGGGCTAATGGCCGAGAAGGCTCTATCACCCACTGTCTTTAGGCGCATTTTCGGCTCACAGAGGTAAGTACCGTCATTTGATCTGAGGCTTCTTTCACCTGTTTTCACCTGTAGCAGATCACGTATGTAAGGAGGTGCTCTACCATTTAGAGCTTTCCAGGTTATTAGTAAAATTTTAAATTCTATTCTTGCATGTACGGGGAGCCAATGCAATTCCTTCAATTTTTCAGATATATGGTCGAATTTCCTGAGTTTACCAACCACTCGTGCTGCAGCGTTCTGTAAATATTGCAACTTTTTTATCTCGGTTTTCGGTAGACCAGCTAGTAGACCATTTCCGTAGTCTAAGGTAGAAGTCACAAAGGCATGCGCCAAGGTAACAGCTGTTTTTTCATCTAAGCAATGTCTAATAGCAGATAGGTTCCTAATGTGATAAAAACCCTTACTGCACATTTTTTTGACCTGAGTCTTTAGGTTCATGTTGGAGTCAAATGTGATGCCCAGATCAACTACACTATTTGATGGTGATATGTTAGAGCTGCCAACCATGATTGATGTTGGCATTTCTGCAGTTCTGTCATGCATGTCTGTACATATCAACATCTCTGTTTTGCCGTCATTTATTTTCATTTTATTTGATATCAGAAATGATCTGACCTCTTCCACACATTTTTCGAGCGTGTTTTTGCTAATTTCAATATTATTTTTTGATGAGTGATCTACAGGGATGTAGATTTGCGTGTCATCAGCATAGATATGATAATTCATATTGTATTTCTTTAGGATGTCAGCCAATGGGGACATGTAAATTGTAAAGAGGATTGGTCCTAGGACAGAGCCTTGGGGGACTCCATATTTTATGTCCTTCAAGGTCGACCTTTTGAGTCCTACTTTGACACACTGTTTTCTGTTCTTTAGATATGATTTTATCCAGTCCAGAGCTAGGCCAGTAATTCCGCATCGCGAGTTAAGCCTGTCGAATAATATATTGTGGTCAATAGTGTCAAATGCAGCAGACAGATCCAGTAACAGAAGTATAACTGAATTTCTCTTATCCAGACTTACAAGGATGTCATTTTGCACCTTAAGCAGGGCAGTCTCAGTGCTGTGATACTTCTTGTATGCAGATTGGAAGGTGTCTGTTAGTCCATTTTTTACTAAGTGTGATACTAATTGTTCAGATACTGCTCTCTCAGATACTGCTCTCTCAGATCTATGACCATCCTCCCCGGGAATCCTAGATGAGGTACGGATCATGGTTCAGAGCCTCACAAATATATCCTGTACCAATGGCTCTAATGATTTCACATTAAATGATATGTAAACTCACATTGAATATGAATAAATATTTACAGAGAGAAGGAGAAAGCAGAAGTGAAGGACCGTAAAGTGTTGGGAATCTTGGAGAGCAAAGATGACAAGATAGATGACCTACAGAAAACCATCACCGGACAGTCCAAAGAACTCAGCATGCTGATGGCAAAGTGAGTATGCATGAAAAGATAGATGAGTTACAGTAACTCATCACCAGATAATCTAAAGTCAAAGTAAGTATGGATGAAAAGATAGATGAGTTACAGTAACTCATCACCTGACAATCTAAAGGCAAAGTGAGTATGGATGAACAGATAGATGAGTTACTGTAACTCATCACCTGACAATCTAAAGGCAAAGTGAGTATGAATGAACAGATAGATGAGTTACTGTAACTCATCACTGGACAATCTAAAGGCAAAGTGAGTATGGATGAAAAGAAAGATGAGTTACTGTAACTCATCACCTGACAACCTAAAGGCAAAGTGAGTATGGATGAACAGATAGATGAGTTACAGTAACTCATCACTGGACAGTCTAAAGGCAAAGTGAGTATGGATGAAAAGAAAGATGAGTTACAGTAACTCATCACTGGACAATCTAAAGGCAAAGTGAGAATGGATGGAAAGAAAGATGAGTTACAGTAACTCATCACTGGACAATCTAACGGCAAAGTGAGAATGGATGGAAAGAAAGATGAGTTACAGTAACTCATCACTGGACAATCTAACGGCAAAGTGAGTATGGATGAAAAGAAAGATGAGTTACAGTAACTCATCACTGGACAATCTAAAAGCAAAGTGAGTATGGATGAAAAGAAAGATGAGTAACAGTAACTCATCACCTGACAATCTAAAGGCAAAGTGAGTGTGGATGAACAGATAGATGAGTTACAGTAACTCATCACCTGACAATCTAAAGGCAAAGTGAGAATGGATGAAAATATATTTGAGTTACAGTAACTCATAACCAGACAATCTAAAGGCAAAGTGAGTATGGATGAAAAGAAAGATGAGTTACAGTAACTCATAACCAGACAATCTAAAGGCAAAGTGAGTATGGATGAAAAGAAAGATGAGTTACAGTAACTCATAACCAGACAATCTAAAGGCAAAGTGAGAATGGATGAAAATATATTTGAGTTACAGTAACCCATCACTGGACAACATAAATGTTTGGTAACAAATAAGAATGATGCATCAGATTATACAAGGCTATCATAATATGGCAGTTTTGTTTATGCTTTGGTTTTCTGAGACTGTTCTTAGTCTTGTTTTAAGATTTTATACTCTTTATATATACATTTCTTCCTAAAGTGATATCTTAGAATAGGCATATTTAATTTTGTCTGCAAAGCTCAATATATTCTCCTGTCAATAAATGGTATTCTCCAGTGAAAGGATGGTGTAAAACATAAATGTTTGGTAACAAATAAGAATGATGCATCAGATTATACACGGCTATCATAATATGCCAGTTTTGTTTATGCTTTGATTTTCTGTGACTGTTCTTAGTCATGTTTCCCTTTGATGGCATTTTCTGATTATTAACATTCTCCCTTGAAGGGCACTTTTTACCCTCAGCCCCTGATGTAATCAGGCTGAGGGTATTGCAGTACTCCTGGCGTGGGTATGTATGTATGTATGTATGTCTGTATGTATGTATGTATGTATGTATGTATGTATGTATGTATGTATGTATGTCTGTCTGTAGCGAACATCCTTGTCATCGCGATAACTCAAGAACAAATGATGGCAGCTTCATGAAACTTGACACACATATGCATCTGGTGAAAACCTCAGACGAATTCGATGGACGGCGACCTTGACCTATTTTTCAAGGTCACAGGGACAATTATGTGAAATCCCAAGAATCACAATAACTCAAGAACGAATGATGGCAGCTTTATGAGATTTGACACACACAAGCATCTGGTGAAGACCTCAGAATTTTTCCTATGAAACATGACCTTCACCTACTTTTCAAGGTCACAGGGACAATTATGTGAAATCATCTTGTCATCGCGATTACTCGAGAACAAATGATGGCAGCTTCATGAAACTTGACACACATATGCATCTGGTGAAAACCTCGGACGAGTTTGATGGACGGCGACCTTGACCTATTTTTCAAGGTCACAGGGACAATTATGTGAAATCCCAAGAATCACAATAACTCAAGAACGAATGATGGCAGCTTTATGAGTTTTGACACACATAAGCATCTGGTGAAGACCTCAGAATTTTTTCTATATATCATGACCTTCACCTACTTTTCAAGGTCACAGGGACAATTATGTGAAATCATCTTGTCATCGCGATAACTCGAGAACAAATGATGGCAGCTTCATGAAACTTGACACATATAAGCATCTGGTGAAAGCCTCGGACGTGTTCGATGGACGGTGACCTTGACCTATTTTTCAAGGTCACAGGGACAATTATGTGAAATCCCAAGAATCGCATAACTCAAGAACAAATGATGGCAGCTTTATGAGATTTGACACCCATAAGCATCTGGTGTAGACTTCAGAATTGTTTCTATAAAACATGACCTTCACCTACTTTTCAAGGTCACATGGACAATTATGTGAAATCATCCTTGTCATCGAGATAACACGAGAACAAATGATGGCAGCTTCATGAAACTTGGCACACAAAAGCATCTGGTAAAAACCTCGGACGTGTTTGATGGACGGCGACCTTGACCTATTTTTCAAGGTCACGGACAATTATGTGAATTCCCAAGAATCGCAATAACTCAGGAACGAATGATGGCAGCTTTATGAGATTTGACACACACAAGCATCTGGTGAAGACCTCAGAATTTTTTCTATGAAACATGACCTTCACCTACTTTTCAAGGTCACAGGGACAATTATGTGAAATCATCCTTGTCATCGTGATTTCTCAAGAACAAATGATGGCAGCTTCATGAAACTTTACACGCATAAGCATCTGGTGAAAACCTCTGACTAGTTCGATGGATGGCGACCTTGACCTAATTTTCAAGGTCACAGGGACAGTTATGTGAAATCCCAAGAATCACAATAACTCAAGAACGAATGATGGCAGCTTTATGAGATTTGACACACACAAGCATCTGGTGAAGACCTCAGACTTCTCTTGATGGAACATGACCTTCACCTACTTTTCAAGGTCACAGGGACAATTATGTGAAATCATCCTTGTCATCGTGATAACTCAAGAACAAATGATGGCAGCTTCATGAATCTTTACACGCATAAGCATCTGTTGAAAACCTCGGACTAGTTCGGTGGACGACGACCTTGACTTATTTTTCAAGGTCACAGGGACATTTATGTGAAATCCCAAGAATCGCAATAGCTCAAGAACAAATGATGGCAGCTTTATGAGATTTGACACACATAAGCATCTGGTGAAGACCTCAGAATTTTTTCTATGAAACATGACCTTCACCTACTTTTCAAGGTCACAGGGACAATTATGTGAAATCATCCTTGTCATCGCAATAACTCGAGAACAAATGATGGCAGCTTCATGAAACTTGACACGCATAAGCATCTGATGAAAACCTCAGACATTTTTGTATGGAACATGACCTTCACCTGCTTTTCAAGGTCACAGGTACAATTATGTGAAATCCCTATCATTGCTATAACTCGAGAACGAATGATGGCAGCTTTATGAGACTTGACACACATAAGCATCTGGTGAAGACCTCACACTTCTCTTGATGGAACATGACCTTCACCTGCTTTTCAAGGTCACAGGGACAATCATGTCAAATCCACGTCATTGCAATAACTTAAGAGCAAATAATGGCAGCTTCATGAAAATTGACACACATAAGCATCTAGGAAGACTCCAGATGAGTTTGATGGACGGTGACCTTAACCTGCTTTTCAAGGTCACCGGCCCATCTCAATAATTCTAGAGTAAATGATGACAGTTTCATGATACTTGACACACCTTAGCTATCAAAGGAAGTAGATTTTATGGATTTTTTTTACCCCTGCATCAATTTGCCTTGGTGCAGTGACGTTTTGTTCACAGATATTGTGTGGAGCGAATGTTGTGCAATGAGTTACCAGGGCTGAGGGTTGATGCATCTCTGATGCCTATGTTTATAAAGGTCTTTTTCAAATTACATTTTAAGACCTTTTTGGGGTTTGCGTCAATCAAAAACATAAACTACATTTTAATGGCATTCACTACCCAGTTATGATCTTCAATTTTTTTTCAAGAAAGGTGCATATTTTGCTTAATGGTTCATGCCTCTGGTCAGTTTTAAACTTGTTCATATCAAGTTATTACCAGAAGTCATTTCAAAGACAATAAGCTAAATGTTTTGTAAATTATGTCATGTTACATTCTTGCTGTTTAGGAATTGATCCACAAAAATTAAATAGTAGTTAGTTACGAAAATAAACATCTTGAGGGGTCATAAACAAGGTTTAGAGGACATTTTAGTGAAGGTGTGGAGGTCTTTTGTCACTGTTTTGTGGTCATATATCATATGGCCCAGCAACCTCGTTCATCACCCGGGTCCTGACTTGTGTGGCTTGTGAGCAAAACCAAACATCAAAGTTCCCCCATATGACATCGTTACACAAAGGACGTGTGACATGCACATAAACGGGGTACCCTTTGACCTCCCTGTGGTTTTTTGGTCACTGAAAAAAAGCAACATGCCACATGTGCATAATTGGGGTACCCTCTGACCTCACCAAGTGAGCAACACCCCAGGTGATGTAAAACAGACATTTAATGGGAAATCTATCATGTTCACAGTCCATAAGATTTCTGATGGAGATATAATTCTGAAATCCTTGAGAAAAAGAATGATTCAGCCCAGATCCATTTCTAATGATACATCAGCCCCATGGATAACACTGGCACTTATATCTCATCATGGAGCAGAGGCACAGAAGTGACATACTGTACTTTGACTGGTTTAACAACATATCATTTGAGTGATGCAGCATTGTATAATTTTACTAGTGTGACATTGTAAAATAAAATATTTCTGGTCTGTCCCACGATGGTGACATGGGACTGTGCCGCCCAGCCTGGCACCTCTTCTGTCACTGCCACAGTGTCACTGCCTGCCTCAGACATTCATCACCTGCATGTTATGTCCCTGTCGCCATGGTGACAGTTGCCTGGTGACAGCCCTTTGTCATGGGTTGCCATATCAACCATTTATCATGCTCAGTCAGGGTGGGGACGTGTTGCCTCTGCGAGACAGGTGCAAAATAAAGTGAGTAGACAGGTACGAGGACTGTCAATGGCTCTGCCTGCAGGGCAAAATCTCTGAGCAGGTGAAACTTTAATGTAGCCGATTTAATACAAAGTTCGTATGACTATCTAAGGTATAGCATCTTTATGAGTTACAGCAGGAATACTAATTGTCTATATCATCCTATTACATTATGATTGAAAAAATATTGCTTTATATTTTGGTAACCTCCAACATTCAAGTGCACAAGATTGCATATGTTACAGACAGCATTTTAAGCCATGCTCAAAGAAACCGGGGGAGTTTACTGTTACAGACACGAGGGGACATAAAGGTCTACTTTTGTTTTCCACTAAAAGACCAAAATATGGTTGCCCAACTGGGCCACTACAACCTAACATTCACTGGCCCAAACAGAGAATCTGGTGGCCCTGGGCCTACAGGCCAGTGCGTATGCCAAGGCCTGCTGAATAGATAAAAGTGTGTGCTTGGCACATTTCATATGTATATTTTTTTCAAATGTTATATGTATTTATATTTTGACATTATATTGGTGTTTATACTTTTTTTTTCAAATTCTATTGGTATTTATATTTTGGCATAATATTGGTATTTATATTTTCACATTATAAAAATGGTATCTATATTTTCACATTGTAGTGGTTCATATAATTTTCTATTATATTGGGATTGATATTTCCACATTATATTAGGATTGATATTTCCACATTATATTGGGATTGATATTTTCCACATTATATTGGGATTGATATTTCCACATTATATTGGGATTGATATTTCCACATTATATTGGGATTGATATTTCCACATTATATTGGGATTGATATTTCTACATTATATTGGATTGATATTTCCACATTATATTGGGATTGATATTTCCACATTATATTGGGATTGATATCTCCACATTATATTGGGATTGATATTTTCACATTATATTGGGATTGATATCTCCACATTATATTGGGATTGATATTTTCACATTATATTGGGATTGATATTTCCACATTATATTGGGATTGACATTTCCACATTATATTGGTATACATATATATATTCAGGAAGGTGGAGCTGCAGGAGGAGGCAACCCGTCTGGAGGGAGACAACACTGAGCTACGGGCACGGCTGGACAGGGCCATGGATCGGGTAAGTCCTCTCTGCAGTTCTAACCCCAGACAGCTTTGCTGTGCAAATACCTGTCTTTCAACAAGCACTCTTTCAACTGTTAGTTTTGCTTTTGGCACTCTTTCACCCAACACTTACTCACCTGGTATTTTTACCCTCAGCCCCTGATGTAATCAGGCTGAGGGTATTGCAGTACTCCTGGCGTGGGTATGTATGTCTGTATGTATGTATGTATGTCTGTAGCGAACATCCTTGTCATCGCGATAACTCAAGAACAAATGATGGCAGCTTCATGAAACTTGACACACATATGCATCTGGTGAAAACCTCGGACGAGTTCGATGGACGGCGACCTTGACCAATTTTTCAAGGTCACAGGAACAATTTTGTGAAATCCCAAGAATCACAATAACTCAAGCACGAATAATGGTAGCTTTATGAGATTTGACACACATAAGTATCTGGTGAAGACCTCAGAATTTTTTCTATGAAACATGACCTTCACCTACTTTTCAAGGTCACAGGGACAATTATGTGAAATCATCTTGTCATCGCGATAACTCGAGAACAAATGATGGCAGCTTCATGAAACTTGACACACATATGCATCTGGTGAAAACCTCGGACGAGTTCGATGGACGGCGACCTTGACCTATTTTTCAAGGTCACAGGAACAATTTTGTGAAATCCCAAGAATCACAATAACTCAAGAACGAATAATGGTAGCTTTATGAGATTTGACACACATAAGTATCTGGTGAAGACCTCAGAATTTTTTCTATGAAACATGACCTTCACCTACTTTTCAAGGTCACAGGGACAATTATGTGAAATCATCTTGTCATCGCGATAACTCGAGAACAAATGATGGCAGCTTCATGAAACTTGACACACATATGCATCTTGTGAAAACCTCGAATGAGTTCGATGGATGGCGACCTTGACCTATTTTTCAAGGTCACGGACAATTATGTGAAATCCCAAGAATCACAATAACTCAAGAACGAATGATGGCAGCTTTATGAGATTTGACACACACAAGCATCTGGTGAAGACCTCAGAATTTTTTCTTTGAAACATGATCTTTACCTACTTTTCAAGGTCACAGGGATAATTATGTAAAATCATCCTTGTCATCATGATAACTCAAGAACAAATGATGGCAGCTTCATGAAACTTTACACGCATAAGCATCTGGTGAAAACCTCGGACTAGTTCGGTGGACGGCGACCTTGACCTATTTTTCAAGGTCACAGGGACAATTATGTGAAATCCCAAGAATCGCAATAACTCAAGAACGAATGATGGCAGCTTTATGAGATTTGACACACACAAGCATCTGGTGAAGACCTCAGACTTCTCTTGATGGAACATGACCTTCACCTGATTTCAAGGTCACAGGGACAATTATGTGAAATCATCCTTGTCATCGTGATAACTTAAGAACAAATGATGGCAGCTTCATGAAACTTTACACGCATAAGCATCTGGTTAAAACCTCGGACTAGTTTGGTGGACAGCGACCTTGACCTATTTTTCAAGGTCACAGGGACAATTACGTGAAATCCCAAGAATCGCAATAACTCAAGAACGAATGATGGCAGCTTTATGAGATTTGACACACACAAGCATCTGGTGAAGACCTCAGAATTTTTTCTTTGAAACATGACCTTCACCTACTTTTCAAGGTCACAGGGACAATTATGTGAAATCATCGTTGTCATCGTGATAACTCAAGAACAAATGATGGCAGCTTCATGAAACTTTACACGCATAAGCATCTGGTGAAAACCTCGGACTAGTTCGGTGGACGGCGACCTTGACCTATTTTTCAAGGTCACAGGGACAATTATGTGAAATCCCAAGAATCGCAATAACTCAAGAACGAATGATGGCAGCTTTATGAGATTTGACACACACAAGCATCTGGTGAAGACCTCAGACTTCTCTTGATGGAACATGACCTTCACCTGATTTCAAGGTCACAGGGACAATTATGTGAAATCATCCTTGTCATCGTGATAACTTAAGAACAAATGATGGCAGCTTCATGAAAATTGACACACATAAGAATCTGGGAAGACTCCACATGAGTTTGATGGACGGTGACCTTAACCTGCTTTTCAAGGTCACAGGCCCATATCAATAATTCTAGAGTAAATGATGACAGTTTCATGATACTTGACACACCTAAGCTATCAAAGGAATTTTATGGGTTTTTTACCCCTGCATCAATTTGCCTTGGTGCAGTGACGTTTTGTTCACAAATATTGTGTGGAGCGAATGTTGTGCAATGAGTTACCAGGGCTGAGGGTTGATGCATCTCTGATGCCTATGTTTTAATTTTTTTTTGGGGGGTGGCACTCTTTCACCTTGCACTCATTCATTATGCACTCTTTTAGCTGATATTTTTTTTTATCTGTGGCACTCTTTCCAGTAGTGTTTTAGAAAAGGTCATATCAATTAAATAAATGTCATAAAAATTCATCTTCATATAACATAAACTGACTTGATGTAAATGTCAAAAATACCACCTTGACATAGGTACATTTTAATAAAGATCACATCAGTAGTTGTGAAACGAGAGACATGTTGATACAATGTATTATATTAAAAGCCACCTTGATATTAGTGCATTATGATAAAGGCGACCTTGATTTAAGTGCATTATGAGAAATGCTACCTTGATGTAAGTGCATTATGAGAAATGCCACCTTGTTGTAAGTGCATTATGAGAAATGCTACCTTCATTTAAGTGCATTATGAGAAATGCCACCTTGATGTAAATGCATTATGAGAAATGCTACCTTGATGTAAGTGCATTATGAGAAATGCTACCTTGATGTAAGTGCATTATGAGAAATGCTACCTTGATGTAAGTGCATTATGAGAAATGCCACCTTGATGTAAGTGCATTATGAGAAATGCTACCTTCATTTAAGTGCATTATGAGAAATGCTACCTTGATGTAAGTGCATTATGAGAAATGCCACCTTGATGTAAGTGCATTATGAGAAATGCTACCTTCATTTAAGTGCATTATGAGAAATGCCACCTTGATGTAAGTGCATTATGAGAAATGCTACCTTGATGTAAGTGCATTATGAGGAATGCCACCTTGATGTAAGTGCATTATGAGAAATGCTACCTTCATTTAAGTGCATTATGAGAAATGCCACCTTGATGTAAGTGCATTATGAGAAATGCTACCTTGATGTAAGTGCATTATGAGAAATGCTACCTTGATGTAAGTGCATTATGAGAAATGCTACCTTGATGTAAGTGCATTATGAGAAATGCCACCTTGATGTAAGTGCATTATGAGAAATGCTACCTTGATGTAAGTGCATTATGAGAAATGCTACCTTGATGTAAGTGCATTATGAGAAATGCCACCTTGATGTAAGTGCATTATGAGAAATGCTACCTTGATGTAAGTGCATTATGAGAAATGCCACCTTGATGTAAGTGCATTATGAGAAATGCCACCTTGATGTAATTGCATTATGAGAAATGCTACCTTGATATAATTGCATTATGAGAAATGCCACCTTGATGTAAGTGCATTATGAGAAATGCTACCTTGATGTAAGTGCATTATGAGAAATGCCACCTTCATTTAAGTGCATTATGAGAAATGCCACCTTGATGTAAGTGCATTATGAGAAATGCTCACTTGATTTAAGTGCATTATGAGAAATGCTACCTTGATGTAAGTGCATTATGAGAAATGCTACCTTGATGTAAGTGCATTATGAGAAATGCCACCTTGATGTAAGTGCATTATGAGAAATGCTACCTTCATTTAAGTGCATTATGAGAAATGCCACCTTGATGTAAGTGCATTATGAGAAATGCTACCTAGATGTAAGTGCATTATGAGAAATGCTACCTTTATGTAAGTGCATTATGAGAAATGCCACCTTGATGTAAGTGCATTATGAGAAATGCTACCTTGATGTAAGTGCATTATGAGAAATGCCACCTTGATGTAAGTGCATTATGAGAAATGCCACCTTGATGTAAGTGCATTATGAGAAATGCCACCTTGTTGTAAGTGCATTATGAGAAATGCTACCTTGATGTAAGTGCATTATGAGAAATGCCACCTTGATGTAAGTGCATTATGAGAAATGCCACCTAGATGTAAGTGCATTATGAGAAATGCTACCTTGATGTAAGTGCATTATGAGAAATGCTACCTTGATGTAAGTGCATTATGAGAAATGCCACCTTGATGTAAGTGCATTATGAGAAATGCTACCTTGATGTAAGTGCATTATGAGAAATGCTACCTTGATGTAAGTGCATTATGAGAAATGCCACCTTGATGTAAGTGCATTATGAGAAATGCCACCTTGATGTAAGTGCATTATGAGAAATGCCACCTTGATGTAAGTGCATTATGAGAAATGCCACCTTGATGTAAGTGCATTATGAGAAATGCTACCTTGATGTAAGTGCATTATGAGAAATGCTACCTTGATGTCTGAATTGTGATAAATGGCACCTTTATATAAGTGCATTATGATACAAAGTATTGTATTTTATTACCAGGTGAATGACCTAGAGTGTCGCAGCAAAGACAGGGAGGAGATATCCCAGGAGGCCACCAAGGACATGAAGAAGGAGATGACCGGTAAATATATACAGGAATATGCCCTCAATCACATGCTGGGGGCAATTCATGAAGAAACTGCATTTATGATAACTGTTTAGATTAGAGAAAATGTTGCATTTTTTTAAAGAAATGAACTTATTAAAAAACGGTAAAGAAGTTTGGAATTCCATCATCTTGTGAATTTGAAAATTCAATGAATTCAATGTGTTCCATGACTTTGTTATGATCTATTGTAAATATTTGATTTCAGAGTTGTCAGCCTTATTGAGGAAACGAGAGGAGGAGCTAGAGAGACTGAAGAGGGACAAAACCGACCTGACCATCATCAAAGATACCCACAAAGACAGGATCTCAGTCAGTCATATTCAGTAGTATTTTAGCTTGACTTGTCTGTTATATGTTTTTTAATTGCCGTCATTTGAGTTTAACAGAACACATTAGGTATGGTTCCTTGCCAGGTTCAACTTTGTATCTTATCACCTTTTTCAGTCACAGATTCACTAGTTGTGTCTTATGCAGATCTACACTTCTTTTTCTCAAACATGTCTGACCTTTCAAGGTCACAGGCTTAAAAATTAATACGGTGCTATGAAGTTCATAAAAGCATGTGCAGTAAAGTGTGTTCATGATGACAACTTAGTATATTAATTTGGTACTTTTTTGGAAGGGTTAAGAAAAAAGTCATTGATCCAAAAAATATCTTGATCACACAATTAAAAAATTCCATTAACATTTTTATATTTTCAGAATTTGGAAAAAGATCTTAAGGAAATAGGAGTCAACTATGACAAGCTGACACAAGAGGTATTGTAGCCCATTGCTTTATTCAATTATTATGGTCTGCCTTCTTATCATTGATCTTATTTTAAAACCAAAATAAAAAATTAAATATTTTTGCAGCATTGATAACATGGAGTAGATTATTTTAATTATATTAAATTTATTTATACATTGATACTGAACTAATCGGCATGCATAAAGTCAGTAATATGTAGGTGTAACAGTCCAATATTTAACATTATTATTGTACATTTTGCAACCACCAAGTTCTACATCATCTTACTGTAGACATCATCATGGTAAATTGTATCTATCATATCAAAATTATATCTATCATTCCAAGAAATGCACAATTTCGGACAAACAGTGTAATGATTCAATAACTTTGCATAGGTATGTAACAATGGAATTAAATTTAATATCTTAGCATATCATCCCCAAATAAGTTCATTAATTGTAGATTCATTTGAAATATATATATATCAAAATATGGAGATTATAGCATTGCATTGCATTTTCATGACATTCCTCTGCTTTTGTTCATGAATATAAAATGCATGAAACATATGAAATGCTTTTTAATTACCTTGACAGGCGAACAGCATGACCAGTAAAAAATCCAAAAGGGTATGCGTATGATATGATAGTATAATAATTTTATAATATCTAGATTGCAGATATTTGTTGCAATCAGGATACCAAAATCATCCTCTTTCCTTCCATATTTTTGTGGTTTACTTAAAAATAGAATTGTAGATTAACCTTTTGTCCTTGAGTATTCGGTTGTGGTTAAATATGTATTTGGTCACTCAATTTATGAATGATATACATATTTACAAATCTTATAGTTAGGAGCATTTGTTCATTTTGATAAAATTATAGAAATTCTCAGTTTACCTTTCCTGGGTGCAACTTAATACTTAATTAGAAATCAATGATTACAAAACTTCCTTTTTCTGGTTTGAACTTTACTTGTCACGAATGATCACAGTCGCACTTTCAACTAATTATTCTCTAAACCAGTTGAAATCTCATGATACCTGCCTGTTTACAGATGATTTTATATCTTTCTTACTACAGTGTGAGATTCAAGGTCTCCAACAGTATACAAATTTGACAAACAGAAAATAGATAAAGAATTTGTTCTTCAGTTAGACCATATCTTGTTTTAATTTAATGCAGGTATTAACTATTGTTGACTTCAAATGTAACATTCTCATGGGCTAGAAATAAAAGTGAAAGGTAACATTTATATAGTGCTGATTCCAAGCAATGTCTGCTCATAGAGCTTGATAGTAACTGGCCGGGATTTGAACCAGGAGTCCCATGGTATAGAGATGAGTGCTCTACCCATGCCATCGAGCTATTTTGACTGGATATGATGATGGAACTGGTTTTGACTGGATATGATGATGGAAGTGGTTTTGACTGGATATGATGATGGAACTGGTTTTGACTGGATATGATGATGGAACTGGTTTTGACTGGATATGATGATGGAAGTGGTTTTGACTGGATATGATGATGGAAGTGGTTTTGACTGGACATGATGATGGAAGTGGTTTTGACTGGACATGATGATGGAAGTGGTTTTGACTGGATATGATGATGGAAGTGGTTTTGACTGGACATGATGATGGAAGTGGTTTTGGAATTTGGTAGACTCTGGGTTTTAATGATCTGCAAAAATTGGATGCAGTTATATACAATGTAAAGGACATTCTAATCAATGGCTCCATAAAAGGGACAAAAAGTTTGCATTTATTTGATGTGCTGCACACATCTCTATGTATTAACAAAGCAAATGATTGCAGTTGAAAAGAATTGTCCAAATACTGATTTTAACACTATCTTATAGAATCGTTCACCCTGATTTATCAATGAGCTATTCCGTCAGTTCTTCCTGTAGTATTTAGCAGAAATCAAATGAAATGATCTTTTAATTATGATGCTTCTCTTCCACATTTCTAAATATCAGAACATTTTATTGCACCATAATATTGAGTTCGTTTTGATGTCATTCTGATAAACTTTCTTGGTTCTGTTAGAATCCAAGTTTATCTGAAAAAAATTGATTAACTACAACTTGATTTTTCGTAATCAAAAGTTACTTTTGCATTATTGTCTGTAGAATAGAAATACTGGTCAGAATTTGTAAATATTGATGTTATATCACTGGGAACTTGTGTTACACTTTGTTTGCCACAAGATGTCACCCCATACCAGCATCAAACATTGAATGAAATGCCAAAGTGACATCTGGTGGCAAAGCTTGACCAATTCAAAAGCAAAAAATTATTATTTTTTGACCAAGATATTACTATTATTTCTATCAGAAAACAAGGAAAATTTAAATCTTCCACTTTGTTTTTAGAATCATGATTTGCGACAGCAGATACGGAAGTTTGAGAAAGACTTAGAAGACACCAAGAGAGATATTCAGCATAAGAACAGTGAGCTGGAATCTGTCAGGTAAAAGAGTTTCTGTCTGAAAGTAGCAACATAAACAAATTAATGTCAAAAAGCAGATCGATGAAATAGTTTATATAAGAAAGCAGCACCATCATACAATTAAAATGGAAAAACAGTTCTATAAACATTTTATATCCGAAATCAAATATGTTTATACCAGGAAGGTGATCTGTATATACCAGAAAGCAGCTGTCCAAAACAATTTATGTCAAATATTAGATCTAAATAAATCTAATAGTTTATATCCAGAAGCTGATCTGTAAAATAGTTTACATCAGAAAACAGCTCTAAAAAAACAATATTTATATCAAAAAGCAGTTCTATAAAATAGTTAATATCCAGATACAGATATGTAAAACAGTTTGTATAAGAAGCAAAAGCAGATCTACAAAACAATTCATATAAAAAAGCAGATCTCTGAAATAGTTCATCTGTTGAGCAGTTTACACAAGAAACAAACTCTTTGAAAGTTTATATCAGAAATGAAAACTGTAAAATAGTTTGTAAAATAGTTTTTGTTTGGAAAGCAGCTCTAAAAAGGAGTTAATTTTAGAAAGCAGCCCTATGAACAGCTCATTTCAGAAAGCATATCTGGGAAACAGTTTATATAAAAGAGCAACACTGTTTCAGCTGAAGAGCTCCTCAAATCAATATTCTAACTTGATGCAATCCCGAACTTTCATTGTAAGTCCTTTTAATGATATGTATGTATGTGTGTGTGTGTGTGTGTGTGTGTGTGATTGTAGGAAGGAGCTGTCAGATCTGTGGGAGACTCACACTCAGACAGCAGACCACGCTCACCAACAGGCTGACCTCATTAAACAACTCCAGGACCTTCACACCGACACTCAGAAAAGTAAGGGTTATAATGCTATAGGCTATATATGTATAGATAGATCTGTACTCACACCGACACTCAGAAAAGTAAGGGTTATAATGCTATAGGCTATATATGTATAGATAGATCTGCACTTACACTGACACTCAGGATAGTAAGGGTTATAATGCTATAGGCTATATATGTATAGATAGATCTGCACTCACACTGACACTCAGGAAAGTAAGGGTTATAATGCTATAGGCTATATATGTATAGATAGATCTGTACTCACAATGACACTCAGGAAAGTAAGGGTTATAATGCTATAGGCTATATATGTATAGATAGATCTGTACTCACACTGACACTCAGGAAAGTAAGGGTTATAATGCTATAGGCTATATATGTATAGATAGATCTGTACTCACACTGACACTCAGGAAAGTAAGGGTTATAATGCTATAGGCTATATATGTATAGATAGATCTGTACTCACACTGACACTCAGGAAAGTAAGGGTTATAATGCTATAGGCTATATATGTATAGATAGATCTGCACTCACACTGACACTCAGGAAAGTAAGGGTTATAATGCTATAGGCTATATATGTATAGATAGATCTGTACTCACACGGACACTGAGGAAAGTAAGGGTTATAATGCTATAGGCTATATATGTATAGATAGATCTGTACTCACACTGACACTCAGGAAAGTAAGGGTTATAATGCTATAGGCTATATATGTATAGATAGATCTGCACTCACACTGACACTCAGGAAAGTAAGGGTTATAATGCTATAGGCTATATATGTATAGTTAGATCTGCACTCACACTGACACTCAGGAAAGTAAGGGTT
The DNA here is from genome assembly GCA_949316495.1 of Amphiduros pacificus. Lineage (NCBI taxonomy): Eukaryota > Metazoa > Annelida > Polychaeta > Phyllodocida > Hesionidae > Amphiduros > Amphiduros pacificus. Next base: position 35,588,783 of record OX439010.1, on the reverse strand, counting down.
ATAATGCTATAGGCTATATATGTATAGATAGATCTGTACTCACACGGACACTGAGGAAAGTAAGGGTTATAATGCTATAGGCTATATATGTATAGATAGATCTGTACTCACACTGACACTTAGGAAAGTAAGGGTTATAATGCTATAGGCTATATATGTATAGATAGATCTGCACTCACACTGACACTCAGGAAAGTAAGGGTTATAATGCTATAGGCTATATATGTATAGATAGATCTGCACTCACACTGACACTCAGGAAAGTAAGGGTTATAATGCTATAGGCTATATATGTATAGATAGATCTGTACTCACACTGACACTCAGGAAAGTAAGGGTTATAATGCTATATGCTATATATGTATAGATAGATCTGTACTCACACTGACACTCAGGAAAGTAAGGGTTATAATGCTATAGGCTATATATGTGTAGATAGATCTGTACTCACACTGACACTCAGGAAAGTAAGGGTTATAATGCTATAGGCTGTATATGTATAGATAGATCTGTACTCACACCGACACTCAGAAAAGTAAGGGTTATAATGCTATACGCTATATATGTATAGATAGATCTGTACTCACACTGACACTCAGAAAGGTAAGGGTTATAATGCTATAGGCTATATATGTATAGATAGATCTGTACTCACACTGACACTCAGGAAAGTAAGGGTTATAATGCTATACGCTATATATGTATAGATAGATCTGTACTCACACTGACACTCAGAAAAGTAAGGGTTATAATGCTATAGGCTATATATGTATAGATAGATCTGTACTCACACTGACACTCAGAAAGGTAAGGGTTATAATGCTATACGCTATATATGTATAGATAGATCTGTACTCACACTGACACTCAGAAAGGTAAGGGTTATAATGCTATAGGCTATATATGTATAGATAGATCTGTACTCACACCGACACTCAGAAAAGTAAGGGTTATAATGCTATACGCTATATATGTATAGATAGATCTGTACTCACACTGACACTCAGAAAAGTAAGGGTTATAATGCTATAGGCTATATATGTATAGATAGATCTGCACTCACACTGACACTCAGGAAAGTAAGGGTTATAATGCTATACGCTATATATGTATAGATAGATCTGTACTCACACTGACACTCAGAAAAGTAAGGGTTATAATGCTATAGGCTATATATGTATAGATAGATCTGTACTCACACCGACACTCAGAAAAGTAAGGGTTATAATGCTATACGCTATATATGTATAGATAGATCTGTACTCACACTGACACTCAGAAAAGTAAGGGTTATAATGCTATACGCTATATATGTATAGATAGATCTGTACTCACACTGACACTCAGAAAAGTAAGGGTTATAATGCTATACGCTATATATGTATAGATAGATCTGTACTCACACTGACACTCAGAAAGGTAAGGGTTATAATGCTATAGGCTATATATGTATAGATAGATCTGCACTCACACTGACACTCAGGAAAGTAAGGGTTATAATGCTATAGGCTATATATGTATAGATAGATCTGTACTCACACTGACACTCAGAAAGGTAAGGGTTATAATGCTATACGCTATATATGTATAGATAGATCTGTACTCACACTGACACTCAGAAAAGTAAGGGTTATAATGCTATAGGCTATATATGTATAGATAGATCTGTACTCACACTGACACTCAGAAAAGTAAGGGTTATAATGCTATAGGCTATATATGTATAGATAGATCTGTACTCACACTGACACTCAGAAAAGTAAGGGTTATAATGCTATAGGCTATATATGTAAAGATAGATCTGTACTCACACCGACACTCAGAAAGGTAAGGGTTATAATGCTATACGCTATATATGTATAGATAGATCTGTACTCACACTGACACTCAGAAAGGTAAGGGTTATAATGCTATACGCTATATATGTATAGATAGATCTGTACTCACACTGACACTCAGAAAAGTAAGGGTTATAATGCTATAGGCTATATATGTAAAGATAGATCTGTACTCACACCGACACTCAGAAAGGTAAGGGTTATAATGCTATAGGCTATATATGTATAGATAGATCTGTACTCACATCGACACTCAGGAAAGTAAGGGTTATAATGCTATAGGCTATATATGTATAGATAGATCTGTACTCACACTGACACTCAGAAAGGTAAGGGTTATAATGCTATAGGCTGTATATGTATAGATAGATCTGTACTCACATCGACACTCAGGAAAGTAAGGGTTATAATGCTATAGGCTATATATGTATAGATAGATCTGTACTCACACTGACACTCAGAAAGGTAAGGGTTATAATGCTATACGCTATATATGTATAGATAGATCTGTACTCACACTGACACTCAGAAAGGTAAGGGTTATAATGCTATAGGCTGTATATGTATAGATAGATCTGTACTCACATCGACACTCAGGAAAGTAAGGGTTATAATGCTATAGGCTATATATGTATAGATAGATCTGTACTCACACTGACACTCAGAAAGGTAAGGGTTATAATGCTATACGCTATATATGTATAGATAGATCTGTACTCACACTGACACTCAGAAAGGTAAGGGTTATAATGCTATACGCTATATATGTATAGATAGATCTGCACTCACACTGACACTCAGAAAAGTAAGGGTTATAATGCTATCGGCTCTAAATATATAAAGATCCATAGGTGACCATACTGAAATCGACACTCATGAAAGTGAAGTTATGCTTCTGTATACAATATATAGATCTGTGGTTATATTGACACTTAAACTAATAGTAAAAGTTTACCTCTAAAAGTAAAAGCTTAAATCTGTTGTCAAAGTGACACTCAGAATAGTAAATTATACTTTTCTTTCCTGTCATTTAGTGATGCAGAACCAAGAAGATGCTTATTCCTTTGAGACAAGTTCCCTACAGTCTGTAAGTAGCACAGGATTTTAACTACCAAAAAAAGTTTGGTCTCTTTTCCAGAGGGGTTTATTGTAGTTGAAAATTGTGTGTAGATTTCATAATCTTTTGTACAGAGTCTTAAAAAAAAAAACTTCTTTAAGTCTTTAAATCAAATTGTATGAGACTGTTTATAAGAATTTGTTTTCCGTTTTCATCAGATGTATGGAGAAGTTACAGGGAGATATCAGAACCTCAAGTCTACCGAGCTGGAGCTGAGAAACCTGCTGAGACAGTATAAACAGGTAAATACTGAGAAACCTGCTGAGACAGTATAAACAGGTAAATACTGAGAAACCTGCTGAGACAGTATAAATAGGTAAATACTCAGATACCTGCTGAGACAGTATAAACAGGTAAATACTCAGATACCTGCTGAGACAGTATAAACAGGTAAATACTGAGAAACCTGCTGAGACAGTATAAACAGGTAAATACTGAGAAACCTGCTGAGACAGTATAAACAGGTAAATACTGAGAAACCTGCTGAGACAGTGTAGACAGGCAAATACTGAGAAACCTGCTGAGACAGTGTAGACAGGCAAATACTGAGAAACCTGCTGAGACAGTATAAACAGGTAAATACTGAGAAACCTGCTGAGACAGTGTAGACAGGTAAATACTCAGATACCTGCTGAGACAGTATAGACAGGTAAATACTGAGAAACCTGCTGAAACAGTATAGACAGGTAAATACTGAGAAACCTGCTGAGACAGTATAAACAGGTAAATAATGATAAACCTGCTGAGACAGTGTAGACAGGTAAATACTCAGATACCTGCTGAGACAGTGTAGACAGGTAAATACTGAGAAACCTGCTGAGACAGTATAAACAGGTAAATACTGAGAAACCTGCTGAGACAGTATAAACAGGTAAATACTGAGAAACCTGCTGAGACAGTATAAACAGGTAAATACTGAGAAACCTGCTGAGACAGTGCAGACAGGTAAATACTGAGAAACCTGCTGAGACAGTATAAACAGGTAAATACTGAGAAACCTACTGAGACAGTATAAACAGGTAAATACTGAGAAACCTGCTGAGACAGTATAGACAGGTAAATACTGAGAAAAATGCTGAGACAGTGTAGACAGGTAAATACTGAGAAACCTGCTGAGACAGTGCAGACAGGTAAATACTGAGAAACCTGCTGAGACAGTGTAGACAGGTAAATACTGAGAAACCTGCTGAGACAGTGTAGACAGGCAAATACTGAGAAACCTGCTGAGACAGTATAGACAGGCAAATACTGAGAAAAATGCTGAGACAGTATAAACAGGTAAATACTGAGAAACCTGCTGAGACAGTGTAGACAGGTAAATACTGAGAAACCTGCTGAGACAGTGTAGACAGGCAAATACTGAGAAACCTGCTGAGACAGTATAGACAGGCAAATACTGAGAAAAATGCTGAGACAGTATAAACAGGTAAATACTGAGAAACCTGCTGAGACAGTGTAGACAGGTAAATACTCAGATACCTGCTGAGACAATGTAGACAGGTAAATACTCAGATACCTGCTGAGACAGTGCAGACAGGTAAATACTGAGAAACCTGCTGAGACAGTATAAACAGGTAAATATTGAGAAACCTGCTGAGACAGTGTAGACAGGTAAATACTCAGATACCTGCTGAGACTGTAGACAGGTAAATACTGAGAAACCTGCTGAGACAGTATAAACAGGTAAATACTGAGAAACCTGCTGAGACAGTATAAACAGGTAAATACTGAGAAACCTGCTGAGACAGTATAGACAGGTAAATACTGAGAAACCTGCTGAGACAGTTTAAACAGGTAAATATTGAGAAACCTGCTGAGACAGTATAGACAGGTAAATACTGAGAAACCTGCTGAGACAGTGTAGACAGGTAAATACTGAGAAACCTGCTGAGACAGTGCAGACAGGTAAATACTGAGAAACCTGCTGAGACAGTGTAGACAGGTAAATATTGAGAAACCTGCTGAGACAGTGCAGACAGGTAAATACTGAGAAACCTGCTGAGACAGTATAAACAGGTAAATACTGAGAAACCTGCTGAGACAGTATAAACAGGTAAATACTGAGAAACCTGCTGAGACAGTATAGACAGGTAAATACTGAGAAACCTGCTGAGACAGTTTAAACAGGTAAATATTGAGAAACCTGCTGAGACAGTATAGACAGGTAAATACTGAGAAACCTGCTGAGACAGTATAAACAGGTAAATATTGAGAAACCTGCTGAGACAGTATAAACAGGTAAATACTGAGAAACCTGCTGAGACAATGTAGACAGGTAAATACTGAGAAACCTGCTGAGACAGTGCAGACAGGTAAATACTGAGAAAAATGCTGAGACAGTATAAACAGGTAAATATTGAGAAACCTGCTGAGACAGTGTAGACAGGTAAATACTGAGAAACCTGCTGAGAGAGTGTAAACAGGAAAATACTCAGATACCTGCTGAGACAGTATAAAAAGGTAAATACTGAGAAACCTGCTGAGACAGTGTAGACAGGTAAATACTGAGAAAAATGCTGAGACAGTGTAGACAGGCAAATACTGAGAAACCTGCTGAGACAGTATAAACAGGTAAATACTGAGAAACCTGCTGAGACAGTGTAGACAGGCAAATACTGAGAAACCTGCTGAGACAGTGTAGACAGGTAAATACTAAGAAAAATGCTGAGACAGTATAAACAGGTAAATATTGAGAAACTTGCTGAGACAGTGTAGACAGGTAAATACTGAGAAACCTGCTGAGAGAGTGTAGACAGGAAAATACTGAGAAACCTGCTGAGACAGTATAAACAGGTAAACACTGAGAAACCTGCTGAGACAGTGTAGACAGGTAAATACTGAGAAACCTGCTGAGACAGTGTAGACAGGTAAACACTGAGAAACCTGCTGAGACAGTATAAACAGGTAAATACTGAGAAACCTGTTGAGACAGTGTAGACAGGCAAATACTGAGAAACCTGCTGAGAGAGTGTAGACAGGAAAATACTGAGAAACCTGCTGAGACAGTATAAACAGGTAAATACAAAGAAACCTGCTGAGACAGTGTTGACAGGTAAATACTGAGAAACCTGCTGAGACAATATAAACAGGTAAATACTGAGAAACCTGCTGAGACAGTATAGACAGGTAAATACTGAGAAACCTGCTGAGACAGTATAAACAGGTAAATACTGAGAAACCTGCTGAGACAGTATAGACAGGTAAATACTCAGATACCTGCATAGACAGTGTAGACAGGTAAATACTGAGAAACCTGCTGAGACAGTATAGACAGGTAAATACTCAGATACCTGCTGAGACAGTGTAGACAGGTAAATACTGAGAAACCTGCTGAGACAGTGTAGACAGGTAAACACTGAGAAACCTGCTGAGACAGTATAAACAGGTAAATGCTGAGAAACCTACTGAGACAGTATAGACAGGTAAATACTCAGATACCTGCTGAGACAGTGTAGACAGGTAAACACTGAGAAACCTGCTGAGACAGTATAAACAGGTAAACACTGAGAAACCTGCTGAGACAGTGTAGACAGGTAAACACTGAGAAACCTGCTGAGACAGTATAAACAGGTAAATACTGAGAAACCTGCCGAGACAGTGTAGACAGGTAAATACTGAGAAACCTGCTGAGACAGTATAAACATGTAAACACTGAGAAACCTGCTGAGACAGTGTAGACAGGTAAATACTGAGAAACCTGCTGAGACAGTGTAGACAGGTAAACACTGAGAAACCTGCTGAGACAGTATAAACAGGTAAATACTGAGAAACCTGCTGAGACAGTATAGACAGGTAAATACTGAGAAACCTGCTGAGACAGTATAAACAGGTAAACAGTGAGAAACCTGCTGAGATGATAGGAACAGGTAACCACTGAAAAACACTGAAAAACCTTTATAGTTCCTCATTTCAACATTCTAAATAAGAAGCAGAGTATGCACACAATAAAGATGAAACATTAAATTTGAAAATAATTTTTTTCCAGCAAATAATTCAGCAAGAAACAACTATTGTAGACCTGAGAAGGCAGTTAGATGAGAACCAGAACCGGAGTGTCTCCACACAAGCATCTCTGGGGCAAGAAGACAAGGTTAAAAGGGTTTCTTTAATAGAATAAAATAATCATATTCGCCTATCTTATATTTATGATGCATAGAAGCCATCTTAATAATAATACTATGAATGCCTTGCATCAGGTTTATGGACCAATCATGGCAGCAGAGACAATGGTGGGAGATGAGGGCAATTATTTTGACCAATAACAGGCTTATACGGGAAACAAATTTGTTGGCTTTAATGCAAAATATTTACAGTTTGCCAGCATGATTAACACAAGGAGATCCCTGAGATCTAGAAAATTCAAATTTACTGACAACAGGGTCATTTTGGCAACTACGGATGGTCTAGATTTACATAGTATTGGGATCTAGGGTTTGTTTCTACACACTGTGAAATTTCTGGGACATGCTGTATAAGCATTTAATGGTTTGATTTTTTTTATTTCTTGTAGTTTTTTAACAAAGTTTCCATATTTTAGGAGATACAGGCCTTTGGAGTTGAAGGGGAGATTCAAAAACAGCTGAACTCTATGCAGGCTGAAATCTCTGCGCTGCGGGGAAAGGTCCATGATAAAAACAAGTAAGATTGAATCTTGAAATTCCGAATTTTTATAAGAAATTTTGAAATGCCTCTATTTATCACCAGTTGTGTAAGAACATGAAGAATAAAAAATGCTTTTAGGCCTGATTGTGTAATGGTTTTAGAAGACATAAGCAACAAAGTTGAACAAAATTAAAATGTTTTTAGACAACTACAACTTCTGAGGTCAGGTGGCACCACGAGTATGCCTTCCCCAATCTCATCTCCAAGAGGTCAAAGGTCAAGATCAACCACAAGATCCAAATCAGCATCACCAGACAGAGGTGATCGCAAGGGCACGGAACGTAGGTTACAGAAAACAGAAAAAAAATTAGAGGATACCAGAATATTGCTGAAGATGAAGGTGATTGTAATGGACCTTAATATTTTCTATTTGATACAATATATATGGTATATTTTGCCAAAAGGGTTACTGTTGGAGGCTTCGTCTGTTGTCCCATTTGTGAATAGTGACCTTGAACATAATTTTGGCTTGTAAGTGATCTTGAACTACATTTTTGGCAGTCTTGAACTTTTCATTGTATACTTTAAAGTTGATAGTTCTTTTTATTTCAACACTTCAAAATTGCCAGCCAAATTGAATTTTTGGAAAGGTCATGATGTACATGTACTCAAATTGGAACGAAGGATTATTTTGGATAATGGAAATATAACTTAATGATTATATTTGTAAAATTGAAAATTTGCTGACATGCGTGTAAATATTCCTTCCAGTTTTACCATGAGCCAGATTTGATATATGAGAGTTGTTTGTTGCAGGCTGAGGAGCTGGATGAGCTGCGTAATGCTCACAGCAAGAGACTGGAGAGACTCAAGTCCCTGCAGCATAACTACAGACTGGTGAAGAAACAACTCAACATCGTCGAGGAGGAACACAATGGGTACGTCCCTCCATCTACGTAAACTAGAAATGTGTCTCGAAAATAAGAAATGACACTATGTTGAAAACTATGTTAACTACACACTCATGTGAAGAAGATTATATAAAAAGTATCAAAATTATTTTTTACTTTGAATTTATTGAAATCATATGCAGAAGGTATATGGAAATGCATGTATTTTGACATTTAAAGATTTCTATGATTGATATTTGGCACCCAAATTAGGCTGCTATGTACACATAAACTGATTATGGTTAAATACCTGAAGTCTGAGAAGCTTTAGGTGAGCACTGACAGTATACATGGGCTGCTATCTTTGATAGATATGTTACTCTGAAAGATCAAGATAGATCAGTATAGCTCAGTATAAAACAGATTATATACTTGAGCCAAGTCAAGGACACAGTCCAGCTTGTAGAGTTTTTTTATGTAATAATACAAAGTCAAGGAGGTTTGGATCAGCGGCTGATACTGCTGATACTGCTGATACTACTTAATGCTGTATGTGATCCTTTAATGTCACACTCTATGTAAAGGCCAATTATCAAAAAGTTGGAACCAAGCTGCAAATTGCAATGAAGAATTTTCATCGTAATACTATCACAACACAGGATATACATGTATATGTGACTGTGTTGATATAGTGATGTTGATTGTGACATATTTACAGACCAGCCAAGAAGAGGAAGAAGAACGTGAGGTCACACCCCAAGACCCTGCAGAAGGAAGACAGTGACACTGTGTGGAACGAGCTCACCCACTTCAAACACCAACACAAAAACCTCGTCATAGAAAAGTATACACTGATTTTATTGTCCTCTGTGAATTTTTATAAAATCTCATATTTTATTTTATACCTGTTTAATTTTGACAATGACACAGACATCTATGTATTTATTCAAAATATTTTATTTCATTTTTTTAAAACAGTGTTTTTTAATGCCTCATGAACACCACTATGACGTCATATAACTCATCACTATGACTATCTCTGTGGTATTTTTTGCTCGTTCCAAAATGAAAAAAAATGTACGGCATAACCCTGAAGAGAGGTCAGCAAAACCTTGAAACAAGCTGTTGGCAGCTGCAGAGTGCACACACTAATATTCACATTTTCAGTCCAAATATTATAAAATATTTTAATGGTTTTGTGACAAATATTGTATGCTGAAAACTTGACAAATTTTAGTCACTGGTACAAAATGGTAATATTCATGAATGACATTTGTGTATTGAGTTTATCTAAAGGAAATGAGGGAATGTTATTTTCATCTGGATATAAAAATTTAATGTTTTCATCATGACTTATACTGCTTAGCTGCATTATTTCTGGGATTTTATTATTTCTGGGTCATATTTATTTAGGGGATTTTTTTGTATTCATGTAAGTGAGTATTTATATATCAAAGTTGAATGCTATTCAGTACAGATATCCTTTCAAGGCCACATGCCACCATTTCTGTTCATCCATGGGAATTGGAAAAAAAACATTATTTCTATTGCTCACATATATGTATCTCTTTTTACTTTTATCTCCATTTGCTCACATGATCTTTTTTTACTCATCATGTTTGATTATAATCCATTTGCAGCATGAATCTGGCAGAGCAGGTGGACACCCTCAAGGTGCAGGTCATCCAGGACGCTGCCACTATCCACGAGCTGAGGACCTGTCTGGAACACGAGCGTGAAGGTAAGAACTCACTCTCAAATATATAGGTCATCCAGGACGCTGCCACTATCCACGAGCTGAGGACCTGTCTGGAACACGAACGTGAAGGTAAGAACTCACTGTCAAATATATAGGTCATCCAGGACGCTGCCACTATCCACGAGCTGAGGACCTGTCTGGAACACGAACGTGAAGGTGAGAACTCACTGTCAAATATATAGGTCATCCAGGACGCTGTCACTATCCACGAGCTGAGGACCTGTCTGGAACACGAACGTGAAGGTGAGAACTCACTCTCAAATATATAGGTCATCCAGGACGCTGTCACTATCCACGAGCTGAGGACCTGTCTGGAACACGAACGTGAAGGTGAGAACTCACTGTTAAATATACAGGTCATCCAGGACGCTGCCACCATTCACTAGCTGAGGACCTGTCTGGAACACGAACGTGAAGGTGAGAACTCACTATCAAATATATAGGTCATCCAGGACGCTGCCACTATCCACGAGCTGAGGACCTGTCTGGAACACGAACGTGAAGGTGAGAACTCACTGTCAAATATATAGGTCATCCAGGACGCTGTCACTATCCACGAGCTGAGGACCTGTCTGGAACACGAACGTGAAGGTGAGAACTCACTCTCAAATATATAGGTCATCCAGGACGCTGTCACTATCCACGAGCTGAGGACCTGTCTGGAACACGAACGTGAAGGTGAGAACTCACTGTTAAATATACAGGTCATCCAGGACGCTGTCACTATCCAAGAGCTGAGGACCTGTCTGGAACATGAAGGTGAGAACTCACGGTCAAATATATAGGTCATCCAGGACGCTGCCACCATTCACTAGCTGAGGACCTGTCTGGAACACGAACGTGAAGGTGAGAACTCACTCTCAAATATATAGGTCATCCAGGACGCTGCCACCATTCACTAGCTGAGGACCTGTCTGGAACACGATCGTGAAGGTGAGAACTCACTCTCAAATATATAGGTCATCCAGGACGCTGCCACTATCCACGAGCTGAGGACCTGTCTGGAACACGAACGTGAAGGTGAGAACTCACTGTCAAATATATAGGTCATCCAGGACGCTGCCACTATCCACGAGCTGAGGACCTGTCTGGAACACGAACGTGTAGGTGAGAACTCACTCTCAAATATATAGGTCATCCAGGACGCTGCCATTATCCACAAGCTGAGGACCTGTCTGGAACACGAACGTGAAGGTGAGAACTCACTCTCAAATATATAGGTCATCCAGGACGCTGCCATTATCCACAAGCTGAGGACCTGTCTGGAACGCGAACGTGAAGGTGAGAACTCACTCTCAAATATACAGGTCATTCAGGACTCTGCCATGAGCTGCGGATCTGTCTGGAACATGAACGTGAAGGTGAGAACTCACTGTCAAATATGTAGGTCATCCAGAAAGAAATATGGAAATGATGTAGTAAACTTAACCTTGACTCAAAAACAGGTCACAAGTTTTAAAAGGTTAAAGTTTTCATTGCAAGTCTTTGTGGGTTTCTAAGGTGAGGATGTAAACAGTTTATTTTTGATTGGCTTGGGATGAAATTTATTGAGGAAATGTCTTATATTTCAGAGCTGCAGTTTGTGATAGAGCAGCAGCAGGAAAGAAGCAGCACTCCAGAACCTGACCACATTGATGACATGCAGGAAACTAGGTCACAGGTAAATAGGTCAAGGTCAATTGCAAATCAACCTGGTATAATTTACAGAAATTGTGATGTTAACTAAAATATTTTCGGGAAACTGCCAATTACCATCATGCTTAGTCTACTCAAGTCTACTTAATGCGATCCATCTCAAATTATAAATGTTAAGATTTTATCAATATAAACAGGGTTATATGTTTGCAATGGTTATTTGCAGCTTGACAAGTTAGCGGGACAGTTGAGGAGAGTTCAGGAGGAGCACAGGAATGTGGTCAGAGAGAAAGAAAGCATCGCTGAGGAGAGGAGGTAGGCAACCAGTCTCAATAAGCTTGAACCATTCTCCAACCCTCTCTCCATCTGAGATGAAGATTTTATGCTTTAGAGGTCACTGTTCTTAATTTAAGAACTATTGTGAATCTACGACAAGTTACTTTGGCAACATATAGAAGCTGGAATAGATTGCAATATAGTATTCCTGATGTTTAAAGCTCAAAATGGAATTGCTCTTAACACATGCCAACCTTTAAAATCAAAGGAAAGTTCTTCACTCTCAATTTAAAACATATATAAATCTTCCTTTATCAAAAATGAAGATATATAGGAAATGAACTCTTTAAAGTGTGTGCTCCTGGAATATGGGATGTTATGCCATTAAAAAATCTAAAACTTTAAATCTGTAATAAAAAAATAAAAAATAAAAAGTCCTGAAAGTAATTCTTTCCAAAATAGTATTGACAAGAGCACCATGAGAAGGCACAGTCTGGTATAGCGCTATATAAACCTATATCATTATTTTCTTCTTATTTAATAATTATTTGTCATTTACCTATTGTTCTTGGTATCACCATGTCTTTGGGTGAATCATATTTTAAGTTGTGAGCATTTAACTGTTGCAGGAGATTAAGGAATGAGGTGAACCAGGTGAAACAGGAGCTCGCCAAGCAACAGATACAAGACACAAACAAGAAACGAGAAATACTTAGGCAAGAATATATACTCTCCATTCAACTATTGCTTTAAATTTGTCTAGTTATTTTTTATGAGAATCTAAAATATGATAAATATGATAACATAATTTAACTAAAATGAAAACAATATAAAATCAGGATTATGTGTTTTATAGATATTCAGCCTCCAATTGATTTATTTACTTACTGTTTGTAAAAGGATATTGTGCATGATGCATATGTATTCAATAAGATGAAAATGTTGCAGGTTACAAAGAGATCTAAAGAAAAAGAAGAAAAAGAGACATTCCAGGACAGAAATAGGCAGACAGGTGACATACCTTTTATGTTTCCATATTAAGTCTTGCTCAAAGGGAGATCACATCAAATTAAGATGAATAATTTATTTTTCCATGTAAGACAATATGAAATATTTGAATGTTTTTGTTTTATATATTTATTTATTTTTTAACAGTACCAGCAGATCCTGAATAAATCCATCAAAGAGATGAGCGACATGTTTCATAACTTTGATAAAGAGGGCTGGGAGGAGGTCACGGAAAGGTACTGAGAAATTTGTATCAGGATTAACCTGAGGACAAATGCTTTGATAAATGAACTAAATGTTCATTTTGATACCATCTCTTTTTACTTTATTCTCTCCAAAAGGATTATTTTTATTTATTCATTTGGATACCACAATATACTGTCAGTAATAAGTAAAAAAATATAAATCTTTGATTTCTTTGTAAAATTTAAGATAAATTTAAAATAGCAACACAAACATGTTTTTTTTTTCAGTAATGCTAATTTGAAATTGAACTTCACTTGAAGTTTTTATGGAATAATATATTGATTGTTTACAGTGAGATGACGAGAACAACAGGGCCGGAGTCAACAGTGACGGAGGTGACAGGAACCACAACAAGTCTGGGTCAGACCATCATGGAGCATGCTCAGAGAGTAGCACCTGCAACCACTCAGACCAGCCCGCTGCATCAGAGCACGCCCAGGAGGGCCACAGGACCCGCCACCAGGGGGACGAGTCCTGGCAGAGCGGCCACCAGGGGGACGAGTCCCAGCAGAGCTGCCACCAGGGGGATGAGTCCCAGCAGAGCTGCCACCAGGGGGACGAGTCCCAGCAGAGCAGTACTGGAGGCAAGACGGGTAGGAGACAAAAATATCTCATATGGGTTCAGTCTGTATTTATATGTTAGAGGAAAGAAGCCATGTCATATCATTGTAAATATATCTCAATGATCAAATGTAATGCAAGCATATACATTTGTCCTAATTTTACAGATACTTATTATTTTGAATTATCTTTAAGTATTTTGATACGAGATTAAGCTTTGATTTGAGGTTATAATTTACAAGTATATAGCATTTGAATGTAGTATTGTAACATTTTCATCCTTTCTGGTGTTTCAGCTGGGTGCAGAAAAAAAACACATAAAGAGAATAACCCACAAGAATGAATCGACTGATGAAGATGACAGCCTGTCCAGTAAGTTCTATCCCTCCAAGCTTTCATAATCTGACATAGAGTATTTTGGTAATTATGTTATTTAAAGGACCACAACGCAGACCATATGCTTAAAAGAGCCACACATTTTCAGTTATTCGTAAAATCTGAATTAATCTGTCACAGTTGCTACATGACCTTATTTTCATATATTCATTTTAGGAATGCAATTTGATGTGACCTGATGAGGGAAATTTGAATTTATAAAGATCCCAAAAATTTGATATTTGCAGGTTATCGAGATGCTGCAGTTTCTCCCATTGTTTGGCCCACAGCTAAAACTCATATTGTCAGTAAGAAAATACCCTGGTCTAGTGCCACCAGCACCCGCCAGATGGCGTCATATAGGCAGAGAATCGTCACTCTGCAGAAAGAGGTAAATTTCAAGTCTACCCAAAGAAAAATTTGTACCTAATATTGTGGAAGGAATGTATTTTGCACATTACAATATGAATATATAAGAAGTTGCTATAAGTGTCATTTCTGTAGATTAATTATTTGTTTGTTACACATACAAGGTGATGATTCTGAAGTCGGCAAAGAATGCAGCAAATAAGCGAGACCGGCAGCAGAAGTCTACAATAGATCAACTTCAAGCTGAACTCAGCTCTACTTCACAGAGACTGCAAACAGCCAGGCTTACCATACAGGTAAGTTGACACAGTAGATAGATCAGCTGCAGGCCGAGGTCAGCTCTACTTCACAGAGACTGCAGACAGCCAGGCTTACCATACAGGTAAGTAGACACAGTAGATAGATCAGCTGCTGGCCGAGGTCAGCTCTACTTCACAGAGACTGCAGACAGCCAGGCTTACCATACAGGTAAGTAGACACAGTAGATAGATCAGCTGCAGGCCAAGCTCAGCTCTACTTCACAGAGACTGCAGACAGCCAGGCTTACCATACAGGTAAGTAGACACAATAGATAGATCAGCTGCTGGCCGAGGACAGCTCTACTTCACAGAGACTGCAGACAGCCAGGCTTAACATACAGGTAAGTAGACACAGTAGATAGATCAGCTGGGGGCCGAGGTCAGCTCTACTTCACAGAGACTGCAGACAGCCAGGCTTACCATACAGGTAAGTAGACACAGTAGATAGATCAGCTGGAGGCCGAGGTCAGCTCTACTTCACAGAGACTGCAGACAGCCAGGCTTACCATACAGGTAAGTAGACACAGTAGATAGATCAGGTGCAGGCCGAGGTCAGCTCTACTTCACAGAGACTGCAGACAGCCAGGCTTACCATACAGGTAAGTAGACACAGTAGATAGATCAGCTGGAGGCCGAGGACAGCTCTACTCCACAGAGACTGCAGACAGCCAGGCTTACCATACAGGTAAGTAGACACAGTAGATAGATCAGGTGCAGGCCGAGGTCAGCTCTACTTCACAGAGACTGCAGACAGCCAGGCTTACCATACAGGTAAGTAGACACAGTAGATAGATCAGCTGCTGGCCGAGGTCAGCTCTACTTCACAGAGACTGCAGACAGCCAGGCTTACCATACAGGTAAGTAGACACAGTAGATAGATCAGCTGCTGGCCGAGGTCAGCTCTACTTCACAGAGACTGCAGACAGCCAGGCTTACCATACAGGTAAGTAGACACAGTAGATAGATCAGCTGGAGGCCGAGGTCAGCTCTACTTCACAGAGACTGCAGACAGCCAGGCTTACCATACAGGTAAGTAGACACAGTAGATAGATCAGCTGCAGGCCGAGGTCAGCTCTACTTCACAGAGACTGCAGACAGCCAGGCTTACCATACAGGTAAGTAGACACAGCAGATAGATCACCTACTGGCCGAGGTCAGCTCTACTTCACAGAGACTGCAGACAGCCAGGCTTACCATACAGGTAAGTAGACACAGTAGATAGATCAACTGGGGGCCGAGGTCAGCTCTACTTCACAGAGACTGCAGACAGCCAGGCTTACCATACAGGTAAGTAGACACAGTAGATAGATCAGCTGCTGGCCGAGGTCAGCTCTACTTCACAGAGACTGCAGACATCCAGGCTTACCATACAGGTAAGTAGACACAGTAGATAGATCAGCTGCTGGCCGAGGTCAGCTCTACTTCACAGAGACTGCAGACAGCCAGGCTTACCATACAGGTAAGTAGACACAGTAGATAGATCAGCTGCTGGCCGAGGACAGCTCTACTTCACAGAGACTGCAGACAGCCAGGCTTACCATACAGGTAAGTAGACACAGTAGATAGATCAGCTGGGGGCCGAGGTCAGCTCTACTTCACAGAGACTGCAGACATCCAGGCTTACCATACAGGTAAGTAGACACAGTAGATAGATCAGCTGCAGGCCGAGGTCAGCTCTACTCCACAGAGACTGCAGACAGCCAGGCTTACCATACAGGTAAGTAGACACAGTAGATAGATCAGCTGGGGGCCGAGGTCAGCTCTACTTCACAGAGACTGCAGACAGCCAGGCTTACCATACGGGTAAGTAGACACAGTATATAGATCAGCTGCTGGCCGAGGTCAGCTCTACTTCACAGAGACTGCAGACAGTCAATATAGAAGTCTTGTAAATGTGAATCGTCATGACCTTATGACCTTGACCATTGCAGAGGCTGACAGGAGATATAGAGAGGCTCAAGCTGGAGAAGGAAACTCTGGAATCTCAGATGGACAACAGTCTGGACACATCCACTAATTCCTCATATGAACACCAGGTGGCAACTCTGCAGTCCAAACTCAGGGTCAGTTAAAGTTTTTTTTTTCAAATCTGTCTTTAAGTAAAAGATTTCAGAATAAAAAGTAGGAATGTTCGATGATCAGTGAGGACAATCATGAATTAAAACATGTCATAATTTTTCACATGTTTCTTTCCAGATTTCCACGGCAGATGTGTCTAAGCAGTTGGCTCAGATCAAGACTCTCAAAGCTGATAGTCTGAGTCAAGCAGACAAGATCCTACAGCTCCAAGACAGGTGCGGACAGCATGCTATCTGAAAATAGATCCCTGAGAATATTGGGCTGAGAATGACTCACAAATCTGTATTTAAATGAAATAATTTGGTGCAACTAAAAGAATGTTGATGTAAAAATCCATGGAGCTCAAGAATTATCTCCATTATGTACAATATCTATTTATTTGTTGAATATAAATGCTGTTTATTTAAGGGTGAGCCACTTAGAAAGAGATGTGAATCAAAAGCGCACTCTGGTGGAGGATATGAAACTCAAACTGAAGATCGCCCAAGAGAACGCCCAGTCTGATGCTGATATAATGGTAAGGAGGGAGGTACTCTGATAAAAAGGGAGCTGGTATTAAAGTGATAGAAGGGGTGATTAGAATAGACTGTCCACAAGAGATTAATTATGTTTGGACGGGAGGGATGCTGACATCTACTTTGATCATGAACTTTTGGTCCCCGGTACCTTGTTGTGCATAAGAAGTAATTATGGCTATATATTACAGCAATTTAGATAGTATGCCGGTAGATTAGTCCTGGAAAAACTGTTGGTCAGTTATGAAAGAAGTAACGTTTATGTGATGCTGGTTAGAGAAATTGTCTGCTCATAGCACTTATTAGTAACTGGCCAGATTCAAACTGAGAATTTCTGGGTCTCATGCCAAGTGCTCTACCAATTGAGCTAGTTCTGCCAGATTAATTTAAGCTGAAACATATCTATTTGGTCATGACATATTTCATTAAGCTAATTCATAGAGCTTTACAAATCACGGCAAAATAAGACAAGATATGCCAACTAAAGGTTTTTTCTAAAATAGGTCTGGTTCAAAATGCTTGTAAAAAGGATTAAACTATCTCTAGTGTGCCTGGATCTGTTGTTACCAGTGACAATTAATAATAAAAAACACAATTTACTTAAGTCTGAAAGAAGCAGATGATTGTGTTAATGTCAGTGTTCAGCTTGGAGTATGGCATCTCGTAGGGGCCCCTCACTATGATATGTTCTCAGTCTGTTTACAAAATTGCAAACATCTAAGAAACTCGGTGAACTGATTGGGAATATTGGGTATTGCTTGTAGCTTGAAGTGGAGAACAAGTTGCAAACTCTGGCAGAAACCAACAGTCGCTTCAAAACACAGATAGATTCCTTCCGAACACGCCTCAATGCCGTCACCAAGGAGAAGTATGAGAATGAAGAGAAAGTCCTCAAACTCTCAGACGAATTAGAGAAAAAGGTATGCTCAGAAATAATAACCTGATAAGACTGGATATTGATATCTGTTTCCTCATCTATTTGTTTGATGCAATTTTATATTTTACAAATGAAGGTCAATAGTCAGTTTTCAAAATGTTGATCAAAACTTCAAGTATGAAGAGGTTTGTTAGGATGGGTAAACTGGGATGTAATAATTATAATAATCATTAATTTAATACTAATGAAAAATAAATATCTTTGAATGTTATAATATTTAGTCATCAGATTGGCCATACAACACCATCTAATTTGAAAATGGTTTTAGATCATCCCATATTTTTATTTATAATTAATTCGACTTTAATTTTATCAGACAAAGCAGTTATCAGAGAGCCAGCGTAAAAATGGTCAGCTAAGTGGGACAGTGAATGAGTTGGAGAAGGCCGCCCAGCAGCAGATGCACGCCCTGGCCAGCGAGAGTAAAGTGGCCATCAACACGGTATCCTCAAAACTCACCACCGCCAACGCCAGGCTGCAAGAGTTCCATAAATTCATCAAAGTATGTCATCAAGTAACACCCGTCGCAGATTATTTCTGCATATATATTAGCATGATATCAACTGTTGACAAATTTCTATTTTGGTTTCTGATATTTCATAGTTTCCCATAGGTTAGTGTTTGAAGTCATTATTTGTTATTTAAAAGTAAATATCCCTTATCCTTAAAATGAGGACCTGATACCTAAAATATCCAATAGATTTACCAAGCTACCAAGACAAAGATAAACCTTAACCCCAGACTTTATACCTTAAATGTTGAATGAGAGAAAATTCTATCATATGATAATACAACATATATTGTACAAAATCCATAAATTTTTCAGTTGCTATTGTCGATATTTGCAGATCTTGTCCCATGCTTTGATAAGCAGTATCCATCAGTCGCGACAACAACTGCAGCAAAAACAGAACAGGAAGAAAAAACAGGATCTGCAGCAAGAGGGCGCTACAGACCCCGCACCAAGCCTCAGCAAAGCCCACCAGATGGCGTGTGATATCCTCAACATTAGCCAGTCTGATCTGGAGGACCTCCTCAGTGTCAAATCAGATACCAGTGAAGAGGTTGGTGCTGAACTGCTCTGCTTACTATTTGAATAATGATGATCGTCTCTGGTCTTATTTATTATTTGAATATTTGCCCCACAAGTTAGAGATCATTTTTTTAAAATGTTCATTGAAAGGACACCAGCAATCAGCGGAGTTGATACTTGAGGTATTATTGAGCTTGGAAAAAAAATAAAAACTTTCCTTTTTTTCTCTTTTAGAATTCTAAAATGAATGAAGATGACAAAAAGGACAAACGATGGACAAGGAAATGGGAAAAGTTACTGAAAACAAAGGTAGTGTTGAAACCTGGATTTAGTAGTTTAGATTATTTTGCAACATGGGTAGATTGGAGTTTTAGGGCTAAATATGTTGTGTTTGCCATTGACATAATCAGCTCCCCATGTCAATGTACATTTTTGGACTTTTCGACAAATATGTCATTCATTTAAAATCATTCAGTGTATTAATAGATGTGTGACCTTGACCACATTTTGAAGGTCACAGGGCCTAGTTTAATGGCCATTAATGTATTAACATTTAGCACTGAGGAGAGAGTGCTGTTCTGCAATTGCCTGTTTATTTTTGTTTCAGGATGAATTTTCATTGAATTTAGCAGAGATAATTATGGAAAAAGTGAATGAGAAAAGTGAACTGACCTCCAAACTTATAGAAGTGTAGCAGAAAATTTACCGCCAGTGAAGGAAATGCAGCAGAAATATATGACCTCCAAAGTGGCACAGATGGAGCAGAAAATAAAACCACCAACTGGGGGAAATTTGTTGGACTGAAACATACAGTTCTGCCAGAAGTCTTCTTCACATTTAATGAGTGAATCATTCAATATTACAGCAATGTCTGCCATGTCTTGTCCAGTCATAAATACATGGGAAGTTTAGTTTTCAAAAATTACTGATTAAAGTGATATTTTTTGACAGAGGAAACTTTTCAAAATCTATTGGTTGTTTGTAATGGACAGTGTGCATATTGGAGTTTGGCAAATATTTTCTCTGAACAAAAAGCTGCATATGGATTGTAAATAATGATGATATTTTGTACCAATTTGTAAAGTACCAAAATCCAATTTACATCATATCTTGCATATTCTTCATGAGCTCAAATCTATCTCATTTATGTAAGATGTATTAGTAATGGCAGCATGAGTACATTATAATGTGTACAGTATGGTGTGTCTGTAGTATTTCATGATTAGAATTTGTAAGTTTTCTCAGTCAACATTATGCTGTGATATATCACTGTGCTGTTTAGTTTTCAACATAAATGCACAAATAATATTTTCAAATATCCTACAAAATGAAGTTATTTTTTTTTTTTTGTAAAATCTCTTTAAGATATAATTTTAAGACATGATAACAAAAGTTGGACTTACAAGAATTTTAGAATGTACCATATTTACTTGAATATAGGACGAGGAATTAGGACCCAAAACTTAGTCAATGTTTGGAGGGTCGTCTCATACAGTCATCCAATTCTCGAGTATACAATGTAAATGGTCCCAAACTAAATGATTCCAACCATTTAAGTTGTAGTTGGAATTCTTACTATTTTTATATTACTTTTCTTAATAAACTTACAGAATAATTCAATTTTGCCAGATATGGAGAACAATGTTTTCCTTTACTTAGATTATATATTTGTTAGTGGCCGCAATTGTTTGTAACATAGGAGGTACAAATCAATTTGACAGTACGTGCCATACACCTGTAGTATTATCATTTAAATATTTTAATATAAAAGTATCTGAAACAGGATTCATCTATGGCAACCAAAGCGCATGATGAAAGCAAAGGGATTATGTTTAAGGTGGGGATTGGGTGCTAACATTGTCCTGTCAAGTTATCCAGTTCTGGATATATATTTAATAAAATTAAAATAACTTAAATGAAATATACAATTGTGATAAATTTAAAAAAAATCAACAATTAAAGTGCTTTTTTATTCTTATTTTTAATGTAAACTCTAGAAATTGGATAATTGGCAATCATGTGGTGCCACGGGCCATGGCACAGTTAGTGCAAGCTTATTAGCAACAATTCAACTGTGGTGATCTGAAGGTTGTGGGTTTGGTTCCCAACCATGTCCTGGTACATCTGTGACTGGGTGAATTGTTATGTCCAGGACCTGCAACATGACAATTCAGTGACAGAGGCACTATATCTGCTGCAAGTAGGTCTTGTCATGAAATGACTGAATAAATACAAACAAAAAAGTGATGAGCAATGACATACATCCATACAGAGATGACCATATCCATCAGCACTATCAGAAACCCGGGGGTAAGAATACAAACATATCAAGATGAAACGAAGAACCTGACCTCAAACTCCTTTACAAAACACCACTTGAGATTATAAACATTTATTTTGCTTCAAATACCAGGTTTACAATGTATAACATAAATGTACAGCATATAATAAATCCCTTATATCCAAATTTAACAAAATCTTTCTATTCCATGCACTTTTTGGGTCTTTCATATTGTTCATTTGAATATATTTTTATATTGTTCATTTTCCCAAAAGATAAACTCTAGATTTATGTTGTTTGCAGTGTTTG
Source organism: Amphiduros pacificus (assembly GCA_949316495.1). Lineage (NCBI taxonomy): Eukaryota > Metazoa > Annelida > Polychaeta > Phyllodocida > Hesionidae > Amphiduros > Amphiduros pacificus. Next base: position 35,566,654 of record OX439010.1, on the reverse strand, counting down.
CATTCTTTATCCAGTAATTTACTTATACTGGAAATGATGAAAGAAAAAGTCTATTAACATCTAACATTTTTTTGCAGCAAAAATCCAAGAACTACTTATTAGTAATCATTCTCAAATAAGAAACATCTAAAATTAATTTCCCAGATAAAATACCATTAAGTAACTCTTTCAACTGATCCAAAATAAAGAACTTATTCCCAATACAAATATGACTTTCATGCAATAGTGTTTGTTGCAGGTGCTCCAGCCTAAGGGAGCACATCACTACATTCTCAATTAAAACCACACTTCTTTTATGCCATCAGTAATACAGGGCTTCACATCAAGCACTGGCCCTGTGACTGGGAAGGGTTTTTAAGAGCCTTGGGGCCAGTTTGGCTTGGCAGTTTTAAAATTCTACTGGCCCAGATTTGAGTGAATTTGTTTCTCATATTTTCATTGTTTTATGTTGTAGGTCAGTAGATTTAAGTAATATATAAAACCAGTTGCTTTTTCTCTGTTACAAAACTCCTGACTATACTCATGAGCTTTTTGTTAAGTTTCCAGTACCTTTGACCTTCTTGTGTGAAGATCTTTAATGTTTTAACAAGCTTTCTCATCAGCATATACCATAAGTAATCTATAACTTTTCATGTACTGATTTACATGCATGCAGTTTAATTTATAGATTAAATGTAATGCCTTTTCTGACATCAACTGTCCTTCTCCAGAACTGTTCATGAACACAATCACTCAGATGGCTTTTCGGTGGTATTCAGGGGGCGCCACAATGTAGTCTGATATGCTGAAGAGATTCACTGAGTTTTTATGCATGTATCTGCAAAGAGAAATCACACCAGCAGTTATAGCATATTAAAATATATCCTACCTCTAGTTGGAAAATCCCCATCAGAACATTTCAACATACACAAAATCAAGTTTGGTCTTACTAAAAAAAATTGTTTTTCCATTTTTACTTCAAAATCACTTTGAAAAGTCTTAATGTTAAATTTATATGACATTTTAAAACCAGAATAACTTACTTGAGGAAATCGTTTATGTGTGATAACAGAAGTGAGATAGTTTTTTCATCTAGAGGGGTGTAAGCTAGCATGCCTCCAAGCTTCACTGAAAGTACAGTAACAAATCATTAGGTGCTGGTCAATATTATACACATTGAGACCAAAATTATACATAAACCAAATCATATGGATCCACATTTCACCCTTAATATACATATGCCCAAAGATACCTTTTCTTTGGAAACAATTAAACATCACAATGGGTCTCTGCTAAGCCCAGAATAAATGTTCTTGAAAATGCCTTATTAGTGAGGTACATTTAGCAAGTCACTTTGTTGTGATTCAATTACAAAAACAAAAAACTAAAAAAAAAACCAAACTGGTATTGTTCTGTTAGAATTCCACTTACCAAAGAGTCTCAGTAAATGTGTGGCTCCATAAATACTGGACATCTGCATGTCTGGATGATCTGCTAATATCTGAAATAAACAGAGGAAATACACTTGAAAACTGAGTCACATGAATGTGGGGCAAAGTTTGACATTAAGTCATCCTTGTTAACTAAAATGCCCACTGAATTTGTTTACATAGTGTGGATATAAGACAATTTGAGGTGAGGGTGTTACAGCAATAAAATCATCCAAACTAAAAACATGATAGAATTTTATTTGAATTTGCAATCCAATTCATTTGAAACTTAATATTTTTTTTATTTTGTATGGCTTATTCAGTTGCCTTATCTATATCTCTTAGCAGTTGACTAAGATATCTATTAGCTCAAGCAAGACAATGCATACCTTCCACTGTCATCTATACCTCAGGCCACATGATGACCCTCAAACCACCAGTGATTATTTTGAGAAGAGTTGTAAAGCAACACAGTGATCAGCAGTTGGCCTGTATCCTTGTTTGTTCATGTTTATGTGTAACTAATAAGAGGTTTTGCTCCAACCACCCAGAAGACTTATTTCTAGCCCTTGGTGTGAGAGGCAATACATCACAGTTATCTTAGATTTAAATAGTTAGAAAGTTGTTAGACTTTTCTCTTGCAGTTTCTCTACTTGAAGTAAGTACTAACCTCTGCATACTGAGGTCTTTCAAACTTGTAAAGCAGCTGAGTGCCGAGCATGACATTGAAGTATTCCCGCACTCCCTGGGTCACCTCCAGAATAGCATCCCTGCAAATAATTTATAGATGAATTTAGAAGAAAAGTGCATAAGGTATATAAATTATTGTACTTGTTGGGGACATTAGGTTTGGTATAGAACTTACTTGTTGAGGGCATTAGGTTTGGTATAGAACTTACTTGCTGAGGGCATTAGGTTTGGTATAGAACTTACTTGTTGGGGGCATTATGTTTGGTATATAACTTACTTGTTGGGGGCATTATGTTTGGTATATAACTTACTTGTTGGGGGCATTAGGTTTGGTATAGAACTTACTTGTTGGGGGCATTATGTTTGGTATAGAACTTACTTGTTGGGGGCATTATGTTTGGTATAGAACTTACTTGTTGGGGGCATTATGTTTGGTATATAACTTACTTGTTGGGGGCATTATGTTTGGTATATAACTTACTTGTTGGGGGCATTATGTTTGGTATAGAACTTACTTGTTGGGGGCATTATGTTTGGTATATAACTTACTTGTTGGGGGCATTATGTTTGGTATAGAACTTACTTGTTGGGGGCATTATGTTTGGTATATAACTTACTTGTTGGGGGCATTATGTTTGGTATATAACTTACTTGTTGGGGGCATTATGTTTGGTATATAACTTACTTGTTGGGGGCATTATGTTTGGTATATAACTAACTTGTTGGGGGCATTATGTTTGGTATATAACTTACTTGTTGGGGGCATTATGTTTGGTATATAACTTACTTGTTGGGGGCATTATGTTTGGTATATAACTTACTTGTTGGGGGCATTATGTTTGGTATATAACTTACTTGTTGGGGGCATTAGGTTTGGTATAGAACTTACTTGTTGGGGGCATTATGTTTGGTGAGCTTAGATTTGCAATATTCATCCAAGATGCTGTCCACTGTCACTTTACAAGGCAGGTTTACCAGCTGAAATGATATGTTCTAATTCAGTAATACTCACAGATCTAATATCTCATAATTATCCTGTCATTAATAATATATTTCATTAAAATACATATCAGTAGTCTGACTTCAGGAATGATTTTATTCCAATTTATTATCTGCAATAGGTGTGACCCCAAATTATGCAAATAGTTAGATATTTACAAGCTTAATGTACAAAGACAGTCTTTCCAAATTATGCTAAATGTATGCTTAGCCATTCAAATTTTTTTATGGTATTTAAAAGTTGACTTACATATTTTTGGCGTGTAATGAGGTCCCAGTCGTCCACGAGCCACGGCTTCAGTTCGTCTGGAATCTTTATTTTCACCTCTATCTTCGTCAAGAATGTTTCCTCCTAGAGTAAAAAAATAGTACCAAATGATTCAAATTTAAAGTGTCATTTTATGATCAGCTGAATAAAGACTAATTTTTTTTATTTGGACAAGAACAAAATTAATTTTACAATATTGAATTATAAGACATATATGAATATATTAAATCAGATATAGCTATTGAAAAGTTCTTGTCTTATAAATTATAAATCTTAGATAATCATAATTAAGATTATGAAAGTAAATGATATTACATTGTATAGTGAAATATTTTTTAAAACGCCTCAGGCATTGATTTTTGACGAATTTTCCTAGTCACAGTTGCTCTGATCGCACTAATAGTCTGTAAATCATAATTTCATATTTGATATGAATGATAAGTAACGACATATCCTGCATACCGATTCTACGGTGGGGTCGAGTCTGGCTCTCTTCTTCTTGGGTCCTTCTGACGACGGTGTGCTGTCTGAACCTGCACTAGAGGCTGTACCGGGTGTCACTGGGTTAGCTGCAAACATAGACAATAACATGTCACCATGGTTACGGACAAGAGGTGCATACCATTAAATGGGACACTTTGCTTTATGTGGACACTGCTTAATGTGAAAATTCTAATTATTCCTGTCTTCATTATTTCAATATTTTTTCATTAGCGATGGATATTTCTTTGATATCTTGACATGAGAAAACACCTTAAGATTAGTGTAAAATATATACAAATGCTGATCATCATTTGCCTTTTCAATTGCATCTGCCAATGCTTTTGTTAATGTTTCAAATTCACTTCTGATCAGGAACAAAATTTGATCTAGAGAGCTACTAATTTTGATCAACATCAAACTATAAACAAATTTGGGACTTTTCTGACAATTTGAAGCAAGACCATTCTAGAAATAATTTTAAAAATTATCCTTAAATGACTCATCACTTTTCTCTGGATGGATTATTTGTTGTGTTATTTCAAATGCAAACCAGAACGTTATTCAACTCATTTGGATTTTCATGCATTTAGTTCTTTGGACATCATTAGACTTGTAGAGCGCCACCTAGCAATGCCGATAAGGTGCGCAATCTGACAATGTGCAGAATTAGGGGCTTGAAAATTCAAGTAAAACAATCTCTTGGTTCTGCATGGAAGTATAAATGCTTACTATGTTAGCCAGTTCCCACTGGTCTGAGTTTAAAAAATGATTATTGAGAGATTAATCAGAAATTAGGAATGTTGAGATCAACAAAACGAGGTATAACAGAAATTATTAGTATATTTTATGAACAGAATTATATCATCTATGTCTTTAACCTCAGATTAATTTTAAAAAGGAACAGATAAATCTAACTGCAATTATTAATATTAACAAAACAAAAAATCATAAATTCACTGCAGTTTTCTGTCTTAAACCGGTAAGTTAGTAATCTAAATGCAACTTGGGTCAGATATATATATATATATATATATATATATATATATATATATATATATATATATATATATATATATATATATATATATATATATATATATATCTACTGGGTTGAATGAATACCAACAGAATATTGTACCAATATTTTAGATAATTTTGAAATAAATGGTGACTGGCAGAGCATTCTAGCCTGGAGATCAATGTTAGCACCTTAAGCTGGATGTAGCTATGTTTTTTGTTTTTATATCACTCAAAGATATGATTTAGAGTGTCATCCAAAATACATTCAATAAACTTAATTAACATTAATAAAGAAAGAAAAAGAGATTGTGAATTTCAAAGAAAAAAAATGTTTGAATTCAACTTATTAATTTGTAGCAATTTAGCGACATGAAACACTATTTTAAGAAGGTTTAGTAACTTTTAAGGACAGCAGCAAGAGGCATAATTACTGATTCAATACTTCTGTTTACAATGTGTAGAAATTGTTATATTCAAAAGCTGACCTATTGACCTAATTATAGTCCTGTGAGCTATAATTGCCTGTTATACAACTACATGGGGTCAAACATAACCCAAATCTGAAATGTATGGACGGACAGTATGACAGTGAGACAGTTAGGGTGATCATGTGATTAACTTGGAGCACTGGATGGTATTTTTTAGTAGTCAATTAATCGGAACATGCCTCATTACATCCTGTTTCTGCATTTACCAAATTCAGTCCATAACTCCTTTCCCTCACTTCTTGTTCAAGATAAGTTAAGAATAGCATTAGCTGCACCCAATACCATGACAAGTGAAATAGTCAACATCAGAGCCAGTGTAAGAGATGAGTGCAATGCTGAACAGACTTGATTATAAGTGTAACGAAAAACAATGGGGTGACACATCAGTGACACCTAGTGGTGAACTCTTATTTGACATTACCAGTGGATTCTTTTCGGTCCTTTTTGGCTGCTCTGTCTAATATGGGTGTTGATGCTCTCTCTCTGTCTCTAGATGATCCACCTCACAATCACACATACAAATATAAGTCAACATCAGCCAGTCTATATTCACACAGAGGGAAAAGAGATAACAGAAAACAATGTTCCCTGGTTTTGGAAGGAAGAATTTGGATTTTGGGAAATGGTTTAAAATTCTTTCTGATAGTAAACTGATGGGACTGAGAACATGTTAGGTGAGTGTGTGTATGTGTCAGTGTGGGGGAGGGGGGTGTTATAGGGTTTAGATGCAGTTATGGGGAAGTATTAAGCTAGACGAATGCAAGATATTCAGCAGGGAACTATTCAGCAGGGTAGAAGTATTCAGCAGGAAATTTGGGTAATGATGAGGTAATTGTGCTATTAGTATGCTCAGTAGGTGGCGCTTTAAATCAATCAGTTTTGTACATGTGAATAAACCATTGACTGCCAAGTGTGAAACAAATATTGTTAGTTCTGGATAAAAATTCTTTGTCAAAGCACTGATTTTTAAAAACGTTCACAAGTTTCTTTTCATCTCTTGAAAAAAATCTGGTAATTTATGAGGTTGCATCAAATTTTATGACATCAGAGTTAAAATGGCTGTTAACAGTGCAGGTGACCTTACTAAATGTTGCCAAAAAAAATAAAAAATAGGACCAATATCACCATATTTTTATGACAGAACAATATTTATTCAATAATGGGATTAATTTCTAAATTTAGTATGAGATTCAATTTCTTTGAGAAAGGGTTGTGCACAGTTGAAAGCATTTTGTCAAATGAATACTTATGGTAAAATATATCCTTAAATTAAATGATTATAATTTCCAAAAAGTTTTTTTTTACATAAAAAGATCCATGAAAAGTGACAGGAAAAACAGCAGAGGAGTTTGTGCAAGAGAGGATGCAGAAGTGAAGATTTATATGTGTAAAACTGGGGTGACACATCAGTGACACCTGGTGGTGAACTCTTATTTGACATTACCAGTGGATTCTTTTCGGTCCTTTTTGGCTGCTCTGTCTAATATGGGTGTTGATGCTCTCTCTCTCTCTCTAGATGGTCCACCTCACAATCACACATACAAATATAAGTCAACATCAGCCAGTCTATATTCACACAGAGGGAAAATAACATGAGGATAAGTTGGCACAGGTTTCTTTCATGGTAATATATTTGGGGGGAAAATGGGATTCAAAGGCTGATTGTAATAAAGTGATATGTTGGATGTTTGGAAGGTTGATGTGTTGTTGAGTGGAGTACAGAATATTCCACAGGGTGTGGGTAAGGGATGGAGGGGTACTGACAAGGGCCAGGAATATTCCACAGGGTGTGGGTAAGGGATGGAGGGGTACTGACAAGGGCCAGGAATATTCCACAGGGTGTGGGTAAGGGATGGAGGGGTACTGACAAGGGCCTGGAATATTCCACAGAGTAGGTAAGGGATGGAGGGGTACTGACAAGGGCCAGGAATATTCCACAGGGTGTGAGTAGGGGATGAAGGGGTACTGACAGGGGCCAGGAATATTCCACAGGGTGTGGGTAAGGGATGGAGGGTACTGACAAGGTCCAAGAATATTCCACAGGGTGTGGGTAAGGGATGAAGGGGTACTGACAAGGGCCAGGAATATTCCACAGGGTGTGGGTAAGGGATGACAGGGTACTGACAAGGGCCAGGAATATTCCACAGGGTGTGGGTAAGGGATGGAGGGGTACTGACAAGGGCCAGGAATATTCCACAGGGTGTGGGTAAGGGATGGAGGGGTACTGACAAGGGCCTGGAATATTCCACAGAGTAGGTAAGGGATGGAGGGGTACTGACAAGGGCCAGGAATATTCCACAGGGTGTGGGTAGGGGATGAAGGGGTACTGACAGGGGCCAGGAATATTCCACAGGGTGTGGGTAAGGGATGGAGGGGTACTGACAAGGGACAGGAATATTCCACAGGGTGTGGGTAAGGGATGGAGGGGTACTGACAAGGGCCAGGAATATTCCACAGGGTGTGGGTAAGGGATGGAGGGGTACTGACAAGGGCCTGGAATATTCCACAGGGTGTGGGTAAGGGATGGAGGGGTACTGACAAGGGCCAGGAATATTCCACAGAGTAGGTAAGGGATGAAGGGGTAAGAACAAGAGCTGTGAGTAGTCAATAGATTGTGGCAAAGAGGTGAAGCGAAACTGAAAAGGGTCAGGAATATTCTACAGGGTGTGGGTAAGGGATCAAGTGCTAATGGAAAGGGTCAGAAATAATTAGTAGGAAACGACTATCATATATCACACAATCATTCCCTCATACATTCACCAATGTGGTAGCAGCATGATAATATTACCTGTAAAGGTCTATAGGATATACTTAAATAGAAAATCAAAACCAATACCTTCTTAAATGACCAATCAAGTGAAAGGCGTTTTCTCAAATAAAATATTAGACCCCCTGAACAAACATCTTTAATCAATTTTAGGATCATGGCATAAACAAAAATAAAAATTTACTTAGTTGCAAAAAATTTCAAGTGGCAAAAGGCCAGAAACACAGCTTTGAAAATCAACTCATATCAAATAGTCTGATGTACTTGACGAGACTGACCTAAATTAAAACTCTAAAGCAATTTACTGAATACCAAAATTATTTTTTGGGGGAAAAAATATTTTTTAAAAGTAAGATATTTTTAGTTGCTTCTTTGTTTCTGCTTATTAATTGTATTTCCAGTATATGGATAGGCTAGGATAAGCAGCCTAAAATGCCAGTAAAATAAAAATATATTTATTCGGAAAAACTCGGAACATGTATGGTCATGCAGGGTCATGCAAGGTCATCACAAACTATAATATGTAACTATGAGGGCAAATGCAGCAAACAATACATTTTTAACCAAAATTTTTCTTATTTTTAACAAATGAATTGCCTCATTTTCTTCAAATAAACTAATCTCTCACCAATGATTGGAATAATTGTGTTCAAGTTATTATATCATCCATATGCCATCAAATTGACCCATGCTAGAACTTGCATAATCACTAAGGTGTGTGACCAACTACATGTCGAGACAAGATGGTTGAATCACAGGTACTCACTGTCCTTTCTGTCCTTCTTGGCAGACCTCTCCAGTGTGGGTGTAGATGCCCTCTCCCTTCCCAGTTCCTTCTCGGGCTTTCCTTTTGGTCCCTTCAAACGCACTTGTTTGGATTTCCTGAAACAAGTGCATTAACAAGAAAGTCTTTGGGGATTAAAGAATACAGTGAAAAATGAAAAATATCTATCAGCAAAAACATGCAACAAAAGTTATTTAAAAAAAAATATTTTCATATTTTAACATGCACTGCAAAATGGTCCAAATGATAACAAACTTGTCACCACGTCTATTTATTAATGCCTTGCCACTGCCCCATTATTATTATTATTATTTGCATAGACTTTTTTTTTATAATGAAGAAACCAATACAAAAATAAATATTTTAATATAGTTTCAATGGAATATTTGGTTAAATCTTATCCTTCCATGCAGGAAGACCGTTGGACATTTGGAGAAAAAGAAACACCACATAAGCATGAGACTTACGCGTGTGCCTTGGATAACTCCTTCTGTTTCTGTAGACTGGCCTCGTTGTACTTGAGGACTCGACTCTCTGGCACCCACTCATCCCAGCTACAAAGTCACACCAACTTATGTCACATTCAAAAACTCTGGGATTGAATTATATAATATAGAACATCGATTTATTTATCTCAGAAAAGTAATAAATATATGCCAAAATAACCATAACTATTTGGCCTTTCATATTCTATCTTATTGGTAACATTATGTGTTCTATACACAAAAAAACAGTTATTAGAAGTGCCTATTAACACATTGGCAAGAGATCAACTTCTGTGAATAGCAAAAGAAAATTGTAAAGGAAGTTCAAAATTAAAAATGTTGAATTTTAAAAATAAAAGATTTGTAAACCCTAAATACACCAGTTTTTCAAAACATATCTATGTTCGGTAATCTTTTTACTCACTTTTTATTCCAGCCATTGTAGTGGATGAAGTAACGTACAGTTTTGTCTTTAATCTCATGTCTCACACACTGCAACAAAAGTCATAAAGTTCTATAAAATTATGTTGATCTTTTGCACATTAAACATGATCAACTATTTAGTAGAATTAAGATCCTCTTTGTGTAACTATTACTTTATAAATTGTCAAAATAAATCTTATAAAAAACAATTTAATAGGTGTATGAACAAAACAAAGTTAATAGAAATCTTACTTTTGCCTCATATAGCAGAGGTCCGTGGAAGCATAACACTCTGTCACCTGCAATATTAAAAACAATTTTTGATGTTTCATATGAGAAGAAATTGAAAACTTTTCAGAATACGTTTCAGCAAACGGAGAAGTCAATGATGGTTAAACCATAAAAAGGAGAGAAAAAAAGGTTCCGATCATTCATATCTGACTGCCATATCTTGCTATCTGACTTCTGATGAGCTGTAATGGTAAATTAAATTCTAATGCTGAGCGGAATCCATCTTTGTCAGAAACTGACAAGCTGAAAAGTATTATTTTAAGGTTTATACACATTTGATATGTTTTTTTCAGGTTTCCTCTTTTTGGTTTTGATTTGTTAATTTTAAAGTCTTGTTATCTCATCCTGCAACTTTCAAAATTGAGGAACCACAGCCATATCTTTGTTCAAGATATTCATATTTTTATTACTGAAAGAATTATTGAATATATTGACAATTATGTAGAACACATTTCGGCTGTTCAACATAAATCATTGGCATGAGACAGCAAACTGGGGGAGCTTGGTATTTAACTAATGGCGACATAAACCTGAACAAGAAAAAGTGGTGCTCCACGTGTAACACAGAAGAAAACAAGAAAAAGTGGTGCTCCACATGTAACACAGAAGAAAATAAGGAAAAGTGGTAACACAGAAGAAAATAAGAAAAAGTGGTGCTCCACATGTAACACAGATGGGAAAAAAATAACAAACAAAACAAAAATTACAATAAACAAAACAAAAATTACAATAAACAAAACAAAAATTACAATAAACAAAACAAAAATTTAAATAAGCAACAAAATATATTCAAACACAAACAATCATTGCAAACTGATGGGGTATCGGGTGTTTCATTTTGCGGACTTTTTTCCGATCAAGCTGCTCATTAAAAGAAATGTTCTCTGATATGAAGTAAACCCACAGAAAAAAATTAAGACCAATCGATCAACGTTTAGACCCCCCCCCTACCACCTTGTATGTATGACCTCAGAAATCAATGCTCGGTGGCCATTTCCTGGTTAAAATTCAAGTCTCATTGCCTCATAATTTCATTTTGTTCAACTCAGATAGTGCCTCCGTCATGCAAATGTTATCTTAAAGGTTACTTAATATTTCAAGATCATTCCCATTTTATTTGGGCCAAAATTATTCAAATTCAAGACATTAATTCTGAAAAAAATGTATACATTTTCAAATGAATTTCACACTCATCGGATAATTTTTTCACATAATTTCTACATTAGCTTCAAATTGAGAATTAAATTTTTGTATGAAAGTTCACAGATTTTTCTCCATCTCATATTTGAGGAATTATCGGATTTTAAGTCTGTGAAGAAGAGGCAAGAACAATGAGACCTCGGTGAGCTCCCTTCCTTGCAGAGTTAGCATAATCCTGGATGTCCTTCAGTTTGGTGTAGTTGAAATTATTTTTATTCATCTTTTAAAAACATTTAATTTGGTATATGAACGATTTTTTTAGCACAACTGTATGCAAAGATGTGCATTTTCAGACCCGATTATGTAAGTTGCTCTATTACCGCTCAGGCGTTATCGCAAATCATCGATCAGGCTTTTGCATGTCATTTCTGTTCTAATTGTCTGATTTACACCAAATTTGAACTAAACTTACTGAAAATTCCTTGTTCTAGCGATTGGGAAGCATTTCCAAGCAATTTAAAGAGATACTTTTATGAAACAATAGGCGAACACGATGACATAGTTTTGAACGTTCTGCTTTGTTTACATCACACACTTCTTTTTTGTTTTACTTCTTTTGCATATGTATTTATACGCCGGGACGCATGCGTGAATTGGACTCAATCGCATGCACACGCCAAATACTCCACAGTGGCATCAGTTGCTTCAACAATAATGACCACAGAAAAAACCGAATTACAACCCACAGAATATGACTACGCATTTCCCATGATTGTACCGATCACAGAATAACACGGATGGTTCCTTTTTTGACAATGATTGCCGACAGGAACCTTCCGTGTTACAAAAAAATACAAACAAAATAAAAATGACAACAAACAAAACAAATATTACAACAAAAAAAACAAAAATGACAACAAACAAATCAAAACTTAAATAAACACAAAATGAAGCAATCATTGCAAACTGATAGGGGGGGGGGTTGAAATTATCTTTCATCTTTCAAAGACATTTAATTTGGTATATGAATGAATATTCTACCACAATGTATGCAAAGCTGCACATGTATGCCTTTTCAGTCTTGATTACGTAAGATACTCTAAGAATTCCATGTTCTATCGATGACAGGCGACGACAACAGAGCTGCGGATGACAACAGAGCTGCGGTTCCATTTTCAATGCATTTTAAGTGCGTCTGCACTAACCAGTGATGAAAGTCAGCTTTCAGGAAAAAAAACCTGAAACCCTTAAAAATTAACCTGAAGATACCCCTACCCCCTTTCAGAAATATCATTTTTGGATGTTTCACACTGAGTTCAGACCATTTTGAATTTCACATTTAAAGGAAAAACCTGACTAACAGAAATATTCTCGTCTTGCTGTTGTCTGACACATGCATGTACCAACAAAGTTAAATGGTGAGATAAACATTGACAAACGATTAAAAAACTATATCTCAGCTCTGTTGTCGCCCGCAGCTCTGTTGTTGTAGCCTGTAGAAGGCATTTCCAAGCAATATTATTTGAAAATTTAACGCTGCGATTGGTGACGACGATGTTATCATTCTGAAGAATTATGGTCAAAATCACTGCGATAGCAAGTGGGCCACGATATTGACTGTCACATTGAACCGCGGTCAAGCTGCTCAATCTGGGCAATTTATCAATGTACATTACCTACAATTGTAAATTAGAGAATATGTGAGCCTTTACTTTGCTTAGAAATGCATTTTATTTATGTTTTGGAAGATTAAATGGCCGCCAAACTTGAATGCGTAGTTCCATAGAGAAAATATACTTTCTCTATGGTAGTTCTAATGTTGGGCCTGGGTGAAAAGTGAGAATATTCACAGAATTATATGCCGAACATGAGGTCTAATTACGGCGGAAAGTAGCTTATCAATATTAAGATTGGCAACTGACACTTGTAGATAATTTACATTGATAAAACATCCAAATTCAGCTGGTTGACCGTGGTTAAATGTGGCAGTTCAATACCACAGTCCACTTGATATCGAGGTTGTTTTGACCAGGTACCATTCTGAACATCAAAATACATCATAATCGTCATAGATATCCTAAATTCTTCTATTCTTCTCACAATTATTTCTTAATGTTATCCTTAATATTGAACAATTTTGAATGTCAGTCATCGTGAATAAGTGACCGGCAAAGTCACTATAATCACTATACTATGTCTATTGTATCAATGACCAGAAAGGCTAAATAAGTTTATCTGAGATAAACATATTTCTCACTCTGATTTTGTACGGAAATGACACAAAGTTGGGAAGGCCTGAATTTGAAGCCAGTAGCCAAATCCTCTGCCTTCTTGGAGGCCAGGGAGCATTACAAGGCGATAATTGGGAACATTGTGAAAATTAAAAGAATCGTGCCAATACCATCAGTTACGTTACGCTAACATATTTATTTATACTGTCTCGTATCAATAAAGTTAACAATTTTCGTGTTGTCCCTCAAATTTGTCCAAAATTGATGACAAAACGAGTTAAAAAGGAAAATGCATTCATTTCAAACAGGTTTCAAAACGTGTCCACTCTGAAAGAAAAATATATTATCTCACCTTCCGTGAATTTGGGTGTAATCTTGGGAGGCATATTTCCTTATATGATTATATGAACTGCGATAAATAAAAGTTTATATTATAAAAACAGCCAGACTTTGAACAAAAACATTTACGCGGCAGCCGCCGAGCTAGCAGTGTGCGTGAATATGATATCCCCAAGAAAATTCTCAGAGATAATAACAAAATGTCCAATAACAATATATCATAGTTACAAGAAATTAAAATATATTCTAAATTGACAAAATCTCAAAGCATTTCATAGTTTTTATTTTTTATTTCCTTTGAAAATTGTAATATTATGGTGGAATTCTTCTTCTTGGGACTAAGCTTCACTGAGCAGACAGCAAATTGGCACTGAAATCCAAAGTGCAAAGGTAACGTAATGTTTTGATATAAATTCACTCTCAAAACCTTGTCATTACCAATGGCTGTAGAGAAATCAATATGTAACATTTTCTCAAAATTAATCATGGCTTTCTGTCAGCAGACATCAAGTTGTGAAAACTGAGATTGAGACTGAGACAGTGAGAGCAAATGTCTTCCCTAACATCGAACTTAAAACATGACCAAAAATCTTTGATACTATTCTCAAGTATCTTGACCTACTGACCTATGAGGCCGATTGCGGGTCGCCATACTGCCCCATTGAAAACAACACGCCGGAACTGCACAATTACAATCGGAAGTGCACAAAAAACTCTCTAAAATCTAATCATTAAAAAAAACAAGATGGTAACCCGCAATCTTGGAACTGCCCATTTGCAAACTTTCTTTAGAAGACCAAATGAAGCCAAAGGCTTATTTTCCCACCCATCACCTGTCCATTATCAGCTGCCACTGTCATTGTGTCAGTGTCACTGCAGTCTTTATGTACCATATCACTTGATGTACCATATCACTTGATGTACCATATCACTTGATGTACCATATCGCTTGATGTACCATATCACTTGATGTACCATATCACTTGATGTACCATATCATTTCATGTACTTGGCAATGCTGATAATGGCTCATAAAAATCCTGTCTGCCAGGACTGTCAGAACTATCTCTTTGCACCAGCAATCACTGTGGTAACCAACGCATCTGTTGTTATGATTCAGCCACTTGTTATTTATAACCATATATATCTCCAATTTTTTAAGCTAAATTATGCCTGCCAACATAAAATGGCATTTAGAAGAGTCCAAAAGATGATGTTATGATAACACAACAGGGCGTCAGAGGCATACCTGTGTTGTATCATAATTCAAGAACATGTGGTTACTTGATAGCACAATGATGTGATTCAGCCTCAACTGGAGTGACAGCTTCAATATGACTTGATGTTGAAACACCAAGTATGAGATAAACAGGCTTTTGTCATCTTTTGTGAAATACTAGTGACAGCAGATAGACTGACCCACTTTTCACATCATTGTGCATACTCATAAACAATGGTGGCAAGATGCTGAGATCAAGCAGAGACTCTGTAACAGTTGACTGGGATCCTGTCAATACAGTCCAGCCCAGCTGTCACAGAGATATATATCACCACTGCACCAGCTGTCTCTGCCTCTTTAGGATAGATATATGACAGTATACACAGTGTCAATATTAGTATTGCTGTAGTGCTGCCACCTATGTGGGTTATTGCTTTCAGGTGCCTCGATGTTGGGAAGAATGGCATTGTCAGGATTGCGCGTGGTGGAGATGGCTGGACTTGCCCCCGTCCCGCTCTGTGGTATGATCCTCTCAGATTTTGGTGCCAATGTTATACGTGTTGATAAGGTAATCAATAATGTTGCAATATCAAAAGAGTATATAGATTCTTTTATTTCTCAAACAATGTTTAAAGGCAAAAGCTCAAAAGCATGAACTTCTTAGATTATTTTGTCCAATACTGAAATGATAATGATTGTCCTTATCTGAATATTAAATTATCTTTCAAATAATTTACCCTCTAATTTACCTTCTATTTTTAACTATTTTTTCTTTGTTTTTGTAGCCTTGATTTAGCAAATAGATAATTATCCCTGTCCTAGAATTTTCTCCATCCTTTGTTTTTTTTCTCACTATAGCAACTATTGTTTTTTCAAGACATAAAGATATAGGATTGTGATTGTCTTAGGTGCAGGGTCCGGACATGGATTGTCTTGGTCGTGGGAAACGTTCCATTGCTGTTGACCTCAAACAAGAAGAGGGCAGAGAGGTTGTCAAACGCCTTTGTCAGGATGCAGACGTTTTCATAGAACCTTTCAGGCCTGGTTAGTACAAACCCAAATCATTTACTTAAAGAGAAATGATTTTTAAAATATCTTTGTGTATCTTTGAAAATTGGTTAAAGTTAGTAACAATACTGAATAGGGGGTAAAAATAGCTCACAATGTACAAAGATTGTAGCTCTCTCTGTCAAATGTATGGACAGCAATTTTACAATTATAAATACCATGCTGTTATACATTGCAGGAGTGATGGAGAAGTTAGGGCTAGGGTCCTCAGAGCTGATGGCTCGTAATCCCAGACTCATCTATGCCAGCCTCACAGGGTACGGACAGTCTGGACCTCTAGCAGCCCGGGCAGGGCATGACATCAACTATCTTGCCATATCTGGTGAGTACTCCTCAAACATATGTAATGTCTTGAAAAATATCTGATATTTTATTTGATGATTTTTTTAAAAATGACTGTTTCTTTGCTTCTCACATCACAATATTCTTGATATTTTCAGGTTTACTTTCAAGATTGGGTAGAAAGGGTGAGAAGCCATATGCCCCCATCAATCTCCTGGCTGATTTTGCTGGGGGAGGCCTCAACTGTGCCTTTGGCATTGTGATGTCACTACTAGAGAGAACTCGCACCGGGAAAGGGCAGGTCATAGACTCCAGTATGGTGGAGGGGGCAGCCTACGTGGGTGAGTGTTGTGATGTCACTACTAGAGAGAACTCACACAGGGAAGGGGTGGGTGGTAGACTCCAGTATGGTGGAGGGGGCAGCCTACGTGGGTGAGTGTTGTGATGTCACTACTAGAGAGAACTCACACAGGGAAGGGACGGGTGGTAGACTCCAGTATGGTGGAGGGGGCAGCCTACGTGGGTGAGTGTTGTGATGTCACTACTAGAGAGAACTCACACAGGGAAGGGGCGGGTGGTAGACTCCAGTGTGGTGGAGGGAGCAGCCTACGTGGGTGAGTGTTGTGATGTCACTACTAGAGAGAACTCACACAGGGAAGGGGCGGGTGGTAGACTCCAGTATGGTGGAGGGGGCAGCCTACGTGGGTGAGTGTTGTGATGTCACTACTAGAGAGAACTCACACAGGGAAGGGGCGGGTGGTAGACTCCAGTGTGGTGGAGGGGGCAGCCTACGTGGGTGAGTGTTGTGATGTCACTACCAGAGAGAACTCACACAGGGAAGGGGTGGGTGGTAGACTCCAGTGTGGTGGAGGGGACAGCCTACTAAAATAAAACTTTTAGAAATGAG
Organism: Amphiduros pacificus; assembly: GCA_949316495.1. Lineage (NCBI taxonomy): Eukaryota > Metazoa > Annelida > Polychaeta > Phyllodocida > Hesionidae > Amphiduros > Amphiduros pacificus. The sequence continues at coordinate 35,549,361 of OX439010.1, read as the reverse complement.
AAGAGAGCAGTGATATTTGCATATTAAACTATTAGGTTGGTGAGTAATATGCTGATTGATATAGAAATATTGCATAAGCAGGATGTCGGCTAATATGAACAAGCGTGTCATGTATGAGTAAGTACAATAATTGTAATTACATATTGACAAGATTTGTTACTGGGCAAATATTTCATAGACAAATTCATGTATGTATTTACACTGTTAGAAAAATGTGCATGTTTATGCAAATTAATGAATATGAAGTAGATCACTACTTTGTACATTACATAAATGAGTAAGAATAAAATAATCCAACATATGTTCACTTCATGGTTCTTAACAGGGAGTTGGATTTGGCGTTCGCAGGACCTTCCTGGCATCTGGGGAGGAGAGAGAGGTACAAACTGGCTGGATGGAGGTGTTCATTTTTACGATACTTATAGAACCAAGGATGACAAATATATGGCTGTAGGGGCAATAGAGCCTCAGTTCTATGCCGCCCTACTGGAAGGTAGGAAAAACAGCTTTCTCTCATCTTATGTGCTGAACCGAAATTCCAGAAAACAAGTTCTTTATTACAGTGTAATGTCTGATAAACAATTTTTTTGATTGGCAATTCAGTCAAATATGTGATATTATTCAGATTTATACCATCTTTTTGTAGTCCTCTTAAGTACAGTACCTTTCAATATGTCTTCAATTTTACCAATATGTCTTCAATTTGGCCTTGGATGATCATAATTTGGTAGCATTTAATCGATAATAGATATTGATAACTGTCCAAACTTTGTGGTATGCTTTGGCCAAGAAATATATCTACGTGTAGCGAGGTGAACAAAATAAGCCAGTAGTGTCATGTTTTAGGTCTCAGATTGCTTTAAATAAAGATTTGTAAAAGTGTTCTCTTCTTTACATTTATGAATAAATATTTCAGGTCTTGGATTGACGGATGAGGATGCACCACAGTTTGACAATTTCGAAAAAACACGGGAAACTTTTAGTGAAATATTTGCTTCTAAAACCCAGTCAGAATGGTGTGAAATATTTGACGATGTTGATGCTTGTGTGACACCAGTATTAAACTTGGAGGAAGCCCCCAAATATCACCATAATGCTGAAAGAAAGGCATTTTTCACCAATAGAAACGGGGGTGAGGAGCCACAGCCAGCTCCAAGGTTGTCAAGGACACCAAGTCACATGACAGCAGGTCAGCAGCCAATTGTTGGACAGCACACAAAAGAAATACTAATTGAACTTGGTTATAAACCAAATGATGTCAATAAATTAGAAAATCAAAAGGTGGTAATACAAGCCAGGGAATCAAAACTGTGATATAAATCTGAATCTATTATAACCGAAGAAATTAAAAAGTGACAATTATATACTTTGAAAATCATTTGAATTAGTACCTACCGGTAGTTGTCAAAACAACTAACTTTTTGTGGTGATATTTTTCTAATAGCAGAATGCACAAACTTCATGTAATATGTCCTATGTGCTTATTCTGAGCTTTCTCATTCAATTTAACCTGAAAGGCCTACTATAAAATTTATATTGACTGGTTGCTAGACAGGATGTCATCTAATTGGTTCTTGTTATTGGTCTTGAATCATAATATCATTAATATCATCAAAATTTCATGAGCATAACTCAAAGGCTATTGGCCTGTGCTTCTTTAAGATTTTAGCTCACAAACAATATAATCGAAGATAAAATATCACTTGAAAATTAGAAACATGAAAAATCTTAGTCTGAAGTTTTTCAGGAATTCATTTTTTTGCAAAATGTAACATGCCAAAGTACTGAGCAAAAAACTGTTTTCTATGGACTGTAAAGTTGAAAAAAAACTGCTCGTTTTTATAAAATCATGCAAAACTGATTTTTTTTAGTTTCACAATTTCTGTATTCAAAGTGATACTACCATAAACTTTTTATGGTAGTATTTTATGAGACCAATAACTGCTCAGGTAATGGGTTTTGATAATGTGCAGCACTTAAAAAATACCCACTTATTAACTTAGTCAGCAGATTACTTGTGCTTCCCCATATAATACTTTTGTTTTAATTCATCATTTCTGTAAGCATGATTAATACATTTAATAGAATGATTGTTGATAGAATGATTAATAAATGTATATCATATATACATTTTCTTTGAATTAATACATAATACATCCCAAGAAGCACTATGTTCAAATTGGTTATAACCAGATTAACCATGTGTATCAGAACTATAATTGGTTTGTACAAATATGAAAAATAACTTTTAAAAATGTGTAAATATTATTTTGTATTTCATTCCAAACAATGAAATTCACATTGGCTTTATTCATTGATAAATACTTCATGTCAAATATTGTGGTGTTAACTGCTATCTTCACATTCATGTATTATATTATGAGGGACCTGTTTCCATTTGTACATTTTAACTTAAATTAAGGAGGCTGAGTGTTTATTTAAATATTTTGATTTTTGAATACTTCAATTGAGATAGCATGCACTAGTGTAAATTATGATCTCAGGTTGGATTAGAATGGAAGTTACCGCTCAAGAGTCCAACAAATCTCAAATGATAATTGCATGAATTAAAACTGCCTGTTTGAAAGGTAACATATAGCAACTCAAAGGCTCAGAAAGTGCATGTGTGTAATAATTTACCACGATGGTTGCCATGGCTACAAAAACCAACCAATCACAGCCATAACCTAATCAGATTGGGGAAAGGTCCCCAGGAGTGCATGTGTGCAACATCTAAGCTAAATGTCAAACTGTTTTGGCTGTATCATGCACACAGGCCAAGTTGGCGACATGGTTGTCATGGCAACAGAAATTGACCAATCACAGCAATTATCTAATCAGATCAGAGGAAGGTCCCCAGGAGTGCATGTGTGCAATGTCTAAGGTAAATATCAAACCATTGTGGCTGTATCGTGCACACAAGTAATTTACCACGGATGCACGCAGCTCTATTTCATGCCCCCAGCTTTTTGCATTGTGAAGAATAGGGGGGACAAAAATATAGTACTGTTAACATAACAGGCTCCAAATACCCCATATTTATGTGAAAAATTAAGATTGTCAGGGAAATGTCAGGGAGTTTTGTGATGTCTTCTGTGGCAATCATGTGCACCTATGAGATATTCTTTTGCAGATTACCCCTCTGCTCAACTACTTTCGCAAATCACCCTTCTGTAGAACTATTGCTGATCACCCATGTGCCAAACTACTTTTGGAGATCATCCCTGGTCCAAAGGACGAGTGAGATCCATTCACCAGAACCAACAAAAGAGATCTGTCAGGCTGAACACTGCATGAACCCATGCTCTTGTCTTTATCTCATACTTATCTACTGCAGATGGTTTATATGTAAAGTAGACCAGTGTTAACATTGCAAGAAGTAGATCTATGTTGTTATGTGGCCTCACAATATAGAGTGGTCCTATGCCCACCTCTCAATGATGTCATTACATAATAAAATATGTTGTAATGATGTCATTGAGTGTGACATCTTTAAAAAGGGGGCGTGGCATTATTTATGTTGTTTGACACACACAACATAGGTCCACACTCTCTGTTTTGCTTGAAATAGATTGGAAATCAAACCAAAACTTTTATCTCATACCTATCTGCAGTAGATAAGTAGGAGATAAAGTCAAGAACATAGGTTTGTGCAGTATTCAGGCTGACAGATCTCTCTCATTGGTTCTGGTGGAAGGATCTCACTCGTCCTTCAGACTCTTGAGATCTTTCCACCAGAACCAACTTGAGAGATCTGTCTCCCTGAATACTGCACAAACCTATGTTCTTGACTTATTATATGCCCTTACAAAAATAACTCAAATTTATAAATTTTACATAACTAAACTTTATTTAGTTTGAATAGAATATAGAATAAATAAATAGAATATTTACATTAAAGTAAGTGGCAGTACAAAAATAGCCGCAGGAATTTTATCTCTAAATATACACATATCAAACATCACTGGCTTTATAGAATATATGCAAAGCCATATGAGATCATTTGGTTAAATGATTCAACGTCTCATAAAATAAAAATATTAGATGATCCTTTTATATATTTAATAGAATCATGGAATTTTATGTTAACTGAGCATAATTTAAACATTATGATTATTGATCATGCTTATCTTAATAATAATTCTATGATATCCGTACGCACATCTGGTTCGCTGACCAATCATGGCAGTCAAGACAATGGTGGTAGATAATTGCAAAAATATGGACCAATGCCACAGCAGCTAACAACAATTAACAGTAGTGTCCACAGTAACACTGGCGGGAAGGCAATTAACACGTCTACATTTCAGCATCACATAAGATAGCTTTCTCACAACAATTGAGAAAAAAATCACTTTTCTTTAAAGAGACACTTTCTAGGACTTTCTAAAACTTATTAGTTATGTAAGTATTTAATTCCCCCTATGATGACATCATATTTTTTTTAACTTGCATGTGCATTCAAAATGTCATATTTCTCCCCAAAAATCATGTTTTCTTGTGCAGCCATACTTACAGACCCCACAGATCAATATCCGTTATAATTCTCTTCCAAACTACAAAAGTGAATCAGAGAAGTGAAAGTTGCCCTTTAAATTAACTACATTTTACTGGATTTCTGGGACCAAAAAAGGACAAAGTTCTTAGCTGCTCTGAAGACTTCAAAATAAAATAGTAATTATTTTTAAATGTTTGCAGTAAAAAAAACACCACATAAATCTTTTCCTATATATCACATTTTACACCTAATGGTACATATCACCCAGATCTCTAGACCCTATATTATACTTGATGGTACCTCCCACAGGTACCATCAAGGACCTGATGGTATATATCTCCCAGAATCCTGGACCTGATGGTATATATCTCCCAGAGTCCTGGACCTGATGGTATATATCTCCCAGAGTCTTGGACCTGATGGTATATATATCTTCCAGAGTCCTGGACCTGATGGTATATATCTCCCAGAGTCCTGGACCTGACGGTTATATCTCCCAGAGTCCTGGACCTGATGGTATATATCTCCCAGAGTCCTGGACCTGATGGTTATATCTCCCAGAGTCCTGGACCTGACGGTTACCGGTATATCTCCCAGAGCTCTGGATCATGTTTAAAGTCCCAGTGGGTGCAATCATATTATTTAATCCAGGGATATGTCACTGTAATCCTTGTCGCCAGCTTGGCACAGCTCTGTAACAAAAAAGTACAGAAAAATATTTTACATTCTTATTTTTCCCACTTAATTGTGGTTTTTAATAAGAAAACATGACTGCCTCTGATTTAGGGCCTGAAGCATTGTAGGGCGACCTGATTCTGGTTAATTGAATTCAGGCCAATCAGTGCACATGCACCAAAGTTCCATAATGGGCCAAATCTCTTTACCCATTTGAGATGTTTTACACCATTATCGGAGACTCAGATCACATGATTTGGGGCCCTGAATCAACACCAATTAACTCCAGCATATGACGACCTACCTATGTGGCATGTGCAACATCGGTCCTCCTCCACTTGGACCTGAGACTTTCTGTCGTTCCTTCCAGGCATCAGTCATTTTGTACAGGCGCGAAGGATCCCGCTCCACATGAACCTGGCCATTATATTTATTTTACATTTATGCACTTTTCACCATCACTTTAATACAAATATTCAACACACTTTTATTTTTTTCTCTTACATTTATTTTACCTTTACCTGTGATTAAAAAAATGACAATTTAGACTTCTCATCTCAAACCTGATTTTTTAAAAATAGTTTTTTTTTAGTTGAGGTGTGTTTTAGGGAGGTGTTACCTTAGCTTTGCTCAGCTCTATTCGGCGCTGTCTTTCCCTCTCTGCCTCCTGCTGGGCCTTACTCCTAGCCACTTTATCCTTCACTTTCTCCAGATCCTAAGTGTCAAAGGAAACATTCATATAACATCCAGCTTTGAATTCTAATCATATTCCCTCCATTCAAAAGGGATGAGATAGACAAAATTTAGTTTCATTACTTTTACAACAATATTGGTCACACTGGTCTAGATTAAAGCCTATTTAGCCAACCTGAACATAACAACCATCATCTAATTCTCAGATCCATAGCTCTACTGATTAAAGAAAGTGTTAACTACCGTATTTACTTGTGTATAAGACGAGGTTTTTGTACAAACACCCTTAGTTAATGTTTGGGGGGTCGTCTTATACACGAGAGCAACCTGTGGACGAGGATTTACGCCCAAAAATTACGGCACTACGAGTTTTCATTACGAATATTCTTATTTTCGAAATAACAAATATCGGACATAGCGGATCGATTTAACAGTATTATACTCAAGTATTTACTTACGGTAAAACGTAAATACAATGTCAAAACAAAACATAACGAATACCAGACATAGCAGATTGATTTCAATTGCGTTTTAAATGATAAATAAAGGTATTTACCCAATATTATCACAACTTATGCGAGATCTATTATTTTACAACGCTTTGTTTTGACTTTGTTCTCACTGATTCCAATTATCAGCGTTCCCACTTTTGCATTTCGTCATTGTCTCCACTGCTTTGAGTCGTGTCTTCCCTGTTGACAGAAATGCTTTCATATGTGGATCGATTTTAATTGCATTTTAAATGATAAATAATGAAAACGCTTTGTTATTCTCGACCTGAGAAGCGTAATTGTGATAATATTAAGTAAATACCTTTATTTATCATTTAAAAAGGCAATTAAAATTGATCCGCTACGTCCAATGTTTGTTATTTCCAGGACGTCACGTAATCGTGTCCACGTTTTACATCTTGGAGAAATTCTTGACCTGCGAAGCATAATTTGTGATAATATTGGGTAAATACCTTTATTTATCATTTAAAACACAATTAAAATCAATCCGCTACGTCCGATGTCTATCATTTCGAAACGCTTTGTTTTGACTTTGTTTTCACTGATTCCAATTATCAGCGTTCACAGTTTTGCATTGCATCATTGTTTCCACTGCTTTGAGCCGTGTCTTCCCTTTATGACAGAAAAACCCAATATTGTCACGATGATTTACAGCCGATCGAGTGCTATAAACGATAATAATTAAAAGTGATATAATTAATATCATTGGCTTTATAATACACTAAGAAATAACGAATAGACAGTAGTCCGCATATCCGATATTTGCTTTAATGCTTTCAATAATGGATGGTTTTGTTCTGTTCTCGACCTGCAAAGCGTATTTTGTGATAATATTAGGTATATACATTTATTTATCATTTAAAACGCAATTAAAATCGATCTGCTACGTCCAATATTCGTTGAGTTTTGTTTAGATGCTTTTTAAAATTGGGACCATGTGTTGCGTTATGCATGTTATAAATGGATGGATGATTTTGTTCTGTTCTCGGCCTGCAAAGCGTAACATGTGATAATATTGGGTAAATACCTTTATTTATCATTTACAAAAAGCAATTAAAATCACTATTATTTCGAAACACTTTGTTTGGACTTTGTTTTCACTGATTCCAATTATCAGCGTTCACAGTTTTGCATCTCGTCATTGTTTCTACTGCTTTGAGTCGTGTCTTCCCTTTTTGACAGAAATGCTTTCACACGTAGAGCGATTTTAATTGCGTTTTAAATGGATTGATGGTTTTGTTCTGTTCTCAAACAATTTGTGATAATATTGGGTAAATACCTTTATTTATCATTTAAAACGCATTTAAAATCGATCTGCTACTTCCGATATATGTTATGTTTTCTTTTGATGCTTTTCAAAATTACGACTATGTGTTGCATAATGCATGTTATAAACCGATATATGGTTTTTTTCTGTTCTCGATCTGCAAAGCATATTTTGTATTAATATTGGGTAAATACCTTTATTTATCATTTAAAATGCAATTAAAATTGATCCGCTACGTCCGTTATCTGTTATTTTGAAAACATGAATTATGAACATCGTATTTACGTTTTACCGTAAATACTCGCATATAAGACCGTTAAGATCTTGTATTGTAAGCATATTTACGTTTCACTTTTAAAATGGCCGCAGAGCCGATATCTTGAGAAAAACCAACTCGTCTTATATTTGGAAATTGTTTTTTATTCAAGCAAAATAACCTCAATTTTGGGGGTTCGTCTTATACACGAGTCGTCCTATACAGGAGTAAATACGGTATATAGCTGACTAACTTATCAAAAGTACTGTGAGAACAGTCATAGACACACTTCGTCAGAAGTCTAACTTACAAAAATATGTAATGAATGCAACAGTTAAATATATAATGTATATAACATTTCAAAAGGTATATGTAAAAAAAAGATGAATAACTACCAGTATAAAATAATTCAGGAAGAGTTATTTGAAACTCACCCTTTGTTGAAATTTAGCAGCAAGAAAATTGGCTCCTCTTCTCTTTTCAGCCTCTTCTTCCTCTTTCATAGCTTTTTCAAAAAGTTTTTCTCTTTCTTCCTCTTCTTTTTGTTGCCTGTAAGCCTCTACTTGCTCTCGTACCAATACCTGGAATGGAACAAAAAGGTGCACATCAAAGTCAAACATAGGCATCAGAGATGCATCAACCCTCAGCCCTGGTAACTCATTGCACAACATTCGCTCCACACAATATTTGTGAACAAAACGTCACTGCACCAAGGCAAATTGATGCAGGGGTTAAAAAAACCCATAAAATCTACTTCCTTTGATAGCTTAGGTGTGTCAAGTATCATGAAACTGTCATCATTTACTCTAGAATTATTGAGATGGGCCGGTGACCTTGAAAAGCAGGTTAAGGTCACCGTCCATCAAACTCATCTGAAGGCTTCCCAGATGCTTATGTGTGTCAATTTTCATGAAGCTGCCATTATTTGTTCTTAAGTTATTGCAATGACGTGGATTTGACATGATTGTCCCTGTGACCTTGAAAAGTAAGTAAAGGTCATGTTCCATCAACATAAGTCTGAGGTCTTCACCAGATGCTTATGTGTGTCAAATCTCATAAAGCTGCCATCATTCGTTCTCGAGTTATAGCAATGATAGGGATTTCACATAATTGTACCTGTGACCTAGAAAAGTAGGTGAAGGTCATGTTCCATACAAAAATGTCTGAGGTTTTCATCAGATGCTTATGTGTGTCAAGTTTCATGAAGCTGCCATCATTTGTTCTTGAGTTATCACGATGACAAGGATGATTACACATAATTGTCCCTGTGACCTTGAAAAGTAGGTGAAGGTCATGTTCCATCATGAGAAGTCTGAGGTCTTCACCAGATGCTTGTGTGTGTCAAATCTCTTAAACCTGCCATCATACGTTCTTGAGTTATTGCGATTCTTGGGATTTCACATAATTGTCCCCGTGACCTTGAAAAATAGGTCAAGGTCGCCATCCACCGAACTAGTCCGAGGTTTTCAACAGATGCTTATGCGTGTAAAGTTTCATGAAGCTGCCATCATTTGTTCTTGAGTTATCACGATGACAAGGATGATTTCACATAATTGTCCCTGTGACCTTGAAAAGTAGGTGAAGGTCATGTTCCATCAAGAGAAGTCTGAGGTCTTCACCAGATGCTTGTGTGTGTCAAATCTCATAAAGCTGCCATCATTCGTTCTTGAGTTATTGCGATTCTTGGGATTTCACATAATTGTCCCTGTGACCTAGAAAAATAGGTCAAGGTCACCGTCCACCGAACTAGTCCGAGGTTTTCATCAGATGCTTATGTGTGTAAAGTTTCATGAAGCTGCCATCATTTGTTCTTGAGTTATCACGATGACAAGGATGATTACACATAATTGTCCCTGTGACCTTGAAAAGTAGGTGAAGGTCATGTTCCATCATGAGAAGTCTGAGGTCTTCACCAGATGCTTGTGTGTGTCAAATCTCTTAAACCTGCCATCATACGTTCTTGAGTTATTGCGATTCTTGGGATTTCACATAATTGTCCCCGTGACCTTGAAAAATAGGTCAAGGTCGCCATCCACCGAACTAGTCCGAGGTTTTCAACAGATGCTTATGCGTGTAAAGTTTCATGAAGCTGCCATCATTTGTTCTTGAGTTATCACGATGACAAGGATGATTTCACATAATTGTCCCTGTGACCTTGAAAAGTAGGTGAAGGTCATGTTCCATCAAGAGAAGTCTGAGGTCTTCACCAGATGCTTGTGTGTGTCAAATCTCATAAAGCTGCCATCATTCGTTCTTGAGTTATTGCGATTCTTGGGATTTCACATAATTGTCCGTGACCTTGAAAAATAGGTCAAGGTCGCCGTCCATCAAACTCATCCGAGGTTTTCACCAGATGCTTTTGTGTGTCAAGTTTCATGAAGCTACCATCATTTGTTCTCGTATTATCGCGATGACAAGGATGATTTCACATAATTGTCCCTGTGACCTTGAAAAGTAGGTGAAGGTCATGTTTCATAGTAAAAATTCTGAGGGCTTCACCAGATGCTTATGTGTGTCAAATCTCATAAAGCTGCCATCATTCGTTCTTGAGTTATTGTGATTCTTGGGATTTCACATAATTGTCCCTGTGACCTTGGAAAATAGGTCAAGGTCACTGTCCATCGAACTCGTCCGAGGTTTTCACCAGATGCTTATATGTGTCAAGTTTCACGAAGCTGCCATCATTTGTTCTCGAGTTATCGCGATGACAAGATGATTTCACATAATTGTCCCTGTGACCTTGAAAAGTAGGTGAAGGTCATGTTTCATAGGAAAAATTCTGAGGGCTTTACCAGATGCTTATGTGTGTCAAATCTCATAAAGCTGCCATCATTCGTTCTTGAGTTATTGTGATTCTTGGGATTTCACATAATTGTCCCTGTGACCTTGAAAAATAGGTCAAGGTCGTCGTCCATCGAACTCGTCCGAGGTTTTCACCAGATGCATATGTGTGTCAAGTTTCATGAAGCTGCCATCATTTGTTCTTGAGTTATCGCGATGACAAGGATGTTCGCTACAGACATACATACAGACATACAGACATACATACATACATACATACCCACGCCAGGAGTACTGCAATACCCTCAGCCTGATTACATCAGGGGCTGAGGGTAAAAATTAAAGTGCACAGAAGTACATTTTAACCTCCAAAAATGCCACAGCAAATGACAAATCCCCTTTTTACATGTAACCTGTTTTCAGATTTTAATTTTCAATATAGAACTGGATAACTTCCTTTTCCTCTTCTGAATGGCCTCTAATTTAGTGCTACAGTAAGAAATACTGAGAGATGATGAATCCCTTTACAATGCTCAGTGAAAAGTGTCTTCATTTTCTTAATCACTGATATGATTCCAATGAGCATGACAATTCAAATAGCTTTCAACTATTTGGTGTGTCTGACCTGTTTTTGTTTTTCATTTTCCTGTTTGCGAATCTTTTCCATCTCCTGCCGCAGTTTTCTCTCCTCTTCCTCTGCTCTCTGCAGTTCCTTCTCCACCTGCAACATGCGATTTGATTGGTTTATATTAATGACCTTTTCAGCACTATTTTCGATATATTAAGCCGGATAGAATCAGAGATTAAATGCTCTGCTTTTTTGCAAAGACAGACTGGGGAACACAAACCACAGCCTTTGGTACCAGTCACAGAGCACTGGCTGGAGTTAGAAAAACTCAGAAGCAGATATCCAACTCTCTACCATGCAAAAATGCAGCACGATGGAAACAATTATCAATTTTCATGAGCACAACAACCTGCATAATACCTGCATAGAAGTAAGTCACTTGGTCAAAGTCAAATTTTAAATTTTGATAACATAGACAACTAATATAAAAGTCTGCACTTCTGCCAAAAATAAAAATAGGTGCTTCATGAATTTCAGAAAAATACTTGTGTCACTAAATAGGTCAAAGATCAAATCCCAAATAATACAGGATCAAGGATGGGTCAAGGTCATGATGTATGTGTATACTGGATATTCACAGGAAAGTAAGAAGCCAAGGTCAATCACTTGGATAACCACAAATAAAGTCTACCACCACCCATCATTTATCTAGATGGTTCATTAAAAGGAAGGAAAACTTTACTTAATATGAATCAGCATTGCAAAAAACATTGATTAAAATGGAGGTCTTGATCTAGTCTTCTTCACTAAAAAGGAGAATGGATTGGACAATCAAGTATACAATCACGTATCCAATCACATATCCAATCAAGTATACAATCACGTATCCAATCAAGTAAACAATCACGTATCCAATCAAGTATCCAATCACATATCCAATCAAGTATACAATCACGTATCCAATCAAGTATCCAATCACATATCCAATCAAGTATACAATCACGTATCCAATCAAGTATCCAATCAAGTATCCAATCAAGTAGTTGGGACTGATCAGTTACCTTCCAGGCATTAAGATGGGCCCGCCTCTCATGTCTTTCTCTTTCCAGCATCTTCTGCCTGGCTTCCTCTTTCTCTCTCTGTTTCTCTTCCTCCTCCTCAGCAGCTGCTGCAGCCTCCAACTCAGCCTCTTTTTCTTCCTAAAACAATGAAATGATAGATTTCTAAGTCATATTTCATGATGGCATTGCTGCATATTCTCATCATAAATTAGCTCTGCTAAAATTAGCACAACCATTATATCAGGACAATTCTAAGCCAAACCGTATTATTTTAAACCAGCATTATTCATTGTACAATATTTTGGCATTATCAAAACATGAACTGAGATTTGTTCATACGGCAGATGAAGATCACATGAGTAGCAAGTATAAAGTCTGACCTCTTTTCTCTGCTTCCACTTTGCTATGGCCACTTTCTTTCTGTCATTAAGGGCCAGATACTCCTGATACCATGTCTCATGATGTTCTATCTCCTCCTCTGTCTTTGTGGGCAGAAAGCCAACAACCTCTTTTAGAAAACTGGACTTGCCCTGAAAATGCATATTCCTCTTTGGGTTATTCACATCTATATTTTTGGTGCATGAGATGTTTGATTTACCCTTTACATTATTACTGGATATCTCAAGGATTTCAAGGATGCATTAACCATATAATAAGACCAGAAAATTATTTCTTATGTGATGATGCTAAAATGAGGTATTAAAACATTACCAATATGAAAAAAATCATCAGTCAAGGGGAATGGCTTCAAATGTATTATTTGATATTTTTCTGGCTTTATAAATAAGTGCAATGTCACAAGTGTAAACGAGACCTTTATAAGCTGTGAAAAAAAGATTAACTCTAGGTACAAAAGTTTCAACTGAGTGCTCGTTTTTGTATCATTAAATGAATTTGATATGACATACCTTGTGTCTGTTTCTATATTTCATGAATGTCCCATGATCATACTCATCCCAGCCACCCCTCGGACCTCCGTGTTGCTGAACGAACCTCTGAAAAATGTCATCAATATCATCCTGTTATGCAGATTGGATTGTTTTTTTTTGTCTGGGCAGAATATTTAATATTTAAAAAATGTAACAGTAAAACGTAACAAAAGCCTAAATCTTACAATTTAAAAAAATGTGTGTAACTAAATTATTCTTGTTATATGTTGCAGTTGAAATTTAAAAAAAAAAAAATAGTTGAAAATATTGATCTCTGACCTCAAAAGCAGATACTTCTGGGGGCAAGTCCTTGGTTATGTCTCTATGAGATGCCACGGGGGCTGAGGGTTTGTTGCGGGCACTGACAACAGGTGGCGCCTGCTGTGCCCAGGTCTCCATACGTTTCTCCAGGGCAGCCAACTCTTGACAAGTTATCCTCTCCTCCTTCATCAAGTCTTCATAGCTGTCAAAACAAACAACTAGGAATATACATTGGCAGACGGTAATATCCAGGATAATACCTCAAGAAATTTTCCTTCTTTCATGGCAGAACATAAACAAATAAGGATGCTACTCTAGTGTATTTCTTCAATACATTCATGACATTTATAAGGTCCATTTTGGCTTTATTTTGGCATCTAAGTACATGTACTTTTTTCAAATATTTTAAGAATTGTTTTGTAACATAAGTTTTAAAATCATGGCACAAAATCACATTTTTTTAGCAGAAACAAAATAAGGATTTTCCTAATTTAATATTACAAATTTCAACTCACTCTTTCTTCTGTTGTTCTTTGAAAGATGATATGTGACCCTCAATTTCCTCCATAATGATTTTTAGCTTTTCCACAACTGAAATATCAAAGAAACCATAATTTTCTTAAAATATTAAATATAATTGTGAGAGCAAAAGAGGGCCATTCCCTCAGTAAATTAATGAAATAATCTCTTCTATACACAGTCAAATAATACACTTACATTCTGGAGTGGGCTTGACATTTTGGAGTTCTCGATGAAATTTCTTCACCATATTTTTTATTTTGTTGACTTGTTGTATAATTTTAGCTTCTGAAAACAAGAAGCAAATGTCTCAATTTGTTTTTGACATTAATAATTTATCTCATTCTATGAAGCTTAAAATAATCAATTGTATAATATGATGTATTTATCTAATTATTTTGTTCATGAACAATTTGTTGGATTAAAATAATAGGTTAAAGAAAATGATTTATTTTTAAATAATTAAGTTGAAATAATGAAATAGATGTGAAATTTTAAGACTGGACCCACTGTGAGCTTTATGCTGTGCCTCCTGTTTATGGTCCATTTCTTCCAGATCTGTGAACACCTTGTGGAATTCACCATGTTTGCTATACAAATGAGTGGCCTTCTCTCGTTCCAAGTTGATGATTCTGAAGCAAAGGCAGAATGAATATATATCTGTCAATCTTTTATCTTTGTATAACAATTTTTTTATTTCAATAACAAAGTCATTACCCAAAATATGAGATCAGTTGACCTTATTTTGACTATTTGAACATAAAAAGAAACAACTTGATCAGTCAAATGGCTCAGCAATTTGAAGTAGAATGCAAATAATAAGCACATACTTTATTTTGAGTTGATGTATTTCCTTGACTGCCTCAGCTTTTTGGGCCTTTTCACTTTTATGGCGTACCTCTCCAGACAAACCCTGCAGACACAAAAGAAACATGTGGCCCACTTTTATTCATACATATGCACGGAGTTGGGTATTTAAACAAGAAAAAGTAGTGCTCCACATGTAACCCGGATGGGAAAAAAACAAAATGAAAAACAAAAATGAAAATAAAAAATGAAACAATCATTGCAAACTGATGGGACAGTTGAAATTGTCTTTGTTTATCTTTTAAAAACATTTCAAGGGTAACTTTCACTTCTCTGGTACACTTTTGTAGCATGAAGGAGAATTATAATGCACATTGATCTGTGGTGTCTGCAAGTATGACTGCACAATGGAAACATGATTTTTTGGGAGAAATATGGCTTTTTCTTATGCATGTGGTGGGGGAAATGATGTCAGCATGGGGCAATTACCTACTTACATAACAAATTAGTTAACAAAGAAGAATGCAGTTGAAAGAGCGATGTTACGGTTTTTGGTCTTAGAATAGACACACTATAGAATAGTTATGCATGTTGGGCGAAAACATAAAAAATGTGACATTTGGTCTTAAAAGCATATCAATCGGTCCCTATTTTATGAAAATTGAAAATCATTGCAGCTTGAGTTGCACGTGCAATAAAATCCCCCACGATGACGTCATTTACAGTAACTGCAATACTATAGTGACTGATATCAAGAAACAAGAAAAAGTGGTGCTCCACATGTAACACGGATGGGAAAAAAACAAACAAAACAAAACTTGCAATAAACAAAACAAAACTTGCAATAAACAAAACAAAAATTAAAATAAACAAAACAAAAATTACAACAAACAAAACAAAAATCAAAAATATTCATTCATTTATTAAAAACATTTAATTTGGTAAATGAACGAATTTTCTAGCACAACTGGGTGCAAAGATGTGCCTTATCAGGCTCGATTACGTAAGTTTCTCTATTATCGCTCAGGCGCTAACCACAAAACATCGATCAGACTTGTGCATGTCATTTCTGTTCTAATTGTCCGATTTACACCAAATTTGAACTAAACTTACTTAAAATTCCTTGTTCTATCGATTGGGAATCATTTCCAAGCAATTTATAAAGATAATTTTATGAAACGATGGGCGAAAACGATGACAGCACTTCTTTTATTTTGTGTTCATACGCCGAATACAAGACTGGTCCCCTACCGCGTGTCAAAAATGGAGGGCGGCACCAGTCTAATCTATTGCATGCACACGACGAACACTCCACAGTGGCGTCAATTGTTTTAACAATTATGACCACAGAAAAAAACGAATTACAACCCACAGGAAATGACTACCCATTTCCCATGATCATACCGATCACAGAATAACACAGATAGTTCCTTTTTTTGACAACCATTGCCTGTCGGCAATGGTTGTCAAAAAAGGAACCATCCGTGTTACAAAAACAGAATTTTTTTCTGTCAAGCCTTGCGTTTGTTGTTGAGGAGAGAAATGCATGACTTGTTGAAAAACTGTCGATTTCTTCTGCCAGTACTGGAGTCGTGAGTTAAATTGGATGGGCAGTGCGTTGTGTTTCTGAAAACACTGGATTTCAAGTCTATTTTGACGGTGGATATGATTGACACTGATGACACTGACAGCACCAAACTTTGACAGTTCGACTTCCAGTGGGTTTCAAGCAAATATTATGTCACTTTCAGGTTAGAGGCGTGAATTATGTAGTGTAAAGTCAAACTGTAAAATCGTCTTAAATTTACATTACAGGATAAGATTATTTTCCCTAAAACTACGACAGCAAATTAAAATTTATAACCAAAACAAAAAAATACCTTTGCAGAAACCGCTGCCATTTTAGAGTGTAATGAAAAATGACAGCCCCTAGAAAGTTACACAAGGGCCGGTAGGCGGCAGTGCAAGCTGGTCGTCAAGGACAACAGTTTCAAAATGGCGAACGACAAGGCAGGAAAGACAGCTCCCCATGGTATGGAACCATTTGATACGGGTGACAAAGATAATCTAGGAGCACTCAGTCCGGAGCAGCAACAAAAGTTAAATACATTTAAGGTGTGTAATATTTTCCTTCTCAATTTTACGCTCATATCCCCCTAAAAGTGACACTAGAAATGGAGAATAAAATCAAGCAAAGTGAAATCTGAGAACACAAGCATGCAAGCATACAACAAGGGCACCTGTTTGAGAACTTGCCAATCCAACAAAAAGGAACAAGTCGTGTTACTGTCTTGCACCAAGTAGGAATCGTGACCCAGTAGGAATTCGTACATTGTGCAACTGCCCAAAGTAGGAATTCCTACTTTGTGCAAATAAGTAGGAATATTAAGATATATCAATAACTGAGATGACTGGATGCGGCCAATATAATTACAATGTTTATCAGTTTTCTATTAAATTTTACATTTAAAAAAATAACAGACACTTCCTCTGGCTTAATTGAACATTATATTGGCATTAAAGAATATGGGAATATGGTTAGAAATTTGGAAATATGACATTTTTGGAAATAGAAATGTTGATTGTCATTTTACTTTGACTAAAAATGTACAACCTTTTTTTTTAAAATATTTGTATCATAATTATATGTTTACAAGCCCACACCCAGATATCTACCTATTTGCCAATCAGAAATGTACATATCACTGATAATTCATATTTTTTATGCACACAACTAATATCAGTGCATGCTCATATCATCAATATTATTATAACAGTCCTATGTTCATATTGCCTAAACCTCCTTATTCTTGTTCCTGGCATTTGGATTCTTGACTTTGATATTCCTACTTATTTGCACAATGTAGGAATTCCTACTTTGTCCTGCACAATGTAGGAATTATTCCTACATTGTGCAAGATTCCTACTTTGCGCATGACAAAACTATCTGTGTTTCTCTGTGATTTTTATGATGAATGCTGGACGTTTACCAGTATGAGCGTGGGATGTGATATTGAGCATCAGATGTCATGAGTTACTTTGATTTCAATCATAGAATTTACTTTGTCAGTGTAATGTTAAAATTCTATGTAAAATTAATTTAACCCCTAACGGATGGGAAGGACGGCAACGTCCACCACCGGTAACGGATGGGAGGGACGTTGACGTCCCCATTTTCCTGAATTGATGAAGTCATTTGTAACATTCTGAAGGGCTGCAACTTGTTACAATGTAATCATGATAATGACGTCAGACTGTCTTAACCCCTAACGGACGGGAAGGACGGCAACGTCCACCACCGGTAACGGACGGGAGGGACGTTGACGTCCCCATTGTTCTGACTTGATGATGTCTTTTGTAACATTCTGAAGGGCTGCAACTTGTTACAAATTAATCATGATAATGACGTCAGACTGCCTTAATCATGAACTTTTGACCCCAGCACTTTATTAAGCATATCGAATAACTATATGGTTATAAATTTTATTTATTTAGTATGTAGATACACTAGTCCAGAAAAAAATTGGTTAGTCCTGCCAGTCAACAAAATTAAGATAGCCTAGTCCCTTAGGGGTTAATCATGAACCTTTGACCCCAGCACTTCATTAAGCTTATTGAATAACCATGGTTATAAATTTTATTAATTTAGTATGTTGATACACTAGTCCAGAAAAAAATTGGTTAGTCCTGCCAATCAACAAAATTTAGATAGCCTAGTCCCTTAGGGTTAAAGAAGGAATATTCATTTGAGTCTGCCAATTCTAAACATTTTGGGCCGAGAACACTGGATACTGTCAGCAATCTACCAATTGATGTGTTAATTTTCATATGTTACTGTACACTCACGATTGATGAATAAAATATAATTCTATACTTTGCAGTAAATATATTGATTAAAACAATGATATAATCACATTTTACACAGAAATTTGAAAAATGAGTTCAATGTCTTGATTTCCACTTTATGTCAATTGAATATACGCCCATGTCAACCCACGCTCATAATGTCTCACGTTCTTACTGGTAAACACTCATATCACCCAGGTACCGTATTATCATGGGGAAGGTGTAGTTATTTCCTGTGGGTTTTAAATTGTTTTTTTTTTCCTGTAGTCAATATGGTTTGACCAATTAACTCCACCTCTTCTTGAATATGATGCCAAGAAAAAAGTGGGCTCTAAATTAGGTTCCTGTTCAAATAGGTTTTACAGAGACTTACTAGGATGCAGCAACTGACTCGTGTTCTTTTTGATTTATCACAGATGAAGACCCGAATGGAGAATGAGAGTTATTTACGGGAACATCCAGAGGTTGAGTGTCTTGTTGCAGGATTTCTAAGGTTAGTATATATTGCAGCGAACAAAGGACAGATATATTACTTAAATAAATAATTTATTTCTTTAAATTCAAAGTAGTCATGTAAGCATTCTACATTGGTCAATTGTGATCCACACTGGGGACATATTGGGATTTTCCATGGGAATATTGGGGACTTTCAATGCATTAGCAACAGTTTAAGGACCCATATAATATGGTGAATTTCTGAGATTTTACAGAGAGGGATGCCCGGTCCTATCTAGTATGTTTCTACCTTTTTTTACTACTTTTCTTGCACTTCTTAAGTGTGCATATATTTAAAATATTATAAACATTTTTTTGTCTTGCCTGTAAAAGCTGTCAGTAAGACTGAAATATCACTCTCAGGCCACCTGTTCATCTGTCTGTCTGTCAATATTTAGCACCATAAGCTAGATTATCGGTCATTGAATAATATAATAGATAGAGCTTTTAATATTGGTGGGATGATACATCTTGAAGAGTTGTCTTAGTTACTCCTTTGAGTAATTATGAATGGAGGCGTGACGGCCATTATATGAGATATGGTGTCATGGGCTAGTACACTTTGACACGGCTAGTGTAAATTTCCACTTACTAGCCCAACTGTCTAGTAGGTTAAAAAAGTATTGGGCCCAGACTGTTATTTGGTCAATATTGGTGAAATGTGAATCTGTAAATTGATATAATTGGTAAAAATAAGCTACTGATTTTTCTGTTTTTTCATATACAGGGAAGTTTTGATTGCCAGACCTGAAAATGTTAGAGAATTTGCTTCAGGTAAATGTAATTTATCATCACAAGCATTGTGAAATTTCATGTGATGCCTCAGAAATGCGAGCATAGCATAAAGCTAAGTAATAATATCAATGAAAATAACAAGTTCCCTCATGCTCAGAACAGAATTTTGGTAATCAAAAAAAACCTGAGTGCAAAATATTCACTGTTTTGAAAAAGAAAAATATTTTAAAGCTTAATTATTTAGAAAATACACAAAACATTATAATTCTTTTTATTTAGTTGAGATTTTTTGTAATCTTTCAATATCCTGTTATTTTTCCAGGTCATTTTACGGATCCTGAGTTACCAGGCAATATAGAGAAAGAATTAGAGGAAAGACAACAAACATTCAGACAAAACAAAGTACTACAAAAGATATAATATTCCAGTAATGGCAGAAAGAACTTAAAAAAAATAGAAATATTTCCTTTTCATATATATATAAGTATATAACTTCAGATAATCACATGTATGGTTTATTATGGTAATTTGCATATTCAATACTTCAATATTTATTGGATTATGATTATTTATGTTTCCTGACACTAGTTAGATGGATGTTAGAGAGGAGTATGCAATATAAGGTGTCCAATAAAGCATATCAAAATATTATGTAAATATGTAAAAAGGCTTTATAAAAGAAATAGAAATATATGTACATATAAAAATATAATTTTGAAGCTTGTTTTGATATATTTTGTCATTTGGAATGATTGTTGATTGTAAATTATATTCATGTGTGTCCTTTAAATGTTCTTTGGATTTTTTTAAATGATGAGTTGTAATTGTTTGTACCAGAAATAATAATCAGTGGTTTATTGCTGATAACTAAGAAATGACACCCAGAAATGTGTTTGTGAATTATACAATACACTGAATTTCCACAAAATATATTTAATTTTAGACATTTAAAAAAGCACCACTTTGATTTATACCAATAGTTTTAGTTCTAATATTTTTTAGATACCTGATAGGGCTGAATACGAGCTGGAAATATTTTTCTAAACAAAATTATTGACCAGCAATTTACTCATTAAATGGTGAATACATAAAATTTGGTTTGATAATAACATCTTAATAATAATAATAATCCTATGAGCACCGCACGCACATCTGGTTCACTGACCAATCACAGCATTTGAGACAATGGTGGGAGATAATGGCAATTATTTCACCCAATCAGAGCAGCTTACAGATGATTACACGAGTGACAATTGTGGGAAGCGGTGATCACCATGTGTCTACATTTCAATATCACATGGATGGCTTTCTCAGAATAAATAATACAGTCAAATCACTCAACAGCTGAAAAAAAGTTCAAATTAAATGGCAACAGAGTCATTTGGGTCAACTGCAGATGGTCCAGTTTATGATTAAATTAAGGATTAATTATGGATTACATGTTAAGCAAAAAGCTCATTTCTCTATGATCCTCCATTGGAGTAAACATACATTGTAAGGAGGAACGGGGTCAGACTATATTCTGACTTATTTACTGTCATTAAGATACCAAATGGTAAGCGGTCACTTTACATTGATAGATCATCACCATGATGAGGTTATTGCTCCCTGCAGAACTTAAAATAGTGCTCTATCACGAAGAAGATAGAATATATTTTTTCTGTTTGGAGTGAATAATATCTATTTGCACATGGCAAATGATGACTGCCCGGTTAACACACAACAAAGAAACAAAGTCGTGAGCATGTAAAAATAAGGTTTAGTCGTTTTTCTAAGTTTTTTCAATGTGCTAAGCATGTAGAAGGACATTGATGTGGTCCGACCTGATAACAGCATGTTATCTTACTATGTTTTAGTAACAACATGCTTACAACGTGGTGAGCGAAGGAAAGAAGGAAACTTGTGATTAAATTGGCCAATGGGTGGCTGTAGTACTACAGAAAATGGCAACCTATAACAGCTTAATTGTTAGGTAATTCTAAATTACAGTGAATTTAATGGACAAGACATAATAATAATAATAATAATAGAATTTATATAGTGTTGATACCAGACAAGTCTGTTCATAGCGCTGTGTTCAGAATATGTTTTCTGAATAGTAGTCCTAGTCCTAATGTCATAAGAGAGGGAGTTCCAGAGTCTCGGGCTGATAAATGAAAAAGCCCACTCACCCACTGTCTTCAAACGGGTCATAGGGACAGATAGGTAAGTATCATCATTAGATTTCAGGCCTCTGTCTCCCCGTTTCACCAAGAGTAGATCATGCAAGTAAGGCAGCGCCTTACCATTGAGGGCCTTCCAGGTCATAAGGAGGAATTTGAAATCAATCCTAGCATGAACAGGAAGCCAGTTGAGTTCTCTTAGTTTTCTGTAGAGTTCTGTAAGTATTGTAGCTGCTTAATGTCAGATCTTGGAAGGACAACAAGAAGACCATTACCATAATCTAAATTAGATGTAACAAAAGTACGAGTTAATGTGACAGCAGCCTTCTCGGCTAGACATTGATAGCCGCTAAATTCCTGATGTGATAGTATCCCTTTTTGCACATTTTCATTTTTTGTGCTTTCATGTCCATTTTGGAGTCAAAGGTGATCCCAAGGTCAACAACTGACTCCCAAGGTGTGATGTCAGAGTCGCCTACTCCGATAGTATCAGGGATATTATTGTTTGCAGTAGTATTATACCTGTCAGTACAGATCAGCATCTCAGTTTTACCATGATTTATTTTCATCTTGTTAGAGATCAGAAAGGTTCTAACCTCACCAACACACTCTTCTAACTTGCGTCTACTAATGTCTACTTGTTGAATGGAAGTGTGGTCAACAGGGATGTAGATCTGGGCATCATCTGCATAAATGTGGTAATTGAGGCCGTATGCAGCCAAAATGTCAAACCGTGATGGGCTAGGTAGAGTATTTGAGCCATTGTTCGTAGTGTCACCTGGTGATGGATTTGCACAAGTTGGTGCCTAATCCATGTCATCAAGAGAAAAGCCAAATCAGTGAGGCAGCACTATATTTGCTACAAGTAGGTCTCATCACAAAATGACTGAAATAATGTTGATAGTGATGTAAAACCCCAAACAGACAAACAAAGTTTGAGAAATATTTGGATTGGGATGACTTCAATAGAGAGTCATATTTATTTCTCTAAGAATTATATAATTCTTTATCGGTGTAAAGTCCTGTTTTATTGAGAGACCGCTCATGCTTGATTTGGTCACTCATCCAAGGCACTGGTTTGCGTTGGGATACCTTGGTATTTTTTAAGGGAGCATGTTTATTCATCAAATGCAATGATGTACGTTTCTTGTCATAGAAATCCACCATGTCATGTAGTGATAGATGTTCCCATGTAGAAGTTTGACATGTGAGGGATTTGATGTTGGCCCTAAGAGATTGAAGATCCATACCTCTATAATTACTGTAACTAATGGAATTTTTGGGGAGGTTTAGGAGGTATGATATCAGGGCAAATCCTGATCATCTTTTGATGAGATATATATTCATCAACTACATGATTCGTGAGAGACTTTTTCCCCTTGAAAGTAAAGATTAGATCAAGGGTATTCCCTAACCTATGGGTCGGTTCATTGATCCATTGAGTCATGTCAAAGGTTGATAGGATGTCATTAAACTTTATGACATCAGGTTTGGTTGGTTTGTTGACATGGAAGTTATAGTCACCAAGGAAGATGATTTCATGACTAAAGGAGCCATAATGGGCAATTAGTTGAGTGAGTTCATCATAGAATTCGGAGTAGGTATATCTATTCATCCCAGATCGATCTGGTCTGTAGATAACAACAAAAGTTAGCTTTTTACTCTTGATTAGCATGGAGGTCTCCATGAGCTCCATTGTGCTAACAGTAGGTGAATCCAACCTACTGGATATAAAGGGTAGTTCAATCCGGTGTAAGAGGCTCAGTCCTCCACCAGAGCGTCCAGTCCTGGGAAATGGGTGGAATTTGAAGGACCCCTCCTCTAGTTCATGAATGACCCTCTCATCACCAGATTCATGCAACCATGTTTCAGCCATGAATATCGCATGGGGATTATTCTCAAAGAAATAGTCCCTTGCCCCCAGGACCTTGCCTGAGATGCCTGGAACGCATGCAATAGCCAATTTAATTCTGGTTGCTAGGTTTGTATTGTGATGACTGTCCCTTTTTGTAGGCAATGCCATCTATGTTTGCGTTGTTTACATCTATGTTTACATTGTTTACATCTATGTTTACATTGTATTGTTAAACCTTGGAGCATTATACTCCAAGGTTAAACCAAACACGTGAGACGAACTCAAATTTATCAGAGACGTTTTTCAGGCCTCTCAAAATGGATCACCGAATTAGTTACATGAGACAATGCATACCCACCAGAGCCATCTGGTGGTGATCTTTTTGAACCCAGTCCCCATAATTTTAGTGGTTGTGAGAAGGGATAATTATTTTTCTTAAAGTAGATATAGTTAGAATATGGGGATCAAATGTGGACATTCCATCAGAGAATAAAAACAGATCGATTTTAATAATTTTACAATTATAGTTACTAATATCATAAAGATTAAGATTTGTTATCATTGCATGGTGTTAACAGAGGACCATAGTATCTGATTTATAGCAAGGATTTGGCTTCATTGGTGGACAAAGGGGTTGAGGGGTGTGTCTTTGACCTTTTATTAATATTCATATTTACATTCATAAGTACAAATCAAATATGCCATTGCAAACCATAATTTGTTTCAGAATGTCATTCTTAAATATATCAGCGGTTCTGGCCAATCCCATCAAGTTGTAGGTTTAAGGCAGCTACTGATGGTAGTTTTGGCTTTTTCAATGGCCTCCCTGGTAATGCCTCAGTCACATTTGCACCGGGCGCCGGCCGTGAAGTAACAATCGGCCGACTTCCCAGTCTGCCGGGCGCCGGGGAGTTTATCAGAAGCAATCTGAGAGATGCCGTAGTTGTGGTCACATTATACACGGGTTCCACGCGGCACTTGCCAGATGAGATGTCACGGACGTCTGCAGGATATCCTAATGACGTCTGTCTCATATGCATTGACAGACGTCTGTGAGATATCCTAAAGACGTCTGTCTCATTTGACAGCGTCTGTAGGACATCCTTAAGACGTCTATATTATATCGTAGGGAGCCCGTTGGATCATCTGACGATGGCCTGTGAACAGATGAAATAAAAAAAATCCTATTTTCATCATACAATGCCACCGGCAGCCCTAAGATAATCTGCCGATGTCCCTGCGGGACACTGCCGGTCCCCTGTCGTGTACTTTAAGATGATATTTGCTGATAAGACATCGGGAAACGCCGGCAACTTTTAAGTTGCAGCTAAAAGTTCCCGATGACCCGCCCGACGTCTTAAAAATGCCAAATTGTGGACGATGATCTCCCGGTGCCCGCACAGCAATCTGAACTGCCTGTCGCTTTTGTAAAAAATACCCATCGGCCGGGCGGGCATCTTTACTGAAATCGGCGCAAATGTGACTGAGGCATTACTCGCATAAACATGATAAAAGCAAGCAGGCTTGCCATCGTGGATATTGTCCTGAAGAAAGATCTTTGCGCCCATTTCTCGCTCCATCTTCTTTACAATAGAGCCATCCTTCCCAATTATTTTCCCTCCAGCTTCTTTGGAAGCACCCAGTGGCGGATCCAGGTGGGGACTTTGGGGGCTGAAGCCCCTCCCCCCCCGGGGTCTGTGGCTTGGGGGACTTTTGGGAACTGGAAACGCATTTCTCCGGAATGGCGAGCTTGTTGAGTTTTCACCAGGGCATCCATCACAGGTGGGGTAAGATGTCTATCTTTTCTGATCATACAGCCGAAGAAAGAATCCATCTTGTGGTAGGAATATCCAAACAGTTCATTCGGTGTGACGAAGCAGTTAGCAAATGCATACCAGGGATGTTTTGAGACTTCTCCGGAAGATGGCGATGGGGTAAGGCATACCACCACCCGGGGGGGGGGGGGGGGGGGGGGGGGGGGGGGGGGGGGGGGGTACTCTCATAGTCAGCGTTACCGGGGAAGCTGGGCTAAATAGGGTCCTTTTCGCTGATATTTTCCCTAAAACAGGTTAAGATATTTCATCATTTCCCCTAAAACAGGGTACTGTTTTTAAATTTCTCCTTAAAACAGGGATCACAATCCTCTTTTCCAAATCTCCTCCTTCTGCATCATCCCTAAATGAGGGTATCAAAAATTCAGCTAGTCCTAAATCAGGGTACCAAATTTCAGCTAGTCCTAAATCAGGGTACCAATAATGCTAGAATATTTCCCTAATTCAGGCTCTGGGGTTTTCAGTTCCATCCCAGCCTCCGCGGGTTAAAATCATGAGAGTACCCCCCCCACCCCCCACCCCCCCCCCCCCCCCCCGGGACCACCACCGGGCCTTATGTTGTGATAAAACATTGTAAGCACGTGCTGAGCATGATGCAAGCACATGCTACATATACATTCAGCTGTGAACAGATTCGCTTAAAATCTTTTGCCAAATCTAGTTACTCAGTTGGGACTGTCCCATAAGCAATCTCTTCTAGCATATCAACTGGTATGCCATGTCGATTCGGTGACGTCTGAAATTGTATGAATACATATTGCAGTTGATAACACCAATAAACTTGTATCACAACAAAATACACGATCATTTATTTTTCTATTCTATTCATTAAAACATGACGTCTTGTCCATTAAATTTACTGTAACTGAATTGCCTAACAACGTAATGTAACCCAACAAATGTTAAACCAAAGCTTAAACAGTTATAACGGTTCATAATATTTCATAAATATAAATTTGATCCCTTAAGTTCATAGAATTAAGTTTGATCCTGACAGTTGGTCCCTGGAGAATGGTTAAACTCAGTACACACGTAGGCATTCTGATTGACAAGATTCTGACAATTAAATGCACATGATCATCTCCGGATTATCTGGTGCAACAACATTTCTAACCAATCACAATAGAGAATTATAGAAATATATCTGACAGGAATGAGGATTAACCATTTCTCTTGGATGTAATTGACAATGTTCGCCAGGATGTATCTGAGTATGTGCAGCTGTCAGTCAACCATCTAGGGTAAGGAGTATATAAGATCCCTACTTGGTTGACCAGCAGGCCACCTTGGAACGAGACTGTATGATGATGATGATTTTCACTCCTGATTGTAAGACAATGTGCTGACATCATTGTCAGCACGTAGGACAATGTTGTTATCCGGTCGGACCACAACATTGTCCTTGTACATCCTCAGCACATTGAAAAACGCCGAAAGACAACTCAACCTTATTTCTGATAATAACATTGTTTCTGCGCAGTGTGTCACCTAGGATTGTGAAGCAATATGGAAAATCTTATCATGAAATGCTAGAGATAGCTGAGGAATGAAATTTAATTGCTATAATCTTTGAGAAGCATGTTTTTCCTCTCTAAACTAATAATAATAATAATAATAATAATAATAATAATAATAATAATAATAATAATAATAATAATAATAATAATAATGAAATATGCATAGCGCTGATACCAGACAGTGTCTGTTTATAGCGCTCCATTCCTGGAGCTGAAAATTTGGGTATGTTGCCATATGTTGGTGATGAAGCCTTCTCTCTTATGCATAACCTCTTGTATAACCATTGACCAGAAGATCAAAAGATTTTTAATTACACTGTCAAGGGCAAGAAAATTCATTTAGCATTGTGGCATGTTAGAGAGTGTTCCATACAAAGACTGCAGTCAGACATTCTGTGGCTAAGAAAATATCCTAGCAGCTGCAGCTTGTGTTCTAAACAATATGTTTCAATGTCAGATCATCCCAGCAGAGATTCCCACCTTGACTGAGCAAAGTGAGCACGAAGACAGGCCACAAGGATTGCTTCCCTTACGACACCTTACGGCAACTTGAGCTGGACATTTTGCGATTTATCAAAGATTTATCAATTATTTAACAAATTAAAATGTCATGGCTTGGCAAATGTCCCGCGTGCCACGTGGCCAGTTATACTGTTTGAATGCTAAATAGCATGATTTATTAATCTCAATTGAAGTTTTCCATTACGATGACATATAAAATCTACCACTGGTTCAGCCTTAATGGGCCGCGGCGCAGCTGGTTAGGTCGCACTAGAGTACACTTGGAGGCCTCAAATAAAGGGTTTACAATATTCACATGCTCTTATATAGTTTTGCATTTAACCGTAAGATTTGAGGACACACAATATTGTCAAACAGACACATGAAACACATATTTGGCCCCAGTACAGAGAAATGATGGTCATGTAATGAAATAATGTTTATTTCGTTTTAAATTTTTACCGATATGTTACGATAATCTTAGATTATAATGAATGGAGTTGTGATGCCATACGATCAAGTAAAATGGTAAAATGAAATGTGTCGCGACTGATTATGACTCTAATTGTTGACAGACGGACAGACACATGGACAGAAAGTGACGTCTTTGTCCCCTGACAGCTGTTACAGGCGAGATAAAAATCCTTTAACTGATGTTGGTTACAGATCTGCAAATGAATGTGTCAATTTTATTTACAAAGCGTTTGCCTCAGCAAGGTTATTACTGGAGTGAAACTATCCCATTGTTCCAAACAATAGGTTGCCATGGCGTCATTCACACAACCTATAATGTCAAAACTCCAAGCTTTGATTATGGCAATGCAAATTTCCTCTTAGACTCCTTTTTTATGGTGTATAGTTTCAAAATATCACCTGGTTTAAAGTATCACCTGCCACATCCAATTTACCTGCATAACTCCATAAGAGGTCATAGACAGAATACTGGTGGCTATGTATAATTGTGGGATAAGGGAGAGGTATGGGTGGCGACTGCATACTTGGATATTCAGCATTTTATAGCAGGGTGCTTATCTGAAGCTTTCCAACCGATCTATTGACGGGATGTTATACTGAGAAATTGTTTGACCTCATCCTTATTCTTTACTTGATTGACACTTATTACTGTCCTATTAATGCCCTGACAATGCCCAAAGTAGACTGGCCTGTTTCCACATCGCTTGTCTCATTTGATTAGGTCCTATGGGGATGATCCACCTGTTATGGCTGTCACAGGTCATTAAGTTATTATCGAGTGCATGCAATGTTTTAATATACTATCTATCTTTAATGAATGTATAACATAACAAAAAGTACAGTGACATTTTAAGGTACTGAATGAGAAAATGGCAATGGAAAAATGTCAAACGATTGCTGACAAAATGATAATGACCAAAATGACAATAACAAATCTGAAAAAAAAACTCCAGTATGAGCTATTGATGTGTTTAGAGTTTCAAATTTATCCTCCCAATCCACATCATTACTCCCAGCGCCATCATCTCCATAGCTCAAGCTCTCACTCTCATGCAAAATATCAATTCTACAGTATGCATTTATGCATAACAACCAATCAGTTGATTCAATACATATTTCATAATTTGTTATGAAATATAGTCATTTTTGCAGACTTGGTCTGTGGACA
The DNA here is from genome assembly GCA_949316495.1 of Amphiduros pacificus. NCBI lineage: Eukaryota > Metazoa > Annelida > Polychaeta > Phyllodocida > Hesionidae > Amphiduros > Amphiduros pacificus. Next base: position 35,519,949 of record OX439010.1, on the reverse strand, counting down.
TAAGAAGAATAGTGTCCGGGGATAGTACCCCTATTCATTTCCACCTTATGGCTCTTTTGACTGACTGTCCACTCTTTGTCTTGTTCTCCCTTCGCTTCCTAACATGTTTTTCTTTGCGTGCGCAACTTTTTACGACAAGCTTCAATAAGCATGTGTGCAATTTTAACAAGTGTTGATTTTAAAAAATCAAGCTCGCGTAAGTTTGCAAAATCCAAATGCAAAATCCAAAATCCTTGATAAAATCCGAGAAAATCTTACTCTACTACGCACTCACAAATCACTTCTGAAACAAAAGCGCCATCTGACGATGTAAGCAGAATTAATGTGCCAAAACATGGCCGTCATGGACCGATAATCGGGGTATGCTCCATAGACTTCCAGCTTATCATGTCAAAACCTCGAACATTCAGACCTAAAGTCAAAACAAACGCGAGCGAAAAATTGGTAGTTTTGCATCATGCATGGGACTCGATTTGCAATGTGCATGGGAAAATGGGCTAAAATTCCATTGTGCATATATGGTATATATTGATGTATTGATGAACATTATTGATATTAATTGATGGATGTATTTGATGTTTGATGTGTACACTGGCGTGATTGGCCATGGTGTTTGGCGCTTCAAGCGAATAGTCTGGTCATTTCACTAATGTATAATAAATGGATAACCGCAACTTTATTATCATTGATGTTGAGCTGCACAAAGACAAAACTTTTTGTTCAGTGATAAATCTATATCACGCTCCGCTCTAGTAGTACAATAATACAATATGATAAAATATACACGCATAGAGGCAATGGCTTCTCCGCTTTTACAGTTTGCTCCCACAGTAAATAATTTACTTTGGCTCAAAAATCATTATTCCGCTTTGTAATCCACACACTCGATTGTTTTACCAGAGAGCCACCCCCCATACCCCCACCCCCTGAGGTCAGTGAACTTATGAAATGTCTCGATGTCCATTAAATCTGTACTCATAAAGAATACATTCAGCAAAAACCTGAAAATGTTAAGAATACTCTCAGTCATGAAATATGCAATATTTTACAGAATGTCAACATGGGATGAGGGGTTGTCAGGATACTTTGTAATAATTTATTACTGTCTACAACAGTGCACAACAGCTTAATTTAATTATGTTTAAATATGTCTCTTCATAAGTAGTGGATGTTCATAAAATACAGTATAACGGCCATCCATATTTGTAAAGAGTTACAGGTCATACAAATTTGGAAGCAGTTTGGTGAATGAAAAGCAAATACACAGGCATTATATCAACTGATAAACAATTTAACACTCTAAACCCTGGATATTTACAATTTTCAGTCCTGCTATTTGAAATTGCACATTTGCATATTTTTGCAGAAAAGACGATTAAAATTTGGTTCTCGACACATCCATAGCTAGAGTTGTTGCTTTTATGATGGATTTATTTTCACCAGATTATTATTTTGCTTTTATGGCTAATATTTTGTATTCTATTATTTCTCATAAATAATATTCAAAACATTTATGGAATAACATGTTTGGGAAATCCATAGATTTGTTTTGTGAAATGCAACGTTTTTGATGCTGAATAAAAGTGTTTCTAATATCGAAACAAAGAAAATACAAGATTGTCCGGAATATTTTACTTCATTGATTTTGTTTGTTTGTTTGGGGTTTTACATCACTTTCAACATTATTTCAGCCATTTTGTGATGAGACCTACTGTGATGAGACTAAATTGTCATATCGCAGGTCCTTGACATGACAACCCACCCGGTCACAGATTTACAAGGACAACGGGTAAACCCTTTGGCACGGGCCTCAGCTCATATGGGAAAATGTATCGTGATCTCGGCACAGCCGGGGATCGAACCCACGACCTTTGGATCACCACAGAGGAACTGCTGCTAATAAGCTGGCGCTCTAACCAACTGCGCCACGGCCTGTGGCCTTACTTCATTGAGAAACTACTTTCTCATATAAAGTAACTTACTAAAGCCCACAGGTATTGTGCAGAAAACAATGAGTGACCATGTGATATGCAGTGATGCAATATAATAAACATTTCAAATGGTGAAACGATCCAAATTATATAGTATCATCACAATATCACATTTTATGGGTAGATGCAATCAACACTATCCCATTTGTTTTCTTATTAATATGAACAGTGTCCAATGAAAACACATGAAAGTGTAGTGTCAACAAATATTTCAGATGTGGAAAATTAAGCTTCTCTTTTGTCAATATTGGTATGAGGTGTGCAAAAACATTGTTGCTCCATGACATCCCAAATAAAATAAAATGCTGAGCCAGAGTGTTGTGGCGAATAATGGGATAAATGTTAATGGTGGCAGGGCTAGCCTGCATCCCCGTGACATGTGACACACCACTCTGAACTCTCGGAAAGGAAGTATGCCCAGACAGAATTAATGCAACAAATCTAATCAAGCAGCTCATACGATATTTGTATGGGACACCAAACTGAAAACAAGGAAACTAAGAGATGGCATGCAAATTATGTATGATCTATGAGATTATAGATAGTAACAATTTATTTTTGATGGAACATTAAGGGAGAGAAAGTATATTTTTTTCTCTATAGCCAAAGAAAGGAATAATATCAATGACAAAGAAAACTATCCTCACTCTCAATGGAGTTAAATAGTCTTAGCTAAATCAATCAAAAAGCAATCCAGAGGGCGACATAAAAGCATTTGTTTGATTTAGATCGCAATTGGATCAATCCAAACCAATCCAAACCAAGGGATTAATTAAACAAAATGACTGAACTAGACTTCATCTGAATCCACCTGAACTAATCGAGAGATACAAGTGTTATATTTGATGAAATCTTCGGAATAATCAAAATTGATAGGCACAAAAAGTGATCATTGTTTTGTTGACATTTCGTATAATTGCTATATTTTATGAAATCAAATCATTATGGATGAAGCTGAAAAGAATGGTAAGAATTTATTCATTCACCCGTTTTAATAATGCTTGACATGTTTTTTCCTTTGAGAACATGCTCAAGTTCGTAGGCCAAACACTTCACTGAGAAACAGACGTGGTGGACTAAGCACTGATTTTGAAAAAAACGTTTAAAATTCACATATTGGTGATAAATGTATTTGTCTTTCATGTCTATAAACTTTTTGAAAAATGCATCCCGATAATTGTCTGTAAAACCTATTTGAACATGAACCTAAGATATAGGCCCCTAATGAAAGTACACTCCTTTCTTGGCGTCATTTTTATGTGGAGTGTCATCATAGAGGCACTGAAAGGTAAAATAATGTCATAAGAGTATGGCAATATGCTTATGACGTCATGAAATGTATTGTCTTTTGAATAGTACCAAACACACTCCTCACAGCCCCGGGTCAAAGACCCATCACTGCCACAGGCAGATTAGCATATGACCGTCGGTACTACTTTCAGCTGTTTGTCGTCTGCCCTCAAAACCAAATCACGTACCTCTGAATGTAGCCCCGCATGACTTTTAAATAGTTCCCAGCAAACTCTGAGTGTAACATTGTAAATATTGCCTTTATTGGTACAATGTTTCAGAAATGATTACAGCCCATTCAGATAACTATGTAAAGTTTATTAATTTACTCAACTATAAACTCTAGCGATTGTGAGCAAATTTGGCGTATGGGAGCAAATCGGAGCCAAAAAGGCACCTGTGGCAGTGGTGGTATCATCGATGGTGGAGAGGGTAGATGGTCGAGACGGTGGCGACACTGCGCGGGAGTGTGAGTACCAAAATGATGTCAAACAGTGCTACCCTACTTTGAGCCTCAATTGAGGTCAAATAAAGTTCACGCTACCCGTGTTTACCCGTCACGTGCAGCATGGGCTGAGAAAATCTTATACAGACTGTGCAACTTCTATGTCTTGTAGCAACTTTTCTTGTTGCTCGATGTCAGACTTTAACACGTCATGGTGTTCATATGTATATATACTGTTGCAAAACCAAGAAAACAGGATTGGTGATTAATACTGAATAGAATGTTGAGTCGTGCATGCATATACAGGTATTGCATTTGGTACAAAGTCATTTGTGAGTGTGGTACACTGTAGCCAAGCTGTAAAAGCACAGATACTAAGGTGGATGAAATTGCCTCAAATGGATGAATGTATTTTTAATGGCACATAATATAAATGAATGCCAACAATGTAAATTAATAACTTGCACAGCAATACAAATTATATATAAACAGATAAGAAACATCACATTAAAGACTCATCACAGTGATTGTGGTGCCTGAAGTGAATGCTAAGCTGGGTGATGAAAAGCAGACCAATATAATAATAATAAATCTTTATTGCAGGCTTTCACTTATATACAATACAACATGAATCCCATGTTTATCCTGGCTAGAAAATTATTAAATAGAAAAAATACATATGTAAATGGAAGTATAATCATTATCATAGTATGATAATAGTTATATTAATCATGCACAATAGGAATTAGATCCTTCTAATAAAGGCAGTACATCATATATATATATATATAATACATTTGTCCAGTGCTCATTGAGCCTGTATTCAGTCCACGCAATTGAGTTAACAAGTGCCACAATATATATGTTTTCACTTTCATTCACTCTACTTCTGAATCCATATATTGTCTTTCTCATCCTGGCATCAAATCCATCAATACGATTATTTACAAACATAGCACCTGCACTGTCTCTAGTACTATATCCCAAGAGTCATCTCAGTACATTATAATATGCTACTTTCAAGCGACCAATTTGTTTCTTGGTAAGATTACGCCAAAGCTACAAGGAGCTGAAGTAAGACATAAATAGGTTACATAAATAGGTACAAGCAGAAAAAGTATGAATTTACATAATACACCTTGAACACAAATTTTTCAGTTGTCTGGCTATATCATTATCATCTCTCAAATTGTCTGACAAAATGTAACCAAGATACTTTGCTTGACAAAACATTTCAATGGGCTTCCCATTTATTCTAATACATTTCACAGGTGCAACCTTTTTCTTGTCTGACTTAAAAAATAAACATTCAGTTTTCCTCTCATTGAAGACCATATCATTTTAATTAGCAAATGTAACCCAAATGTCAATTAACTTACTCAAGCCATGTATACTATGACAAATCAAACACAATTCATCTGCATAATACAAATGTCAATTAACTTACTCAAGCCATGTATACTATGACAAATCAAACACAAATCATCTGCATAATACGATTGCTGACAAAATGATAATGACCAAAATGACAATAACAAATCTGAAAAAAAACTCTAGTATGAGCTATTGATGTGTTTAGAGTTTCAAATTTATCCTCCCAATCCACATCATTACTCCCAGCGCCATCATCTCCATAGCTCAAGCTCTCACTCTCATGCAAAATATCAATTCTACAGTATGCATTTATGCATAACAACCAATCAGTTGATTCAATACATATTTCATAATTTGTTAAATGAAATGAAATATAGTCATTTTTGCAGACTTGGTCTGTGGACATAAGAAGAATAGTGTCCGGGGATAGTACCCCTATTCATTTCCACCTTATGGCTCTTTTGACTGACTGTCCACTCTTTGTCTTGTTCTCCCTTCGCTTCCTAACATGTTTTTCTTTGCGTGCGCAACTTTTTACGACAAGCTTCAATAAGCATGTGTGCAATTTTAACAAGTGTTGATTTTAAAAAATCAAGCTCGCGTAAGTTTGCAAAATCCAAATGCAAAATCCAAAATCCTTGATAAAATCCGAGAAAATCTTCTTACTCTACTACGCACTCACAAATCACTTCTGAAACAAAAGCGCCATCTGACGGTGTAAGCAGAATTAATGTGCCAAAACATGGCCGTCATGGACCGATAATCGGGGTATGCTCCATAGACTTCCAGCTTATCATGTCAAAACCTCGAACATTCAGACCTAAAGTCAAAACAAACGCGAGCGAAAAATTGGTAGTTTTGCATCATGCATGGGACTCGATTTGCAATGTGCATGGGAAAATGGGCTAAAATTCCATTGTGCATATATGGTATATATTGATGTATTGATGAACATTATTGATATTAATTGATGGATGTATTTGATGTTTGATGTGTACACTGGCGTGATTGGCCATGGTGTTTGGCGCTTCAAGCGAATAGTCTGGTCATTTCACTAATGTATAATAAATGGATAACCGCAACTTTATTATCATTGATGTTGCGCTGCACAAAGACAAAACTTTTTGTTCAGTGATAAATCTATATCACGCTCCGCTCTAGTAGTACAATAATACAATATGATAAAATATACACGCATAGAGGCAATGGCTTCTCCGCTTTTACAGTTTGCTCCCACAGTAAATAATTTACTTTGGCTCAAAAATCATTATTCCGCTTTGTAATCCACACACTCGATTGTTTTACCAGAGAGCCATCCCCCCCCATACCCCCCACCCCCTGAGGTCAGTGAACTGTACTCATAAAGAATACATTCAGCAAAAACCTGAAAATGTTAAGAATACTCTCAGTCATGAAATATGCAATATTTTACAGAATGTCAAAATGGGATGAGGGGTTGTCAGGATACTTTGTAGTAATTTATTACTGTTTACAACAGTGCACGACAGCTTAATTTAATTATGTTTAAATATGTCTCTTCATAAGTAGTGGAAGTTCATAAAATACAGTATAACGGCCATCCATATTTGTAAAGAGTTACAGGTCATACAAATTTGGAAGCAGTTTGGTGAATGAAAAGCAAATACACAGGCATTATATCAACTGATAAACAATTTAACACTCTAAACCCTGGATATTTACAATTTTCAGTCCTGCTATTTGAAATTGCACATTTGCATATTTTTGCAGAAAAGACGATTAAAATTTGGTTCTCGACACATCCATAGCTAGAGTTGTTGCTTTTATGATGGATTTATTTTCACCAGATTATTATTTTGCTTTTATGGCTAATATTTTGTATTCTATTATTTCTCATAAATAATATTCAAAACATTTATGGAATAACATGTTTGGGAAATCCATAGATTTGTTTTGTGAAATGCAACGTTTTTGATGCTGAATAAAAGTGTTTCTAATATCGAAACAAAGAAATTACAAGATTGTCCGGAATATTTTACTTCATTTATTTTGTTTGTTTGTTTGGGGTTTTACATCACTTTCAACATTATTTCAGTCATTTTGTGATGAGACCTACTGTGATGAGACTGAATTGTCATGTCGCAGGTCCTTGACATGACAACCAACCCGGTCACAGATTTACAAGGACAACGGGTAAACCCTTTGGCACGGGCCTCAGCTCATATGGGAAAATGTATCGTGATCTCGGCACAGCCGGGGATCGAACCCACGACCTTTGAATCACCACAGAGGAACTGCTGCTAATAAGCTGGCGCTCTAACCAACTGCGCCACGGCCTGTGGCCTTACTTCATTGAGAAACTACTTTCTCATATAAAGTAACTTACTAAAGCCCACATGTATTGTGCAGAAAACAATGAATGACCATGTGATATGCAGTGATGCAATATCATAAACATTTCAAATGGTGAAACGATCCAAATTCTATAGTATCATCACAATATCACATTTTATGGGTAGATGCAATCAACACTATCCCATTCGTTTTCTACTTAATATGAACAGTGTCCAATGAAAACACATGAAAGTGTAGTGTCAACAAATATTTCAGATGTGGAAAATTAAGCTTCTCTTTTGTCAATATTGGTATTGGTGATTGTTGCTCCATGACAATCCCAAATAAAATATAATGCTGAGCCAGAGTGTTGTGGCGAATAATGGGATAAATGTTAATGGTGGCAGGGCTAGCCCGCATCCTCGTGACATGTGACACACCACTCTGAACTCTCGGAAAGGAAGTATGCCCAGACAGAATTAATGCAACAAATCTAAATTTTATGAAATCAAATCATTATGGATGAAGCTGAAAAGAATGGTAAGAATTTATTTATTCACCCGTTTTAATAATGCTTGACATGTTTTTTCCTTTGAGAACATGCTCAAGTTCGTAGGCGAAACACTTCACTGAGAAACAGACGTGGTGGACTAAGCACTGATTTTGAAAAAAACGTTTAAAATTCACATATTGGTGATAAATGTATTTGTCTTTCATGTCTATAAACTTTTTGAAAAATGCATCCGGATCCGATCATTGTCTGTAAAACCTATTTGAACATGAACCTAAGATATAGGCCCCTAATGAAAGCACACTCCTTTCTTGGCGTCATTTTTATGTGGAGTGTCATCATAGAGGCACTGAAAGGTAAAATTATGTCATAAGAGTATGGCAATATGCTTATGAGGTCATGAAATGTATTGTCTTTTGAATAGTGCCAAAATGATGTCAAACAGTGCTACCCTACTTTGAGCCTCAATTGAGGTCAAATAAAGTTCATGCTACCCGTGTTTACCCGTCACGTGCAGCATGGGCTGAGAAAATCTTATACAGACTGTGCAACTTCTATGCAGCAACTTTTCTTGTTGCTCGATGTCAGACTTTAACATGTCATGGTGTTCATATGTATATATACTGTTGCAAAACCAAGAAAACAGGATTGGTGCTTAATACTGAATAGAATGTTGAGTCGTGCATGCATATACAGGTATTGCATTTGGTACAAAGTCATTTGTGAGTGTGGTACACTGTAGCCAAGCTGTAAAAGCACAGATACTAAGGTGGATGAAATTGCCTCAAATGGATGAATGTATTTTTAATGGCACATAATATAAATGAATGCCAACAATGTAAATTAATAACTTGCACAGCAATACAAATTATATATAAACAGATAAGAAACATCACATTAAAGACTCATCACAGTGATTGTGGTGCCTGAAGTGAATGCTAAGCTGGGTGATGAAAAGCAGACCAATATAATAATAATAAATCTTTATTGCAGGCTTTCACTTATATACAATACAACATGAATCCCATGTTTATCCTGGCTAGAAAATTATTAAATAGAAAAAATACATATGTAAATGGAAGTATAATCATTATCATATTATGATAATAGTTATATTAATCATGCACAATAGGAATTAGATCCTTCTAATAAAGGCAGTACATCATATATATATATATATAATACATTTGTCCAGTGCTCATTGAGCCTGTATTCAGTCCAAGCAATTGAGTTAACAAGTGCCACAATATATATGTTTTCACTTTCATTCACTCTACTTCTGAATCCATATACTGTTTTTCTCAACCTGGCATCAAATCCATTAATATGATTATTTACAAACATAGCACCTGCACTGTCTCTAGTACTATATCCCAAGAGTCATCTCAGTACATTATTATATGCTACTTTCAAGCGACCAATTTGTTTCTTGGTAAGATTACGCCAAAGCTACAAGGAGCTGAAGTAAGACATAAATAGGTTACATAAATAGGTACAAGCAGAAAAAGTATGAATTAACATAATACACCTTGAACACAAATTTTTCAGTTGTCTGGCTATATCATTATCATCTCTCAAATTGTCTGACAAAATGTAACCAAGATACTTTGCTTGACAAGACAATTCAATGGGCTTCCCATTTATTCTAATGCATTTTACAGGTGCAACCTTTTTCTTGTCTGGCTTAAAAAATAAACATTCAGTTTTCCTCTCATTGAAGACCATATCATTTTAATTAGCAAATGTAACCCAATGTCAATTAACTTACTCAAGCCATGTATACTATGACAAATCAAACACAAATCATCTGCATAATACAAGTTGTTTATCTTAGTTTTTCCAATGCAACAACCAGCATGCACATTAATCAATTGCTGACTTAGTGTATCTACATAAATGTTAAAAGGTTTGGTGACAATATTCCACGTTGCTTAATCCCATTTTTTACATCAAATGGCTCCAATAGATTAGAACCCCATTTAATACAGATACAGATAGGTACCAGTAAACCAGAATTCTAATTAAATACTCAAGCCAACCTCTTTCTTTAAGATGCTCGAACAATATCCAGTGATTAAGCTTGTCAAATGCTTTACTGGCATCAATAAAGCAAACATATACCAGACTATCGTGTCTTGTATAATATGAGATACATTCTTTTAACATAAAAACACACAGATCAGTAGAATATCGGGTTAACAAGCATGTTTCTAGCACCTTTGTACATACTGTGGCTAAAGCAATTGGATGGTAATAAGATTTATCACTAATGGCACCATTCATACTTTTTAGAATGGGGTATAACAATGTCAAATCAGTTTATCAGGCAAATCCCCATGTCTTAAAATAAAATTAAAACTCAGAGGAAGTTATACAGCAAGTCTATCAGATGCTTTTTGTAGGTGTTCTGACATCAAGCCATCATGGCCAGGAGACTTATTATGAAGTCCATAGTGGCATCTTTAACTGCCCTACCATGTACATATGACATTCCTGATCAGACACATTGTTTACATACATGCAAACTTCATCTTTATAAATATCATTCTTTACAGAATTAAAGAGGTCCTGATAGTGACTCTTCCACATATCTGTAATAGCATCTGGCCCAGAAGCATCACCAACATTATTTGCCAAAAGAACTGACCCTGTGCTAACTTTTCTCACTTCTTTCCAAAACATTTTAGAATAACCACTGTCAAGACTACATGCTAAAGCATCAGCCCTGAGTTCATCCTCATTCCTGGCAACAGCACTACAAGTATATTTGAACCTGCTTTGGTTACCTTCATATTTCCATGAATTTGGCCCTGACGTGGTTTATCATTAATACACCAAAAATGAAAAGCATCTTGAGATTCTTTATATAAATCACTCTTAAGGATTGCTTTACCAGGTATTACCTGATCAGATGCACATTTCAAACAACTACATATATCATCATAAAACTGTGTGATATCCTCTCTATGTCTTACATATGTACAATATATATCATTACATCTTAAGACACCAGGTGGCACCTTTACTTGTGATAACATGACATCTGTCAATTCACTATATCTCATTTGTGATTCCACTTTAACCTTTGACCAATCAACATGATACAGTGCACTTGTCTCATCACCCACAGACTCATTGTCTGTAACATGCATGAGATCACATTTACATTAAACACCAAAGGGAATTGGTCAGAGGTCATTACATCATGCATAACATACATATTAGAAATCAAACTGTGACAATCCACACTAGTACTTGTCATGACATGATCAAGCCACGATACAGTATCATATTGTACACTATAGTATGTGAATCACATGGCAGCAACAGTTTAACACTCAATACATAATTCTTGTCATTACACAATTGATCAACACATCAAGCGCCATGAGCAGACCTGGTCTGAAATAGCGCTATAGAAGGCTTCATTGCTGTTTCTTTAAATAATTTTGCTACTTCCTTTTCAGAGGTTTTTTCAGAGTCTGTTTATTTTTCCGTTTTTAGAGACCAGGTCTGTTTTGTTGATTTTCCTTTCTAATTTACTTTTGATTTTTTTTATTCTTTATTAATTTTCTCTGATAGCCAAAATGGAGATTTTCTTAATGGAAATTATTAATGTTCTTCACTATAGTTTTTCACCTCTGGTGGAATATTCGCTCATGGAAAAAACATGCGTTAATCGGAATGATCAAGAATGCAAATTATAAGAAAAATAAATTTGGTGTGTGTTGTTAGTATTTGAATCTCATTTGTCATGTTAGCATTATCGTTTTCGGAAAAACTCTAACAGAGACTTAAATTATTTCTTTTTAGATTCCACACAAGAGGAAAGAATTCCCTGGCGGCAGTTACTGTATGATTACTCCCAAGACACCACACTCCATGGCGTGCGGTACATTACTCTTCCAACCAAATACAACATTCGCAGGTTAGCCACACCACACTCCTCACTAATATCCCAGTCCATCTTATTGGCTATACGTTAAGATATTATTTTTATCTTTACCTAGTGTCACATATTTGGTTCAGAGATTACAAAGTTTAGGAAGCATTTTTTTGTTTTAGTTTGTCAGAGATGGACCATTATTCCTTCAGGGTGTACTGGTGGAGAAAAACAATTTTTTCTCTTTTTTTGGTGAGAGAAGATATTTCAATTTAATTTGCTCAATTGCTTTGGCCACCAATTTATTTCCTAGGGTGCACATATTGTCAAAAACAATTTAAAAATCACGCTATTGCTTAGAACAATGGACACTGGCCTGACTGTTCCAGCAGGTGACACATTGGTTTATTTGACTAAAGGGTTTGCTTTACAGACTAGGAAAGTCAGTGGGTAGGACTTACATAAATAACTTTTTCAGGATTGGGAGGAATAAAAAAATGGTAACATTTGAACATAAGGGATGTTAACAGTCAATCTCAGTCGAACTCATTGTGTACTTTGTGCTGAAAGTTCACAATGCTCCAGAAATTTCTGCCAGCAAAAATCCTAAAGTTAATCTAGACAATGATTGCAGTCCCTGGCAATACCAACAAATGGTATCGATCTATGTGATCTCTTCAGTTGCCTGGGGACTGTCTGCATTATCCTGTCTAGCTTATATTGGGATAGGAGAAGGGGCAGGCACCTCTGGAGGTGCCGATCCTCCTCCTCTAGTGCCTCGGGTGCGAAGGTGTTTGTGATTTCTGTTTTCCTCTTTCTGGAGGTGCCATGGGGAAACTGCTGAGCCCAATCTCCGTCATGGTCTGAAAGCTGTCAATATCCACAACTTTTGACGGAGATTGGGCACGTGTAGGGCTTTGGGACAACTATTGGTGGTCCCGGGGCCGTCATGGAAATATACACTGGATAATGACTGACTTTTTACTGCTGTGACATCTAGCAGATGACTATTGACGACGATTGGGCAAGGGTTCCCAAAGTTGTTATTATACCTCAGTGATGCGCGTATCGACGAGATTTCCAATGAATACGAGCATGCTGAGTATTTTGTAACGTATTGATTAGCTGCGAACTATTTTCCGTCGGCCATCTTTAGACTGGTCTCCCACGGAGTGTCAAAAACATCGTGTATACACAGAGGGCGGCAACCAGTCTATGGCTGTACGCACCATTTTCGGGTCATGTGAAGGGGTCAAATGAGGTGCGCTTTGTTTACAAAACGTTCTTAATGATAAATATCTTGTTTCATGTATCACTTTTAAAAAAATACAGTAGTTGTCTGAGGTATAAAAACAAAACATGCCTCGTTGGGTCAGCTGGGTGAGCGGATTCAGTTCGTTGGTGATGGCGGACGGATACCCTTCCGCAATCACCAACTCACTGAATCTGCTCACCCAGCTTCCCTGACTCGGTATGTTTTGTTATAATATCCATCAACCGCTATCATTTGAAATTAAGAAAAGGATGGTGCACCAGTCTAATAATATTATCTTCACTCCAGCAGGAGGTGTAAAGAAGAGCCTTCATTTGAATGAATAATATATTTTACTGAGTTTTGGCTCTAGTTTTAATGATTTCATTTTAATATCTCGGCTAATAATATACATACAGAAATTATTTTAATATTTATGATATCGTGAGAACAAAAGGAATACAATTTTATAAATATATTCATGTGCATGTGTGCGTGCACATGGCTGTGAGTCCGGTGGTATAGTTGAGCAAAAAATTGGTCAAGTCTTCAGAGGGGGTGAAACAGAATGGTTCCTACATAAAAGTCGATGGAATAGGTGAACTGTCAAATAGTATTTCCGGTTTAATATCTGATGGGGTACCAACAAATATCATTTCCATCAATTTGAACTTTGAACCTGGATATTTCTTGACCTAATTTGATATTTGCCATGATGCCTTTGGGACGTGACAGAAATCCCTTTGTGGGAACTGCGTGGGCAGTTATATGAGCGATATAATGCTTTAAACCAATGTTTATAACAAAACAATATCTGAGCCGAATGAGGCGAAGGGTATTCTTCCGCCATCACCAACTCACTGAATACGCTCACCCAGATTCCCCGACTCGGTATGTTTTGTTTTTATACCTCAGAAAACTACTGTATTTTTTTTTTTAAATGATACATGAAACAGATATTTATCATTAAAAACGTTTTGTAAACAAAGCGCACCCCAATCGACCCCGTCACGTGACCCGAAAATAGTGCATACAGCCATTGACTGGTTGTCGCCCTCTGTGTATACACGATGTTCTTGACACTCGGTGGGGGACCAGTCTAAAGATGGCCGACGGAAAATAGTTCGCACCTCATGAATATGCTACGAATATTCGGCATGCTCGTATTCATTGGAAATCTCGTCGATACGCGCATCACTGAGGTATAATGGTTGTTTTCTGACTTTTTTCTATTAATTTGAATCTGTTATTTTAAAATTCAAGGACCCTCTCCCTTGGAGCATCTGGACTATTTCATTTATTTTTCGCTTTGGACTGCCCCGGCATGGGGTCGGAATGTCCAGTTTTTAAACAAATTATTATTGTTCGCATTTCTTTTTTTGTGGGTTGCGGGATTCTTTTCAATAGGATAGATTCTTTTCATAGGATAGATACCTTAATTTTTGTTGGGTTCTCGGCCGTCTTTTCAGCCATTTCTTGCGTATGGTCCTTTCTTTAAGTTTGAACAAGAAAGAATTCTTCTTAAATAAAACATTTATTTGTTTTCACATTATTCTTTTCTTGGTTTGAAGGAACGATGGTCAGTTCAAGTTATTGCAATTGACAAAGCTACTACAACCATGAATATCTATATTTTTTTACAAATCCACATCTTGTGCAGATACTTAATGTAGGACTAAAATACCAAAATTGTTTGTTTCTATAAATTTGTTTTGAATCAGCTGCAATATGTATGAGTAAGAATCTCATCAATTTTTATTCATTTTCTAAAGCTACAAAATATAAGGTTCAAATTATGAAATTATATAGCACTTTGTAAATATCTGCTTTGCGACAACACGGTAGTCTTTGTTTGCAGCTTTCAGAATAGTTTTCGTTTTGTTAATAGTTATCTTAATTTAAAAAGAATATGATAGAAAATATGTTTTCAACACTGAATCATGTTTGTGCCATTGACAGCTTCCAGGTCTTTTCACTCAAAATAGGTGGTGCCCCCTATAATGAGTGATAATAGGCAATTTGTAAAACGCAAGTCTAGAATAACTACTTGCTAACCCTTGTAATTGCACTTAATGCTTTTAATACCTTGACTCAGCTTGTGCTATAATCTTGCTGAGCGAGGACCAGCCTGGGTCAAAGTTCAAATTGATGGAAATGCTATTTATGGATACCCTACCCTTGTCCCATCACCGTCAATATCCAGTGGATATTTCCATGCCAGTCCCGGGACTGTCAATAGTCGCCCCAAAACTGTAACGTGCCCAATCTCCAAAAGAAGTTGTGGATATTGACCGCTTTCAGACCATGACGGCGATTAGGCACAGCAACAGATGACAGTAATACGCATACACTTATTAAACACCTGTATTGACGCGCTGCATGACGCGCTGCATGAAGCGCTGCATGACGCGCTGCATGACGCGCTGCATGACGCGCTGCATGACGCGCTGCATGACGCGCTGCAAGGCCACGGGCCGTGGCGCAGTTGGTTAGAGCGCCAGCTTATTAGCACCAGTTCCTCTGTGGTGATCCAAAGGTCGTGGGTTCGAACCCCGGCCATGCCGAGATTAAACTCATGATACAATTTCCCATATGAGCTGAGGCCCGTGCCAAAGGGTTAACCCGTTGTCCTTGT
Source organism: Amphiduros pacificus (assembly GCA_949316495.1). NCBI lineage: Eukaryota > Metazoa > Annelida > Polychaeta > Phyllodocida > Hesionidae > Amphiduros > Amphiduros pacificus. The sequence continues at coordinate 35,504,255 of OX439010.1, read as the reverse complement.
AAATCTGTGACCGGGTGGGTTGTCATGTCAAGGACCTACGACATGACAATTCAGTGAGGCAGCACTATATCTGCTACAAGTAGATCTCATCATGAGATGACTGAAATAATGTTGAAAGTGATGTAAAACCCCAAACAAACAAAAACAAACAAAATGACGCGCTGCATGACGCGCTGCATGACGCGCTGCATGACGCGCTGTATGACGCGCTGCATGACGCGCTGCATGATGCGCTGCATGACGCGCTGCATGACGCGCTGCATGACGCGCTGCATGACGCGCTGCATGACGCGCTGCATGACGCGCTGCATGTGGAAACAGGGTTTAACAATTATATTGGCATGTTAATGAATCAATTGCAAAACATAAAAGTTATGTTGTAAATTGTATTGGTTGCTGATGCCTCAACACTAGTTCCCGAAATATGTTTTGTGTACACTGTGGACCTATTTGCCCCAATGTATTTTCAACTGTTCATCCAGGGACTGAGACTGGACAGTTGCTAGCAGATTGGCTAGTGGGAATTATAACACCAACATACAAAAATAAAGGAGACAAAGCATAACCAGACAACTACAGAGTTATTACTTTGCTTAGATTTTCAAAGGATCACTGAATAACAGACCTTTACAATAGGCAGAACCAGTTGGCCTGATAGACAAAAACCAGGCTGGATTCAGGCTTGGATACAGCACGCAGGACCATAATTTCCTATTCAAAACCATTATCGATATAAAGCAAATGCAGAAAGCTCTAGACTCAATTGACAGCTATTGTGCAAAGTGGAGACTGGAAGTTAAAAGTAGCAAGACAAAACTAGCCATATTCTTCAAACTTAAAATAAACTCCATAGCAAAATTCATATTTTGTGAAGTAGAACTTGAGATAGTGGACTCTTTCAAGTACCTTGGTGTATTGTTTAACTACAATCATATGGTCATTTGACTAAATGCATAAGGGGGCTTTACCCACAGGCAAACAAGGCAATGTTTGCTCTATTTTGGAAGGCCTGACATGATTTCCCAGTTGACCTGCGACTTGATCTCTTTGATAAAATGATGAGGTCAATAGCTTTATATGGATCAGAAGTGTGGGGCCATGAAAAGGCACAATGTATCAGGAAATTGCAACTTCGCTTCTGGAAGTACGGGTTGGGGGTCTACCCCATCAGTGGTGATAGAGAGCTTGGGAGATTCCTTGCAAACAAAGAAAAAAAATTGAGAATGGTTACATTCGAGGCCAAAACTGAGGAGAAAACCTAAACAAGAACTGCAGGACAAATTCATTCTAAAGTGACATCAATAAGCACGTGAAGAGACTCACACTGACCCAAAGCATGGGAGGAGACATCCTGCCTCTTTTGTACGAGAGTCAACCCAGAAGTCATTGCAAACATCTTATAACATTTGATATGACGAAGACTTGATATTTACAGGAATGATATACAAATAAGCATGCTAATAGGTCTGCAGACTGGCAAAGAATATATTGAGTGATTTAAAATTTATATCCTTATATTAAACCTGTGACTGGGTGGGTTGACATGTTTATATCTGCTACATGGTCTCTTCATGGTATTGCTGAATTAATGTTGATACTGAAGTGAGGTCTCATAGGCACATATTTTTAAAGCATTGCATAATCGTAAAAAGGTGAATTTCATGGCCTTTTTATTATCTTAATTTAATAATAGTATTTTAGAATTACAAACACAATTGATGATTTACACACAATTGATGATTTACACACAATTGATGAGTTACACACAATTGATGATTTACACACAATTGATGATTTACACACAATTGATGATTTACACACAATTGATGATTTACACACAATTGATGATTTACACATGAATTATATTTTATACTATGAAAGTAGTAATAGTACCATTTAGGATGTAACAAAAGAAAGGTAAACATTACGTCAATGTCATCTTTAAATCATTATTATTGGCCAACAGTCTCAATGGGCAAACACTCTTAACGGATATAAATGAATAGATCTTGATGATTTTTATTGATTTTTGATCAATGTCAACAATCGGACACCCAATTTGACATTAAGAATGTAGATATATATATAAGAATGTATATATATATATATATGCAATATATATGCAATGCTTTAATTTATATATATATATATATATAAATATATATAAATATATATATATATATATATATATATATATATATATATATATATATATATAAATTAAAGCATTGCATATATATTGCATATATATACAACCAGTGTCATTAAATCAATAAAATAAAAAAACTCCATACCTTAATATATTATATGTCCATTTGTGTGGTGATCCTACACAGGCATTCCATAAGTATCAAGACATTCCAAATAAAATGGGGGGAAAAGTAAAGAACTAAAGAGCACTCCAACAATTCTGCTTTCAACATGTCTCCAGAAGAATTGTTTCTGATTAGGCTACACTTTAAAAAGAACGAAAATAGGTCACTTGGATGTTTATTTCGGCTTGGACAAGGGACAAACGCGTAGCAATGCTTGGCCTTCTTTACTTAATTTTGGTAAGAATACACATTATTTTAATGAATTCGATAACATGCACAAGTGGTTTCATTAGTTTTGACAATGTATATATATATATATATATATATATATATATATATATATATATATATATATATATATATATATATATATATATATATATATATATATGTGTGTGTGTGTGTGTAAAGTGTAACAGAATTATGATGGTTTGACAATTGTGAACTTGTTTATGGGTTTAATCATGTTCACTTTTTTTGCTTATAATTATAGTGCTGTTGATTCCTTACCTTTTGGTTATTCCCATATGATTGTAATATTGCTGTTCCTAGGGCGATGTGGTCCATAGTTGTTTTAGTTAAAATGTGGTTGCTGTTAATAGTGATGACTGTAAAGTTATCAGGTTAATTGACATTTATTCTCAGGTGATGTAGATCTGCACTGTTAAGGCTTAGTTTCATAGTCTTAAGTGGTGGTTATTGACCATTCTGATGGATGAAGTGTTTATTTGTTTCAGAGTGGTGTGGTTCATCACTGTGTCAGCGACAGTCCTGTTATTTCTTGGGCTCATGTATCAGAGGCTGGACTACACATTTAGCTACCCCAAAGATGTTCTGGTTGAAGTTAAGTATGAGGAGGAACTGCCATTTCCAGCAGTCACTGTTTGCAACCAAAATGCTTTCAGGTACCTAAAGATAAATGTAAAATAAATGTTCAGACACCATTAGAGCATTCATGAAATGACATTTTTCAATCACTTTTTCCTTGCATAATATAAATTTTTATACCCCAAACGTTGTGATTAAATGTCATTGCCCATCACATTTCCCCTACATAAATTTCTGTGCCATTTGAAAATAGATGAGTCATCTGCTAAAATCCACATCATCCATTGGACACTTTTCCAAAATATTTGTTTAACTGACCAGTGATCAAGTGCAAACACCTGCTTAGTTAAGTTTTGCAAATAATGGGGCACCTTTAGATTGGGATAATGGAGTGATTTGACTTTCAGAAATTGCAGTTTTGCTTATTTGTGTTGTAGTTTTGATTAGTCGGTGATATATCTCAATTTACATGTAACTATATATATTGAATTGATATTGCAAAGCTGGAAGTAAATCATAAAAGTTTTGATTATCCTTTGCAAACATATTTGAATGCCTTCTTTCCTCAAGGGTATTTTGTGATGTTGATGGTACGATTGGCTTATATATATTATCAGATTATCAGCTATCCAGAGAAATGGGTTATATGATGTGTTTAAAGATAAATATAGTGACGTGAGAGGTGATATTGTGCAACATTCAAAACGTAAGTGCCTATTCATAAAGGACTATTTATAATCTGAGCCATTATAATTTAGCCATGTTATTTAGTATCAGATTAATACTATCCATTTGCAAGATAATTAATTCAATAAAAGATGTTGAAACACTTATAATTGCCACAGGAGGATAGTTTCCTAACTTCATGAAAAAAGTAATAACTGATTTTGCTGAAATCTTATACAAATATGAATCACATTGGCTACATTATTCAGGGTGTCCTTTTTCTAATTGTTGAACATTCTCAATTAAAATTGAAATGATCAAATCCATATCTTCAAAATTGGGTGTATTGATTAGGATTTCAAATATCATCTTATGAAATGTATATCTTAACATTACATCTATTATTTGTGTTTATACATTTAATGAATGATTCAATGGATGATTGATTTTTTTATATACATTTATATAGCTTCAGCTTGTAAGGATACCTTTGATCTGGTGGACGTCTCATGTATCAGCAATGACACAAACTTAGAACATGGATCTTATTCCAGATATGTAGAGATTACTTTAACTAGGTGCAAATATATATGTGAATATGTTTGGCTTGAATACTGTTCGATGATTATCTTCTTCCCAACTCTACGGACTTGTATCATCAGACCATTGCTCCCAGAGCGCCCACTTCATTCTAATCTTACTGCCTACTGCATACCGACACAGATCTATTGGAGAAAGAGATGTTTGTGCAAGTATCCGCGTTTGTCTGAGCCCTCTCAATTTATATTGCTATAGTAATTTTTCAAGTATCATTCATTACTGTTCTTTCAATATAATTCCGAAATGTATTTGAAGAGCCAACAAGCATGGAGACTGCATGGCGAGTCAAAAGTCAAATACCCCTTCTGCCACAAAACGTTTTTGCCTATAGATTTTCTGCACATATTAGTATGTAGTTACCATATAGTTGTGCAATTGGTTAGCACCAATTGACCTTACAACTGTACCTGTGAACATGTCCATTTCATAAGTACAAACGTCATTTAGAATGGATCATTTCGATATAATTTGGGAGGGATGTATTTATTTGAAAAGGTATATCATTCATATACCAGTATGTTTTGGGGGATTTCAATATTATTTCCATCATTTCATTGTGAGACCTGATATATCAGCTTTGCCAAAGAAGAAGATTTTTCTTCCCCCTTTCTTGATGATTTATGGTCAATCCCTTAACTACTTGCAATGGAAACAAAACATGCATCCTATATGCTTACAACCAATAAGCATATTGCCGACGCAGCCTGGCAAGAGCTGAAATCGAGAGTGGACGACGATAGTTTCACTGACGCACAGGCAGCCGCAAGCACAGTGGCCAACCGTGTGCGCATCGAAGAGAGCAGCAGGCAGCGTAAAAAATTCGCCTTTGACCTCAAGAGGTCAGAAGAGGAAACCCTCGGCATACCTAAAAACAAGAAGAACCATTCAATGCTACCCAATAAGGAAGTCAAGCTTAAAGGCCGAATCACTCAGAAGCCAGGAGGAGAATCCCTAATACAAAAGGGAAACCTCGCAAGAACAATACAAAGAAGCCAACAATCGGCGACATCATCAACTTATTCACTTAAAACAAACCACCATGCTTCTAATAGAAGAGCACCTCAAGACAAAGAGACAATGCTCAAAATGAACCCACCAACCAATAAGGTTGATTGTCATAATACCAATAACAATGCAAACAATGACCATGTAGACCTTAACTTAAATCAACAAAGTGAAAAAAACTTCAATGAAACCTTACCTGTAATGAATCAAATCAGAAATAAAACTGTTGCAAACCAAAATATCACGATCTCGTTCTTTAACAAATCAGTTACTATTAACCTTGACAAGGAAGAACGTTCAGTCATTAACCTCTCAAGCCATGACTTGACACATAATGAAAGAGCTGTCCTCCTCAAAGGCCTCAAGTTCTGCCCCACACCGGGTGAACCTAAAATACATGAAATAGAATCAGACTTGAGATCCTTTTACAGAAGGATGAGGCTCAAATCATTTTGGCATGATTCAACCCCAGACACTCTGGAAAATCAGAATACACCAAACCCAAATCAGCCGAGCATAACAACCCATTTTGCCCCTCTTCACAAACTGCCCCGACCGTCTCAGATCCACAGGCAAAATTCAAACCGAAAAGCAAGTGGGAACCCAAAACCACATCTAGAGATCCTGTACTCGAAAACTTCTTCAAATGTGTACAAAGGGACATAAAAAAATTGTCCCTAGGGCACCCCGTACCCAAAACCTCACAAAAGAGGAAAAAATGCCTTAGAAACCCTAAGCAAAAACACTTCCATTTCTATAAAAAAGGCTGACAAGGGCTCAGCCATAGTAATCATGAATACAGAAGACTATATAAAAGAAGCAGAAAGACAACAGACTGACTTACACTTCTATGTCAAGACCCTAATGACCTAACAGAACACCACAAAGTGTAAGGAACATACTGAATGAGACGTATGACAAGGACGAAATCAACAATGATGTCTACATGTCATTGTGTCCACATGAGGCTAGAACAACCAACTATTATTTCCTTCCCAAAATACACAAGAAACAGGTTGTAGGGAGACCCATCATCAGGGTAATGGGTCTCCCACAGAACAAATTTCTGCATTTGTTGACGAGCATATCAAACCCTTTGTCAAAGAAACCCCTTCATACGTAAGGGACACTTCAGATTTCATTAGGAAGATATCCTTTTTCCATAGTAACAATGAAATCATTGTAGCCACAATGGATGTGACTAGCCTATATACAAACATTCCCCAAAATGAGGGCCTCAATGCAGTATATAGATGTTTGGTGAACAACTACAAAGGCAAGGCCACAACAAAAAGCCTAATGACCATATTAGAGGCAGTATTGAAATGAATAACTTCACCTTCAATGGTGAACACTTCCTCGAAATAGGAGGTACAGCAATGGGTACCAGAGTAGCCCCCTCATATGCCAACCTCTTTATGGCACACCTAGAGGACAAAGCCCTAAAGAGTGCCCCATCCAAACCAGCTCTCTATCTGAGATACATAGATGACATCTTCATGGTATTCGACCAAGGAGAAGTAAAACTCCTTACCTTCATTGACTATTGTAATGCCTACCACCCAAAAATCAAGTTTACTGCAAAACACTCAAAAAATGAGGTATAATTTTCAGACACACTGGTAAAGGTTGATAGTATCAAGCCGGCCAAGGTTGATAGTATCAACTTATTTTCCTACCCTCTGCAGACAAACTATTGAAAAATAGATTTCAATCTAGTCCAACGTCTGCCTTTAACAGCAAATATTACATGATCAAACGCTGAACCATACCATTTATTTTAAATAGGTTAAAAAAACACCAGAAAATCAGTCATAACACTATATAATAACAAAAATACATTACTATGACAAAAAAACGAATTTTCGGTGCAATGGAGTATTCCAACTAGGCTCTAAAGGGAATCAAGCAATCAACCCTGAATAAAGCCGGCCAAATTCCATTTTTCGCTTCTCGCGAAGGACTCTGGAGCCCAAATAACACGCTGACCGAGCGATTGCACGCAGTAACAATACCCTGTTACCCTTAACAACAATGACAATACACAATAGTCTCACGCAACAACCAAACATAGCACGATGGTGCCTAAACAACAGGTTTACCCCTTTTGCGACTTCTGTGACCAAATTTACACCACAAGACGGGTGCTTCTACGCCACAGAAAGTCCGCCCACGTGGCACAAGCAGTGTCACACAGTTGCAACACCAGTTATTCTAGATTGGATAACCTCAAGAGACACCAAAGGAGGAACAAATTCTGCTCCCAATGGACCAAACACGCAAGTAAAATGACTGCAACAAACTCGCAACGAACTAAGACATATAGATACACAACCTGAATAATCTAAACCAGAGGGATAAGGGTTCACACTATAAGAACCAAAAACCCACATCATGAAATCCATGTCGCTAAGATTGAAACTAATTTTCAGAACACACAATAGAAGAACAGGAAAAAGGGAAGGTCGAAGGGAGGGAAACCAGCATTCGGATACCCTTGAAGATATCCGGGGAGACCAATACTGGGACACAAACAACCCCCCCACAGAATGGAGTAGATTCATGGAGGACCTCCTAAAAATCCCATACAAATAAACCATTCCAATGAACTGCAAAAACCAATATATGTCTTAAAAACAAAAAAATGCACCTTGACAATAACAAGGAAACACTGAAGAAAAGAAAACATGAAATATTTCCCAAAAAATCTTTCTTCTTGTCAGAGTCTTTAATCCCCACATGGGGGCAAACGTCACAGACAAATACGCACCTATGCCCACAAAGAATTGGTTAAAAAATGGCCAATAACCCAACAAAAATAATGGTATAATAATAATTTCCTAAAAATATTGAAAAATCCTCATAGAAAACAATAGAAAACAAGGGGTTCAATATATACAGCTTAGAAATGGACGTTCTGACTCTGCGCTGGATTCATACAAAGCGCAAAAAAACCGAAATAGTCTGGCGGCCATAAGGGAGAGGGTCCAAAAGTTAAAAACATTAAATCGAACAATCAAATTCGCATATTCTGCTTCAAATAAACTCCCAAATTCCTCGGAAAACATTAAAATCATAATGTTTTACACGTTACAAGTATTTTGGTCACAAAAAACGCCCTCCAAACCACGAAAAAAAGGTTTTAACATAGACACCTCCACCAGGAACCAGAAAAAAAACAACAGCACCTCCAGACTGGAGGCACCCCAGAGGAGGTGCCCAGCACCTCCAGAGCCAGCACCTCCAGAGCCAGCACCTCCACGCATTCCTATATAAGCAAGACTTAGGATAACGCAGTCAGTCCCCATCCAACTGACGAAATCCAAAGTGATTGAAACCAGTGTTGGTATTGGTTGGGGCTGCGATCGTTGTTCAGATCGTCTTATGCAGCATCGCCTACTAACCATCCCTTAACTATTTGTGTCTGACTATTTTTGTATACAAGTCACTAAAATTTCAACTCATTCACTTTCTTATAACAATAATGACAGCAAGTGGAAATGTTACCACATGTAATGATATATTTGACTCATTGTATATTGGCTGCTAAAAAGAAACTTGTACTGGGCATGGTCTCCTAAACTGCCAATCCTGCCCTTTGCTTGCAGAGCCTGTTGACCAATTGGTGTCATTGTTACGACCAGTAAGCTTTCTTCTGGAGAAAGCTGTTAAATCAGGTCCCATCATGAAATTACTGAAAGGAAGCTTTATATGTATGTTATAAAGGTGGTTAGAGGTCACACCAAATAAGTCACAGCCAGGGTAATTGCACTTGGCCCCCCCCCCCATGGGGTGCATAGGGATATAAACCCCTGGCACAGACATTGCCGCCTCTTCCAGTCCACTGACGCTCAGGTAGGCGGACGTCTTTTTCGGGTAGGCAGGCAATTTCTTTCCCCCAGGCAGGAGTCCAGGAAAAAATTGCCATACCACCGGGAACCGCCCTGAGCCGTTAGGTAAATATCTGCTGTCGCTATCTCGCATAATATGCCAAAGGTAACCACAACCCGCTGCTGCAGGGCATGTGGTAGACCCACGAAGGGGCACGAGGGGCCCGTGGGTCTTGGGGCATGCCAGAACGTCCCTCTGGACCCCAACCCAACCTTCACCGAGGAGGAAGCAGATTGTGAGGACGAAGGGCGCTCAACAGACGGAGAGGAGACCACACTGCCAGCCACCCCTGCAGCGACCGTTAGCCATGACAGGGGGACTTCGCATTGCACACCTCTCCAGCTAAGTACATGTAATCTTAGTCCGAACAATCCTTTCCTGGCATCCAATATGGACAGGGCAGAGCATTCAGGGAGAGTGGAACAGGACGTTAGGCAAGAAGATAGTTTATGTATAAAGGCTCTAACAGACAATATGTCCACCATGCAAACCCAGTTGAGCCAGGTGATAGAGACCCAGCAGGAGCTCTCTAGAGCACTTATCGCCATTAGTGGAAAAAACGCACCAGGGGTCAGTGCGCGCAGTACTAATCAGCACCAGCAGGGGGTAGCAGGGGCATTCCAGCCGGCCCCATGGCAACATAACAATCCATGGCAACACAACACCACAGATCACCTGACACCCCACTACACTCACCCTCAGTTCCAGCCAGTCCTCCAGCCAGGAGGGCGTATTCCTGGAATGTGCAACCTCGCACATGTCACAGACTTTACTAGCTTATGTAAAGACAAGCTCATTCCAGAGAAAGTAGTCAAGAGTGCGGTACTAGGTGAGTACGTTGCCTTGCATGAGTTTTTGCATAACATTGTGATAGAAAATGACATTCACCAGGAACTTTTACCATATATTGACAATTCTGGCAACATTAAATATAAACGCAGGGCCCAACGTTCCAGAGCAATACAGGACATTAGGTCATGGATGGAGGCCTGGGCAATATATGAAAAGTTGATGGTACACACTCATGGTATATATTTGTATGACCAGATGACTGACTATAAAGCAATGGTAGCTGAGTGGGATAAGAAGTACACGTGGGCTAATGTCGCCATATTAGATATGAGGCACAGGCATAGTTTGTCCAAGGTATCAGTAGATTTCGCTAAGGTAGACCAGCACTTGATATATACTATCCTAGATGCTACCGCCATTAAGGCATCAGCCCTACGTTGTAGCAGATGTAAAAGCTATAATCATTTCAGGGTAGCCGACTGCCCCTTTCCAGCCAGTGCGTCGTCGGTACAGGGGCCGACGACGCGTGAATCCGGACAGAAGGCTCGCCAGGGGGGTACAGGGGGAGAGATATGCAACAATTTCAACGTCCTCAAGTGTACCTTTAAGTCATGCAAACGACTCCATGTGTGTAGGCAATGTCATGGCTCCCTCCCATTCGAGCTATGCATTAAACAGGGAAAGTGCGCGTCAAGCAGCGTCAAGCACGTTTCTCCTTCCTGAATATTGGAGGGAAAACATGCTTGACTACCCAGATAGGGCTTTTGCAGAAAAGCTCTATCACAGGGCTAAACATGGTGTCAGTATAGGATATGAGGGGGACAACACTATTTCTCATTGTGCAGACAATTGGCCGTCGGCCACTGTGCATGCCGAAAAGGTTAGCCAATTTATAAATGACAATCTAAAACTTGGTAGGATAGTCGGTCCGCTCGGGGAGCCTCCCTCCAATTTTAGGTCATCCCCCCTGGGGGCATTTATAAAGAAAGGGGGTACCAAGGCTAGGGTGATACATGACTTATCTTGGCCCCCACGCTCATCCATAAACGATGGTATAGACTCAAGCAGGTATTCCCTCAAGTACGCCACCGTCCTCGACGCCGTTCGGTTAGCTCAGAAGTATGATCAAGCATGGTTGGGTAAAACTGACCTTGCCTCTGCCTTTCAGAGCGTCAAGGTAGCCCCTGAAGACCGCCATTTATTAGGTTTTTCTTGGCCGGACAGTTCAGGCAAGAAGCAATATTATCATATGGCTTGCCTACCATTCGGTTTGACTAGTGCTCCTAGGCTCTTTGACGATTTTGCCATTGGTCTGGAGTACATGTACAAGAAACATGGTGCAGCAGGCGACACAATCCATTATCTGGATGATATCCTGACCCTGTCACCCACTGTAGCTGGCTGTAAAGATTCCCTAGATACGATAGTCAAGACATGTGAGGATTCAGGTTTTAAAATTCAGGAATCAAAGACACTCGGTCCATCTCAGAAACTAGAGTTCTTAGGTATAGTAATCGACACAGTGAACCAACAGCTGAGCATTTCCACAGACAGAATTGCCGACATCAATAGAGAGTTAGCCAACATGAGACACAGGCGTTATGCCACCAAACGTGAGTTGCTTTCATTGATAGGTAAACTAGTCTTTTGTTCAAAAGTAGTGTCAGATGGGGCCCTGTTTACACGCAGGTTACAGCATTTAGCTAACAGGGCAAAACAGCTCCATCACAAAATACGCTTGACTAACGAGGCTAGGGCTGACATTGAATGGTGGCTACGCTGCCTCCATCTCCACAATGGTGTGTGCTGGTTTCCCACGGAATGGAATATGGAATCAGCCGAGATATTATTCACTGATGCCTCCGACAAGGGTATAGGAATAAGTTACCAGAACTCATGGACGTTAGTCAAATTCGAAGGAGAGAATGGCTGGATGGCATCGATGCCCATAGCATGGCGCGAGCTCGCTGCAGTAGTTATAGCAGTGGCTACATTTGGACAGAGGCTGTGCAACAGCAAGGTAGCAATGAACATTGACAACGTTGCCGTTTGTTACTGCGTTAACGACGCCAAATCCAAGGACACCAACCTAATGAATCTAATACGTGCACTATACTTATACACAAGTATATATAGAATTGACTACAAAGCCTTCCACATAGGAACACTATATAACTCTGCAGCAGATGCACTGAGCAGGCTAGATCTAACAAGATTCAGGCAGGTCATGCCTAACGCGGACACTAATATGACCCCTGCAATGCCAATAATGTATGACTTTTAACAGAAACCTCACAGGTTCTAATGCTTATTTAATAATTACTGATATATATGTGTATATCCGATTCTAACGGACTTATATGTTATCTCTAATATTATTTATGCTAATTGTAAATTGTAACAGAATTATAATGTAACGGTAGAACTAAGGTAATATCATACCAACTACCTCATTTGTTACCTCAGGCGTCCCTGGAACCCCGACCTGACAGGCAGCCAGGCCTCATTGGCCTAGTGTTGGCTCACCATGTCATATTGCTGCCTGTCACGCTGGGATTTTACACCCTGTCTCCTTAATCAGACTCACTCGATAGTCAAATCTTATCACTCCTGACTGAAGTAGTGCTATAGGTATTATCACCACCATATTAGGTAGCCCCGGGTAGGCAGCCAAGGTACCCACGATGATCACTGATCTAGCTTACTTAGCAGGGCAACTACAGCGGTAGTCAAATATTTATCCTTTATTCATTAGTCAAGTCAGCATGGCCAAACACAGTGCAACCGACTTCTAATTGTATTCGATTCTTTGTATGTTCCATCAGAGTGCCTATAATGTTCTGGAACATGGGTTACATCACGTATATAAAATTGTTTGAATAACGTTGTAAGCTCAACAGGCACGTCTCACTTAGCCAACCGCTAACCATATCGCATCATTTGCAGGTATAGACCAGAAGGTTTCCACCCTGTTATCCCAGGGTCTCCAGGCTAACACCAGGAGGACCTACAGCTCGGCCCAGCTGCAATTCATAGGTTTTTGCAAGTCATTTGAACTTATTGCACTTCCCGCAAGCGAAAAAACCATACTAAGATATATAGCCCATCTCAGTCAAAAACCCGGCAGGAATGGGCCCTCATTAACTCCCACAACGATCTCCGTCTATTTATCAGCCATCAGATCATTGCACATCATCCATGGTTTTGACCCACCACCCACCAACACCCCCAGGGCACTATTAGCATTAAGGGCAATTTCCCTGGCCGCCCCCCCCCACCACAAAAAAGCACCCAATCGATTTTAAACTTTTATGTTCTATGTGTAGGTTGACCCCCCTGGGCTACCTGGGCTACCTCTGGCGGGCGGCACTATCCCTAGGATACTTCGCTTGCCTCAGAGGTGCTGAGTACATGGGTGTAGCTCAGCCGAGCAGGGCAACCTGGCTGGTGCCGCCCCCTAGGGTATCCCAGGTCGCCTTCGGAACGTTAGCCAACTGTAAGTATCTGTCATTCTCAGTGTCCCGCACAAAGACACAGGTAAATGGTATGCTGAAACGTGTAGGATGCTCCAGTCATGACGTATGTGCCCACTGCTACATGTGGCGCTACCTACAGGTAAGGGCCAGTAAATCCACTAATGGAGCCATTGACCCATCCTCCCCCCTATTTGCTGATGAAAAGGGTAATGCATTATCTAAACATTCCCTTAATAACCAGATCAAAGCCCTGATTTCTCGCCTGGGCCTGGATCCCTCTGGTTACTCAAGCCACAGTCTCAGGAGTGGAGCAGCAACCCAAGCAGGTAATGGGAACTGGCATGACTGGGAACTGGCTGCCCTCGGGAACTGGAGGTCCAGTGCCTACCAAGGCTATATAAGAGATACAGGTATTCATGAGATCACATATGCAAAAAGACTAACACACTGTAAATAAATAATTCCTATCACAAACTCATGGCCTTAGACTCCCACTCATCTAGAACAGATTCCCACTCATCTATGGGCGTATGGCCATGAGAGCCAAGCCTAGCTTAGTTAAGTAGGTATAGGTGTACAGGTTTTGCAATTAATTGAGTAAAACTAGTTGATATATGTATTAAAATGTAATTGGTAAAATGTTTTGGTAAATTGGATTTATGTATAATTGATGTGTGTAGCACCACAATGGCTGGCAGCTACTGTAACAGTGTAGGACAGATTTATTGTAGTAAGTGGCTAAATAAATCATTTGTGACCAGTTATTGAGGTGTTCTGTTTCCTTCTAAGGAAGCTTTATATGTATGTTATAAAGGTGGTTAGAGGTCACACCAAATAAGTCACAGCCAGGGTAATTGCACTTGGCCCCCCCCCCCATGGGGTGCATAGGGATATAAACCCCTGGCACAGACATTGCCGCCTCTTCCAGTCCACTGACGCTCAGGTAGGCGGACGTCTTTTTCGCCCGCCATCCCACCCTTTTAGAACTATAATTTTAGCCATCAACACATGGCTTATGGGCGTATGGCCATGAGAGCCAAGCCTAGCTTAGTTAAGTAGGTATAGGTGTACAGGTTTTGCAATTAATTGAGTAAAACTAGTTAATATATGTATTAAAATGTAATTGGTAAAATGTTTTGGTAAATTGGATTTATGTATAATTGATGTGTGTAGCACCACAATGGCTGGCAGCTACTGTAACAGTGTAGGACAGATTTATTGTAGTAAGTGGCTAAATAAATCATTTGTGACCAGTTATTGAGGTGTTCTGTTTCCTTCTAATGATATTGAAAGTGATGTAAAAATCCAAAAGCAAACTGATATATCAATGACACTTTTCTAACCAGATATTTCATTCTAAATTGTATTTGAACATACGAAATGGCCATGGACATGTATACAGTTCTGACATTGTGGTAATTGTATGCTTATGTAAAGAAAAGGTTTTACACATTTTATGCAATTTATTGCAGAGATAGTATGTGACTCTACCTCTCCATGCAGAGTAACCGCTATGTAAACTTTATATAATTAGGAAATTGAGTTCCATTCAAGCGTTACTTTCTGAACTTTGGTGTTCGCTTTTGATATATTGTTGATAAGACCTGATGGCAACCAATCACATTTTTCTACGTATCTAAAACAACAGACCATCTCCTTATTAACACAAAGGAAAATATATAGCTTATTCAATTTTGGTATCTTGATAGATGTCTTGGGGATGCACCTCGTTTTGAATAAATTACATTTCCAAATTTCCATGATTTGTGTACAAAATGGTAAAAGAAATCACCAAAACATCTGGACACAAGATAATAAGCTATATTGAGACTGGCTTGCATAGTTCCTATATTGACCTGAAAAGTCCCTTTGGTGACTTTGGTCCGTTCAAACACTTTTACATGACAAGATGTTATCAATGAATTATATGAATGGATTGCTCTGAAATCTTATATTATATCTGAAACTCAGTGTACATTCTTCACAAAATCAATAGTAACTTAACTTTGTTATACAAAACCTTTACAGCTCCCACACCATTTGTTTGTGATTTTGAACCAGAGAATAAATGTGACCTAAAGAATTTACAAACTGGCACCAATGAGGAATGGGTGAAGGTCAAAGCAAATCTCATAAGCCCTAGCCACACAGATTTCACCACTGACTCAGGTAAATATATTGCACTTCAGAAAAAGTAAATGTTTTTTCTGCACAAAAAGTAGATAATACTTTGGTCTCACACACTCCCCCTCCATGATTATCAACACTTGAATGCTAAGGATCCTTTGGTAGTTGATAAAAAGACAATTGTTTGCTACATTACCTGCTTTTTTCTGTTCCCTATTTAACTGTAATATTGGATTTTCATTCCAGATAAAGGACATGTAATGCAAATTATTGAGGCAAAAAGACCATATTCTGTCTACGCAAGTCTTGGGACTGAATTAAAGAATACAACTGGTCACTGCATATCCTATGCTTTCAAAATTTTTGGAAAGGCAACCCTGACTGTTTTGCAGGTGGATGAGAGATTCACAGGAAATTTAATCTCAAGGGAGACAGGTCCAGTTGCAAAATGGACATTCAGATTTAAACACTTACGAAGTGGTAATAATATGCTTCTCATTAAAGCGTATGTAAAACGTCAAGAGTATGCTGGAGTGATCCTGGATGACGTCACGGTCATGCCCTGCAATGAATTCTGTACGTATTTTATGTATTCTTACAACTGAACCCAGAGCTGCGAATGGCGACAGAGCTACCGGTGCTATTTCTAAAACTTTTTAGGTGCATCTCACCAGATTGTCAGATTGTCAGGTGTGATAAAAATTGGCACTCTATATTTATTGAAATGTAACTCTGTTGTTGTTCACTGCTCAATTTATGTTTGGCTGTACCCAAATATAATTTAACTGATACTAAACATATTATCATAATTTAATCTTCATATACTTTAGCACAATTAAAATAGATGTTACAAATTGGTTTATATTCATGGTTTTCAAATACTAATAAATAAACATCTATTCATCAGTTTTGCTTAGTAGGTCATCAATATGGCATTAACTCTTGGAAACAAGAAACAATTACAACAAACTTTCAACCATTATTGATTTCATTGAAATAATTGTATTTTTATGTGTTTGATATGATATCACCAATATTACATTCGAGCCATCACAGAAGCACCCCTTGTCCACCATTCCAATTATATGAGATTATATGAGATTCCATTTTCTCTCGTCAAATAAAGTTGGGAATAAAGAAAGTCTTGAAAATTCCAATGTCAGCCCCAAAATGTGAATAATGGTATGTATATATATATATATATATATATACATATAGCGCTGATACCATATATATACATATAGCGCTGATACCAGACAAGTCTGTTCGTAGCGCTATGTTCAGGACATGCTTCCTGAAGAGATGGGTTTTCAGTCTGCTCTTAACGGAGGTGACTGAGGTGCTAATCCTAATATCACTAGGGAGAGAGTTCCATAGTCTGGGGCCGACAGATGAAAAGGCCCTGTCGCCCACTGTCTTCAGCCAAGTCTTGGGAACTTGTAGGTGAGTACCATCATTGGATCTCAAGCATCTTTCACCCTGTTTCAGTAGGAGTAAATCATGCAAGTAAGGCGGTGCCTTTCAAGGCCTTCCAAGTTAAGAGAAGGATTTTGAAATCAATTCTGGCATGGACTGGCAACCAGTGTAGTGTAGTTTTGAAGGTATTGTAACTTCTTAATATCAGATCTAGGAAGTCCTGCCATTACCATAGTCAAGAGTGGATGTAACAAAAGCATGGGTTAAAGTTACAGCCGTCTTCTTGTCTAGACACTGTCTGATAGCCGCTATGTTCCTAATGTGGTAGTAGCCCTTCTTGCACATCTTCATGATATGTGCCCTCATGTCCATCTTGGAGTCAAAAGTGATGCCAAGGTCTACTACTGATTCACTAGGTGTGATGTTAGAGTCTCCTACTCTGATAATATCAGGAACACTGCTGCTAGTGGCAATATTGTGCCTGTCAGTACATATTAGCATTTCAGTCTTTCCATCATTTATTTTCATCTTGTTCGAGATCAGGATGTTCCTCACTGACACATTGTTCTAGTTTGTGTCTACAAAGGCTGCAGACAGGTATAGTAATAGTAGAATTACTGACTTCTTCTCATCCAAATCACGCAGGATATCATTTTGCTATGATAGTGCTATGATATTCCTTATATGCTGATTGAAACTTGTTTGTAAGTTCATTCGTTACCATATGAGGGATCAGTTGGTCCGCCACCGTTCTCTCAGTGAGTTTAGAAATATATGTCAGGTTGGAAACTGTTCTGTAGTTCTTTTCAACCAGTTCTAAACCCAGTTTCTTCAGCAATGGCGTGATGATGGCAACTTTCATGTTTTCAGACACTGCTGAGTCAATCAGTGATTTATTGGTCAGGTAGAAGCCATGTGGGATAGGATCCAGCTCACATGACTTTTTTGCTGACTTCTTTACTAGTTTGCGCACATCATTTATGGTCAAAGGGAGGAACCTATCAAGTCGTGATGGACTTTGTGCACTTCTATTGTTCGTAGTGTCACCTGGTGGAGGAGTTATGCAACTAGGAGTGTTGTCCATATCCAGGCGAATTCTTTCAATCTTTTCATGGAAGAATGTATTGAATTTCTCAGCTTGAGTGAATTCACAGTCAGATTGAGGCATTGGTGTGACCTTTGTTTTGTGCATGACTGTATCAATGACTCTAAAAAGCTTTTTAGGTTCATGTTTGTTTTCCTCTACCAGATTAGAGAAGTAGCTGGATTGAGATGACTTCAGCATGGAATTATATTTATTTCTTTGGATGTTATATAATTCTTTATCAATGTGAAGTCCTGTTTTGTTCTTTTTTCTCTTGAGAGACCTTTCCAGCTTTAATTGGTCAGTCACCCATGGCACAGGTTTACGTTGGGTAACCCTGGCATGTTTGAGAGGAGTGTGTTTATCCATAAGTGATGTAAGCTCCTTATCATGTCATGTAGGGAATGTCATGTCATGTAGGGATAGGTGTTCCAGTGATGAGTTGTTACTAGTTAGGGATTTTATGTCATTTCTTACGGATTTAAGATCCAGGCCCCAAAAGTTCCTGTACCTGATTGATTTTTTAGGGGTTTTAGGGGGTGAGATACCAAGGTATATCTTAATCATTTTATGATCAGATATACATTCATTCACTAGATGCCTCTTAAGATATTTGTTTCCCTTGAAAGTGATGATTAGATTAAGGGTATTATCTAACTTATGGTTTGTAGTTTTAATGCATTGTTTAGTATTATGATTTTTAATTCCATGAATGGTTTTGCCTGAAAGGTTAAACCAGGCACGTGAGATAAACTGAAACGTTTCAGAGAGGCTTTTCAGGCCATTCTCAACATGGACCACCACATTTGTTGCATTTTACAATGTGTACCAGCCAGAGCCATCTGGTGGTGAATTGATTGAGTTCAAGACCGAGAGGTCAATACTTTGAGAGGAAAGTTGGGTACAAATATGTTTAAAATATACATGCTCTTTGAGCGCTAGAATGTGAGGTTTCAGATTAAACATACTAGGATTAGATATTATGAGATTATACATTCTATTAGGGAATAGAACTTTATCAATTTTTATAATTTTCTGATTTCAAGACGATTAAGATTTGCTTTTACTGAATGTTGTTTGCATAGGTCTACATTATCAGTTCTATAGTATGGATTTTTTACTTCATTGGTGGACAAAGGTGTTGAGGGTTGAGTCTGTTTTTTATTGTCAAAAATACATACATTCATAAGTTTAATAATGAGCATCAAATATACAATTGCAAACTATAACACTTTTCCGAATGTCACAATTATTATATACTGATAATCATATTCATGTTCATATTTTGACAACTCTGGCCAGTACCATCAGTTAGCAGAAGATTTAAGGCGTGAACTGATTGCGGTTTTTGCTTTTTCAATCGCGTCCTTAGACCCTCTCATATGAGCCAGCTTTACTTGTTTTTCGTCTTGGACCGCATCTTTAAGGAAGATTTTCGCTCCCGTTTTCTTCTCCATGTCTTTCACAATAGCCCCATCCTTGCCGATTATTTTTCCGCCGGCTTCTTTCGGAACAACCATGACTTCTTCAAGAGTTCTTCTTTGAAGAACTTGTAGCCCGTTTGTCAAGAACGTTTGGGCGCGAACCCTGGGCAGGGATGGACGAGGAAGATTTAGAAGATCGAAAAGAGACGACTTTTGCAGGCCTCTTCCTCTAAGAATATTGGAGCTCGGCGGTGGAGACACTGGTTCACATTTATCAGGGATGGCTACTTTGTTCAGAGTCTTTACCAGGGCATCCATCATATTGGAAGTTAATTGTTTATCATCTCCGATCGAGGAGCCGAAGAAAGAATCAATTTCGACATAATAATATCCAGGAAGTCTTATCAGTTGTGATGAAACAGTTCAAAAATGCATACCAAAGATGCATCGAAACTTCTCCGGAAGATGGCGTAGGAGTAAGACACATGACCATAGGACCTTTGGATCTTATCAATTTAAATGCCATCAGGTATTTCAGATATAGTTCATTGTAGTCATACGTGGAGAGAAGAGAAGTGTCTGGTACCACAATTACCACGTTAGCTGTTGCCGCTTTGCCGCACTCCTTGGCCGTGAAGAAGTCATTCTGCTGGCCGTTGTCAGGAACATAGATAAGACATCTTTTAGTGTTCGGATCGTCAGCCATATTTTCCTCCCTTTCCATCACATCACTTGCGGTTGGGAGGTAGGCCTTCAGAACAGATTCCTTCTCTGCAAGAAGAGAGGACGTAGACGTCAGATCAGCAAGGATTATTTCATTCGTCTCCTTAAGCTGGGAAATCTCATCTGCAGCGGCCATTACTTCATTGTTGAGGCTAGTGTTATCAGCGTTCGCTGCTACGTTCAAGGCCAGGAGACATATATACATGTCTATAGATGGGCAATTCGTATCCTACACTAGCAAAAGTCAGCGTATTTAATGTGTTTAGTGTTGGCAGGCAAGATTTAATGTCTTGTCAGTGAATTTCAGCGGGGTTTGAGGTCGCCGTTGAGGTATTTTGACCAGGGTTTATAGGGCCTGGTAGGTTGTTTCTATCTATGTAGATAGAGGGTTGGTTGTATCTACCAGCGATAAATACAGGTTAAGAAATAGTGGTTCTGTACCCTAGATGTATGGAGTCACACTGTTATGTAGTGCTGTCCATATCTACACTACATGATAAACATCTGGTAATTAATATACAGTGGCCTCGAGGGCCAATCGGTGACTGGGCTTACCTGATACACAGGACTTGGTAGGAGACGTCTGTTCTCTCTGGTGGCAAGACACGATCTGCCGGCGGGAGACTCTCTGACGTCCACACTGACTGGCTTCCTAGCTCAGTCAACCGGTTCAATCGCACTACACTCTTACCCGGTTTGAAAGAAGCTGAAATATACTAGAAAAAACTCATACGGACATATACAATAAGAATGTCCCCTAACTGAAGGTTTGAAAGGCACTGAAATGTTATAGAAAAAGTTTTGGATATATACAATAAGAATGTCCCCTAACTGATGCTCACTGGGTCTTAAAAGTCACTAATAACATTTTCTACTTTACAATATTACAGATATTGTAGATCGGTAATAATTATCGATCCTCCGATGACCCTCATGGAAAATAGGTAAACAATAATTCCTAAACACTAACACCATGAATAGAGTTACAAAGAAAAGGCAGGGAAATTATTGATATATGGTTAATACCAACAATATATGTAGATCCTTAATAATTATGGATCCTCTGGTGACCCTCATGGAATATAGGTAAACAAGAAATCGTAAACACTAACACTATAGTTCAAAGAAAAGGCAGCGAAAACTACTTATATATGGTGAATACCAACAAAAATAATCTTATTTCTATGACAATCTGTCACGAAATATCCATGATATATCAAGGTCTGACCACTTTAACATAATGAATTAAGTATTATGTACACCGCTACAATGTTAATAGGATATATTAGGAAGCGAATACTTCCTTGAGGACATTAGTAATTAACGATATGACCTAAACTTGTTTAAAATTGACCATATAATTCTTCTGCATTATGTCGTGCAGCTCGCAAAATTATCGATGGAGATACAGATTTAATTTTGGCTATTTGTCTAGCAATGTGAATGATATTCCATGGATGATTTGGTGATTTCCTGGAGGGTGGATTCAGGTATGGAGAATCAGTTTCTAACTAGATTTGTTCCAAAGGTAGGTTACTTATAGCAATAGACACCTCTGCATATTTTTCTGAATTTGCCTGAAGTACATTGGCAGAAAAGGAAAATTTTGCGAGGGGATAGCAGCCCAGCCACAATTCTAGGTCATCATTGGAGCCTATAAATGAATGAATCTGTAGGGGATGGTACTTCCAAATATACTTGTTTAGTATGGCAAGCAAGTCAGATATGATCACGTGGGATGGTTGTTCAGGATCTCCACGACAGTGGATGATAATAGGCTTATCATACTTATCATGAGACCAGTTCGTGTAGATTTTGTTGTGGTTACCTTTTGGCTTTGTTCAATCTCGCTCAAATTGCTACAGCCCATTTTATTGAGAAGTTTGTCAAGGTGAAGGTGGCTATCTATTGTTTCAAGGGGTAAGGGAACATGAGATAAAACAATCTGATTTGACCAAGTTACTGGGTCATCCAAAAAAAGTATCATGGTTTGTTGTTGTGGAGACAAATGCTGAATTACGGAAGCCTAGACTTTCCAATGCAGTAAACAAGCTATGGATGTGGGGGGAGATATTGTATGTCAGTGATGCCAAAGTTCCCATAGTTCCCACGTTCAAATAGATGTCAAATTGTTTTCTGCTCAAAGGATAATTTCATTTGTGTTGGAATATAGTGTTTAAAGAGAACAAGCTGTAGTAAATGATCTATGGACTCCAGAACGAAACAACGAGCCAGAAAATGGAGCAGTCCATTACAAAGATATACCCAGTGTTTTAATCGCTCATCTGTTAGTTCGTTATCTTTGCAAGTTGGATGGTTGTCATCCAGAAAACAATGTCCCTTAATGGTTTCACCCCAATACCAGCAACACTTTGTTGGTGACAAATACCAGGGCAAATGATTGCGCTCCATATGTCTTCTCAAGTTTTCTGTTAGATATTGGTGACAAATATTACAATAAGACTTTTTATGTGAGATTTGAAATTCTACTGAAGATTTACTATCAGCTATTTTGGGAATTGGGCTGGATTGATTCTCAAAGACGGTGAGGGGCTCATTCTGACTGGCACAATTTCCAGGTCACATTTATCCATGGAATAATCTACCCTTGTATTAGTTTTGGGATACGTATCAAGTGAAATAACCAAACGATAGTCGGTGTCAAGCTGAGCATACAGAGTAAAAGAAACAACCTGAGTATTGGGATGTGTAGCAACTGGAATAGACAAGCGACAATCTGTGTCTTGCTGAGTGTACTGAATAAAAGGCGTATCCGGAGTAAATAGAGCATCCCGAGCAAAATGAGCATCCGGGGAAAAAAAAGTATCCTGAATAGAACGAACATCCGGGGTAAAGAGAGCATTCTGAGTAGAACGAGCATCCGAGGTAAAGAGAGCATTCTGAGTAAATCAAGCATCCGGGGTAAAGAGAGTATCTTGAGTAATATGAGTCAATGGAGCACTCTGCATAAGAAGATCCGGAGTCAATTGAGCATTCAATTGAGCATAACAACGGGGACAAATCTTTTGTCATCAGCATAGAACCCACATAAACAGGCTTCAGTTTCCTTGTTTCACCAGGAGAAGCTGCCGTATCGAGTCGATAAACAAGATCTCCAACTTGAAAGGTTTTCTGAGCCAGTTTCAGGTCATGTGCGTTTCTGGTATCTTTGTGTCAACCCAATTTTTTCTCTAGAGTGTGCACTTCCCTGAGTCTTTCTGACAATTGTTTGACATACTCAACCAGGTCCAGCGGATCAGAGTTAGATTTTGCCACCCTCATTACCATTTCTAATGGCGTCACAACTTCTCGACCCAGCATCATCATGTCGGCAGTGAATCCAGTGGTTCTATTTTCGGTGGAGCGGATGGCCATTCTTACAAGGGGCAAATACTCATCCCAATGATTCTGTTTTCCACCAAGGAAACAAGGAATGATCTTGAGTAAATCTCAGTTATAACTCTCGACTTGGCCATTGGCAGAAGGTCTATATGGGGTGGTGCAGCTCTTGCGACTACTTCTGCAGTCTGGTCTGGTAAAGGTTGACACTCTAACCACTTGGTAAATTGGTCTACCATAACAAGTACATACTTGTTCTTGCGAGTACTCAATTTTAATGAACCGACTATGTCAATATGTACCCTCTCCATGGGTACACCAGCATGGAAAGATTCCATGGCAGCTTTGGGTTTCACACGGGGCTTCTTGTTTTTGTTACAAATCGCACAAGTCTCTACATACAGTTTGATGTTGCGTCCCATTCTGTACCAAATAAAGGAGTTTTATCTAGGCCCAAGTGTCCAGTTGTTTTGACATCATGACCCAATTCCATGACACTCATTTTCAATGCATCAGGAACTACCAATTTTTGTCTTTTCAATGGTCCATCAATCCATTAATAATACAAGACACCTTGCACCAATTTCAAATGGCTCTTGCAGGACCGAAATGTTTGGTGGCGGGCCCTGAAAGGAACAAATCAAAGTTTGTGGGCTCCTGATCCTGTTCTAACCAAGTGATCAAGGGTCGAAGGTCTGTATCAGCAAGCTGCACATCTCTTACCTTTTCCATATTAATCCATTCCTCATTTTTATTCGCGTCTTCCTCCTCTACGCGCGAGGAATCCAGAACCGTGATGCAACGAACACCAAGAGGAATCACATCATCAACATCCTCTTCAAACCTGGCCCATTGTTCATGACAGCGTTTGCAGTATTTGCAACCATGACAGGGCAAGGAGGACAGATCCTTACTGGCGACATAACATGGACACTTATCTAATGGATCTGGAATTCTGGATAGTGCGTCAGCATTTTGATGGAGTCTTCCAGGACGATGCATAATGTTCATATCAAACTGAGACAATTCTTCAAGCCAACGACACAGCTGACCTTGAGGTTGTTTAAAGCGCATCAACCACACTAAACTATGATGATCGGTTCGGACTGTAAACCTTTTTCCGAGAAGGTAATGGCGGAAGTACCGAGTAAACACCACAAGAGAAAGCAACTCATTCCTGGTCGTACAGTAATTGAGTTGAGCAGGCTTGAGGATGAGGCTGACATAAGCAATTGGCCTAGTAACAGAAGATTGTATTTGAAGTAACTCAGCACCCAGAGAAGTATATGAAGCATCTGTATCCAAAATAAATGGATCATTTGCATTTGGATAAGCAAGCACTGGGGCCGTGACCATCGCCCGTTTAAGAGTCTCAAAAGCATCTTGATGATTGGAGGTCCACACAAAGTTATCGCACTTGTCTTTGCCAGTCAATTTATAGAGAATGTCAGCTTTCTTTGCAAATTTGGAAATGAATTCTCTATGATAGTTCATGAAACCAATAAAACTCTCAACTTCAGTTTTGTTTTGGCGTATGGGCCATTTAAGAACAGTATCTACCTTGGCCTTTTGTATGCTCACTCCATCCTGACTTACAGTGCGACCTAGAAACTCAACTTCAGTGCGAAATAGTTTGCACTTCCTAGGTTTGAGGTTTAGGTGATGTGCCCTGAACTTTTCTAACACCTGTTTAAGGGTCCCTAATGCATCTATAAAGGTTTTCCCTAGAGTGATGCAGTCGTCCAAATATGCAAGCACTTCTTTCCAGAGGAGACCTTTCAGAGATTCATGGCCCACTGGTGAGTAGCCGGCGCATTGCAAAGACCGAAAGCCATACAAACGTGTTCAAATAAGCCATATTTGGTAATGAATGCGGTCTTGTGTCTGTCTCCAGGTTCAATCTCAATCTGCCAGTACCCGGACTGCATATCTAATGAACTGAAGTATTTTGTTCCAGATAATGCATCAAGGCATTCCTCAATCAATGGCAGAGGGAAGGAATCCTTCACAGTACATGCATTCAAACCACGAAAATCAATACAGTAACGTATACTACCATCAGTTATCCGTACCAAAACTGGAGCAGCAGCCCAATCTGAAGTGGAATGTTGAATAACTCCCTGAGACAACATGGACAACAGGTGTTTTTCTTCCTCATCTTGAAAACCAACCAGGGTTCTTCACATGCGTTGGCGAACTGGAGGCGCATTACCAGTATTAATTTGATGTTTAGTGAGTGAGAATCTTCCCAAGTCCAGATTATCTTTTGCGAATACATCGGCAAATTCAATCAACAAATTTTTCAAGCTTAGACATTGATCTGGATCCAGTCTCGGTGCCGCATCATCGTACAGTTTCTGCAAATATTTTGGTACCACTTTGTCTGCATAAGTGGACACATCACTCAACCAACCATCAATATTGTCTTCATCCGAACCTGACAGGACATGTTCTGAAGAATTTCCGGAAACTGCTGAGCTATCGGTTTGACATCGTCTAACAGTTGTTTCCGTAGGGGATTCAGGGATGTTAAACAGTGGAATATCGTCAGGCGGAATGTCCTGATGCAAAACGTCAGACTCAGTAGCAATTCCTATCATCTCCTTTGCCTGTAAGGTAACATGTATAGCACAACTATTTATCAATCAAATCAGGACCCTACTAGTGCCTTTGACAACCACCCTAGGCACACATAATGATGGATTCAGAAGGTATGGTTCAATCATACAGTTCAATTCAGAGGGGCAATCCAGAGTACATTCCGTAACTAGCATGCTATATGGTGGAATCCTCACCTTTGAGCAGAGTTCGGCTCTACAGATTGATATATTCTCACCATAGGCATTCCTTTTCCAGGAAGCAGGAATAATCTCACTATTCAGCACTAATACATTACTAAATCAACTAAGGCCTTATTGGCTTTCAAAAAGTCCAATCCAAGAATACACTTGTCCGCAAATCGAGCAACCAATAAATCATTATGTAATAGCTGTGTACCAATCTGAATAGGCACCATTTTCACGAGAATGGCCTGCATTTGACTAGAGTGACCAACTCCTCTGATGGAAAAAGATTGATCATGCTCATGATTAAGACTCAACTCGGTGAACAATTGTTCATTGATCAGGGTTGCCTGTGAAGCTGTGTCTATAACAGCAGGTATTGTCATAGTCCCTATTTTTATAGAATCAAGCACATTCCAACCTTTATCTTGATTGCTAGCATCTGAAACTCATCACAGCATTCCTTGTTCTGGTTGACAACATGATTATTCACCACATTAGAATCTACGGAATTAGTAGTAGTCTTATCGGTAACCAAAACATTGTTAGACATACAACTAGCAACAAAATTTGTGGGAACATTCCTACTGTCAACTTGTGATACTTTCACATCTTTCATATTCATGAATACCGGCTGGCCTACTTGCTCCGGGGTGGGGGTGTGGCCTGTTGACCCACCCTGTGGTAGTTTAAACCTCGATTTGGACTGCAAGGTGGTGATTTGGCAGATTGTTTTTTCTTCAGACAATCCCTCTCATGATGCCCAATTTCCTCACAGTAAATGCATCTGGATTTAATTGGACTTCTCGTCGGCGAAGAGGGTTATCGTTGGTCTGCACGTTTTTTCCTACACTCCCGCTCAATGTGGCCGGTATCCTGACAGTAAAAGCAACGGATATCTTGCCTCAGTGGAGAGGTTGATGGTGACCTGTTAGATTGCCTAGCCATCCGATACACTAGTCCCTTCAGCTCATCAGATTCCTGCCTGCTAGGACTAGAACCAAGACAAGCTCTATCCCTATAAGGAGAGCTTGATTGTCCACGTGATAATTCTCGGGAACTCTGTTGTGTCAATGATGGTGAACTTGCAACTCTAACAGCAAGGTCATGATCTTGAAAGGATACTTGCCTGGAGGCCAAATTAACAGTCTTTCCCCGTATTGTTTTTTGGTTTGTTATACTATCTTTTAATTTGGCTAATGCTTTATGAATGGTTTTAGGTTTCTTATAGAATGAAGCCATGGCAGCTGCTAGTTTATCTCTAGTACCTCGAAGGAATAATTGTACCGCCATATCTTATACGGTCTTATTGCTACTACCTTTGAAAGCAATGATTGATGTTCTATATACCTGTTCAGCAAACTCATCAATGTCTTCTTCCACTCCCTGTTTCATGTCTTGTAGTTCCTGTCTCTTGTCCAAAGGCCGTTCAATTTGACAGTAACGAGTCTTCAAGCATTTCAATAATCTTGAATACTGATTTGTTTCGGATCTACGCCTGTCTCTGACAAAGTTGATTGCCTTCTCCTTCAGGCATTCCTTAAGTCTGTGTAGTTTCAATTTCTTGGACCACTTATACTGTTCGATAGATAAAACCATGCCAATCAGCAGGATTACCTGTAAACGTTGGAAGCTTGGCTGGTGGAGGGGATCTGAGAGGTCTATGATGACGTCTTCCCACGAATTCTGTCTCGATTCCGTGACCTACTCTGATTCAGATGATCACGATCATGATCATTATCTGAATGAGAATTGATGGATGGATCAGAGCTTGTGTCCCTGTCGGGGGATATATCAGAACTAGCAGAGTCAGAAGAAGTGGAATCTGATGAAGATGTACTGGGGGATCTACGTCTATTTTTATGAAGGCATCTATGTCTATATGGATAGGTTCTATTGCCTTGTGGGGCTGGAGCAGAAGCATGAATAGGCGATACCATAGATGGCAGTGGCAACACAGACCCAGGTGGAGCCCCTGATGGAAGCATAGGGGGAGCCACAGGTATGGTTTGAGAAGGCAACTGAGAAATAGGCAGTGGTGGAAAGGGAGGTGGAAAGTAAGAATGAAACCATGGTGGTGGTACTGAACTGAATTGTGGAACAGGTGTGGTAGGTGGAACAGATGTTATAAATTGAGTCGATTGCACTGCCGGACAATGTTGAGTAGCTGGAGTAGTCTGAGCAGCTGAATTGGGAGGAGCAGTTGGAATGTGCTGAGCAGTTGGGATATGCTGAGCAGCTGAAACAGTTTGAGTAGCTGTAATAGGTTGGGTAGAATGAGCAGTGCTAGTTATAGTTGCCAAGGGAATAGGCATATGAGACCCCCTGGACAATAGAGGTCTATCAGATTTAATGGTGGATCTATGAGAAGGCATGGAAATATCAGCAGTCCGACTAGGTATAGGAGGTGGAGTAGGTCTTTCTGACTTTTGAATTACTGGACGAATTTGCAAGTAAGAGAATTTAGGATATGTGGGAATATAAAGGGAAAAACTGGGTTTCTGTTCTGTAGCGGAAGCATGCATAGACTGATTCTGGTGTATATTCAGAATGTCTTCCAAAATATGGAGTGGCCAGATGTGTTAGTCTTCTAGCTGCGATCTCTCTTTCCCTCGCCAGTTCCCCTCTAAACCTGACTTCCTGTAACTGCCTATCCTTCTCAAATGTCCTCTCATAATCAATTTGCTTCTGATATTCCAGCATATTCATCTCTAATTGTTGTGCAAAGTGTTTTTCCTGAGCCGGTAATTCTTTCATAAAACAGTCCATTTGTTCATCTAATTGTCTTTCCCTAAAAGCTTCTTCCTTTCTCAATCTCTCCTTCCACTGTGTAGAATTAACCGTATAATTCTCATGTTGAAAGGAATGAGAAGAATGAGTAGAAGGTGAATCTGTATGAACACTACCTGTTGAAAGTGGACCTTCAGGTTCCATATCTGGATTTTGTAAAGTAACAAGTCCAGTTCTAATCCATTCATTCCATGTAACAGCTGGAATATTTGTAGCTGTAACAAGAGGCAACATAGAAATTGCACTTCTTTCAGTAAACTGACTTCTGAGGTCAATGATTGCTTGACCTCTTTTTTAACCAATGCCATGTAAGGATTTGAGATCCTCTAGTGCAGCAGTATACAAATTCAATGGTTGAGTCATCTTTGAACAGTAACAATTTCAAACAATATCTTCAACAAAAGTTAGTTACAATTAACAAATATAGTTGTTGTATATTTTAGAATATATGGGTGTTATGTAAAGAATAGTAAGGTATGATAATGATAATACAATATTAACACACAATCAGTCAATCAATACAAATATAATCAGCTAAATATCACATAAATTGACATTTAAAACAGCATTCAATATAGTTGCAATTAATATACACGTTAGCAAGGACAATTGACAAAATTGACAATATGAAAATTAAACAACTTTTTAATTCAGTCCCAAAAATTTAAATGACTAAATAGCAAACAATGATTTGCTAGAAATTTGGCATTTCCATTTCAGCACTGACTAGAATCTGACATAACACTCATTGACACAATTTTCAAGTGAAGTGAAGCCATGTGTTTCCCTTTTTCCTTGTTTTAAGTTAAACTGGAAACACAGGTAATTCATTTCATTGCAGCCAAAATGTGAACAATAAGTTATGGACGAATTTGCAATATAATGATTGTTACTCATGAATGTATATATTAAAGTTATTTGGCTAAAATATATGTATATATATATATATATATATGTATATACATGATTTACTCCTACTGAAACAGGGTGAAAGATGCTTGAGATCCAATGATGGTACTCACCTACAAGTTCCCAAGATTTGGCTGAAGACAGTGGGCGACAGGGCCTTTTCATCTGTCGGCCCCAGACTATGGAACTCTCTCCCTAGTGATATTAGGACTAGCACCTCAGTCACCTCCTTTAAGAGCAGACTGAAAACTCATCTCTTCAGGAAGCATGTCCTGAACATAGCGCTATGAACAGACTTGTCTGGTATCAGCGCTATATATATATATATATATATATATATATATATATATATATATATATATATATATATAATAATAATAATAATAATAAAATTTGTATAGCGCTGATACCAGACAAGTCCTTTTCATATATATATATATATATATATATATATATATATATATATATATATATATATATATATATATATATATATATATATATATATATATATATATATATATATATATTTATATATATATATATATATATATATATATATATATATATATACATATAATTTAGCCAAATAACTTTAATTTATAGTATTTTTATTTAACTTAATTTTAGATAGAGAATGTCGAAAAACTAGGAATGGAATGGAATACCAAGGAACAATGTCAGTATCCATAAGTCAGCTTTCCTGTACCAATTGGACAAATGTGATTGGTTCGGAGTATGAGGAGGGGTTAACTTATCTTGGATATTTGCTACCTGATCATAATTATTGTAGAGCAGTCAATTTTTATGGAGACCCTATTGGTAATCCAGTTTGTCCTATTTTGATATCTGGTGCATTGGATTTCGAGTTTTGTGCCATCCCTTACTGTGGTAATTGCCTTTTGTTCATTAAAAATGGAAAATTAATCTCTGAGAAGGCAAATATTATATTGACAAGTATATTTATAGTCTAATGAAAGTTGTCTGTTTGGCACTCAAAATACTAAAAATTTCATAATTCATATGTTAAATTTATGTTTCCCTCGAATTTGACATCAACATAACAACACAACAGAGGATCCATAGTTCATGCAGTATCTCATGCTGTGTGTCATGCAATGCATCATGCAGTGCATCATGCAGTGTCATGTTGTGTTTCTTGGAGTGTGTCATGCAGTGCATCATGCAGTGTCATGTTGTGTGTCTTGGAGTGTGTCATGCAGTGCGTCATAATGAGTCATGCAGTGCATCATACAGAGCATCATGTGATGTTCACACGTACATCAGATTTGTGATGTCTTCACAGTCAAAGTGCAGAAAAATCGAATTTGACATCAATTTGGCGTCAATTTACCCAAGGACATTACTGCGGACAACAAAACCATACAAAAACACCTAGAATGGACACTGAAGTGAGCAAAAATAAAATATGCACTGCATTGCACGGTGAAATATGCACTGCATTGCATCGTGCGCTGTGACGTACTGCATGATACACTGCACATATGGAAACAGTGCTTTCATCTTCCCACTGATTTCAGAAACCGCATCATCAAACATCAGAGAAATTTTTCAGCACATCTTAATAATAATAATAATAAAATGAGTGTCAAGCATACATCCAGTTTGTTGACCAATCATGGCCATCAAGACAATGATGGTAGACAATGACAATTATTTTGATCAATTAAGGAGCAGATCAAAAAAACAAATTAATTTAAAACATCAAGAATTATAGTATATAGTTATAAGCATAACTATTCACAATAAATATGTATTTACATTGTCATGCAAAACTTGAATTTTATTGGAAACAATACATCATATTCACCACAAAATAAAAATCCTTATATTCCATATGCCAAATTATCAGTTGACTGACTTAATTATTTCTCTTATGGTTATTATTATAAGTTGCAAAGAATTGAATGGCACTTTGATCAAATGTTTAAAAATGTTTCTTTTTAATTTCAAGAATGTGAAGATCATATGTCCAGGTGCAAACACAGTGGCAAGTGTATTCCAAATGAGTTTCTGTGTGATGGCTATATTGACTGTCGTGATAGGTCAGATGAAAGAGAATATTGTGGTAAGATCACATTTCAGAAATCATAATGATAAAATGTTTTTTCAAGAGATTTAGAAAAATTTATAATTTTATTTTTAAATATCTGAATTTACTGAGGCACTAAATGACCTAAACGGTTGATGTGCCTTTAAGCCAGCATCCATTCATTCAATATAATGTTGCTATTGTATACTTTGCCACTATTGATGTATGAAGATATTTGTACCTATACTGAGCTTTTATATTCAATTAGACCTTGATATTGGCAGTTTCAGTAGGTGCATTGCTGTGTTGCTGTCAATTAAGCACTGAATTAAATGAATTATTTGGTTTATTGCATGTTGTATAATAGTTTATTGCAGGCCACTCTAAGGTTCTTGTATACATATGTTTGTAATAATGCATTGTTGATCAATATGCAACATGAGTGTGATCTCATTCCAATCAAGCCTACAGATGCTTCAAAACTACATTTATTCACATGTTTGGTCAAACTCGCCAGTAAATTACTCTAACAGAGGTAGTCTAGTCAGTTTGAGGTGGACTACTTCTGTTCAGCAGAGTAAAGGTAAATTTGATTGGGCCAGTACGTTTACTAGTAAGATTGTTTTTCTTTTCAGTTCTCCCTTGGTCTGGTTAATTTTGCCAGTGTGACTGGGGAATAATGTACTTGTAAATATCCATTTCAGAGAAATTCCGTAGTATATCCTGCTCATTTGGAGATAAGTTCATGTGTGGCTACAATAAAACAGATGGTTATTCTCTCAGGCTAAAATGGTCCCAATTCAATGTTGCTCATGCAGATTATGAAAAGGTCCTTGGAAAAAGTAAGTTTTCTTTCTGGGTAGATATTGTGTACATCTGTACAATGCAGTAAGGAATGATGATTAGCTAATTGTACAAAGACAAGTATAAGTTTTCTTCACATATGATATTCTTCACAACCATGAACAATGACGGAAAGCTTTGGAGAACTTTTATACACATATTATAATTTAACCAAACAGAGGAGATAGGATATCTATTTTTATAGAAATTGGCTTCTAAAGCATTGGCTTCTAAAGCACTTATCATTACCTATTTTTTACAGGAGGTGAAACCTACATGAAAATTGACTTAGAAAATGGCGTCAATGGAGAAAAAGCATTTTTTTTGTCTCCAGAAATTGATAAAACAGTGTCGTGTATAAAATTTACCCACATGTTCCAACTTGAGGACAGGCTTCCATCTGAAGCAGCTCTTAGTGTGTATAAAGTCAGTGGTGCCAAACACATGACAAGATCAACACTATGGCGAACAGAGGAGTCAAGCAAAGGTACCATAACCCTACAGGTGTCCTCCCCCTTCCCCTACCATATTCAGTTTGAGGGAGTTCGTGGTAGTTCTGCTGACACAGTCATTGCTATATCAAAAGTAGATTTCACGGGCGCTCCTTGTCAAGGTGAGATTTTTTCCAAATTGCAAATTCCATCAAACATTTTTCTGAGGTAGAGTTACAGATGTAACTTACAGAGTTTACATTAGATATTTGCACTTGTAAATATTTGCATCTGTTGTAGATATTTGCATCTGTTGTAGATATTTGCATTTATTGTAGATATTTGCATCTGTTGTAGATATTTGCATTTATTGTAGATATTTGCATCTGTTGTAGATATTTGCATCTGTTGTAGATATTTGCATTTATTGAAGATAATTACATCTGTTGAAGATATTTATATCTGTTGTAGATATTTGCATTTATTATCGATATTTGCATTTATTATCGATATTTGCATTTATTATCGATATTTGCATTTATTGTCGCTATTTGCATTTATTGTCGATATTTGCATTTATTGTCGCTATTTGCATTTATTGTCGATATTTGCATTTATTATCGATATTTGCATCTGTTGTAGATATTTGCTTCTATTGTAGATTTATACATTAGATATGCATTATAGCATTATATTGTCAGAAATCCTGAAAGTAATGAATCCGCAAAGCATTTGATGTTGATTGGAATTTATTTAAATTCAACCTGTCCCATGTTTGCACATATGAATACATCTGAAGATTTACAATATTAGCAAATTATATATACCAGAAAAAAGATGTTTGGATAAGGTGTATTAAAGTATCAACAATTTATTTGTTATTTTTTTTTTTAACTGAACTGGGTTTTTTGTATTATGTTTATTCTGTTCCTCTCATATCTCTAATTCATATAGTTCTTTTGTTTTTTTACAGTAGATTTATGTGATAACTGCAATTCCTCAGAACTGGTGCATCCTAAACGTAAGGATATGTCTTTTTCTCAAATCATATTTTTCCATGTGTGTTATCATGCAATACATCTGGTTGCATTTGTGTGTTTTTGTACATATTAATACTTTCATTTCTCCGATATATTTTCAGAAATATCAGTGAATTGTTCATTCAATCAACATCTCTGCGGTTATGAAGTTTTCTCAAGTTTCTCTTATTTTTCTTGGATAATAGCTGAAGAAACTAATTTTATTGGTTAGTTATTCCTAACAGAACAGAATGGAAAGTTTCTATATTATCCCTTCAAATCATTATATAAAAGGTTAATTCAACAAAAAATTGATTGCTTCTTGGACAGTTGTCATGCACAGTTTTGTTTTCTATTTTTTTCCAGATGACGCACCAAGAGTGTCAAGCATGAATTGCTCAAAATCTTATCATACACCATCAGGGATTATCAAATCTCCAGATTATCCTTACAATTATGGAGATAACAAAGATTGTACATATGACATAATTCTACCAAAAGGGAGCCAAATAGTTATAACATTCCTGTTCATAGAAATCGAAGAAATGACTTTCTGCCAATGGGATTGGGTACAGGTGTGCTTCATAATTATATCAATTTATTGAATATTAACTATCAATAACTTGAATGAATGAATCAATGAATGAATAAACAAATGAATGAATGAACAAACAAATGAATGAACAAATGAATGATTGAATTCTTAACGGCACATCAACATTTTCATTGCCATTGAGGGATGTATTAAAAACCATTGTGAATATGGATGAATTATAACTTTGATGACTATTATGCGGCCTAATGCCTAAGGCCATGGCGTACCTGGTTAGAGGGGGGTTTATAAGCAACAAGTCCTCTGTAATGATCCAAAGTTGGTGGGTTTGATTCCTGGCATTTTCGATAGTAAGTCAAGGACCTGCGACTCGACAATTCAGTGCCTTAATTAGGTGTTGTCATGATATGATTGAAACAATGTTGAAAGTGACGTGAACCCCAAAATAGACATCCAATTGATATCATTAAAGATACAAAATAACATGTCAGGAACTAAATATTGTAAGGATCTAAATGTTGTAAAGATTTAAATATTGATTGTTTTATCAATAAATCCTCAAATTGATTGTTTTATCAATATGTCCTTTGATATTTACTTATATAATAATTTTACCAATATTTTCATTTCAAGATCGCTACACACAATGGGGACTACATTTCTAAAAAGATCTGTGGAAATGACCTCCCAGAACCAATTACTGTAAGCGATAATGTGACGATCACATTCCATGCAGATGTGTCACATTCAGAAAAAGGCTTTATCATTAGATATGAAAGTAATACAGACACATTTGAAGGTAGGTTGTATTTATATTATGCTATGTTTATGTTGTGTTCTGTTATGTTATGTTATATAATTAAGATGTAATATGATATGGGCATGCTATATGCAGTTCCTGTAACATGATTTTAAAAGAAATGAAAATCCTCTGTAAATCACATTTGGAAATGAATTATGAATAGTTGGAAAAAAGTGACTACAATTGCCATAGTAAACAATAAATTGAAGGATATATTGATTGACATATCAAACGATGATACATATTTTTTATTTGTTGGTATATTTTATAGTTATTGATATGATTTATAATATATTATACAGTTATTGATATATTTTATATTTATTGATACATTATATATCAATTAAGACCCTCTGCTATGTATTTCAGTTAATGCCATGTTGGCAGCTAGTTTCATGGGAGAACAAATTGTTAGGACGGTTGAGAGTTTCATTATATCTCCTCTGATCACAGCTGTCTCCCACAGCTGCTTGACATTCAGATTGTTTGTCCGCAGCCAGACTCAGGTAATACTAGAATCCAATGAAACGAGCCAGCTTTTGATGGACATAAAAGTTGATGCAGGTCCTTTGTGGAATGACATCAGACTGGACCTCCCACGTGGTACTTACAGAGCTTTGTGGAGAAACCAGTACAGGTATAATGGACTTCCGTGGACTGTGGAATCCTTCACTGCCGCAGTCGATGATATCATCATTTATCCAACTACCTGCTCTTCACTGAAATGTTAGTACACTCTATATATTATTTCTAACATATTCTTGGAAAATTGATCTTTGGGGTTCTGTGAGGTTTTTGTAAACCCACTGGCAACTTACCATTTTTAATACATGAAGTTACAGATGTCACTCATTTATGCAATATATAGATGATACTGTTACGTATAGTCTGACTTGGGGGAATATGAAGTATAAGGGAATACTCGCTTGCTGTGAGATCGGGCCTAGCTAGCTGCCTATCATACCTACTCTAGATATAAGAATCACTGCAGAGACAGATATACGTGCGTACAAGAATCACTTTATTGGGTGTACAACAACATACATGGGCAGACTAGCCTAAGCATGACATCAGTGAGATGCTGATGAGTGAGACATCGATAGGATCGCTCCAGGGCATATAGCCCAATATAAGATAACGCCGGTTTGGCAACAGTATTCTGGTCAGGAATCTGATTGGCGTGGACCGTATAGCATAGAGAATACTGCGCGCTGATTTGGCCCCTTAAGTAGGTACATGTCTGGATCCATAATGAATCTGACCCATAATGCTCATCCCTGATTGGTGCTTTGATCCTCTCTGCATCAGTGGTCATCTGGAGTATGAGGTAATCAGAGAGCATGCGTAATGTCACTCATATGCGTCATCTATATTGTCTATGATATTGTCTATGAAATGCGTTTAGGACTCTGACAAATGATCAATCTGTGTCCCACAATACTACTCGTTAATATGAAAGAAAATATTTGATTTTTTTTGCGATGATGATGATGATGATGATGATGATGATGATGATGATGATGATGATGATGGTGATGATGATGATGATGATGATGATGATGATGATGATTGTAGATTCCTCGATGGACATGTCATGCAGTTTTGACCATCCAGACTTATGTGCATATAAGCAAGTTCCTGAAAAGCACAAAGATGGTACAATAGCAAACCTCCATAGATGGATGAGAGTTCTAAGAGGAGAGGGTTAGTATTCTCACCCCCCAAAAAAAAAAAAAAAAAAAAATAAAATAAAAAATTAAAAAAATTATTCATAAAAACACACAAACTATTTACTGCAATAATTGAAAAAAATCTCCGACAGATACGGGTCAGATGAGAAGCGGATAGAAACTGGATAACATGGATAACATTTAGCCTGTAGGACGCATGGATGACATTTAGCCTGTCAAAAATACTGCTATGTTATTAAATATATATTTTGATGAAAAAAGATGTAGTAAATCATTATTTTTAGCTGATATCAATGATTGCTGATGGTTTGCAACATTTTCAGATCATTACATGGCGGTACCATTGACAGCAATGGATGTAGCTTCTCTCAGCTCCCCTCCTGCCATCCTTGGAGGTGATGCCTGTATCTGGGTGTCTCTTGTGTGTGAAAGATGTGACAGCATATTTGAATATAGACCCACACTGGATGCATACCTCATCAAAGACCAGGCTATCATACAAAAAATCTATTTAGATGGCTTGATTAATTATCACATAGCACGGCGTAAAATTAGCCTGAGAGGCTACGGAGTTTATCATTTAAGATTCAGACCACATGTTGTAAGACGTCCGCTGAGAGGCATATTCTACATAACAAACATCACACAGGCCAGTGGGGAAGGTTGTTTAGAGCCAGGTAAAGTAAAATATAAAAAAATGTAAATTAAAATAATTGGGTTAGGTATTTTCTCTTTATTACAAACTGGCATGCCATCTTATCCTTATTGTATGAACTTTGTAGATAGCAATGTGTTGCTGGCGTCGCCTGAAGATTTTAATCCCCGGATATATGGTTTCCAAACAAGAGCGGAAGACACAGAGGGATTTAGAAATAAACATATGACTGGTAGCTATTCAAATAGTTATGGCAGCGATTCACATGTCTATGGCAGCTTTTCATATGGAAGTTCTTCATCTAATTATGGAAGCTATTCTGATCACAGTAGCTTTTCTGGAAGCGTTCAAGATGAAGATGAAACATCTTTTATCGGGATTGGTGAATTAGATTACAACACAACATCTATAGAACTAAATGGTATTTGAAACATCCAATCTTTTTTGTTAATTTATGAAAATAACATTATAATTAACTATGAAAAGGTCTGTTAAACGTTTCTTTATCATATACTATTTGATTTCCGAGGGTAATGATATGAATGAATGTCAACAGGGCCTTCATTACTCAGTACTAGTTATATCCCGCTCTCAGTCTTCATGCTAAACGTCAAGTGTCTGTTTCTTCATCGAGTGTCTCTTTCATACATTTCATACTATCATACTTTAGTTAATGATAATAATAATAATGAATATAATCAGTATCAATATTATCTTTCTGTAAATATGTACTTAATAATTTCCATTCATTTGTTTATAATTGTACAAACTATTTATTGGCCATGTGCGGCCATATCTATCTGTCGTTCTGTCTGTCTCTCTGTTTGAACGTATAAAACATATTACTCTTCATATCTCATATAGTACATTTGTCATCATGATCAGGTCTTGTGACAAATTTGCCTTCATAATAACGAAATCAAACACATGCTATCTGAACCTCTATTTCAGGAAGTACAAATATCAGTGTGGATGCAGAGGTGGAAATGCTAAGTTCAACTCCTATAATCTTTGACACTACTACATTTGGCTATGAGGATGAGGATGAATATGAAAGGTATACTGGTATGTTTAGCACAGAGACACAAACAGTGCAAAATGAAAGGGGTTCTTACTCAACATTAGCTGAGGGAAATGAGGCCAGATATCAGGGGTCAACCATGGGCACATATGTGGCCCAAGAGGACATGGAATTCAATCAAACAGAGGAAGTGCTTGAAGAAGGAGGTAGGACTATCACACCTCCCTACAATTGGCCAGAACCTGTCCCCACCTTACAGCCTACTGTGATTGATGCTTTACGATGGTGGGATGAGATAGACGCAAACCAACTGATACACGATGAAGGTAGGCTGGAAAAAGAAAATCACAAAACACAACATGATTTAAAACCTTAATTAACTTTAGTAGAAATAATATTTTAAAATACATTTTACTTGCTGAAAAATGTTAAGTTCTTTAAATCTGGAAAAAAAGCCAGAAACCACCTGACTTACAGTAGACAAGTTATGATGATAATTCTTTTCACTTGGAAATATATGTCAAAAATGAGACATTATTAACTTACTCTGACGCACTTAACAATTCTGGTAGTAACCACATGATGTTTTTATTTACAGCACCCTCTTTCTCTCCTGGGCAGATAATGTCTGGATAATGGATAATTTCCAATTGTATTGCCTTTTATATACATTCCATTATAATCTCTATACGATGACATAGATTCTTTAAAAGAAATTGGCGTCATTTTCAACCTCCATTCAGCCAAAGAAGCACATAGATTTTAGTATAGAAACACCTTTAGAACATAGTTGGAAATATTAATCTCCCTGTTTCGCTTATGGCCTTTCTTAAGTGAAAAAAAGATCATGCAATGAAATCGTTTTGGTAAAATGCATGAAACATGTGCTCACTAAACGTATACATAGTGTTTAGAACTTGTCTTTTTAAGCCTAAATTGTCCAGATGATTTTTTTAGACAGAAACAAGACAAAAAACATGTTAAGTAGTGAATTAAAGATTGACACACTTTCCTTTCTTGGCTGCTCCTAAATTCCAAATAGGTTTCTTTCTTTTTCTAATTTGTCTTTGAAAGGCTACCGTTATCAACGTTTTTGCAAGAGGTAAATGAGATATTTATTCTTTATATCTATTCAACGTGATACACCAAGTTTCAATTTATCCAGGAACGTCCATGGAATTAACAATGTCCGAAGTTTACCAGAGCATGGGGCATCAGATATCTGACTTGGTGTATGAGTGAGTACCATTTATATACAGCTACAGCTGATGGCAACAGAGCTGTGGACGACAAGAGACCTGCGGTTCCATTTTCAAAGTGACTTAAGTGAATCTGCATTTTTTTAAATATTTTCATTAGATTGTTTTCAGATACATTAATGTGCCAACAGCATCAACTTATGTGATAAACAAGTGCAATCAATTGATAAACTGAACTGCAGCTCTGTACAACTACCCTCAATAATGGGAAACTGCAGCTCTATTGTTCTCCGTAGCTCTGTTGTTCTCTTCAACTCTGTTGTTCTCTTCAACTCTGTTGTTCTCTTCAACTCTGTTGTTCTTTTCAACTCTGTTGTTCTCCGCAGCTCTTTTGTTCTCCATGGCTTTGTTGTTCTCTGCAGCTCTGTTGTTCTTTTCAACTCTGTTGTTCTCTTCAACTCTGTTGTTCTCTTCAACTCTGTTGTTCTCTTCAACTCTGTTGTTCTTTTCAACTCTGTTGTTCTCCGCAGCTCTTTTGTTCTCCATAGCTTTGTTGTTCTCCGCAGCTCTTTTGTTCTCCATAGCTCTGTTTTTCTTTGCAGCTCTGTTGCTCTTTGCAGCTCTGTTGCTCTTTGCAGCTCTGTTGTTCTCCACAGCTCTGTTGTTCTTCACAGCTCTGTTGTTCTCTGCAGCTCTGTTGTTCTCCGCAGCTCTGTTGTTCTCTGCAGCTCTGTTGTTCTCCACAGCTCTGTTGTTCTTCACAGCTCTGTTGTTCTCCGCAGCTCTGTTGTTCTCCGCAGCTCTGTTGTTCTCTGCAGCTCTTTTGTTCTCCATAGCTTTGTTGTTCTTTGCAGCTCTGTTGTCCTCCATAGCTCTGTTTTTCTTTGCAGCTCTGTTGCTCTTTGCAGCTCTGTTGCTCTTTGCAGCTCTGTTGCTCTTTGCAGCTCTGTTGTTCTCCATAGCTTTGTTGTTCTTTGCAGCTCTGTTGCTCTTTGCAGCTCTGTTGCTCTTTGCAGCTCTGTTGCTCTTTGCAGCTCTGTTGCTCTTTGCAGCTCTGTTGTTCTCCACAGCTCTGTTGTTCTTCACAGCTCTGTTGTTCTCTGCAGCTCTGTTGCTCTTTGCAGCTCTGTTGCTCTTTGCAGCTCTGTTGTTCTCCATAGCTTTGTTGTTCTTTGCAGCTCTGTTGCTCTTTGCAGCTCTGTTGCTCTTTGCAGCTCTGTTGCTCTTTGCAGCTCTGTTGCTCTTTGCAGCTCTGTTGTTCTCCACAGCTCTGTTGTTCTTCACAGCTCTGTTGTTCTCTGCAGCTCTGTTGTTCTCCGCAGCTCTGTTGTTCTCTGCAGCTCTGTTGTTTTCCATGGCTCTGTTGTTTTCCATGGCTCTGTTGTTCTCTGCAGCTCTGCTATTCTCTGCAGCTCTGTTGTTCTCTGCAGCTCTGTTGTTCTTTGCAGCTCTGTTGTTCTTTGCAGTCTCTGTTGTCATGTCATGATACCTGAGTACACAATATTTGATAGGAATTGTGTTGATTATTTTTTCTTTGTAACTGTTGACAAGTGAAACCTTTACAAATATGTTGTTCCAGGTGCACTTTTGAAGGAAAGAAGTGCGACAATAAATATCTGAAAAATAAGATAACAGACATGGGACATTGTGTCACTTACAATGGTGACATTGACAATAGATTCAATGTTAGTAAATCAGGTAGGTAAATCAATAGTGTCAATGTTCTATATATCACAGGTTTATGGGCAAAATGATGCAGGAAGTAACTGGCAATATATTATGCAGGAAAGTCAGACTCTCTGTACTCAATGTTAGAAAACTCACTTCCTTTGATATCCTCTGATACCCATAACTGATTGTCCATAAAATGTTTTATTCGTTTCTGGAAAAGCTTTTGAAAAGGAAATAGTTTTCAATCCCATTCACTACAAACTACTAAACAGATGTAAGTAAGATTGCAAATGGATAAAATGTCATATATAAATAATTGTGATTTTGATTGCCATTTAAATTGTTGTTGGTTTGTTTACATTCCAAACACACCAATGGTACAATTCCCCTTTTGACTTACATAACGTTCTTTTATCCACTTTTATCCACATGTTACATTATTCAATCCTCTAGATGACAATTGAAGCCAGTATTGGGGTGTCATTCATACAACATTCCAAATTTGAATTAGTAAAAAATCATTTCAGGTAGTGGCTTTGGAGTGAGCTTCACATTAAATATTGAAGAATATGAATATATCAAAGGTCCCAACCCAGATGCTGGTATCAAGGTAAGTCTAAAAACGTGTCTGTACTCATTTTCAACTGTCCCCTTTAATTTGTTAAAATTATCATAAATAAACAAGCAAGCTTTGATTGTGAAATTCATTCATACAATATATAAAGATTCATATTATTTTCTATTATATAAATAGATACCTCAATGATCCGAGTTAAGCCAGCGGAATAGTGTCATTTATTATCCTGCTGATCCCTACATTTGAACCATGAGCTGTCTGCAAACCAAATCATAAGAAAAGGTTTGATCTCAGCCATGTGTCTATATATATATATATATATATATATATATATAGTATTATTATATGTATAAACTAAGAGCATGACAAGTCTTGCACCACATTTCTGTCAATCTGATGGTTCAAATTAAAAATAGGAAGGTATACATCCCAAAAAATTAAAGGATATGATCCATACATTGCTAAAAGCCATTTTAGATCCTCTAACTTTAACTTATGTGTTCTTATATATTTCTTTCATGGAGTTGAAATTTGTGTTCCAAGAGAAATGAGAAAGAAGCGGTGATTGAGTGATACAGCTTGTAAATAAGATTATTCTCTCAGACATTTACAAATTTCATACCCTCTGGTGTAAAGAACTACAAAGCATTTTGACACCAACTGAGCACACTTCAAGGCCATGACAGTAAAATTGATAAATTTATCCATGGATATTCATTCCTCTAGATGTATGAGACAGCAGGGAGAATCCACAGTGCATTGATTGATGATTAAAAAGACATTTTGTTTTCTATGAAGTATATTGGGTTGAGATCATGCCCAATACAGCAAATGCTGCTCTTAGCACAATTAGTACAAAATAGATCTCTGTACCATGTAACCATATGATATTGTAAATGTTTAGGATTATGGAGCAATGACTTTTGTTCGTATCTAGACCTCAACTCAAAATATAATCGAACCCAGTGTTCCATATCATGAACAATTAGGCATTGAAAATAAGAATTACAAAGATAAATAACATCTTAGAGAGATAACACATCTATAAGTAATATGGAATTATGCTTTATTGAGCTATAAAGCTACATATCATTCAAGTCACACAGAAAACCACACACACTCCGTATTTATCTTAAATATTAATTAAACCTTCGTTAAACATTTAATTGTCAATTACACATAGTTAAACATTAATGTCAAGCATCTCAGATGCGGTTACCTTGGTTACTTGCTGAGGTAACATATTAAATACCTGGTAATTATGAATTATACTGGTACATAGCCCAATCATTGTATGCAATGAAGGCCAGATATAATTATGATTATGATATTAAGACGTAGATGCTTTATTTAATTATTTAGTTATCATTGAGTGTGCATAAGCGGGCAGCGTAATGAATATGATTGATGGGGGGTTGTCGTATGTACTGTAAATAGGCTTGGGACCGCCATTGGCCGGCCGAACATATCTCCTCAGGGGTGAAATGATTGTTGGCAGATTGTGTAACATTCCCGCTCGCAAGGAATGAGTCGAGTAGCGGTTAGGATCGAGTCCCAGGCGGGTTGCGAG
The DNA here is from genome assembly GCA_949316495.1 of Amphiduros pacificus. NCBI lineage: Eukaryota > Metazoa > Annelida > Polychaeta > Phyllodocida > Hesionidae > Amphiduros > Amphiduros pacificus. Next base: position 35,460,002 of record OX439010.1, on the reverse strand, counting down.
CTGTTTTATGATACGATTGAGATAGGATTTCGCCAGGGGGGCTCCGTCGAGCAGAAATAGTGGTGAGTCGGGAGAAAGCCCTGAAGGGGCCCCCGGATTTCGTGAGCGGGGCATGCGAGCGACTCGTGAGCGGAGCATGGTGCGCATCGAACAGTGAGCACAGATCGACGTTCCGCTGCAACCGACAAACTTAGTAAACCCGTATCTGGATGTTTTAGACTTGAAAACTTGGTAGGAAAAGTACTCGACGCCTTCGTGGGTACGGAAGACTACGTCTCTTACCGCTGGAGGGCGAAAGATGAGCTGGTTTGCCTTCGTGTGGTGGTAAACAGCGCAGTACTCGCTGCCACGCAGGCAGGCAAAGAAACCCAAAGTCAGCGCGGCTTGAAGCAATGATGCGTCCGGGGATGCTACGAGTTGGGTACAGAACTGGATGAGAGTCGGGTAAGTGATTGGCATTTTTTGATTTGGGGGTTTAGTGTTATCTAGCAGGGCCCTCAGAGCCAGGGATACCCGGGGGGTGGAGGTAGGAGGGGGTGGGAGGCCGCTGATGACGTGGAGTGAGCGGACTGCTGCAAGATATACAGATACTGAGGCAGGAGATAAAGGTTTTGATCTGGATGGCATGGTGAGGTAGGCTACGTAAGTGAGAATTGTATCTTCGGATGCTGGGGTAGCTACCAAGTCATATTTAGCACAAAATTGTAAAAATAACTTCTGAACCAAGTTGTAAGTTCGCCTCGTATTGTACCTGAGTCCCGCCTGGATGAGGCCCTGGGCCCTGGCCTGGAGCTCTGAAACATAATGATGAACATAATAATACATTAATACACAATATTCTTAGCAATCACATATCGACTGCTATCAGAGCAGGCTTGGTCATGACACTGTCACTGTATGGGTTTATAGTTCTGAATCTACGAAGATCTAGTCTACTTAAGGCATCTGCTGTAGCATTCTCTGCGGAGTAGAGATGTATGGCCTCGTACTGTATGCTGTATGCTGTAATAAAATAATACAACATGCGTATTAAACCCATCATCTTAGGCTCCTTGGCCCGGCCTGCGTTCACGCAGAAACACACTCCCATATTGTCAATGTTCATTAAGACCTGCTTGCCCTTTTACCTGGGGCCAAAGGTAGCTATGGCAAGTACGACCGCGTACAACTCCTTCCAGGCTATAGTTTGCTTGGCCATCCATGAGTTGGGGCCGTCGAAGGTGAGTATGCTCCATGAGTTGTTGTGGAATATGCCACAAGCTGTGTCTGAGGCGTCGGTGAATAATAGTTCTGAGGTGCAGGCGTTGAACTCGATAGGAAACATGCTGACCCCATTGTGGCTCTCAATGCAGTGATGCCACCACTTAATGTCTTTCCTGGCTTGTGCAGTGATATGAAGCTTGTGGTGAAGCTTGTGTGCTCGTTTTGCTAAACGGATTAGCCTACGTGTAAATATTGACCCGTACCTGACTACTCTGGCACAGAAGGTGAGTTTACCCACTAGTGAAAGTAGCTCCCGTTTGGTGCAGGTGTCCTTTAACAGCCAATAATTGGTGAGTGAACGTATCTCTTGAAGTCGAGGGGGTCCTATCGCTAGGGTCCTATCAGGTATATTAATCTCAATACCTAAAAACTCTATGACTTGTGTTGGAAGGACTGTCTTAGTCGGCTGGATTGTAAAACCTGCCTCCTCACAAGTTGAAATGATGATGTCCAGACTTGACTGGCAGGCTTGGGGGGAATCCCCCAGGGTGATGACGTCATCAAGATAATGTAGGGTATCGGGGGACGCCCCCCTGTCCTTATAGATGTAGTCAAGGGCATCTGCATACATGTTAAAAAGTTTAGGTGCAGATCGAAGACCGAAAGGCAGAACCGCCATGTAATAAAATCTAGACTCCTCACCCGGTTTGCCCCACTCGAACCCTAACAGGGGTTGATCCTTAGGGTTCACATATACAGATTGAAACGCTGAAGAAAAATCACACTTTGCAGCCCAGGGGGACTTATATTTGCCTATGAGGGCTACAGCGTCACTGATAGTTACATATCTTAAAGAACAGAAATCCTTGTCTATTCCGTCGTTCACCGAGTCCGTGGTGGGCCAAGACAGGTCGTGTATGACTCTTGTCTTACCTGAAGATTGCTTCTTGAATGCCCCGAGGGGGGAGGTCCTGTAGTCCGTGGGGAGGTCAGCTTCTCGTAGTGGACCTTCTACCCTGCGTAGCAAGACGTTGTCTCTTACGAACTCGTCTACCTTGTGGTGTAGTTCTCTGGCAGACGGCCAGTTTGGAGACTGAAGGGGGGTGCGAGGGCCGTTGTACCCTATGTATACCCCATGCTTACTGTTCATGTATAGTTCATTAGCAAGGGCCCTATCTGGGTAATTTGCTAATGCTCTCCGCCAAAACTCACTACATTGCGCCACTCCTGTTGGTAGAGGCGTGAGGCTGCCCTGCGTGGCTGGGGCCTGCGTGGCTGGGATTGGATCCTGTGCTGGCACATCTCCCTTGTTTGATACATACTTCGTATGGCAGTGACCCCCTGCAGGCTTTGCACTGGTGGATGCGCCTGCATGCCTTGAAATTACACTTAAGCAGGTTCCAGTTATTGCAGATCTCTCTTTGAGCCCCCTTAGGGCTCCCCTTCTTCTGGGACCAAGGCGTCGACCCTGACGGGGCCTGGCTCGACGCCGAGGGCAGAAACGGACATTCCTGAGGAGATACATGATCGAACTCTCTGCACCGCGGGCATCGCGATGCAGAGAGTCTGACCTGCGTAGCATCCAGTGTAGTGGTTATCATGTCCACAGGTACTGATGCGAATCTTACATGATGGCCTCCCATGCTGAGGCGATGCTTCGCGTCCAGTGCAGCAACGGCCGTCCAGTTATATCTTTTACTGTATTCAGATATCCTAGCCCTGTAAGCATTCATATTCTCATACAGATGTACACCATGTACCTTGATCATTAATAGCTCGTATGCATTCCAGGCTTCTAACCATAGAAAAATGTCAGTTATTCGGCGCTTCTGACGCCTAGGGCGGTATCTCACTGAGCCATCGCTGTCCAAGTACGATTGCATGGCACCGTAATCGTCTGACTGTACATTTAAATTTGACAAAAAATCTTCTATTTGTATATATTCCCCTTTCAGGGCTGTCCGAAGGGTTTTTTGGGTACGTTGGCTGTATCACACAGAGCCTTCAAATCTTCTAAACCGTCTGTGTTCCTTATACCGGGTATCCTACCTCCCAGGTCTGGCATTGGCTCACCCTTCCTTACATAGCTGCCAGCGGGTGAGAACGTGGCATCGTTAGTGGCGGGTCCCGGGTACCCAGGTTCCTAGCCCCTTCTGCCTGTACATTAGGTATAGGATCGAACAAACTGGCATCAAAAGGGTCCAACATAAAGGGGGTTACCTGAGGCGGTGGGTCCGTCTGGGTGGTTCCTTCTTGTGGTCACTGCTGGCTGTACTGCTGGCTGTACGGTGTGCTGTACGGTGTGCTGGTATGGTGCTGGATGCTGAGCCTGCGCCCCGGTCGGAGGAGGCAACCTGCCGGCTGGTATGGTAAGTAATTGAGGTTGAAGCTGTCTGGGCGCCATGATGGCTTCCCTGGCTTCCTTGGCTTCGCTGGCTTCCCTGGCTTCCCTGGGCGCCGGTTGGGCTTCTTGGAATGCCTGCTGAGCCATGGTGAGGCTAACTATCTGTGACTGCATGCTCGCCATCTGGTTTTGCATGGTGAGTAGGATCTCAGTCTGCTTTTCTGCCAGGCTCATCGGGGCTTCTGCTGAGCCCTGGGTGGTGGCCTGGCCGGTGGCCTGGCTGGTGGCCGTACCTTTGCCCGTGTTGTGCTCTGAGGTAAGTGTCTCGTCTCTGAACCGGAGTTGGGAGGTCGAGCTGCCCTGTTCCCCTGTGGCAGTCTCGACCTCGGCCTCGACCTCGGCCTCTAGTTGCTGCATGTCGGTTACCCATAGAGGCTGATTCATACATTTCTTCCTGCCGTATGGGCCAGGATGCCCTTTGATAGGGCGCTCGCAGTGGGTGCAAGACTTTTCTGCCATGGATGACCGAGGCTCGGATGACCGAGGCCTTCCGTGCTGCCGAGCCGACTCCCGGCCGGTAACACAGATTTTTTACTGGTCTGATATTAAAAATGTTCACATATAGTTCATAAATGCTAAAAACTCACGTGTATCGTCCTTGTGACTAAAAATGTTCATATTATCCATTATAAAAGGTAAGTCCATATTAAAACAAAAGTCCATTTAAAAACGTGTATATTAAGTTCGTTATAAAATCCACTTTTCTCCTCACGTCTTCACACCATCACAATTCAAATTACAATGACCAGTGGGCAGCCGCCGCCGGCCTTAAGACCCTCGGGGTGGCAGCTGACCCTGAGCTGAGCATTAAGTGACACTACCCGTATATATATGTTCAATCGCTCTAACCTCGGTTAACCCCTTTTTAACCTCTCCATAGATATTTCAAACAGTTTTGCTAAGATTTGATTTCTGTTTAAATATTTATTCAGGTGTACCTGCATGATCAGGATGATATACCACTGATGGATGATCAAGGGTTTGCAGTACAGCCCGCAGTGCATGCCTTTATTGCTGTAAAATACAACATTGTAAGTGCATACAACACATAAGGAATGATGATCTATTCTAGTCTGAATTATTTGTTGTTATTCATTGCAGATAAAGACATGAAAAATAAATCACAATTTTCAATGTCAAATGAAACTTCACTTCTGGCTTTAAATGATTTGATATACTACATTTGTGGAATTCATTTTTTTTTTATTAGGCGAAAAGTTTGGCTTTTCCTTATGGAAATTGTAAGTCTGTGAGTGAGACTTCCATGTATGGGGTAGTGAACTACACCTATCCCCGTTGCACCAGGGAGTGCCAGACAACATCAATGATGAACCAGTGTCATTGCCGGGAAGCGTACATGCCAGGTAAAAATGCTATGTCATATATGTATACATTGACATTGGTAAATCCATATTTTTATTTAAATGAAACTTATTTGTCACCATCTGAAGACCTTGAGGTAATAATACAGAAAATATTGATTTTATATAATTTGCTCCAAAATTGTATAAAATTGTTTAAAATAATCCCTGATATGAAAATAACATAATCACGTAAAACCCTCAGTAATACTCTCAGTAGTAACACTTTTTTCCAGAATGCACATATCCATTAAATGTGGCACATCTTTGAACATGAACCCTTTTTTGCCTGATAAAAACAATACTCTCATGTTACAGGAAGGCTTTTTGAAGCATATGTGTAATGTAGTCTACTTTGTACTTCTGTTAACTTAATGTTCCATAACAATATGCTTTGCCTTTCACAGGAAACTATCATGAATGTGAACTGAAGGATTATCTGGATTGTGTTGTCCCACTGATATGTGAGTAATAAATATCAAACCAAATAATTTAAAGTTATTCGGAGAATAGTAAGCAATCCTTCTTTAGATCTCCACCACATATATATTTATATATATTTCCAAGTCTTTCATTTCATCACATATTTCACAATATTCTCTAAATCTTGTATAATAAGCATTTCATATCTCTACACAAAAGTTACAATGACAGAGAAAATGTAATTTATCTTCAACAACATTTTCTTGACATAATTTACATTGTCTGAACTCATGAGGGATTTGCATGTACCAACCTTTCTCTATCTTTAAAGGTAGATTCTACTTCTTCACTGTGCTAGCACAGATCTATGAGATCTATTAAATACCCTATAAACATATTGCTCCGTTGGATATGCAGATTTAAATTTACAGTATGTTCTAATTTTATGTACAGCAAAAATATCATTTGTCCACTTTTACTTGTTCATGAAGCATGTTTTTAACATCTTTTAAACCTTGGTTATTATACAAAACAGTTATATTCAGTGTTACAAGATGTTTATATATTTATCACTGTTCAAATTGCTTGAACAGTGTTTTTTCTCAGTCCCATAAAATACTCATTGTGAGTCTAATATAATTCATACTGACTAATCTGTTCCAAAATCTGAACATTTCAACTTTGATGAACATTACTACTGATCCAGTCCTAGGGTGTTTCATTTTCGGGACTTTTTTTCTGATCAAGCTACTCTTTGAAAGAAATGTTCTCTGATATGTAGTAAACTCACAGAAAAAAATTAAGACCAATCGATCAACTTTTAGACCCCCCCCCCCCTTACCACCAATTTATGCTTAATGTTAAAATGAGTATGTGAAAGAAAAACTTTAAAAAGTTCTGAAAATGAAACACCCTATCCATTTAAATCTGAGCCTTTTACCCAGTTTAAAAGTAACACTGCCGGCAGTGGGAGTTGAACCCATCACCTCCCGTCCTCCACTTATTTAACCAAGAAGGCACAGATCTTGCACTCTCCCAACTGTGCTAGTGGGGCCGGTGAAAAACCATATAGCTCACCATTTATAGCTAAATAACATTTGTGAAAAAATGTATAGCTTTATTCTGAATTGTATCAATCTGACCATGTTTTGACCTCCCCAAATACCTGAACAGTAATCTAACATTGGATCCATCCTTGAGTGAAATAATTATGGGGTTAGTTTTAAAACCTGTAAGCTTATTAAATTTGGTGTAAATGGATCCCAGGGCTCGATTTGCAGAACCAACTAAGACAGATGATGTCTTATCAAAATTAAGGTACTCATCCAGTATTGTCCAAAATACCTATATTTATCAACACACTGCACAGTTTCATTGTTAGGCATAAGCTTGTGTTTGTTCTTTTTTGTGACTCTAAAATGTACAACTTTGATTTTAAATCTCTTACACTACCTTTCTAAAATTGAGAATATTTCTTGCAATTTATTCTGATTCTGAGTCAGCAGCATATAACAAAAGTGCAATCATATGACCTTCTTTCAATTGAATATACATATATACATATTCTGAGTGCCTTAATCCAGGCAACACAAATAATCAGTGTCCTCATTACTGATGATGACAGTTTTATTTAAATAGAATTTTGTGACATGCTAATGTGAATATTATTGATTCTTGGTGAAGGGGCAAATTAAATAGGAAAGTTAAGACCCATTACCAAAAGTCTGGCACCTTCATTATCACACCTCCATTTGATAATCTTGTTTTTTGCAGATGAAACAGGTTTTAAGTCATCAAATACATCATGTAACTGTCCTGATGCCTGCACAGTTTATGGTTATGAAGCAGTCATGTCCTACGCTGCTCTCTCATCTCATAGTGTAGAAAATCTACTCACATCCAACACATCTCAGCTTGAAGCTCAGTACATAGATACATTGGAGATAAAGCACCGTGTGGAGACTGCTCTCTTGCAAGAAACAATTCAAGGCCTTACAGATGTATACATGGCAGTGCGCAACTTTGCTGAGTATAAAGCTGACCAACATCTTGAATTTCATTTGTATCAAATTAATGAAGCTATCAAGAGTTTACTGTTGAATGTTGTTCTCCCTGATCTAAAGATACTTGAAGACCGCATCGCCATATATGAAGCAGACTATAAAGCTACTCTTGAGGAAACACTGCATTCAATATTTCCTACAAATAAGTTGCATGATGAAATGAAATTTTATCATTGGTGCTTGGATAATTATCACAAATGTTTTGACTCTGATATATCAGCAAATGAATTGTCCCAAAGGATATGGTATGGTTTGAAAATTGTTTATAGTGTACCAGATAGACTTAATCAATTGTATGAAAATTATCCAACTGTTGAATCACAGACATACAATATTCCTCTTCAAAACAGTTTATGGATTAGCAAAGATAGGCACTTGCAATGTCAAATATTTTTGTCCAATTTTACAGAAGTGTCCCAATTTTGCTTATCAAAGATGACTTCAATTTACAGTAACTCATCAATGTGGCACAAAGACAGCATCTATAATGAGACAGAAAAGGATGCAGTCAAATCATGTATTAAGGAAGTTGTAGTTTATCTACCACTTTCAGAGGAATGTGCATTGGAATATGGCAAAAATCTCAAAAGTGTTGTTAATGCATTGGCAGAAGCGAAAACATCACTGCACACAGCAGTGAAAAATCTCAAGTTTAATGCTAAGAATCTGATGTCTTCAATATACGATGACAGACAACGTTTGAAGGAAATATTCTCGGAAATAAACACTTGGCAAAGACTCTATTCCAGAAACGAGATGAGACGAATTGACATAGCTAAGAACTTTAATAAAGCACAAATTAATAAGATAAAAAAATTCTTTAATAGGGCAGAGACCTTGTTTCTTCAAGGTGGGTTATATTATCTCAGACATGATATATACTACTCCGAGCTTAATGCTGCTACCTGGTATGATTACATCATAAGACCCCTAGCAACACTGGCAAATCATTATGAAAAAGGCCATTTTGATTCATTCATTGCCAACTGGAAAATATGGCGTGGGCCAAGATCGGGATCAGGAGCCTTTGTTCATTTTAAATATGGCAGAGAAGACAAATATATATATTGGCCTACTACAAGGAATCTGCGAGACTTTGTCAAGTCGGGTGAGCACGAAAAGATCTTAACCACCAATATACGATTCTTCTTGAAACCTCTAAGTGAGGGCCTCTATGAGATGGAATTGGACCTGGGCAATTCGAAGGAATACATTTTTTCCAACATTACCCAGCTTTACAAGATTATGCAGGATTATCTTGAAGAATGTAAAATTGACAAACAGTTTGTGATGTGAGTACTCTCATTGTCTTTGTTGGTATTGGTTACCATTTCAGCTATGATAGGAGCCTGCATCTGAGACTCAATGCACAACTCTTCTTAAAATTAGACATCCTTGCAACTCAATGTATTTCTTTGTAGATAAAGATATTTTATATTCAAGGTTAATTCAAAAGTACGAAATATATTTTGAAAGAAATGATCAGACGTTCTCTGTTTCAGGTATAAACTCGAAGAAACCAAAAATCTGGCCCAATACTATTTTGTTTTGACTATAAGGTTTACCTCTTATTTCTTGAAGTTCATCTCCTACAATTTTCAATGAAAAAATATATCCCCAAGTAATTGTCTATTTTATAAAGTGTTTAGAATTCACATGATTGTCACATTGTACATGCAAAATGCTGAGAAGACTTGTTTAGATCGTCAATATTTTTTGTCATTCTTTCATGCCACAAATCAAGTGAAAAGAACATGACGTGTCTTTTTTTAAAAGAGCACATACCTGGCTTTGGAGGTAACACTGTGTGTGGATGATTAAAATGTCAAATAGAGCACAGGCGGGAATGCATTCACACATATTGTATTAATGATCTGTGATAGTTGCAGCCAAGCTGTCCTCGGAAGCACAAACCACATGGTCGAATATTACTCTAAGATTGTAAGATGGTCAAAGATTGCCTCAGCATCTCTTAAAGACCAACATAACCCCCATTTCAAACCTCAAAAGCTTGTGAATTTTGTATTAAATAGCTTTACAAGTTTGTTATTTTTTTCCATAAAGCAATCAACAAACAAAATTTTTTATAAGCTGAAACCTGTACCATATACAAGAATTTTTTTATAATGAATTTGTATGCAATTTACGTTTTGAAAATGATATTACATGGTACATAAATCATATATAATACAATTATTTTCATGGTTATCAAAAACACATGGTTTGAGTTTATCCGTCATTAAAACATTTTCACATATCACATTTGAAAAATCTATTTAAATCATCAAGACGACATTTCTCCATCCCCGAAATATTCAAATCATCAAGACTACATATTCTGAAGTATACATACCAGCCCTCATTGTCTTTGATTGATATATATATACAATTTGTTGCAGTAATGTCTATATTATTACATACATTCATTATTGCTCTAAGAGTTGCATATAAAAAGGCTAGGTATGATAAATGTTCTACCTATTAATATGGCTGACTTTTGACACAGTTGTGAAGGCATAAAACCATTCTGAACCAGATTTTGAAATAGCCAAGGTAAAAAATATGTACCGTGTCTGCGGTAAACAATGATAGTGATTTTTTATTTATTTAACCATTTTTGTTATAATTTCCAATTCGCAATTTTTGCTGTAATGGCTGCCAGCAGCAAAGGATAATAACAAATTCATAAAATTTAACCAAAGTAAAAGTGCTAAAATGATATTGCAAAATCTTCTAACGTTATATATGTGTTCACATTTATGAAATTTAAATCGCTAATCCATAATATGCCAAGGTTTCCTTCCCCTCTAAGGGTATAAATACGTAATGGTTGCAATCTTTTTCATGACAACTAAAGTTACATGCATAAAATTATTTGAGTTACCAAATTCCAGGCTATATAAATAAATCTAAAATATTTTATAAATTAAGACCTGGGTTTTCCTCAAAGAATATTTAATTAAAACCTGATGATCAGATCAAAAGCCATCAAACAAGATTAACTTCATCAGAGGGCACCAAAGTGTAGCCGTAATAGTAATTCATGTGGATGCAGATATCTAAAAATAATTGCGTTAAATTCAAGTGCTAGTTACTGATTATATGACATTATTGTATAATACAATAACAAAATATAATACTTGTTAAGCAAAGTAACATGTTGCTTATATTTTTCAGTGACAATTTTCTGAAGATTGATGTATACTACAGTGTCCTGAGGTATGACTCAGTGGAACAACTTCCTGCCTACACTGCTGTCAACTTCCTGAGTGAGTTCTTACAGGGGGATTATCCATTAAGTAAATGGAGACATTTAGAGAAAACAAATATTCATGAGACCCACCACTGAAACAAATGTATTCAGAACACTAAAATAGAGAGGCAGGAATGGAAGAGTTCTTATCTACAGAGAAATAAATATTTTTCAAATCTCTATATCAAGAATTTTCACCTTCAATTTATCTGAACTCACTATAAGGTAAAAGCGGCTATATTGTTAGCAGTGCATTCGCCTTGGACCCCCTTGGGTAAGTGTTTAGAACCACCTGTAATAGATCCAAGCAATAGAGACCCCCTTGGGTAAGTACTTAGAAACTCCTCTGATAGATTGATAGATCCAAAGCAAAACTCCTCTGATGGATTGATAGATCCAAGCAATAGAGGCCCCCTTGGATAAGTACTTAGATCATCCTGTGATAGATCCAAGCAATAGAGACCCCTTTGGGTAAGTACTTAGAAACTCCTCTGATAGATTGATAGATCCAAAGCAAAACTCCTCTGATGGATTGATAGATCCAAGCAATAGAGGCCCCCTTGGATAAGTACTTAGATCATCCTGTGATAGATCCAAGCAATAGAGACCCCTTTGGGTAAGTACTTAGAAACTCCTCTGATAGATTGATAGATCCAAAGCAAAACTCCTCTGATGGATTGATAGATCCAAGCAATAGAGGCCCCCTTGGATAAGTACTTAGATCATCCTGTGATAGATCCAAGCAATAGAGACCCCTTTGGGTAAGTACTTAGATCATCCTGTGATAGATCCAAGCAATAGAGACCCCCTTGGATAAGTACTTAGATCATCCTGTGATAGATCCAAGCAATAGAGACCCCCTTTGGATAAGTACTTAGAAACTCCTCTGATAGATTGATAGATCCAATCAAAACTCCTCTGATAGATTGATAGATCCAAGCAATAGAGGCCCCCTTGGATAAGTACTTAGATCATCCTGTGATAGATCCAAGCAATAGGGACCCCCTTGGATAAGTACTTAGACACCCCATTGATAGAGCCAAACAGTAAAGCCCCCGTGGATAAGTACTTAGATATTCCTGTGATAGATCCAAGCAATAGAGGTCTCCTTTAAAATGTGTTAAGATCCTCCTGTGAAATATCCAAGCAATAGAGGCCCCCTCGGATAATATTGAGATATTTCTGTGATAGATCCATTTGAGGCCCCGTTGTATTTGAATTTTTATGTGATATATCTAAGCATTAGATATGTATTTAGATGCTGTTGTGACAGTTCCAAGCAAAATAATCTCTTATGACTAGTACTTTGAGGCCAAATGAAATAATACCTTTGTTCCAGGTAACATGTGTAAAAACAGAGTATGTAGTTAGGGATTGTTTCTACTTTTTTTCACCTTTTACAATTAAAATTGCTCCATGATGTTGTCAATGCAGCATTAAATCAATTCCTTATGCTCCTATGCATCTTTTATTGCCTATTGATATCATGTAATTTGTCTTTGCAGGTGACATGGGAGGCTACATGGGTTTACTGATTGGTGCCAGTGTGGTTACACTTGCTGAGTTCCTCGATTTACTTCTCTACAATGGCATCCTGAAGTGCTGCAACAGAAGGCATTATATAAAGGCTAATCAATGCTAGATCATCTTCAATTCCATTTCATAAAAGAATATTGCTAGATCATCTTCAATTCCATTTCATAAAAGAATATTTGTACAATTATCTGTTGGATACATTTTGAATTCTGGGCTAAAAATGTTATAAAACATCTTTATCAACCATATTTAAATATCCTTTCCGTAAATGTTAATTATATTATTATGAAAATTGTAATCAATATGTATTGGCACTACTGCATCAAAGAAGATCAGAAGATTCAACTAAGGGGTTGCTATAAATACTATTTCCCTCCGATAATGTATCAGATATGTTCTATTAATGTGTGTTTAAAAATTTATTACATATATTGAGATGTGTTTTATTGTGTGTCCTTTTGAGAATAATAAGAAATATAGATATATCAGAATTGGATTACATCCATGCACTGTAGACATACATATTATACATAATTTTCTACATTATTCTACATGCATGTATATATACAGTAATATATATATAATATATATATTACATACACCGAATAATACTAAAATGTTGTTTACAATACATTATGTTATTTAATAATATATAATTGTGTAACTGTGCCTTATAATGTACATATGCGCTGATGTTCATTACTGAATAGACATCTTTGACAATATTTATATTGGAATTACCACGGTATTGGAAAGGGAATATGTGGATTTTATACCACTAGTTAAATGATTTGCCAATTCATCATATTAGCATTCTGAACACATTTGTCAATATGACATTAGTCACAATATAGTCACATATCGGTTGTGGATGTCGTGCAACCCATTTCACTTAATAAAATAACTGCATGCATGGACAGTAGTACCTCAATGGCTTCATTTCGCACAAATATCTAACCAAAACCAATAAATAATCCCTCATAGCAATATATATGTTTTGATCTTTTGGTAAATTAATGCACAACATAGTTAACATCTTTTTCTTCTCGGAGAATATATTGAGAATATATGTGTCATATTTTGAACCACCTTTCACTCGTTCACAAGCTAATTATTTAGGCCTGAATTATCTGGGCCCAATATTCAGAACTAGTTAGACTATGCTAAATCAGTGAAAGCATGTTAAATTTCTAATTTCATGCTACATCCTTGAGATTGTGATAAATGTCGGATATTTGGAAGAGCTCAAGTATAATTTTATGCTAATTTATTAAGCAACTCTGTTGGCGTCAACTCTGGACATGATTTACACAAACATCGTTATATCCATGTGGGTTAGTTAGCATGTAGAACACAAATTGGTATCCAAATCCTAACTTCTCATATAAATGATATGTCACATTCAACCATTTCCTTAATTATCTTTTAGTTCCTTAGAGTTTTCGTTCCTTTATTATCTAATTAATGAATCCTTATGTCCTGCATATCATGTTTTCCTGTTCTTTATTGTAGGCCTATAGAAATGCTGTAGATCTATTGAAATGCTGTTTTAGCTGGAACAAATGTAATTGGATGAATTAAACATTTACTTACAAATATTTTTATTTGTTTTTTTTTGTAAGTTGTGTGTAGTCAAAATAGACTAATCCAGGTAATTTTTTACTTTTAATCAGACTTATATAAATCTGATATCAATATATCAAGATAGATTAAAACTGAATAATATTCTCAATAAAACTAAGGCTGATTTACAATGCAATATGATCGATTCGTGTGTGGCTAATAGATGACTCAAATGACTCACTTCAATAATCAACACAGAGGGAGTTGGCAGACAAACTTGCCGTGATGTTTAAAAAGTTTAATGTCTGATAGCACAGCATATTATATGCCACATCTCTATCATATGCTCACAGTTTGGGGCTGTTTAAGAAAATGGTATTTATATAAGGAGGTAGGGGGATATTTACCCTATGACTGGACGAATGTTTGAAAGGTTGAATGGCAAAGTCTACAAACCTCTCATCATACATCACACTTTTTATTCCACAATAAATATCATGACTGGGTACCCGAGACCAGAGCATAAAACGTTCGGTTATCAGCATTCGTCCTGTTCAGAAATACTCGTCATCATATTGTGATTGTTTGTGCTCTTGACAGAAGCTATGGCACGATGCATGACAATATGTCCATATATATATATAATTACATTTAATAACAATAAAAATAATAAAGAATTTGTATAGCGCTATTTCAGACAAGGTCTGCTCATGGCGCTTTTGTAAGTTGTGTTCCCTAAAAGGTAATCCATTCTTTGTTTTGAGTGCATATACCGCAAAAGCCCTTTCCCCATAAGTCTTCATGTTAGTCTTTTGTATAATGTATTCATTCTTTTTAGAAGACCTAATTTGACATTTTCTTCTCACTAAACTAATTGGTCCATCTAGCTAAAAAAAATTATGATCGAAGATTCAGGGCAACAACAGGGCAACATGCACTTAACATTAATTACTTGTTGTGGGTTGCGTTTCAAATTGCGTGCAAATCATCGTGAACATGCAGCGGATATGCGGAATGGACACCAATCACCCAGGTGGGTGTATCAACATATATTTGCCTGAGATACACCCTATAGCATAATCTAACATCACATTGCAAGAGGCAACCACACTGGTTTGAAAGGGGTGTTTTCTTGTACCTGCCTTGTGCCATATTCTCCTCTCCTTAAATATTGGGACAGAGATCTGCGTGCATACACAGAGAACAGAGTTACTCCAGAAAAATATAATAAACAACCTCAACACTTGATCTCAATATCTCCTTGAATTAAAAATAGACATTTCAATCAAAAAGGTTTTCCTCATTGTTTTTATGAAAATATTTGTATTTTTGGCTTTAAGTATTATTGTAATATGGAGCTAACATGTTACACCTCGTTTATATTAACATATTTTAAAGTCCTACCCCTAAAATGGAACCAGGGCCTTTGAGAGAAAATTTGGGGCACGGCACTGGTTGTTCTGAGAATAAAACTCAATAGTTAATCATTAATCTTAACTGCCCCAAATTATGAATTAAACATCGGCTGCCAGACCAGTGATAAACTACTAAGCCACATTCCACCATAGCTAAAGGAAATTTTAGTGTATTCCAGTGAAACATTATCATGCATGTCTTGTTAATACGTGAGAAAAAAACGCATTTTTCCATTCAAGTATGGCCACACCAGGTCGCTGTACAACATAGCAATGCCTATTGTGGTGATGGCACATCTGGAATAGCCCGTAAGAGAGTCAGACGAGTCCATCCTGGAGTTTATGAACAAACATTGTGATGTGTCATCGTGGTACAAGCCTACACGAGTGTGGTCCACGGTATCTTCAGACATAGGGCTTGTCACAATCCAAGAACCACTCCAACAACATGGCATCTTTATCTCCAACACTTTTAGGCTTACTCTGTGGTGTGGTGTTCTTACAGTGTTCAGGTGAGTCTTATCTATTAGGTCAAATCTGAAACATTTGGAATATTTGATAATTTGTGGCCTGTTTCTATTGATGAAATATTTTGGGCCACATGGTTGTGTTGATACATGCGCTTCAATATTTGCCTTATCAAATATGGGACTCTTTAAACATAATAAATGATTATGGTGAATATCTAAAAAAATATTGCACTGTGGAAAACATGTGACAGATTTCGAATTTTGTTATGTGAAAATTGAATTTATTTGCTCTTGATATGAAGCGATGGGTTTATTAATCGGATATATTGTTATAAAAGAAGAAACATAAAACTATAATAACTGTAATACAAAATAATGTGAAAACCACAAAATGGTCAATTTAAAAAAACCATTCATATTTAAAAAATATACTTCAGATTCAAGATAGTAAATAACATTTCAAACGATATTTGATTGATTCACACCACTACATAATACAGATATTAAAGCTTTTATTTTTTAAAATTATTACTTTATCTGCGACAGTCTTGTATGTATGTCCAATAAAAGTTATATTAAAATGTAAAGTTGTCTACTGGGGCTTCACAAACCTTGCATATTCCGGTTAATCAAATAACCCAATGCAGTTTGGTCATGAGTTAAGTAAACATTGAAAGGTCTTCCCTGTTTTGCGGCATGTGATATGACAATAGTCTGCTCTAGATGATTATGTTTAGTGGCGATTCCAATACATGCATGTCTCATAATTGCGGAGATAATTACTCCTAGAGTATTTGGCGAATATAAGCCATGGACCGGTTATTTATTAGTCATAAACAAAAGGTCAGGACAGACCAAAGGGAGATGATTGTTAGCTCAATGGGACAGGGTATGATTGCTGTAATGTAAGAATAAGACAGGAATATAAAGTAGGTTGATGACGTAAGAGTGGGTCAGAGAGACAATAATCTTGTCTGAGCTACCTGATGACTACCTTATATAAGAAGCTTATTACGTCTATATTCAACTTCAAAGATTTTGACACAATATAAGACCAATATCAGATCAGAAAAGGTGTGTCAGAATAACTTTTACAAATTACACTTCCGCTATAAGTTGTCCCAGAATATACAAATAATATGCACGTTTTATTCGATTACACCCCTGAATTGTGTGTATGTAGAGTGTCTTTAGCATAAGTTAAACACCCACCACATGGACACAATGCTCTGCACTGATTAAACTATTCTCTTACACAATCACAGTATATAGTTTTGGGATAACAAGATTCAAAACCTTGGCAACAGTATCGGACAATGGTTAAAGTGAAGCAACTCAATAGTAGAAGTCTACCTTTCGAATCAGATCGAAACCTTGGTGGTCTCGGCCAGGGACTGCGATCGTTGTCCAATTTGTCTTGAGGATGCTTGCCTTTTCTACTGTCCACCCTTCACACAGCAACAGGGACTCATCCCATTGCAAGCCTGACCTTAAATAGAAACACAAATAGACACAGAAGATACCTGAATAATTTTGGGATGCCAATTGGTTTTGCCGATTAAACTTACAGATGTAGATAAATACACTGTGCAGTTGACTGGTGCCAAATATAGCAACTGTTCAACTGATTGGTGCCAAATATAGCAACTGTTCCACTGATTGGTGCCAAATAAAGCAACTGTTCAACTGATTGGTGCCAAATATAGCAACTGTTCAAGTGATTGGTGCCAAATATAGCAACTGTTCAACTGATTGCTGCCAAGTATAGCAACTGTTCAACTGATTGCTGCCAAGTATAGCAACTGTTCAACTGATTGCCACGATTTTGATCATATTCAAAGTTTAAAAGAGAATGGTGTTAAAAAAGAACAAGAGAAACACAGCTTGATATGATAAAATATAAATATGTAAAATACATATATATATATACATAAATATAAACAATTATTACATAGATAACCAGATCTTTTTGTTTGTTATTCAAATTTAATTTACATCACACCCAACCGAACAATGAAAAGATTTTTTGAGGATTGAATGTGAAAGTTACCCTCTTGAAATTTATGAAATTTATGAAATGTGTTGTAACATATACTTTTTGTGAAATAACTAATACTATGTTGCAACGTCGTTTTTCAGAGAGTATACATCCTAAGTATGAGGGTTGTTTCCAATTTAATAATGGAAAATTATATGACTTCGAAGCAGCTCCGATTGGTAATTTCTTTTATCAGAATAGCGACATAGCAGTGGAAATGTGTATTCAGGCATGTAAAGCCAATAATTTTAGAAAAGCAGGGAAACAGGTAAGAAAATTTGATTTATTCTTCATTTAATTACATTTTATCCTTAAATCATATTTTTGTATTTCAACATAATTGATCAACTGTTGTAGAGCAGATCCAATAGTAGAACATGACCAGAGGTAGAACATGACCGGAGGTAGAACATGACCAGAGATAGAACATGACCAGAGTTAGAACATGACCAGAGGTAGAACATGACCAGAGGTAGAACATGACCAGAGGTAAAACATGACCAGAGATAGAACATGGCCAGAGGTAGAACATGGCCAGAGGTAGAACATGACCAGAGGTAGAACATGACCAGAGGTAGAACATGACCAAAGGTAGAACATGACCAAAGGTAGAACATGACCAGAGGTAGAACATGACCAGAGGTAGAACATGACCAGAGGTAGAACATGACCAAAGGTAGAACATGACCAGAGGTAGAACATGACCAAAGGTAGAACATGACCAGAGGTAGAACATGACCAGAGGTAGAACATGACCAGAGGTAGAACATGACCAGAGGTAGAACATGACCAAAGATTGAACATGACCAGAGGTAGAACATGACCAGAGGTAGAACATGACCAGAGGTAGAACATGACCAGAGGTAGAACATGACCAAAGGTAGAACATGGCCAGAGCTAGAACATGGCCAGAGCTAGAACATGACCAGGGGTAGAACATGACCAGGGGTAGAATATGACCAGAGGTAGAACATGAGTAGAATATTACAAATGGCTCTTAGTGAATGGTAGATAATAAGAGGAAGAACTCTACACTATGAAGCATGCCACACTATGAAGCATGCCACACTATGAAGCATGCCACACTATGAAGCATGCCACACTATGAAGCATGCCACACTATGAAGCATGCCATACTAAGAAGCATGTCACACTTTGAAGCATGCCACACTTTGAAGCATGCCACACTATGAAGCATGCCACACTATGAAGCATGCCACACTATGAAGCATGCCACACTATGAAGCATGCCACACTATGAAGCATGCCATACTAAGAAGCATGTCACACTTTGAAGCATGCCACACTATGTAGCATGCCACACTAAGAAGCATGTCACACTATGAAGCATGCCACACTATGAAACATGCCACACTATGAAGCATGCCACACTATGAAGAATGCCACACTATGAAGCATGCAACACTATGAAGCATGCCACACTATGTAGCATGCCACACTAAGAAGCATGCAACACTATGAAGCATGCCACACTATGTAGCATGCCACACTAAGAAGCATGCCACACTATGAAGCTTGCCACACAATGAAGCATGCCACACAATGAAGCATGCCACACGATGAAACATGCCACAGGTAATGTGGTCGCAGATAAATTTCAAATTTTAATATAATTAGGAGGAGAAACATAAGATATGAAGATATTTGGTTTCATTTTGGATCATTCAGTCATCCTGAACAATGTAAACAAAGATGTTATGTTGAATATAAAGAAAAAAACCGCATGGCATTAAATGAATGGGCATCACTTTGCAAACAAGGGACCAAGTACATTTCTTTGTATGGATATCCACCCACAGGAACATAGGTCTATAACTTATTGTTGTTAAAAAGATCAATATTTGTTGAAAAAAAAAATCTAAGGACTACACTCCACTCCCATTTGACCCACAAAGTATTAGAAAGGTTCATGAGGGAGGATACTACTCCCATATCCTAGTTTTAGATTTACATGCTTTATAACGTCATTTTGATAGTTGGTGTCATTTCATATCCGTATGAACCAGCCCCAATAGTTAGTAGAGTGTGGGATCTGTGCCTTAAATTGTTATATAAAGTGGCGGACAGGAGGCGGTGGGTTCGGCTCCCACTGTCGGCAGTGCTACTTTCACATTTCAGTTAAAAGGCTCGAAAATCGACCTGAGTTGGCCATAGTTGCTGAAAGGGTCGTAAAAACAACATTTCATATACGTTTGTTTATGGTGAAGATGTAAAGCTTTCATGTAGTAGCATTTTCTGAATGAGATTGCACCGTATTTTAAAACACAGTACTTAGTATTAGAGTCTTTAAGGTGGGAGCACAGTCTAGCATGTTTCACAGCCCACAGAGCCCACTCTCTTGAACTAAAATGTTTATAGTACAACATCTATTGTACCTAGAATTATGATATTTGGAGACATGATTCCCAACATATATATCTTGATGATAAACTTTTTATTTTGTAAATATACATGTAACATTTTGTTATAGAGTAACATAAATCAAGGTATGTCTGTTTTTGGAATTGTCAACTTTCTGATCCTGTGGAGCTCAAATTAAAATTTGTTCAAAATGTTAAGATACAACATCTTAATTCTACAGTGACATACAATGCAATGTAATCTTGTTTTTGAGTACCACTAATCATGGTTGAGCTACAGCCTGTCTTGAAATTTTATTGTCATATTTTGACATTCGTAATCACTGGATAAAAACTATAAAGATGTTATCGAAATCCTGTAAACTGATGAATATACACATGTTTTCCATCATATGCTGAAAGTTTCAGCTTCCAACTATTTCAAAAAGTGTATTAAAAATGAGCTCAAACTTACCCCTTCCCCAAAAAATACATTTTCTGTAAAAGGCCAAAAACCTCCAAGCATGTCCTGATGGCCATGTTGTGTTTTTAGCCATTTAATGCATAATCTCTTTCCCACAACTGTTGTCACATACATAATTGCAATATCACAGTGTATGCTTAGCAGTCAGGCCATCTGCCTGGCATATACAGGCAACATAGGGGCAATCCCAAATCAATGCAAAAATACAAATAAATTGTTTGATGCATTTAGAGATTTATCAATTTTAAAAATGTGACTTTTATATAAATGCTATAGTTTGATCAGAATGAATTAGACATAAGTCTGATATATACAAATTATTTAGAAGCATGAAAATTAATAATGTGTATATTATTGTGATATAATATAATGATTTTTCATTGATAAGAGAAATAGTTTTCTTTTCTTTCATTTCATGGTCACAGTGAAGGGGCACAACAATGACTAATTTTAACAAGTGCAATTACATCCACATGCTGACTAGTAGATTCTGTCCCCTACACATGTCATGTAAAATACTAAACAACTGTTATTGTAGCACCAGCAGTTAATTCTAACTGTATTAGCAATTATATAAAACAACAGATTATTTCTCTGCTCAATATGTTTCTGTTACAAAATCATTAATTTTACACATTTCTAATATTCTGATTTTCACCAAACTTGGGGTATACATAGAATATTACATCAGTATTCAGATTAGCTAAAAAGTGAAAAATTGATATCTGAAAGGTGATTCACTTTTGTCTAGACTGTGCTCCCACCTTAAGCAAATGATTTGCCTGAAATTAATTGATTGTAAGAGAAATTAAACTCTGAACTATTTCCTGAACTATTTCCTTGGGAGTAATCATGCACAAGCATAAAACAGTAGTATGATATTTATGTTACTTTGATATATTCATTATATGTGTTCAAAAATGAAAAAATAAAGTATAATAAAAAAACAAGCGTAGGCGATTTTGCTTGAATTACAAAGGATGCTATCAACTTTATTGCTATTATAATAACGTCAAAGCAACACTGGATTAATGCTAATCTGTATATAAAGATAATATACCCTACTGATATCATCCAGAAATTGTACTCCAGACATTGTGTTTTCAAAGTCAAACCACGTTTATGGGCATCAAAATGTGAAGCCATTTCAGTCGTTCTGTCCATTATAACATATTGGTTTATTTCGTTTTATTTGTTTCATTTATTGTCTGAGGAAAAGCTTTACATTGTGACCCAACAATTATTTTGGGCAGATTACTCATTTTGTAACCAAACTTTTGCATTTAGATAAAAAGCAAATTTTGCATCTCTGGTCCCTGATTCCTGTAAGGCCATTCCAAATATCAAGATCAGGTCAATCTAATTAGTTAATTGACCTAGTTTGAACACCACTGAAATGAATGGGAAATGACATTTAAAAGACCTTTGAGAAATTATAACAATTCCATGATAAGGAAATCATATATATTGAACAAATAGAGCATCAACTCTTGTAATATATATTAGGGTAATGTGATTAAATATGATAATGTGTCCGTCAATCTAATCTGTCTGTACTCTATATATTCCAGCAAACCCTGTGTTATTGTGGGAATTCAACAAATAATGATGTACAACTACTAAACCAAGCATGTGATTATATGTGTGACTCAGAGAGGCCTTGTGGGTTCTCAGGCGGCCTCAGCGTATATTCAGCAGGTAAGAGCCATTATATTACCATAATACAGTCATTGCAATGTGTATGTAGCAGGTAAGAGCCATTATATTACTATAGTACAGTCATTGCAATGTGTATGCAGCAGGTAAGAGCCATTATATTACCATAATACAGTCACTGCAATGTGTATGTAGCAGGTAAGAGCCATTATATTACTATAATACAATCATTGCAATGTGTATGTAGCAGGTAAGAGCCATTATATTACCATAGTACAATCATTGCAATGTGTATGCAGCAGGTAAGAGCCATTATATTACTATAATACAATCATTGCAATGCGTATGTAGCAGGTAAGAGCCATTATATTACCATAGTACAATCATTGCAATGTGTATGCAGCAGGTAAGAGCCATTATATTACCATAATACAGTCACTGCAATGTGTATGCAGCAGGTAAGAGCCAATATATTGCCATAATACAATCATTGCAATGCGTATGTAGCAGGTAAGAGCCATTATATTACCATAATACAATCATTGCAATGTGTATGCAGCAGGTAAGAGCCTTTATATAGCCATAATACAATCATTGCAATGTGTATGCAGCAGGTATTTTCAGTTCCGGAATAGGGAGAGTGGCATCCACAAGATATTTGCAACAGAGGCCCTTCGTGCATGCTTATAATTGTCCTGCTGGGCAACTCTATTGTCCCAAATTTCGCCAGACCTCGAGATTTTCATTTATTTCGCAAGTGTCTGACCATGTGCTTCCGATTGACATGATTTCTTCCTCAGAAGCACATAACTAGGAAGTAAATAAGAACTGACTTTTTGCTGCTTTCCATATATGGTTAAGATAACTGTGTCATTGAATATTTTTTTATTATGCTAATTATCCTTAGGAAAATGTCATCTTGATAATTCAGAACATAAAAATGACTTCAGAGTAAGAATAAATCCAGTAGGAACTACTACAAGACCTCTGCCCTTGTGAAGAGTTGGTTAAATCTGTCCTACCTCATATCAGAGACATCTAATACATGTTTAAATATCTGTGCTCATGTGGCTCCCCCGCATGTTTACACTGTTTACACTGCTATTTACCAAGGGGTGGAGGTACATTTGGTAAACATCTTCATGTCGGGGTACTGAGAATGCAACGATTAGTCAGAGTTGCCAATACACAGCAAGCCGCGGAACCTACAAGACGATAAAAAGTAATATTGACTTATCAATACACAAATGGTGATTTACTGATGGATTTAACTGAATCATAATACACAAGCCGAAAATGAAATAGAGAAAATAGATGAATCAAATTAGCAGGAAAATTTATTTTGTCTTTGTCAGTAATTTACCAGGTTTTATCTGATTGAAATGTGTCCATCCCATAATAGTGATCACGTGGTTTCTCCCGTATAAGGAAGGGACGCTGATTGGATAGATAATGGCTTATGTCATAGCGCAATAAAACACGTGTTCTATTCCTGTCAGTACTTGATCATCTCTCAACGGAATAAGGCGAAGGAAATAATGAAAAGATTCTTTGAAAACACAATTAAAGCAATATTATACATTTATCTATAGACAACGATTCAAATATATGCCATTGGGTGAATTTTACTTCATATTTATTCTTGTTGTCTCGTCGGCAACAACAGAGGCAAGACTTGAGATGTCCCTTTCCGTGATTTTTTTCTTGATATCCCTGATGAAAGTCATGACCCAGCAGTTATATATCAGTAAAATAATAGAATAATAATCAGCGACTTTAAAGATTCAATAATTTTCATAAATGATTTTGGCATTGCAATAAATATATTAACTCTGCACTCTGATAATCACTAGACATTTCTCTCTCTGGTGGGTTTTGCTTATGGTGAAATCTGACGGGTTTATTTATTCATTTAAAGGCTAAACATGTTTTTAAGCAAATATACCTGACTTTTGAGGTGAATCATGGCCAAGGAACAGTTGTGGAGGATTACAAGCTTAGTAGGATATACCTGCGAAGGCAGTCATACCTTTTGTATAATAGCTTGAAAATTATTTGTAATAACTGCAGCCAATTGTGAAAACAACGATCCAAGATGGTCAAATATTGATCGAATATTGCATCAAATTCTCTAAACACGTCATGAAAGAAGATCTTGAAACCACAAATGTTCTTCTCAAAACATATTCACAACTTTGCAACAACTGTCACAAATGATTTTGACCGTAATATAAATGTTGTGAATACAGTCGCCGCTCTCCTCTGTTCATTTATTCTCCCATGTCAGTCCATACCAACGACTTTCCTCTAAATGTTTGTTATATTCCCTCACAAGGGGAAATAGAACGCCAAGACCCCTCTGGAGAATAAGTAAATAAATAAGAATACATGAATTTCCATGCATATAATTTGAATAAATAAATTGTTAATACTTTTTTAATGTCAATACTTTTTTTAATGTTAATACTTTTTTTAATGTTAATACTTTCTTAATGTTAATACTTTTTTTATGAAAAATCTGCTAAAGGAGTACAGCATTATTCAATGTTTCTAAGTGTGTACAATGTATTTTACTCCTCTATTTACAGAGCCTGAGTACTCCGGGTATGTTGGTTGTTATGGTGAGGCGGTGGACTATGTGTACGCCCTCTATTGGTGGAATTCAAATCAGGAAACAACCGCTAACACTATAGGTGTGTGTAATGACACCTGCTACAGGAATAACTTTAAATACACCGGACTGGTAAGCAATACTTGTTTACAAGGACTTTTGGGGTTATTCATCGAACCTATTTCATTAAAAAATATCATTACTGTGTTATTCATGAAAAAGATATAAAATAGATGACAACTGATATCAACTTAATATAACTCTGAACAAACAGTCTGAGAAAATATCTGATTTGATTTAATTTGCCACAAGGGCACAAATTTCAACTGAAGCTTTGAAAATAACACAGTGGTTTAGGACGCTATGATTGCATTGTATAATGGCCGTTTCTTGACTCGTTTCAGTCTGAAGGTTATTGTTACTGTGGTAACATGAACTATGATAGATGGGGAGAGACTCTGCTATGCGCCACCTCCTGTCCCGGGACAACTACCGAGATATGTGGAGGCCCGGATCAGATCAGCGTCTACGACACTGGCATCCCAGAGGGTAGGTAGACAAACCTTGCTTTTGACACTGGTCTTCTTGGGGTTATGTAGACAAACCTTGCTTTTGACACTGGTCTTCTTGGGGTTATGTAGACAAACCTTGTTTTTGACACTGGTCTTCTTGGGGTTATGTAGACAAACCTTGCTTTTGACACTGGTCTTCTTGGGGTTATGTAGACAAACCTTGATTTTGACACTGGTCTTCTTGGGTTTATGTAGACAAACCTTGTTTTTGACACTGGTCTTCTTGGGGTTATGTAGACAAACCTTGTTTTTGACACTGGTCTTCTTGGGGTTATGTAGACAAACCTTGTTTTTGACACTGGTCTTCTTGGGGTTATGTAGACAAACCTTGTTTTTGACACTGGTCTTCTTGGGGTTATGTAGACAAACCTTGTTTTTGACACTGGTATTGAAGAGGTTATGTATACAAGCCTTGTTTTTGACACTGGCATTCTAGAGGGTATGAAGACCAGGCCGTGTTTATAACACTGGTATTCTAGATCTTATGCAGACCAGTCCTTTTTTAAGACGCTGCCATTCGGGAAGTTATGTAGACCATTCCTTATTTACGACACTATCATTCAAGAGGGTGTGTTGGCCAGTACCTGCGTAGATACTAGCATCCCAGATGGTAGACTAAACTTTTTGCGACACTGGTATTCGAAAGCTTATTTGAGCCAGTCCTTTTTTACGACACTGACATTCGGGGGGTAATGCAGACCTGTCCGCATCTACGATACTAGTATCCTAGACGGTATAAAAATGGGTCCTTATTTCGATATTTGCATCCTCCAGGTTATGTACATGCAGACCAGTCCTTGTCCAATGTTGGTAATTGATTGTTAGATTTCTGGTTTTATTCATGCCAACTTATTCAAAGATGTACTTTGTTTTCCAGGATCATATGATCCACGGCATATAGGATGTTGGACGTTTGGAGCAGTAACCGCATTCCAAGCATGGTCGAATGATCAAACCACAACAATACAGTCCTGTATAAAAAGATGTGCTGGTACCTACCTGTATGCTGCACTCTGGGTAAGTATTACACTGTGAAGTCAACTACCTATATGCTGCACTCAGGGTAAGTATTACACTGTGAAGTCAACTACCTATATGCTGCACTCAGAGTAAGTATTACACAGTGAAGTCAACTACCTGTATGCTGCACCCAGGGTAAGTGGTACATTGGAAGGTCACCAACCTGTACCTTGCAGTCTGGGTAAGTGGTACATTGGAAGGTCACCAACCTGTCCCTTGCAGTCTGGGTAAGTGGTACATTGGAAGGTCACCAACCTGTCCCTTGCAGTCTGGGTAAGTGGTACATTGGAAGGCCACCAACCTGTACCTTGCAGTCTGGGTAAGTGGTACATTGGAAGGTCACCTACCTGTACCTTGCAGTCTGGGTAAGTGGTACATTGGAAGGTCACCAACCTGTACCTTGCAGTCTGGGTAAGTGGTACATTGGAAGGTCACCAACCTGTCCCTTGCAGTCTGGGTAAGTGGTACATTGGAAGGTCACCAACCTGTACCTTGCAGTCTGGGTAAGTGGTACATTGGAAGGTCACCAACCTGTCCCTTGCAGTCTGGGTAAGTGGTACATTGGAAGGTCACCAACCTGTCCCTTGCAGTCTGGGTAAGTGGTACATTGGAAGGTCACGTAAGATATTTTGAAGAAACCTAGCTTTATGTTGTAGTCAGCGTAGGTATTACACTGAAGGAAGATATTCTAACCGACATACCTGAGGTCTCCGGACCTCTCTTCATATTTTGTTTTCTTTATTTAGGCTGGATCAGACTGTTACTGCAGTAACGATATTGCGTGGGTGAACAACCCTCCACTAGATGGCGCCCAGTGTAACCTCAATTGTGTTGGGGGAGGCCCTACTGGCAACTGTGGTGGACCGGATGCCACAAGCGTTTACTATGCATGTAAGTCACCTCATTTTGAGACAAACAAGTGTCTTACCATGAAGATAAACATAGGATTTTAATGTGACCAAATTTATATTCTTTAACATGCAAACCTTTAGAAAGTTAAACTTGATGTGACTAAATATGAAAATTTGGGTTCATATCAGAATAATTAAATTTAGTGTCACAATATGAAAGTTTGCAATTTGATGTATGACTGCAGTGTGTGCAAAGGGCACGTGGGGAAGCAACTGTGAGGAGTGCCACTGCAGGGGAGGAGTCCAGTGTGACGCCACATCGGGAGTGTGCCCCAGCGGGGTGCCGTGTGCTGATGGCTGGATTGGCCAAAGCTGCAACCAAAGTAAGGCACCAATCGATCAGGCTGTGAAAGGTCTTCTGGGGAGGTCTGATTTTGGTACTTTCAGGCCTAATCCCCTTTGCATGAGATTTTTTAAACCCAACTGGTAATTGATGTCTTATGTGCAATTAAATCTGAAATCTCCAAAAAAAATAAAGCTTAGCTAAAACATATATATATATATATTGATTCATGAATGTGCATAAATATCTTAAGCTCATTCTATAAAACTTATGTACCTGTATGTTCTGTGGTGTTTTGCCAGGTTGACCCTAATGGGGTCGGTGGGTCAATATGGCGAGGGAAACTATGACTTGGAATATCTGCTCTGTTGCTTTTGTCTTTGTTTGTTTGTTTGTTTGTTTGTGATGTCCTGTTTACATGATGGGAAATTATGGCATATTATAGAGTGTGACTTTGGTAAATGGGGCAGTCAATGTGCAAAAGACTGCAGCGGAAATTGTGTGAATGGGCAACCCTGCGATCATATAGACGGCACGTGTCCAGCCGGAAGCTGTGCTCCTGGCTACAGAGGCATAGACTGCTCCGAACGTACGTATACACGCCAACCGCCCAGGCGGACCATACAGGGTAGCTTCCCCATATATAGAGAACTAGTTTTCCCGTGTATTAGATACTTAGATTTCCCTAATATTAATCCTTAGATTTCAAAAATATGTATTAACTATCAAGTTTATGTAATTCTCCTATTTTTACTTATATTATTCCCCCTTTTAGGTTTATGTTATTCTCCTGTTTACATTTATATTATTCCCCCTTTTAGGTTTATGTTATTCTCCTGTTTACATTTATATTATTCCCCCTTTTAGGTTTATGTTATTCTCCTGTTTACATTTATATTATTCCCCCTTTTAGGTTTATGTTATTCTCCTGTTTACATTTATATTATTCCCCCTTTTAGGTTTATGTTATTCTCCTGTTTACGCTTATATTATCTTCCATTTTAAGTGTATGTAATTCTTCTATTTACGTCTATATTATCCTCCCTTTTAGGTTTATGTAATTCTGTCATTTACGCTTATATTATCTTCCATTTTAAGTGTATGTAATTCTTCTATTTACGTCTATATTATCCTCCCTTTTAGGTTTATGTAATTCTGTCATTTACGCTTATATTATCTTCCATTTTAAGTGTATGTAATTCTTCTATTTACGTCTATATTATCCTCCCTTTTAGGTTTATGTAATTCTGTCATTTACGCTTATATTATCTTCCATTTTAAGTGTATGTAATTCTTCTATTTACGTCTATATTATCCTCCCTTTTAGGTTTATGTAATTCTGTCATTTACGCTTATATTATCTTCCATTTTAAGTGTATGTAATTCTTCTATTTACGTCTATATTATCCTCCCTTTTAGGTTTATGTAATTCTGTCATTTACGCTTATATTATCTTCCATTTTAAGTGTATGTAATTCTTCTATTTACGTCTATATTATCCTCCCTTTTAGGTTTATGTAATTCTGTCATTTACGCTTATATTATCTTCCATTTTAAGTGTATGTAATTCTTCTATTTACGTCTATATTATCCTCCCTTTTAGGTTTATGTAATTCTGTCATTTACGCTTATATTATCTTCCATTTTAAGTGTATGTAATTCTCCTGTTTACGCTTACCACATCCTTGTAATGCCTTGTCCTAAATTATTATCTTTATTTCAAGATGTTTTGTTTTCAATCAGAAGCATTTTGAACACATCATAAATCCTATTCAAACAATGACCTTTTCCATTGTCTATATAATAACTTGAGATTGAGGTCCTTGCAGAATAAAGTTCTGAACATAGTAATTGTTTAGTTAATTAGTAAGAATGCATGACTTTATCTGCTAGTGTAATATTATATATGGTACACAGGTACATTTGATGAGCAGATGTTGTGGTGATTGCTATTTGCAGAATGTCCTACGGGAACCTATGGGGACAGGTGTACTCTGATCTGTAACTGTCCAGGAGGCTCCAACTGTAACCACGTTAACGGACTATGTGCCGGACAGGAGTGTCAGCCCGGGCGCATGGGCATCAGATGCGAGACATGTATGTACCACGTGACATATACCACGTGACATATACCACGTGATATGTACCACGTGATATGTACCACGTGATATGTGCCACGTGATATGCACCTCGTGATATGTACCACGTGATATGTACTACGTGATTTATACCACGTGATATGTACCACGTGATATGCACCACGTGATATGTGCCACGTGAAATGCACCACGTGATATGTACCACGTGATATGCACTACGTGATATGCACCACGTGATACGCAGTCCTTGAGGATTGAATTTCATGTTTAGTTTTTCATGTATTTTAGTTTTTTCTTTTCAATTAATCGACTGTTTTATCTCCTGAACACCTTGTTAATGTTAATGTGGAAAAAAACAATAAGTGGAAAACAATATATTCATTTTATATATATCCAGTTTCTATTTGGGGAGTCAGACACTAAAGATAGGTTTACCCCTTCCTCATCCCAACCCACAATATTGATTTGGTGTCCTTGGACGCCTTACACCTTACACCAGAAGATAGAAGAGCATTTTTTGTTTAAATTTATCCTAACAATTTTTGATGTTTTTTTTTGTTTTTTTTTTCTTTTTGATTAACCAAACGATAAGCTTCGATATCCAGGCACTCTGGTCACAGAGGATGCGTCTATGCCGCCATCTTCTCTAGTTTACTGATGATCTGTATTTTCATTTTTGTCTGTGTTTATAGCATGTGTCTCCCCAATGTATGGCGCCAACTGTTTGAAGGAGTGTCACTGCCGGAATGGCGCCGCGTGCAACATCGAGACAGGCGCCTGTCCCAATGAGCTGTGTGCCGCCGGCTGGCAGGGCTTCGCATGCTCTAACAGTGAGTACAAATCACCCAGTCCTGCTTGACAAAACATTATAATTGTATAACCATTTATATCGTTTATTTGTCAAAAAATTGAATTGAAGAGCATAATTTGATTAAATTATGATTATGTGTTATTTGGTATTATTTCATGATAATCATAATGACTGTCACCCTATTTGCCATTCTCAACATTATGTGAGAACATCGTATCATCAAACTTTGGTCTTGTTTTAGAATACACAGAGGTAACTCTTCCTGAAATAATGTTGTGGAGGTTCTCAGTTTGCAACTTTATTTGTATTTACCGAATGTTGTAGAATGTCCTGAGGGAAAATATGGAGAGAACTGTGTCGGAAGTTGCCAATGTAAGAACCACGTAGAGTGCAATTTCCAGACTGGAGTGTGCGAGGGGGGACATTGCCAGCCAGGCTGGACCGGAACCGACTGCAACACAGGTCACATAACCCTCTTTTTTGTCCCAATGATTTAGAAAAAATATCTTGGTTTTTTTTTTCTGGGAAGTTCAATTTATATTTGTTTTCAACATCCTTAATGAATAAAGTTAAAGTCTTGGCATAATAAAGTTAAAGTCTTAAATGAATAAAGTTAAAGTCTTGGCATAAAAGAATATACAAATTGTCAATGGGAGAATTTGTATCTGAAACCCCTTTACTTGGTTAGAAATTGAATCCTGTATTGCTTTACAAATCATTTTCACATGTACACAACGCGTTTATAAAAAATCGATTAAAGAATAGAAAATAATTCCTTTTATGAATTTTTCAAATCAGAACCCAAATATAATAAAGTATAACATAATGTTTGTAGAATGTCCACACCCCAACTTTGGTCAGAACTGTTCCTTCACTTGCAACTGTTTAAACAATGCGAGGTGTGATAACGTGGAGGGCGACTGTCCTAACCTGAAGTGCGCTAAGGGATGGTTCACTGCTAGCTGCTCCATTGGTAAGTCACAAGTCATTGTAATGCAGGTCTGTCCCAGGACTTTAGTTGTATGACGGGTTAACTAAAGAGCGAGATAGTAAATAGCGGTGAAGCAACGGGGAATCAACAGAAAGTATGGGGACTTCGTGAGGGATTCAATCATCAGGGAGGAACGTAAAGAGGGTTTAATAATCACAGATGACTCTTAGGTTTGAGAAGCATGGAAGACTTGAAAAAATAGTACCAGGGAAGACTTGAAAAATAGTACCAGGGAAGACTTGAAAAATAGTACCATGGAAGACTTGAAAAAT
This sequence comes from Amphiduros pacificus, assembly GCA_949316495.1. Classification (NCBI taxonomy): domain Eukaryota; kingdom Metazoa; phylum Annelida; class Polychaeta; order Phyllodocida; family Hesionidae; genus Amphiduros; species Amphiduros pacificus. Next base: position 35,428,203 of record OX439010.1, on the reverse strand, counting down.
AGTACTATGGAAGACTTGAAAAATAGTACCAGGGAAGACTTGAAAAATAGTACCAGGGAAGACTTGAAAAATAGTACCAGGGAAGACTTGAAAAATAGTACCATGGAAGACTTGAAAAATAGTACCAGGGAAGACTTGAAAAATAGCACCATGGAAGACTTGAAAAATAGTACCAGGGAAGACTAGAAAAATAGTACCATGGAAGACTTGAAAAATAGTACCAGGGAAGACTTGAAAAATAGTACCAGGGAAGACTTGAAAAATAATACCAGGGAAGACTTGAAAAATAGCACCATGGAAGACTTGAAGAATAGTACCATGGAAGACTTGAAAAATAGTACCATGGAAGACTTGAAAAATAGTACCATGGAAGACTTGAAAAATAGTACCATTGAAGACTTGAAAAATAGTACCAGGGAAGACTTGAAAAATAGTACCATGGAAGACTTGAAAAATAGTACCAGGGAAGACTTGAAAAATAGTACCAGGGAAGACTTGAAAAATAGTACCAGGGAAGACTTGAAAAATAGTACCAGGGAAGACTTGAAAAATAGCACCATGGAAGACTTGAAAAATAGTACCAGGGAAGACTTGAAAAATAGTACAAGGGAAGACTTGAAAAATAGCACCATGGAAGACTTGAAAAATAGTACCAGGGAAGACTTGAAAAATAGCACCAGGGAAGACTTGAAAAATAGTACCAGGGAAGACTTGAAAAACAGCACCAGGGAAGACTTGAAAAACAGCACCAGGGAAGACTTGAAAAATAGCACCAGGGAAGACTTGAAAAATAGTACCAGGGAAGACTTGAAAAATAGCACCAGGGAAGACTTGAAAAATAGTACCAGGGAAGACTTGAAAAATAGTACCATGGAAGACTTGAAAAATAGTACCATGGAAGACTTGAAAAATAGTACCAGGGAAGACTTGAAAAATAGCACCAGGGAAAACTTGAAAAATAGCACCAGGGAAGACTTGAAAAATAGTACCAGGGAAAACTTGAAAAATAGCACTATGGAAGACTTGAAAAATAGCACCATGGAAGACTTGAAAAATAGTACCATGGAAGACTTGAAAAATAGTACCAGGGAAGACTTGAAAAAAAGTTTAAAAAAAATAGACGCATGATTTAAAAAGCTAAAAACGTAAAAATGGAGAACCAAGGAGGAACACATAACAGTAAACCTGCCGTTTGTAGCATGATACATTGGATCTTGGCATCCATTAATAAAAGTCAAAACTGTCGCTGTCTGATAATTTTGATTTGAGAAGTTAAATGGAATATTTATTAACCTCATATACTTTAAGATTAACATTATATAAACTTCTTAATGACAAAGTACAACAACTTATCCTTTTCCAGAATGTTCGAATGGAAAGTTTGGGGAAAACTGTCAGAAGTTTTGTCATTGTCTCAATGATCAGGCCTGCAACGTAGTGACAGGGGCGTGCCCGAATAATCAGTGTGCCCAGTTCTACACAGGCCCTGACTGTCAATCAGGTAAACTCTATAGTTATATACATACAACTTGTCAGTCACAAACTGTTCATTACGGTCACAGAGAGTTCAATTAAGTTACAGACAGATTTCACTGTCTGTTTCAGACGGCTAAAATCAAAATCAATATTTACAATTTCATAGTATTTACGATGTCATATTGGTATTTATGATGTGATATTGTTATTTATGATGTCATATTGTTATTTATGATGTCATATTTTTATTTATGATGTCATATTCTTATTTATGATGTCATATTGTTATTTATGATGTCATATTGTTATTTATGATGTCATATTTTTATTTATGATGTCATATTCTTATTTATGATGTCATATTGTTATTTTTGATGTCATATTGTTATTTATTATGTCAGATTGTTATTTATGATGACATATTGTTATCTATGATGTCATATTGATTGTTCCAGACACCCGCCAATGTGCAGTGAGTTACTTTGGCAGTGATTGCCTCAGCAGGTGTTACTGCTTTGGTGACGTCAGCTGTGATAAGTCGACTGGAGCGTGCCCTCGTGGCTGCTCACCAGACTACCGTGGCGCTACCTGTAGTGAATATATTGGAAGTAAATATACATATAATTTTTTAATCTATTTTTCATGTCATATAATTCTAATTTATAGTTTACAATGTGATCATTGTACTCAAGTGTTTTCAAACTTTAAAGCTTCTGGCAAACTCCGATTGAAGTACATAAAAAGTCCAAATATTGATAATTATCTTATATAGCACAATTTACCAATGCCGCAAATTCCTACATTTTCAGCCCCAACCCCCATGCCAGAAACTACGACATCACCAGATTCATCGGGAAGCTCAAACACCAATGTGAAATACATAATGTATGCAGCCATAGCTGGTGCTGCCGTTATTCTCCTAGCGGTCATCATTGCTATCTGCGTCTGCTGCAGCTGGAAGTGAGTCTAAACATGATTGGCTGATATTTCTGTCAGTCTGTACCATGATTGGCTGATATTTCTGTCAGTCTGTAACATGATTGGCTGATGTTTCTGTCAGTCTGTATCGTGATTGGCTGATATTTCTGTCAGTCTGTAACATGATTGGCTGATATTTCTGTCAGTCTGTAACATGATTGGCTGATGTTTCTGTCAGTCTGTATCGTGATTGGCTGATATTTCTGTCAGTCTGTAACATGATTGGCTGATATTTCTGTCAGTCTGTAACATGATTGGCTGATGTTTCTGTCAGTCTGTATCGTGATTGGCTGATATTTCTGTCAGTCTGTACCATGATTGGCTGATATTTCTGTCAGTCTGTAACATGATTGGCTGATGTTTCTGTCAGTCTGTATCGTGATTGGCTGATATTTCTGTCAGTCTGTAACATGATTGGCTGATATTTCTGTCAGTCTGTAACATGATTGGCTGATGTTTCTGTCAGTCTGTATCGTGATTGGCTGATATTTCTGTCAGTCTGTAACATGATTGGCTGATATTTCTGTCAGTCTGTAACATGATTGGCTGATGTTTCTGTCAGTCTGTATCATGATTGGTACATCTCCGCTGATTGGTTGAATACTTACATCTAACCAATCATTTCCCTTTGGCTTTCGGTCATAAATTTCATTTCATATAACAGTACAACATCGTATTTGCTAATTTTCTAAATGTAAGTGGTTTTATTACTGTTAATGAATCACTAACTTTATGAGATGTGCCCAGGCTTCGATACTTACATTAACATGGTGGCATTGGTTACTTGATGATTGGACAAATGATATATTTTTCAAAATAAGTTATAAGACCTTTTATGGAATAATTTTAACTGCTACTTGAGCTTGAGTGGTTAATTTTGCAGTATAATTGGTTTAATTGTGATCTTCAAATATGTGGCTGATATCTTTGTGGTTTTCATATTATCAAAGCTAAATGCCAAAGCACTACTTGGTCCAGACTACTTTTACCATATATTACAAAAAAGTGAAACTCAAAATATGTTTTGTATTACTTAAGGAAAGGTGGTTCTCTGTCGCAAAAAAATACTTTTAGAAGTGTTTTAGACCAAATTCAAAAGTTGAGAAAAAAATCATATTTAATGTTTCTTTCATGACCGACATTTAAATAATCAGTCACGAATTATCAGTTCATCATTTAAGTAGCCATATGTTACACCCAAAACTAATATATAAGGCGCATTTGGTCCTTTCAGCTTTCATGTCTTTCTCAAACTAATCAATCTATTTTAGTCAGATGACATAATGTCCCGGATGAAGTACATTTTGCAATTTGTTTTACATATACCAGGATAATGCATTCCAGACACTTGTACAATGCGTGTAGGATATCTAAATATTTCATATTGAAATAAAAATCAAAATCATCAAAATAAACAAGTCAACAATTTAGATTAATAAAACAAATATAAAATAAACAAAACAAAAAATACTATAGAGGAAAAAATAAATTAAAATAAACAAAAAATTAAAAAAAAAGAAATCGTTGCAAACATATAGGGTAGTTCAGATTATTCTTATCCATCTTTGAAAAACAGTTTGTGTATAGACGCCATTTCTGGCCCAAATCATGTTTTGTGTATGGAGTCCCAGATATCATCTAATATCGCTCAGGCCCAGATACAAATCATCGATTGAACTTTTTCTTTTTGGCATTGCCACACCAAACTGAGCACAGGATTAAAATATAGGCTAAAGTACGTTTTGAAACCTGAAAGTAAGAATGGATGGATGGATGGATTAATGGATGGTACAATACAAAACAATCCATACTTTAATGTCATGAAAGTAAACTCAAGTTTTACAGATTACAAATCGTCTCACTCAAAGTTGTGATTTCGTCTTTCATCCCTTTAGTTGTATATGACAGGAGGGAGGATTGGTATAACATGTAGCAACTACGTTTGGTACTATCTTAGCTTTCCAGATTCTCTATTGTCAGCAATGCTTGTCAGAACCATCCATGGTATACTTATCCCAGGACTTTTCACGACATACACCAATACACATATCAACACTTTTATCAATCTTGGCTATACTCAGTTCATACTAGTATGTCTCTGGACCTTCTAATGATAATTCTAGGATGCATTTATTTAGAATATGTGAATATTTGTAAAGAATCTTTGTAGTTTTAATCAAGATATAGTGAATTAGCCATCAAAATGGAAGAAAATGAATACAATGACAAAAAGCCAACATCCTTATCCGTCTGGATGATATACTCAAATAACCTTTAGAATTAAGGGTCTTTTACCTGATTAGTGTTATTTATAAAAAATTTCATTTTGTTATTTTCATTTTGTAATAAAAAGTCTTTGATGTGAATCTCTGATATGAATATATGTAAAGATAAGCCAGACTTGGAGTGTACATTGGAAGGCCAGTAACATAAATAACTTCAAACCTCAAATGCTTTATTAGCAACTTCCTAAGCGACTCCTGGAGGAATCTCAAATGGATATAAAACTTTCAAAATATAAACCCACACAAACGTATGGTTTAAATATAGAAATGTCAGTGGAATATGTGTTTAATATTTTCTAGGAAAGATGGAAAATATGCTTAAGTATATCCAATATAAAGGAAGGCATACTGCAGCATTTCTACAGCGGAAACAGATGGATCAACCACTTAACTACCTAATAATATTAATATGAAGAACAATTTGGATACATACCATAGAGTTTCTTCAAGATATGATTCTCAAAGCTTTTTGTCTTTTTAATAGATCTTTATCGCATTTAGTTTAGAAATATATGGCATCTCTGAAATGGATTATGTTCAGATGTTAAAGTTGTGTGAAATCTGTGTTAATTTATTTGCATTTTACATAGACATTATATCCGAGTCAGTAGGTTATACTTGTAATTGATGAAATATTTATCTAGAACAGATAATAGTAGAATGACTTACATTCATTAATCAGTGAACTAATGAAATCATGTCAAATAAACAGTCTCAAGAGAGATATATGTGATTCAATAGTGGAATTGATGAAATATTTATCTAGAACAGATAATAGTAAAATGACTTACATTCATTAATCAGTGAACTAATGAAATCATGTCAAATAAACAGTCTCAACAGATATATATGTGATTCAATAGTGGAAAATAACTCAAGAAGAGGGTTGTATACTAATGTGCCCATCTCCATATAACACGTCTTTTACTTGTGTATTATACCTAATTAATCTGAATAACACAGCTCATGATATTGAGTTTCTTGTTTTGTGTCTGATGTGTTTCCAGTCTGTTGTGAAATAGCTTTATCATTAATTCTTGTTTAATTCTCGTCGAATTTTCCAAACATTGGATTGAAAATGTTTTTTAATGTAATTTTTGGATTAAAGAGTATGAAATCAAATATCATGGGTTCCACTATAATTATAATGATAGTACTTGTCTGTGCTGTGTTTTCTATATTCAAAATCTTTATACTGAACTCAACGGAATGAAATTTATCTAAAAATATCATAAATTAAAAAAAATATCTGATTGTCTAGTAATATCTAAACTGATATTCAGATTAACAGAATGTGAATAGATATACAGTTAACAATAAGACTAATATTAAACCGGAAGCAGACTGGCAAACAGCTTGATATGCCTTCTCTGGTTTCAGGAGTAAAGAAAGCAATATGAGAGAAAAGGCGGAAATGGATTATGAAGGAATCGACAACTTCCGCAATGATGGTAGGAAACACTAGTTTGGTTAAGAGGACTCACTAGATCATTATCACCGCTAAATGCTTCTAGTTTTCATTTTAAAATATATGATGTGAAATATTTCTGAATGGGAAACTATAATACAAAGCAATTTTGCGCGGGTAATTAATTGCTTGCTTGTGACATGCTGTTCAGTGAAAACTGGGGTTTTAAAATGTCAATAGAGATATCAAGTGGATTGTTAAAACATTCTTCATCCACTTGTACATTACAAATAGCCCTACTGGTGGCTAGTGATAATTGGTAGTGTAATTAAGGGTTGGGCTAAATAACAATAGATAAAGTATTGAAGCCAAACAACTCATAACAAAATGCTTCGAAATGACATTATGTGTGCGATTTGACATTATATCAAGGACAATATAATATATGCTTTTCTGTGCAATACGAAGATATTTATTTAGTAACAACATCACGGCATTGCAAAACATGAATAATTGGATCGTTATTACATTCCAGAAATATATTGCAAACAAGATAAATATTCATATTGTAGTGCAAAATATGAAATTTGCTGTCATCCTGATACATGTTTATTATCATGTGACCAATACGCAGACATATCAGACTAATACTCACAGCAGGACATTATCATGTAAAGAGAGGATATTTGCATGTAAACCCTTAATGTAAGCAATTACTGCAAGCCATCACTGCAAAGCCATCACTGCAAATCCATCTTGTCCATTTTTCAGTGCCAGGTAGAAATCCGGTAACGAAGAAAACTGGGGACTGGTAAAGATTTTGAATATGAGTCACAAGCACCAAATGCATAGTGTCAAGAATATATACATTCTTTTTGGAATAAAATCAATATATGTTAAAGCTTTTCTCACACTGACATTGACAACAGGAAACACACATAAAGCCTACCATAAAACACTATGTACATATTTTGAAGTCTTGTTATATTTGTGTAGCTAACCAGTAGTTTTTTATTACCATAATATAATTTTATATCATTCCAATTTGTTTTGACAAAATGCCATTAAGTGCTTAGTGTTTTTTTTAAATATTATCATATGGATATAGAAATATTAGTGTCACTGCCGCATATATTGTATGCTGATGCTTCAATTGTAAATAAATTATCTGCCTAATAAAGTGGAATGTCTACAAACACATAACTATTTGTTTTCTAATTTGTATTTTGTCCAAATGATCAGCTCAATCGCTTGCACAGTATTGGTCATATCATAATAAACATGTTTTCTGGTGGTGATTTACAAAACGTCCAAAGATTTCTTAGTCTAAAGATATATGCTATTTTACTCTTAGGGAGTCGGCTATTGCCTGCAAGCAGAGCTGGTCATTTGAATTCTGTGCATGTGGTGCCACCTACCGAGCAGAAGAACAATTGTGGACATATAACAAAGAAAGACATAAATTCTGAGGAAATATCTGATATTAAAGTTAACAAAGAAGACTCTGATCATCCCAAAAATCCCTCCCATAGAGATTTCGATAAAAGTGGTCAAGACATAAATAACAGTTCCAATATTACCAATATAGAAATTAACAATATCAAAGGTGAGAATATGATAACTGAACAAGAATCCGGTGGTACCTTGTCAGACAAAGAAAACAATTGTCTCAATAATATGTCCAAGCAAGATTTAACACCGAAGATGAAAAAGACTAAGAGAAACAAGCAAATCGGTTCATATGAAAATTATGCCATAAGGAGGCCAGTGAGAGTCCCGCATTTCTTAGAGTATTACTGCAACAAAATGAAGGAGGAAGCTCCATTTCGTGACGAATATATGGTAGGTTACCATAGAGATCTGATGCCAGTAGCAGAACGGGTCCAGCCACATTCAAATGCACAAAGTAGTCTCTAATATGATAAGATGCAGATTTCCGTCACTGCTTTCGGTCAAATTAATGATTAGAAAATATGACTTTTTCAGATCACCGAGAATATGTACATGTTGCTTAAAAATTCTAATACCAGTTTATTTTTTATATATTATTCACACAACTAGTCCCGTTCCTCTTCTGGTTACAAGATATTATTAGCAATTATATAATATTAATAATAAGTAACATGACAAAACAAAAATTGAGTCAGCAAAAAATAAAACATTATAAATAGTTTGATTACAGAAATAATTGTTATAAATACACTCATATATCTGTGTCCAACTGGCAACCTAGGAATTTAATTTTTAATTGGTTGTTCCAGAGTATTCCGGAAGGAAAGACAGCAGAATGGACGACTGGGGCAACTCTGCCGGGCAACAGAGCCAAAAATAGGTTCAAAGATATAATAGCATGTGTGTATGATAGTGACAATATTGGCTTGATAAAATTGTGACCATATTGATTTGATTGGTGGCTTAAAACCAATCATCGATTTTTTTAAATGCTAAACTCGCATTTTTATAATTTGACTGATATTATCTGTTCAAGTTATCAAGTTATGCAAATCATGAGCAATATGCCAGATTTTATTGATTTTGTTAGTGTCCATATGGTATGCCCACAACATGTCACATAAGGTGATACGATGACAAGTCTGTCCTGCAAAAGCTTAACCACATTCACTAATGGGTTGCCTGCACTGAGTGATGATCAGCTTTACAGATCAAGTCTGAGCACTAGTGTATTAAATTATTATTATATATCTCAATTAAAATCTAACCTACATGCTTGCAGAATGGGTGAAATCTGTATTTTTCTTGAGATAGTAAAAAGTCCCTCGAGACATAAGGCCCCGTATCAGGCTATTATTTTATTATCAAAATTAATTATCAAAATTAAACGTGGGAATCAACTAAAATAGATTCCCCTTTCAACAGAGCACATACAAATCTCTAAGACATGATATTCACAGATAGACGAAGTATATCTCTTCAGGATGCATGTCCTGAACACAGCGCTTGTCTGGTACCAGCGCTATACAAATCTATTATTATTATTATTATTATTATTATTATTATTATTATTATTATTATTATTATTATTATTATTATTATTATTATTATTATTATTATTATTATTATTATTATTATTATTATTATTATTATTATTATTATTATTATTATTATTATTATTATTATTATTATTATTATTATTATTATTACTATTATTATTATTATTATTATTATTATTATTATTATTATTATTATTATTATTATTATTATTATTATTATTATGTGTGAATGTTGTATTTTGACTGCTGTTTAGTTGACCACAGCCTGGTGCGGATCGGGGAATCTGACAAGAGTGGGGGATATATCAACGCCAACTACATCAAGGTAAGCTGATGGAATATCACTTATACCAGAGTGACATATAATTCAACTTATCATGTTTCCATCATTACAAAGTATATAATCCCAGAAATCTATCAAATCATATAAATCTTGAGCATGAAGTATGTAAAAAGTAGAACAAAAAGTTTATATCAAGTATGCTTTTAATGTATTCACATGTGACAAAAATATTCAATTTGGATAGATGCAGCGAATTATAGAAATAGGAATGTCTAGTGAATTAAATGTGAGACAATGTATAAAAAGTGAGATGTTTTAAACAGTCATCATTTCAATAGAATCGTAAATAACTTTCTTTGGGTGATAAATATTAATCTGAATCAAGATATTTTACATAGATATTCGTAGCTGCATATTTAATGACAATTTTTTATTCAATTATTTAAAATAGGTACCAAATACAAAAATAAAATACAATGTATTGTTAAACCGTTGCAGAATTACAAATCTGAGAAGGCATTCATTGCAACACAAGGTAGGGTAAAGATATGACTAATATATTGTGTTCTGTATGTATCATATATATGTATTCCTCATACAAATATTGCTTTCTGTATTTAATTGTAAAGTTTGTCTTAAAATTACCTTGTGTCAGTTCCCACCTCTCCGACTGTTTATTTCCGACTGTTTATTTTATATTACCTCATGTGAGTTCCCACCTATGACTTAATCAAATTGCCATTTTATATTACTCCATTTCAGGTCCCACCCCTCTGACCGTGAGCGACTTCTGGCAAATGATTTGGGAACAAAGAAGTCCTAATATCGTCATGTTAACCAGACTCGTCGAGAAAGGAAAGGTATATTTCCTGTTATAAGCTGCCTCTAATTGTAAAATATCAACATGACATCAAGTTTTTAGATTCCCTGCTCCACTACAAAACAACTGAAATGTTTGAATAGCTTCGTTAAACATTAAATGGATATGTAAGAATAACTTTGGCTTGATAATAATTATTTTTATTGTAGAAAAAATGTGAGAAGTACTGGCCAGAGAAGGACAATGAGTTAGATTTCAATGGCATATGCGTCAAACTGACATCTGACACCAATCTGCATGAGTACTGCATCAGGCAGCTGAAGGTCTCAAAGGTAGGGACACACTAAGGGAAACTGCATCAGACACCTGACAGGTAGTACTACACCAGATAACTGTACTTCCTTACAGGTAGTACTACATCAGACACCTGACACCTGTCGCAAAGATAGTAACACATTGACTTTCTAAAAGATAAGGACTTTCCTTTCGGAATACCTATCAAAGGGACAAGATATAAATTAAATTCAGTTTGATTTTGCAATTAAATTCAAAAGGTATATATAATAACAAATGACACAGTTTTTACTTTGATTTGATCAAAAGGCAGTCATTTTTACAATGTAGCTAGTTTTATTTGTTGTATTTCAGGACAACGAAGTGAGGGTTGTTAATCAGTTTCATTTTACGACATGGCCTGATCATGGGGTTCCCAGCTACTCAACCCCTCTACTCAACTTCCTGAGAATTGTGAGGGTGAACCTTCACCCTGAAATCGGACCAACTGTAGTTCACTGCAGGTGAGAAGCCTCATGCATATTGTATATTGTATTCCGAAACAACTTCAAATGATCTTTGACTGATTTGATTGTATTAACCGCATGTTCAGCACATTGCGAATATCAGATCTAAGTGAAGTCTGCCAGCGGGATTCAATGCCCTACTCTATTTGAAAATAGACTATGGACGCTTTTTGCGCTGTAACATAGACTTAAAACACAAACCGCGGCCTTTGATAATCACTTGATTTGTGATAATGATTTGTTTTCTATTTTATGTTTTGCACATATTTGTCTCATATCAGTGAGTAAAGATATCCGAACCTCTGTTATAGCACTCTATAATAACGGTGTGGTCTCTTTTTATTTGAGTGATATGTCACCATAGATTGTGAAATTCTTCACGTTGCAAAAAAACCCCACCAAATATGCTGGAGAAAATGCCAGCGGGATAGATGTTTTCTGGTTTAAGAAACGTGGTTGTAAAGTGGTGCCAACAGGGTTAATGCAGTTTAGACGTTTGTATAAGTCTGTATAAATTGTGCAGTGTATGAACATAACGAGGTCGGAATCTGTTTGGAACTTGGTTAGTCTTCCCCATAGTTCAACAGGGTGAACATCTCAAAATGAACACATGATGAGGTCAAGGTATTACCTACGTTTGGTCAATACTTTGGAAAATTTCAGTTTTAACGTCCCAAAAATATTGTCTGCAGTCCAACATTGCCCAAGGTCGTCCAACACGAATAACCTTCCTCACAACAGGCCAGAACTTTCATAACAGAGCGCAACGTTTTTAATCTAGATTTAGTGTTCTCCAATCACCAATCGGCAAAGCCCAGATAGGTGATCTGGAGGGGTTTGTCGAACGTCCATGGTCTCTACCAACTGCAACCAAAGAAAAGTTTGGTGGAGTTGATTGAGCTCTAGTGAAGTAAAAAGTCGCCAGCTGCAAAAACTGTGGTAAACCCGTTTAAACGTCAAAATTGAACCCGTTTCAACTGCCGTTAAAACGGGTTTGACTCAATTTTTGCAGCTGGCGATTATTATCAAGTATTTATATTTTCCTTATTTAATGTTATCCAAAGAATAATCAAGCTTTTTTATGGGATTTTAGACATAATCATACATAAAATATGAATTATCACTAAAACAGTTGGGTATTTAAAAAATCACATCTAAACGAGATTATGAAGGAAAAGCAAAAATCTCAGACCTCTCCAGATCACCTATCTGGGCTTTGCCGATGGGTGATTAGAGAACACTAAATCTAGATTGCAAACTCGTTCTTCAAGCGTTCTCAAAACCATGAGCTGTCTGCAAACCAAATGATAAAAATAGGTTTGATCTCAGCCATGTGTCTATATATAGCATTACTATATATATAAACTAAGGGCATGAAAGCTCTTGCACCACATTTATGTCAATCTGATGTTTGAAATCAGATTAAAAATACTTATGTACATCTTAAAATTTAAAGGATATTATCCATTCAATGATAAGATACCAAAGCATTTTTAAAAAGTGAAAACTTTACCTTATGGCTTTCAAAAATATTTGTTTGGTGGAGTTGAAAATTGTGTTCCAAGAGAAATAAGAAAAGACCGGTGGTTGGGTGGTGGAACACCCTGGAAATAATACCATTCCCTAAGAAACTTACAAATTTTGCGCCCCCTGTTGTTTAAATGCTCATACTATTTGCATAGAGCTACAAGGCATTGTCACACCCCACTGAGCACAGGATAAAAGTATCATGTGGGACACTTTTGATTTCCATCATTCCCTCCATTGGATCACAGGCTTTTCTGATTTTTGTACAAGTGATCTCAGATTTGGGCAGAATTATTAATTCAGGTAAGGCTAGGTTAAGTTTTGAATCACTGAATTTAAGGATTGGATGGCATAGATCAAAAATATCCATACCTCAAGGTCATAAAAGTAAAATTGATAACCATATACATGAACTAAAAATGATCTCATCCAAGGTTGTGATTTAAGCTTTCATCCCTTTAGTTGTATATAAGTGAAGGGAGAATTGACATTGCATTGATCACACAATTTCGACACTATCTTAGCTTTTCAGATTCCCTATGCTCAAAACACCATAATGTGACAGCCCCACAATACAAGGCTTGTGACTAAAAATCACAGGTCATCAATTTGACACGATTTCAATAATATCAAGATATGCTTTGTAGCACGTATAATGTTTTGGTTTGTTTGTTTTTGGGTTTTTTTTCAATTGAAAAGTACACGCAGGAATTGCATAACTTAACCGGAACCAGAGGAAATAATTGTATCAAGCATTATGATCTACTATATTTTAGTGCTGGAGTTGGAAGGACAGGAACTTTGATCACACTTGACTTCCTGCTTGACCAGGCTGAGGCTGAAGATGTGGTTGATATATACAGTTGTGTAAACCTACTCAGAGCTGACAGGGTTAACATGGTTCAAACTCTGGTAAGTATCAAAGGGCAGGGCCACTCATCTACGTCTTCCATCCAGGAAAGAAATTATGACTTGAAAAGCTATGAATGCATGCATTTCACAAATGACAGTCATCAAAGCTTATATGTGAATACTATTTCATTATATAAAAAAATGTTTAATATATATTACAAATCAAATGCACATTTGTAAATCGAATTGTATAGTTATCTTTTCAAGTGACTGTTCAATGTTTGGCCCATATTCTTGATGCCATTGTCACTCATTAGACTTCATATCTGACATTTTGAAAATTAGATTTACAAAATTAGATTAAAAGACCTTCCCGATATGGGATTTGAACTGAGAACTTTAAGAGGCTATGTTAATATCACACAGGAATTTGAAGACTTATATTTACAATGGATTGACCGTGCAAGATACATTTCTCTGTGAAGAAATTTAATTTAGTGTAAGAAATATTTGATGATTCTGAATTATATAAAAATGATCATACATTCACTTCTTGTCTTTTGGGTACAGGACCAGTATAAATTTATCCATCGGGCCATCCTAGAAGCCACATGGATAGGAGATACAACAGTGGCCGTGGAGGACTTCAGCAAGGTGGTAGAGCAGCTGACCTACATAGACAAAGGTGGTGATCAGATGGAGAAACAGTTTGATGTAGGTCATGACCTTTAGCTTTCATTTTCGGTAATAACTTGCACTTGATTTGGTTGGTTTTGTATTCACGAAGGTTTCAATAGAACTATGGTTACATCGATCCAAATAGAAATCTGCATTTGGGATTTCTGATAGGCGGTCTTCCAGACCATTTAATGATGTTTGGTGTTTTGAAAATAAAATATTACTTTTTATTCGTTGCAGTTACTCCAGATTTTAACACCTGTATTTGACGATGATTGTTTTAAAATAGCCAAAAGCAAAGAAAATAGGAAAAAGAACAGAACTCCAAAGATATTACCAGGTGCCTAATTATTTAATTCCTTTTTTTTAAATTCGTAGCTTTTTTGTTGCGAAAAAAGTAATGTAATTATCAGATCAGACAAACAGCTTTTTTCGTGCCTTCTTTTATAAAAGATAATTCCATTCAAATGCGCTCAAATATTACTAGAAACTGTGTAATATTAAAGACCTTGCAATACACACATCTAATGAATGAATAATAAATGAACGGAACCCAGCGTCTTCATGACATGAATACAAAATACACATTGACTCAAACAATGAAATATATATTTTACAGCTGATTTGGATATTGTATCTTTCCAACATGAGATGGTAGAAGAAGGGGACTATATTAACGCTGTATACGTGGATGTAAGGACAAAATGTTAATACAATATCATAAAATGCTCATATAATGAAATAATGTGATATAGTGTTCATATAATGAATATAATATCATGTAATGCTCATATAATGAAATAATGTGATATAATGCTTATATAATGAAATAATGTGATGTAATGCTTATATGTTAAAATGCTCATATAATGATATGATATGATATAATGCTCATATAATGATATAATGTGATATAATGCTTATGTTAAAATGCTAATATAATGATATAATATGGTATAGTGCTCATATAAGACCTAATGGATTGTTGCCGGTAACTTACATTGTGGTTGAGAATTAAATGGAATTCTTGACAGTAAAGAATATAGCAGCTATCATATTACAAAGGGAATTCATATTTGCCAACCACGAAATATAGTCGTGTAAAGATATTAAGGACTATCACACACAAGAGGGCAATTAAAAAAAATATTTTATTTTACATAACTCTTTACATAAATACAATGCTGTGTTCTGTTTCAACTTTTAAAATATAGTACGCCTATTATAAATAGCCAGTGCAAAGACATTTTTAAGATATATATTTTAGTTCTCCAATAATTACTTCAATAACAATCTCCATTCTTGTCTCAGAGTGATATAAAAATCACTGAAACATATTGAGGATATTGAGAATATATTTAATGTTTTAGGGTTATTCTGAGAGGAAAACATATATCGCGACACAGCTGCCACTGGAGAGGACTCAAGCTGACCTCTGGCGGCTAGTCTGGGACTTACAATGTTTTACTGTCATATCTCTCCATCACATCGATAACAAACCAAGTGTAAGTGATTATTGTCTTTATATCAATATATAATAAATTCACTGAAGTAACTTAACAGAAGAATAACTTTTAGATCATATAAGCAGACTTCCGATCTTCATTTTGGCATGCATGTATCCACAGAGCCAGTACTGGCCGGCTCCAGGCATGACCAAGAAGGCTGGAACCTTTGAGATATCCTGTTTAAATAACAGTGCAGAGGGACAGAGCATTTCAGCATATGACCTATCTATACATATAAAGGTATGTACTGCATATATATATATATATATATATATATATATATATATATATATATATATATATATATATATATATATATATATATATATATTGCACCCAAAATATTGCCCATAGCTGCTATTGCATCTGAATATATTTGATTATAAAATAGTTGAATTCAATAAGCAAGGAAAGAGTTCAAAATGAAGCCAGAATAAAAATTAATTGATCATGTATGGGCCTTTCCCCATGTGTAATATATATTCGTAACAAGTGGAAAATTTAATATGAAAATATAAACCGGACCGTGACAACTTTACTTTTCAGACCTCAGGAGACCACAAAGTATGTCTGTACCATTTAGATATGAAGAATGGCGATACCTCTGTCCTTGATTTCATCCGCCTTAGAGATCTAGTTAAAGAAAACCTTGATAGTTTCGGGAAGCACCCAGTCATTATACAGTGCCTGTAAGTAACTAATCACAGCATATTCCCACTAGGGGGCAGTAACGTACTAACATACACATGTACACACACACACACACACACACACACACACATACACACACACACACATTAGTTGTGGAACCCCGACTTGCGCGAGCAGAGCTCTGGAGGCTACGTCAGGTTGTGAGGTGTGTCCTATCCCTCGTGAAGAGACAGGTCGCGACACAGTGTCGCGACCTCAGTGTGGACAGCAAGTCCAACCTACACTAATTATCAAAACAGTGTAAAGGGCTTACACATCTAATCTTGCTTTCTTGTGAGTTTTGGGTCAAAATTATATCAATTGCAGTAGTTATTTGGGGTTGCACTTCAGAGGCAGTGAATCCCATCCATTGATCAGCGTTCGTAGGTGTTGGGAGTGTGCGTCAAGATTGGCTGTATCGTAAATAGGTCAAGGAGAGGCCCAAAGTTGTTGGCACATGTTAAAGAGTATTCTGTCAGAAGTGCTGCCCAACGTGAAATAAATGCTTGCTTTTGGTCCAGATATCTTTTGAAGAAAGAATAAGTCCTATTAACATTCTGGTGGGAGAAATAATGCAGATATGAATTGTCATTTGATTTGTGTAGGTTTGCTGAACCCCCGTCAGCACCTCCAGTAACCTGATCACATGACACAAGATGGCACCCACATCAACAAGTCTTGTCTTCTGCACTAAGATTTTTGTCATTTCCGTCTGGTATTCAAGCTCACTTTATCTTGTATAAAATATTAATATACCAATCTATTAGTATAGAATGCCAGAAAATCAACTTCTTTATTTGTGAGTCCATATCTGTTAGGAAAATGTCACACTAGGTGTGTGGTTTGGAATCTCTTCATGGGTGAATAGGGTGACACTGAAACGGTCATATTGCTCCGACTAGCCCAGCCACAAGAGAACAAGGAGGACCAAATGCCGTTTCTCTTAAACTACACACACATGCAAACATACAACTAAAATGGAAATAAATAAATCTAAAATGTACACCAGTTAAGAATATAATCAGAGACATGTCAATGTTAAATTGTTAATTATTTCCCTTTGACAATTTCATGGAATGTATTTTAATGTCACCTTTTTCGCACAAGATTTTGAAATATTAGTGGGTTAAAATAAAATGTTTTATAATACAATCAAAACCATTTTTTATCACTGATCCAACATATATCCAAGTTATACACTCACCTCAACAAAATACCATTCTACGTTTAGGTAGACGTATAATTACTGGTAGCGAAAGGGCTTCTTTAAGCTTAGAATGGTATTTAGGTTGGATGAGAGTCTAACTTGTAGGTGTTTACTTGTAGTGATATGGCTTCTCTAAGCTTAGAATGGTATTTAGCTTGGGTGAGAGTCTAACTTGGAGGTGTATGCTTGCAGCAAAAGGTTAACTCATAGCGCTTCCAAACACTCTCATTCCGATGTGATTAAAATTTAAAGAACGCTGTTTATTTTGGAGATGTTTACTTGTTGTAGGGACGGGGCTGATCACTGTGGATTCCTGACTGCTTGTTTCAATCTGATGGACCAGATCTCACAAGACAAGGAACTTGATGTCTACCAGATTGTTCAGAAAATCAGAAAAACCAGACCTCAGTTCATCACAGATCAGGTACGGCAGTCCTTTCTCAATATCGTTTCATTTAATTTGTGGTGGGTTTACTTAAAAAGTCAAATATAAAGAAAACAATAAAATATAAAAATTGGTAAATCTTAATTAGGGTTTTGGGTTTTACATTTTCTACATTCAATAATTTGATTTATTATAAAAAAAAAAAATTATATTTGATTTATAGCAACAATATCGCCTTCTCTACAAGTCAATGTTGGACTATTTAGAAAATATTAACGCAGAACCCACAACAACTGCTATGTGAAAGGCTGGGCTGGAGACAAATACAGAATATGTTGTAGAATTAAGTAATTAGATATGGGAATTGTAGTCAAAACCCTTAGGATCAAGCGGTAATTGTCTAACAATATAATTATGATAACTGTTGGCAGATAAAATGTACTTGTATTACGAAATGCTTGATAATATATACTCAAGTGATATTGCTGATTTTTATGAGGTAATCCATTTTTAGTAAATCTGAAAAAGAAATTCTGTCCAATTATAAGTGAACTTATTGAGTATATGTTGACATGTTAGCTTCATTTGGGTCACAGATACCGTACTACCTTGAATATGGCCGCTCGGTAAGGAAAAACGCACCATATTGAGATATTTACTTTACTGACTTTCTTTGTGTTTTTCCCTTTTCTATTCAGTGTCATTGTAGGTCTTTCAGTGTAAATTCATGTTGAATGTGCATAAACATTTTATATATCTATCATATCAGTCCCTGTCACCAAATGTATAAAGGTATGCACAGAATCGACCGCAAGTCATCAGTATTCATAAAAATCTGGCTGTGAATTGATTGGTGAAAGAAAATAAATAGATTTGTTTTCTACTAGCAGTTGTACTGATTGGTCAGTTTATGTGTCAGACACCTGACAATCTGTTTACGACCTGATGTTGGTCAATTAAGATTTTATCAGGCAAGTATTTATAACTTGGGAAATTCCAAGTTTAATGACTGCAGAGGTAGTCATTGAATACTGCCTATGTTATGCAGAGTACAAAATCCCAGGGCTCGAACATATTTGCCACCAGGTGGCGTCTTTAAGTGCAATGACCAGATAATATGGACAAGCATCTAGAAAGCATCAGAAAGGACTTGCCAAATATCACTCCAAAAGACAGTATCAACTTAAATGGTATTTTCTCGTTGTTTGAATGATACTTCTCCGTTACCCCTCTAACTCTCTCAGTATGGCAAGATCCAAATGTTTATTTCCGTTCCAATGTTAGGCTGTACTGTAGCTGTTATAGTGCCATTATTTGCTGTATTTTCTGTCGAAAATCTATACCAAAATGTGCCATTGAGAGACTTTGTACACGGACCACTTCGTATATGTCATGGAAATAGTGCTAATGTCTGGTTTAGCTGTACCACGTATATACTGAGAGACCATATGTGACAACACGGATCACACAAACAATCTGACACAAACAAACCTGAACCCAACCAAAATAGACCTGCAGTGATTATTGTTTTACTTATCGCCAACAGTGCTAAGCTTGACTCATGTAACCAATAGTGAGGTCCATGAGGTTCTAAAGCCTGTACTAATAATCATTTGCATTCAGGTAAAATACTTTCTGTCAAATGGCACAGAAAATCTATGTAGGGGTAATAGGCTGGGAATTAACATTTGATCACACAGGATATAAACATTAATGATATGTAAGGATAAAATACTTGGGAATCTGATTCCATGGACGCCTTAAAGAAACGGAACGTCATGATATAGTAAGAAATATATATAATTGTAAACAGAAGGGTTGATATTATACTCAAGTGTCATTATTCATCCTTTAGCTGATCCATTATTTTATTATAATTGTGTATTAATACAGAAGGCGATATATATAGAGGGGTCGATATCATATTCAGCTGACATTCTTGATTGTTATGGTATTCTATTATTGGTATTGTCCTACGAATACTGTATTCATAAAGTCAGGGAAATTTGTCTTGTATACAGAAAGATTTTATATTCAAGTGAGAATGATAATTTGTATTGTGATGAAATAAAATAGATATATTGTAAATTATTCATCTTTTCATTTATTCAATTGAATATAATTAATGAGTGAATGAATGAATGAATTCTTAACAGGAACTCACCACTATATATACTGTGAAGCTTATTTTATTCCAGCCGTATCCAACTCACATTGCCACTTGCATCTAATCAAAGCATGAATATGTTTTCTATATTCGATATGTGGGATGTCAAAATCTGTGCCAAAGGGTTAACCCGTTAGCTGTCAATGACCTCACAATTAAGTGAGGCAGCACTATATCTGCTAAGTAGTTTTCATCACGAAACGGCTGAAATAATGTTGAAAGTGATGAAACAAACGAACAAAAAACAGCTTTTCTCTCACAGAAAGAGCCTTCAATGTAGATAAATCTGAAACCTTAGGAACTAATTTTATCTCATTATATTTCTTTATGTATAAAGAAGGATCTGTTGAATCCTATGAATCCTTCTGTTCAATGGGATGATAGTTGTTGGAATCAGTTGCATCTTTTGCAGGCCTGAGGATGGGAATTACTGCTGCCTCCCTCCAGAAGGAGGACATCTCCACTCTCCCAAATAATGTTCAAAAGGAGATATGAAAGGGTCTTTAAAACACAGCCATTACATTCAGGCTGATCATCGCCTTTAAAAAGATAGATGTGCGTCAAACGACTATGTCCTATTAAAACTGACTCTTCTCTTCGGATCTTTCTACTAGCATCTATACTTTTATAAAAAATAAAAGAGGCTTGATTTCATTTGACTTATTAAAAACAGCTTCATTCCAGCACAATTGACACTTAGAAAGCAAACAATACAGTAATATGTTTCTTGACCTCGGTGTCGGTGTAAGCATGTTTATAGGGTGCACTTGTCCTATGCTCATTTCCTTGGATACCAATGTGACTGGGGATCCACTCAAAATGAATTTCTTTATTTGGGATGGCACCCAAGGATTCTGTAAATAAGAGGATTTTTCAAATTCTTTGCTTTCAATGCTTGTAAACAAGTCAAGGAATATTGAAGAGGCCTAGTAAAGCTGGGTAATAATGAATAGGATTACAGATAATATACTACCCTATGGAACACCTATTTACTGATCAAATGCATCAGATAGACATCAGAAAGTGATAAACCAGATCAGACCCTTGTCTATTTAACAAAAGAAATGAATAAAAAGGCGTAAACGACCCCTTTATCCAATTCCATATAAATCGCTCATTATTCTGAACCTCACCTTTTTAAAAACCCACTGTTATAAACGTTTCTTATCATACCAGATGATCAATGGTACTGTACGTCTTTGTAAAACTACTCTATGTAACTGTAATATAAGCCACAGTTTCTAAAAACCAAACTAAATGCTTGTTAATCAATCATTCCATCGTTTTACAAATACAACTCAATAACTTAATGGGACGATAATTATTTGAATCAGATGAGGCTTTGCCAGGTTTAGGAATGGGAATGATAGTAGCCTCACTCCATGAATGAGAATAATCACCACTTTTTCAAACGTTATCAAAAATATCCAACAGATGCCCAAGTGATTGGTCAGGAAAGTGTTTAAGGATATGATAGTATATGTGATTAGGTCTGGGAGTGGTATCATTAGATTTATCAAAACCAAGTTTTAAATCTGATATAGTGAATGGTTTATTATATTAATACAAGTTATTAGATATGACATTTAGTTGATTTACTATGGCTAACATTTGGCATCCTAGAAGATTATCGGCAGGACTTTTCCACTCAAGCTGAATCACTAATTCATTTCCCCTTTTTTAAACACGTTTCAGCACCCGGCAGAGATATAAAAAGATCATAAAATTATTAGATGGTGTTTGTATTGATAAAGTTAACAATTACATGTTTTTAACATATTTCATAGATTCATCCCTTTGTTCAAGAACACCATTCCGTTTTACTTGTTTTGCTAAGTTACAATAAAATAAATGCCCAACATATTTGTGAATAGAATCATTAACAATAAATCAATAAAAACATAATTTCATATTCTTAACATCACATAAGCTGGGATGAAAATATACTAAATATTTCTTTAAAGGAGATTCAATAAGTAACGATCAATATTTTGTTTGCACAGGTTTATATAAAATCAATTTTTAAACAATAAATCGTTAAGATTAGATAGCTAAACATAAGAAATGTCTAATTCATTTTTTTATATATTTATATTTATTTTTATGTTTTTATTTTTTGGGGGGGAGGGGAGGGGAGTTGAGATTAAAAATCTAGGGCGGTCCCACACTAGCCTGTATCAAGGGGGAATGACACATTTTCATGGGATCAGAACAGGGATGTCACTGAGTGGCACTTTCGTGTATATGAAAAGTGGATAATCTTATGTACCTTTACAACATTTGAAGTTCACACCACATGACACTGGTACTTGGTGTCTTGAGGCTGTGACTGAGATTGACCATGACGTACACCACGAGGGACAATTTGTAGTTCATTGAAGTACTTGTTTTTAAGATACCGAGTGGGGTTTAGACATGTGTATTTGATGGTATATGGTCTTATTACCTATACCATAAGTCTAGGTGGGAAGTTAAGATGTTCACAATGCTTCATTTTCTTATAACTTTGAGTGATGTTCAGACATGTTCATTGGATAATATGTGGTCTTTTCGCTTTTACCATGTGTGCAAGTTTTTACTTCATTGGAGTACCCTATATGGTTCTCTTTCTGATCACTTTGAGTGATGCTTACACATGTTCATTGGATGGTGTCAGGTATACCATAAGTACCAGTTTGAACATAACTGATGTACCCTATATGGTTCTTTTTCTGATCACTTTGAGTGATGCTTACACATGTTCATTTAATGGTATGTGGTGAACTGTTTATTTGTCATTGAAATGTGTTACAACATATGATATTTATTTGTCTCTAAGGCCAGAATATACATGTACTACGCAATTTTAGTTTGTTTGGGGATTTACATCTCTTTCATCATTATTTCAATCATTTCATGATGAGACCTTTTTGTAGCAGATATATTGCTGCCTCACTGAATTGTCATGTCGCAGACCTTTGACAGGCCAAAGCTCATGTGTGAGATTTTATCATGATTCCAATCTCTGCATGGCAGGAGATTGAACTCACAACCTTTGGATCACCACAGACCCATGGCGTACTAATTATTAGAATTAGATTGCTGGTTATTTGTCATAGATGCATGTCTAGACTAAGTATTGTTGAAATATTATCTATCAATATAAAAATATATTAGTGTTAGTTCGGTTTGTAGTCCTGTGATCATAATAAAATAGAATAATAATAATAATAATAATAATATTATTATTATTATTATTATTATTATTATTATTATTATTATTATTATTATTATTATTATTATTATTATTATTATTACTATTATTATTATTATTATTATGATTATTATTGTTATTATTATTATTATTGTTATTATTATTATTATAATTATTATTATTATTATTATTATTATTATTATTATTATTATTATTATTATATTAATAATACATTTGCATAAACATTTTATATATCTATAAGTACATTTAAAATTTTTTTAAGATTAGATCTAATGGAGTCAATCATTTCAGAGTAGTATTTATTTCTTGCCTGTTTAAGTGCATTGTTGTATTTATTTCTTGCCTGTTTAAGTGCATTGTTGTATTTATTTCTTGCCTGTTTAAGTGCATTGTTGTATTTATTTTTTTGTATTGGATATTGTATTTTATCCTTCGTAAGATCCGTTTTGTACATTTTTCTTTCCAGAACTCTTTTGTGCCTTTTCTCTTTATGTATCTTTTCAACCTGTTCATGCTTATTTAGGACATTGGTTAACCTATTATATTTGGTTAATAGGTCTTGATAATTCCGATCACATATTTTCTCAACATCTGTTATAATTTTTATTTGCTCTATGCTATCATTTTTTTCTTAATTCTTTTTGTGTCCATTTTCAGTTTAAATTGTATAATATTATGAAAAGAAATTTTTCCAGCAACATAATGGCTTTGTACAATATCAGTTTTTGTTATCAATAAATCCAAGGTATTTACAAGAGTATGTGTTGGTTCTTTTATATGATTTTATAAATTATATAAATCTAGAATGTCATTGAATTTAATGACATTAGTTTATAGATACTGTAGTAGGATAATTCCTGAAAATTCCACAAAACATTTAGTATATGTATATTTATTTTTCTCAGATGGTTGAGGCCAAATTGTAAAGGTTTTGGTACTAGCTTTTACGGAATTTCCATTAGTTCCATAGTGGATAATATATGATAATGATCAATTCTAGTAATGTCCATTTCTGCTCTATATATTGCAGCTAACCCTCCCCCAGACATTACCTCTTGTGGAACATGTTTTTTTTTTAGAAATATTAGTTTCAAGCTTTGCTTGCATTATTTTTTCTTTTGACTAATTTATCCAGGTCTCAGTAATGAAAAAAGATATCAATTTCATTATCCGTTTTGTTTTTTTCACTCCTTGTATTAATTTCACCAATTATTCTTTTTTATTTGATTTTATCTAAGCATAAGAAAGTCTGTTCCTTGTCATAGGCATTTGAGAATAGGATTTAAGACAGAAAGGTTTTATTATTGTTTTGTTGAATGATGAAATTGGAAGCTTAAATGGTTTTTTTCTTGGCTGTTAATCATTGGTACCACACCAAATTTGTTTTTAATCGATGGTTCCATATCAAATGAATTCTCATATCCATTTAATTCAGAAAAAATATTTTTGTACTGAAATATTTGCTATCAATTCATATAATTTGGATACAATTGTCTTTTTTTATAATTTGCCTTATCAAATGCCACTCACTTTATCTGATCTGAGAAGGACCATTCTCAAAAATAGGAGATTCAATATGACACAAGTGAAACAAGGATATCAAGATGTCCTAAACTAGATGCCTCAAGCTACCTGGCCCAAGATGTCCTAAACTAGATGCCTCAAGCTACCTGGCCCAAGATGTCCTAAACTTGATGCCTCAAGCTACCTGGCCCAAGATGTCCTAAACTAGATGCCTCAAGCTACCTGGCCCAAGATGTCCTAAACTAGATGCCTCAAGCTACCTGACCCAAGATGTCCTAAACTTGATGCCTCAAGCTACCTGGCCCAAGATGTCCTAAACTAGATGCCTCAAGCTACCTGGCCCAAGATGTCCTAAACTAGATGCCTCAAGCTACCTGGCCCAAGATGTCCTAAACTAGATGCCTCAAGCTACCTGGCCCAAGATGTCCTAAACTAGATGCCTCAAGCTACCTGGCCCAAGATGTCCTAAACTAGATGCTTCAAGCTACCTGGCCCAAGATGTCCTAAACTTGATGCCTCAAGTTACCTGGCCCAAGATGTCCTAAACTTGATGCCTCAAGCTACCTGGCCCAAGATGTCCTAAACTAGATGCCTCAAGCTACCTGGCCCAAGATGTCCTAAACTAGATGCCTCAAGCTACCTGGCCCAAGATGTCCTAAACTAGATGCCTCAAGCTACCTGGCCCAAGATGTCCTTAACTGCTATCTGAGGAAGTCAAATTTTAAAAACAATTACATTTCAATACATAAAGGTAACCTCTACGGAAATATTTGTTGCTCAGGTATATTAGAAAGTTAAGGGAAGAGTTAAAGTGTGCCAACATTATTGCATATGAATGGGTCTCGACGGAAAAAGTATCGTTAACATCTAACGCAACAACAAAGGCATATGGTGTCCAACAGATAACAAATGCCAAAAATACGAAAAATATACTACGTGTCAAATCTAAGGAATCTTGTTTTTCCTTTTGAGACAAGGTTTTGAATTCTGATTGTGAAGTTTCGGTCTTGATTGCTTTAACATGCCTGTAGATCAGGAGGTAGCAGAAGAAGACAAGAATAATTGGCAAAGCAACACCACCAGTGCTGAAGAAAATGGTGTAACTTAGGTCAGCGGTTCTATCCCAGACACAGGTAAGGGTCTTCTTGTCGTATGTGTGGTCTCCCCAGCCAACAAAGTTGGGCATCTCTGCAAGGAAGCTTACGATCCATAGGCCCATACACATCAAGACGGTGTGACCGCCAGTGTACACTTTATGATACAGCTGAAAGTGGTAATAATGTGAAAAGATTTGATGTTAGTGTCATCACGATCTTGTAAAATGGCTTATATCACACATTGAAGAGACTTTGTGATTCATGATGAGTCTTTATGAGTCTTACCTGGTTGTGACAAATGCAAATATATCTGTTGAGGGATATGGCGCCGATGGTGAGCAGAGAACAGAGGCAGCTGGTGAGACAGACACTGGCCACAGCTTCACAAAGAGCAGCCTTCCCCAGAAACCACTCCCCTCCCTTCACCACACCTGAAGTAAGACATAGAAATTCACATGAACTGAACATGGTAAGATACGCATACACTTTGTTTATGCAATTCACATCTTCAAACTTTCGAGTAAGCTTTGTTTTATGTTTTTTTTATGATTGAGGATCTCACAAATTGTAAAACAGTGATATTGATATGATATAATATATGGATTATTTATGACTGAGTGAGATGGACAAGAATTCGGGAGTCATTTACAAACCTAATGTTTAACATTGTTAAGAGACTTGTTAATATCATGAAGATAACTTGCCTAAGATGCTGAATCCGTTCACGAATCCTGCAACACAGATATCAGCCAGGGCTAGATTTATTATCAAAATATTCCCAGCTGTCTTCAGTTCCTGCAATCAAACAAATCCCAGTCCTTGATGTAATTACCTTTATTTAAAACAATTTTACAAAATCTTTTTGAAACAAAATAAATCCTATCTAGTCCAGCCAACAAGAACAACCTTATTAATATTATGCCCCACCATTGATAAATAGTTATCTTATCTAAAATTTATGTAGAAATTTGTCATAAATTGAAATAACTTGACGCGAAGCTGGAATGTAGCGAAGGGTTTGATTCTTATTAAATAAAAAAAACTTTGCCTTAACAAGTAAGATGCTGCCAATGATGAGGACATTGCCCACAGTACCGATGATAATTGAGATAATGGTGATTGTGATATAAGGAATAGCCAGGCTTGGGAAGGTTTCCAGGTAACCACCAGTTCCGTTGGTCGAAACATATGTTTGATCCATGTCTGAAATGTACATAATCATATAAGTTTCAAAAATGGAACTTATGAATAAAAGTAATAAAAATAACCTCTTCAAAATCAAATATATTTTGGTTTGATTATAGTATATGTGAGTTAATTCTGTAGGGGAATCTACTTGGGTTTGAACAAAATTGATTTGCAGAGATTAATTTTACTTTACTTTATGCTGGGAGTCAAACAAAAATAGTTGACCATATTCTACCACTCCTTTTCCAAAAATAATCTTCAATTCTACTTTCTATTCCATTTTGACAAAACGTTTTAAAAGAAAACACCATTTTGCAAGTAAGGTAATTATAATATTTTATGAAAGGAAATCGATAAAACATTAAAATAACATAAATGCTCACCTGAATTGGTGAAGTCCCACAGATATGAATGATGGGTGACTTGTGTTCTGTGCTATAAGACACCCCTTCCCTCTTTTATGTCCCAACCAACCAATTACGTTACAGGATTGCACATAAAATGTAAACAGATGGATAGGTACCTCATTGTGCCTCTGAGGCAACTCTGCAATAAACATTGCACTATATATATATGCACTACAATGTTTGTTTAAAGAGCTTGAGATTCCAGGTATTTCAATGAGAAGGACATTTGACGAGAAGGAATTTTGGCAAGAACAATATACTAAATGCTGTCAATAAAATAAAATGTTTCATTGTTAAGATATTCACCCGACAATTGATTTGAAAAATACTCTACAGCACCCCATACCTTTATAATTCAGAACAATTCTTCATAATTCAGGGGGAAAAAATCAATACATGAGAAAAAAATAACCATATAAATGGTGTGACCAAATGATACCTGTATTGTAAGAGGAACATGCTAGCCACTGCAGTATGCTTATATCAAATAGCCTGGCATACAAAAGAAAACAACTCTGAAAACTGACATTGGTTACATGCCAGAATTTATTTCTTTTCTAAGAAGTCATGATATGATCTAACTAAGTCAGCTGGTCACTAAAAATAAATGACATTAACCCATACAATGTAGGTAAAAATAACATGAAGCCAACTAGGTCATGCATATGGAATGTAACCTTGTCATGAAATATCTTATATGACTTGTTTACAACTATTTCCAACCACAAATAAATGAATAAACGAATGTTTTCTTTCATTGGCAAGGATTGAAAGAAACATGATATCCTGGTTTAAAGAGATTGGAAACCTTCATTACAAATATAAGAGAGTGAGATGCAAATTGATACCTCATCTATGGGAAGGATCAAGGCTCTTTTTGAGAAATTCAAACATGTGTGCCTTGAGGAATATTTTGCTTAAGAATCACAGAGGGAAAGGGAGGGTAAATATTCACTGGTCACACCACCCATGCAAACATTTTGTAAGAAAGGAAGAAAATATATATATATATATATATATATATATATATATATATATATATATATATATATATATATATATATATATATATATATATATATATATATATAATAATAATAATAATAATTTGTTTGTTTGTTTGAGGTTTTACATCACTTTCATAATTTCAGTCATTTCGTGATGAGACCTACTTGTAGCAGATATAGCCCTGCCTCACTGAATTGTCATGTCGCGGGTCCTTGACATGACAACCCACCCGGTCACAGATTTACAAGGACAACGGGTTAACCCTTTAGGCACGGGCCTCAGCTCATGTGGGAAATTGTATCATGAGTTCAATCCCGGCACAGCCGACCTTTGGATCACCACCGAGTAACTGGTGCTAATAAGCTGGCGCTCTAACCAACTGCGCCACGGCCCGTGGCCTAATAATAATAATAATTATCAATAATATGAATAGGAATGAAAGAGTCATTAATTAATTCATACGCGGCATCTGCTGCACTGATCGGAAAGAAAAAGATGAAATATTAAGAAAGGTGGAGGGGACACAGCATAAATTCCTTTTATTATTAGTCAATATAGCCAAAAACTGGTATTTCAAGCAGGACAGAGGGAGGTACTTACAAAAAGGTAACAGCAGTATTCTGCATGATCATATTAACATAATTTATGATGTTACCATGACGTCATAATGTTGACACTTCCACGTCTGACGTCACTATGATGACACTTTCCTGTATGACGTCATCATGTTTATCTTGCTTGCAATGTCAATATGATCTTTCTATTCCAATTATTGACAACAAGGGTATGATATTTTGTATATTAAATATTCAATTGAAAGAAGTGTGCATCTCGTAGCCTCATGCAACTGCTCGCAACGTCAAGACGTCTTCATTGCAGCTTAAATCATCTTTCTACTCCAATTATTGATGAAACTGTGGTCTTTTGACGTTTTGTATGTGTAATATTCAGTTGAAAGAATTGTGCACCTCGTAGCCTCACGCAATTGTGTTTACCTTGCTCGCAACATCAAGGCGTCTTCATTGTAGGTTAAATCATCTTTCTTCTCCAATTATTGACGAAACTGTGGTCTTTTGTATGTGTAATATTCAGTTGAAAGAATTGTGCATCTCGTACCCATACGCAACTGTGTTTACCTTGCTTGCAACGTTTATATTAATTTGCACCTCTGCCATTTCATATTATTGTTGGTTCACTTGTAATAATAATAATAATAATAATAATAATAATAATAATAATAATAATAATAATAATAATAATAATAATAATAATAAATTTGTATAGCGCTGATACCAGACAAGTCTGTTCATAGCGCTGGGTTCAGAACATTTTTTCATTCTGCTTTTGAAGGATATGACTGAAGCACTGGTCCTAATGTCACTAGGGAGGGAGTTCCAAAGTCGAGGGCTGACGAGAAGGCTCTTTTCAGACGAGTTTAAGGAACTGATAGGGAAGTGCCATCATTAGATCTCAGGCACCACTATCACCCTGTTTCACTAGGAGTAGATCACGCAAGTAAGGTGGCGCCTTACCATTGAGGGCTTTCAATCTTGGCATGAACTATTGTGTCAGACCAAAAAATTGTGTGCGGCCACTGAGAATGACATCAGGTATCAATTTTTAGATCTTTCAGATTCAAATCACAATAAGACAGTTTTGCAGGCAGTGATTTTATCCTCAGGTATGTAGACAAAAGAAAATAATCAGTTTCACCTAGGTTTTTCCAAAATTTTAAAAAATCCATTGTATCACAGCATAAAATGTGTAACTACTGAAAATGACATCTATGAGCTCTGTCTTAATAGAGAAATAACTCCAAATCCTCAAATAACTGTGCAATGAGTATAAAGTATTTTAATCATTTCAATGTTTATAGGTCAATGTCTTATCCATATTCCCCATAATGTCTCATATATAGCTGATATTTCATTTTGATAGCTTGATCAGGAATCAATTCTAACATCTCTCAGACTCATATCACAATAAAACTGTTCTGTAGGCAATGTATATTCAATTTGGTGATTTCATCCCAAGGTATGTAGATGCAATGGAATATGAACAATTTCAGCCATGTTTTATCAAAATTTAAAAAAAAAACATTTTATCACAGCATAAAATGATGTGAGACTACTGAAAAATGGCATCTAAGAGCTCTGTCTTAATAAATAATTCAGAATTATCAAATAACTGTGCAATGAATATTTAGTATTAACACTGCACATCAAACTACAGACATGTAACTATTTAGAGGATAAGATCCTATTTATATCACTCAAATTATGCCATATAGTGCTGATATTTCAGTGTGATTGTGTGACCAGGCAACAATATATCTCAGATTCATATCATGAATATGTTTTACAGTAATGAATAAGGCCACGGGCCATGGCACAGTTGGTTAGAGCGCCAGCTTATTAGCACCAGTTCCTCTGTGGTGATTCGAAGGTCGTGGGTTCGATCCCGGCCGTGCCGAATTTGAACTCATGTTACAATTTCCCACATGAGCTGAGGCCGGTGCCAAAAGGTTAACCTGTTGTCCTTGTAAATCTGTGACCGGTGGGTTGTCATGTCAAGGACCTGTGACATGACAATTCAGTGGGGCAGAGCTATATCTGCTACAAGTAGGTCTCATCACAAAATGACTGAAATAATGTTGAAAGTAATATAAAACCCCAAACAAACCAAACAGTAATGTATAAAGTGATTTCAAAATCAGACATGAAGACATAATGAAATGTTTTCTGCTTCAGACATCTTTTAACAAAATTACTAGACAAAATGATCACCATATGAATGCTGAAATTAAATTTATTGAATTGTAGAAATCTGCAAAAGACCTTAAAATGGTGTGTGATGAGTGAAATATGTGCTGCCCAACTCCACTAGGAAAATGGGTCAGGTTCACAACTTTCACCTGCCACCTGTGACATCTAAAGTTACCAGTAGCCTTCCTGAATACCAGTCCTGCCGTTCTCCCCATATCCCCTTTGAACAACCACCTGTGGTTAGTGTACTATTGTATATCCACCTCCTGCAACCTAACACCGCATCAAGATGTGGCTTAATTGTATCCGAAGTGTAGCATTCTAACCATAATCACTTGAAAGCCACGGCCATGGAACAGTTGGAATTAATGAATGAATGTTTGTTTAGAGGCACATTAACCACTAAGGTCATTCATTGCCTAAAAACGGTAAAAACATAAAATATTGACTAGATAATAATGTGCAACAATATAATTTATAAACAATCCTTACATCATAGAATTTTAAGATATCAGTATAAAATAAATATGTATAAATTATCAAAAAGACTTGAATACCATATCTGTTGTTCTTTATTAATAGGTCATTGACCTATTTATAAATAAACAAGAGCTCCACCCTTAAAGTTGGTTAGAGTCCTATTTGTTGGTTAGAGTCCTATTTGTTTTAAAAACAATACTATCACAGAAGTATCTACTGTATCAAACAACATATGCCAATTTATTTCATTAAAATATTGAGTTTGTATATTATCAAAATCGATACACTCAATTAAAATATGTTTAACAGTCATAGCTCTTTGACAACCGATACATTGAGGCTGATCTTTGCTTTTAAGAAGATAGTAATGTGTCAAACAACTATATATGTCCTATTCTTATAAGTTAAAACAGACTCTTCTCTTTGGTTAATTCTAATAGTACCTTTAGTTTTGCCTAGAACGGGCTTAATTTCATGTAATTTAATTAAAATAGCTTCATTCCGGCGCAACTGCCATTTAGAACGTAAAAAAACAGAAATGTATTTCTTAAACTCTGTGTATGGAATAAGTAAATTTATTGACCGTTTATCCAATGCTGCTTTAGCAACTTGGTAAGCAGCCTCATTTCCATGGATTCCAATGTGACTGGGGATCAAATAAAAATGAATTTATTTTCATCTGTACAGAATCTATGATATGATATGCTTGTAAACAAGACAAAGAATCAGAAAATATTAAAAAAGGCTGATGTAGAGAAGTCTCCACATGATTCAAAGCGAGGTACAAAGCATGTAGTTCTGCAAAAAATTTTTTGATTTATTTGGCAGACGTTCTGAATAAATATGATTGCCCTTAACAGCAGTTGCAGCAGCCTTCTCATCATCCATCAGTGTATATATAATATTATATACTGATATCCAGTGAAGATCTAATTTCTTTAAATATCTATTTAAATAAAGGGATGGATCTGTTGAGCATTTCTTTAATTCTGACATGGCTACATTAATATTTAAAGTTGCAAAGGTCCATGGAGGTGTTTGTGGATACTAAAATTTAGCTATTTTATTTGGATTTATATTTAAAAATTGTAAAGATTCTTTGATGTGAATGCCAAAAGTCGGTATTGTATTTGGTTTATTTTCAAAAAGATCAACATAATTTGGATTGAATATGGTATCATGTGAAGGATTGTCTGGACAAGCAGCAATTTTTGCAACATACTGTTGGGCAAGCCTTTCTCTTCTTAAATCAATGCTGAGCTATCTGCAGGTGATGTACGAAAGGCACCAAGGTATAACTTAAACCTTGATTTTAATATATGATGGACGTGCTGATCTATATATCATACATCCATAATCAAGTTTGGAATGACAGTTCCCTCCCCAATCGGTATGGGCAAGAACCCGTAATAAATTTAATGCCTTCTGGCATTTCTTTTTAACATATTTTATGTGAGGTATAAAAGATTTTTTTTTATCAAAAATGAGTCCAAGAATCTTGGTTTCTTCGACGACAGGTATCCGAGTTTGGCCTAAATAAAGATCAGGATCTGGGTGAACTTTCCATTTTTTACAAAAGTGCATACACACAGTTTTCTTGAAAGGAAACTTAAATCCATTATTGTCAGGCCATTCTTGTATTCTATTAAGATGTTTTTGGAGCTGTCGTTCTATAGTGTGCATGCTTGTGGACCTGTAACATAAATTAAAATCATCAACAAATAATGAACAATCTGTTCCAGGTCTCACACAATTTACTATGCTGTTGATTTGTATAATAAATAGGGTAACAGATAATATACTACCCTGTGGAACACCCATTTCCTGATCAAATGCATCAGAAAGTGATGAACCAACTCAGAAGCAATCGGGCGATAATTATTTGAATATGATGAGTCTTTGCCAGGTTTGGGAATGGGAATGATAGTTGCTTCACTCCATGACGGAGCAAAATTACCACTTTCCCAAATGTTATTAGAAATATCTAAAAGATGCCCAAGTGATTGATCAGGGAGGTGTTTAAGGATTTGGTAGTGAATTTGATCAGGCCCAGGAGCGGTATCATGAGATTTATCCAGAGCAAGTTTCAAATATTCTATTGTAAATGATTTATTATATTGTTCCAAGTTATGAGATATAAAATTTAGTTGCTTCCTTTCTTTTCTATTTTTCATTTGTTGAAATTTTGCAGTATAATTATTGGATCAGGAATTCTTGGAAATTGTTTGACCTATTGTGTTACCTATTTCAGTGGGATTTGTAATTAATCAGCCATTATGATTTAGATGTTTGATCCTTGCTCCACCTCCCTTCCCAGTAATTTTACACACCATATCCCAGCATTTCTTAATCAGTGTATGCATATTTAATTTGGAAACATAATCCTTCCAACTTTTTCTTTTGGTTATTTTAATAATATAACAGGCTTTAGCTCTTTTTACTTGTAATTGGTGCCAATTATATTGAGTTGGTTGTCGATTTTTTCAGAGCTTTTTTGCACTCCTTGACAGCTTTTCTGCACTCATCATAAAACCAGGGTTTTTCTTTGATTTTAGAATTTGGCTTTGATTTGGGAATACACCCATCAGCAATATCATACAATGTATCTGTAAAAACTTGAAGAGGATCATCTACATCGGTAAAAATGTCTGGAGTTATTTTATTGAAACAGGATGTTTGAAATTTTGTCCAATCGGCTTCATGAAGTTTCCACTTAGGGATTCATTAATCTGGTGGAGGAAATGGTTATTTAAAATAATGGGGTAATGATTACTACCCCATTGATCTTCCTCTACTTCCTACAAAGTCTAAAAATAAATTTGGAGTGCACATGGAGAGATCTATTGATGTCAAAGAGCTTGTAGCAGGATGTAAATATGTCGGAGAATCGTCATTCAAAAGGCACAAACTATTATTATTTAAAAAATCTTCTATTATAAGTCCTTTGGCATCAGTATTGTTTCTGCCACCCCAAAGATAGTTGTGAGCATTAAAGTCACCAACTAACATATATTACTGTGGCAGCTTGGTTATCAAATTATTTATATCTGTACTATTAATTGCTTCACTCTGTGGTAAATATATTGAACGTATAGTAAATGTATTATGCAGCGCAACCCTGACAGCAGAAGCTTGTAAATTAGTATTTAATGTGACTTTGGGGTATACAGGATTTAACAAAATCAGAAACTCTGCCATGTGCTCGGTCCATTGTGTCTATTGAACCAACTTTATTATAAGTAACATATCTTAAATGTTGTGGAATTATCTTTGAATTCAGTTTCTTGCAAACAAATTACCAATGCATTTTATTTTTGGGCTAATAACTCCAGTTCTGGCCTGTTTGCCTCAAATACTCTACAGTTCCATTGTATGATACTGTTGATGGCCATATTTAAAATAATGAGTATAAATATAGGATTTAACATAATCATTTAAGTTTATGATTATGTATTGAGTGAACAGGTGTAAAATCTTTATTACTGGATGATGTGGAGGGAGTCTGTAAAGAGGTTTTAGTGGATAGAACTGTTTGTACAGTTATTACTGGGGAAGTGGGTGTTTGGGTTTGAGTGGATGTTCCTGTAGATTTGGAGGTATTTGAAAAATAGGAATTATAATTCTTTTCATTGATTGGCCAGGTTATTTCTGTCTGTATTGCTATTGTTTTTGTCTCTTTGGTTTTTAAGTTGGTAGCATAGGATTTTTTGGAATTGTTAAAACTTTCAACACATTTACGTGAAAAGAAATGTTTTCAGTGTGGCATATTTGCTGAATTTCCTTTTCTTTTAAAAAGGAAGGACAATTCCGAGAATATGATGGGTGATTGCCTTGACAATTCACACATTTCACGATTTCCGAAGAACACTTCTCCGCTATGCTGTTACATTTCCTTTGCATCGATCAGATCCATGTACATACCTCTGACACTTGAAGCAGCACAGAGGGTTTGGAATGAAAACATCAACTCGGACTTTTAATATCCAACTTTAATAGATGTTGGATGCTGCGCTGCTTCAAATGTCAGAATGAATGTATTGAATGGAATTTTGGCTCCATCCTTCTTAATAAAAATTTGTTTGCAATTGACTACATCTTGATCTTTTAGTTCTTCCACTATTTCCACTTCAGAAACTCCAGCCAGATCAAGGCATCTTATCACTCCTTTTTTATTAATGAAGGTCATACAATCGGATCTAAGGTGCTTATCTAAGATTTCCCTTGTGTATGAAGGTTACATCTGGGAATTTTTTGTCCCTGAGATAATTCAAGAGGACTGCCTGAGGACCGTACCCGTAATCAAATGGGGGCGATGTACACAAGACCAACTTTGCTTGAGTGTACTTTTTTAGAGTTTGGACAATTTTGGCTATTACTGTGCAAATATCCTCAATATTTTTGTTGTTCATAATATCATGTGCTCCAAGCATCATAATTGTTGCATGGAATTGCCTCCATTTGAGGAAGGTTTCCCTCATACTGAATGCCTGCTTGAATTCGAACACTGTATCAGCTTGCATTGCTGGAATAAGTTCAAACAAATCAGATTTATTGTTATCTGCTATACACTTGCTATTATCTTGTTCTGTCATGATTAGATACTTGGGGTGAGTAGGAGTAGAAGTGGTCATATTGCTAGTGCTAACATTTTGAATTTTAGATAACTCATTGTTGGTTTCCTTTCAAATACTAACTCCTCGTGTAACCTTACAATTTCTCTGTCCTTGCCAGTTATCAGTAGTTTTAATTTTTCTAGTTTATTTCTGTGAAATACTAAATCAGGGTGACACTCATTAGCACATTTATTCTGAAGTTCAGTGATTTGTGACCTCTCCCTCATTACTAGACTGTTCCTCCCTCACTATTATGTGACCCTCTCCCTTATTACTGGACTGTCTACCACACCACTATGTGACCCTCTCCCTCATCACTGAACTGTCCATATCTCACCACTATGTGATAATCTCCCCCCTTTTGACTGGACTGTTCATGATGAGACCTACTTTTAAAGTTTAAATCACTTCTCTGTGACCTCTCCCTTATTATTGAACAGTCCCTCCCTCACCATTCTGTGACCCCTCCCTCAACACTGAGCTGTCCATCCCTGAACACAATGTGACCTGTCCCTTATTACTAGACTGTCCCTCCCTCACCACTCTGTAACCCTCTCCCTAATCATTGAACTGCCCATCCCTTACCACTCTGTGAACCTCTCCCTTATTGAACTCTCCCTCCCACACCACTATGTAACCCTCTCATCACTGAACTGTCCATCCCTCACCGCAATGTGACCCTCTACCTTGTTATTGGAGTGTTTATGCCTCAACACTATGTGACCCTC
Organism: Amphiduros pacificus; assembly: GCA_949316495.1. Taxonomy (NCBI): domain Eukaryota; kingdom Metazoa; phylum Annelida; class Polychaeta; order Phyllodocida; family Hesionidae; genus Amphiduros; species Amphiduros pacificus. The sequence goes on along the minus strand of OX439010.1, from coordinate 35,391,104 downwards.
TCCTATATTACTGATCTGCCTCTCCCTCATCACTGAACTGTCCATCAGTCAACATTATGTAACCCACTCCCTCATAACTGAAAGGCTTGGTTTAAATATCTATTGGAGCTTACATCCTAAATAGTCTTCAGAGCCTGCATTCCTAATTTGAAGAACTATACTGTAGTTTTTAGGTGGTGTTCTGGATAGCAGTGTACACTATGGAATTAATCAACCTAGAATTAGGCTTATCTTCAAAAATTCCAAGGAGGCAAATGTAAAATGTTTTTTTGCCAGCAACAAGTATTTGTATTCGTGGGAATCTCCCAGGCCCATTATTCATATCACTATTACAATGATCAAAACCCAAATGAAAATCAAGGGTCAAATAAATTTATTTTCTGAATTGATTTCAGAATTATTTGACCAATGATGAGATTTTCAAAAATCAAGACTAATGAAGCTGTTGTTTTCTATGATATTTTGTTTTCTTGTCAGCTAAAATTAATTTCATGGAAAATGCTTGGGCATTCAAAGATGCAGAATTTTGGTGGAACGTAAAAGTATTTAAATATCTTAGCAATGTATATAATTGGACTCATAATAATAAACCTTTATAATAATAAACCTTTATTTAATGAAACTATATCACATTGGTACAGTGCAGTATCTAAGCATGAAGGGTAATGGCATGTCTTGAGGGGTTCTATACACCATTACCCAAATCAGTGTGAAATGATAATGACTTTAATCTTTCACTGTTTAACCATCATGCTGATGTACTTTATGACTTTCATGACTATATGTAACACAGCTTTTATGGAATATTCTTTTACGAAACATTATATATTATGTGATTCCTTGAAAATAAACCAATATTTATTTTAAACCAAGACCTAGAAAACAAGCATGTTCAACATTCATATAAGAAATATGAGAACTTAAGGTGTTAAAGTATTTAACAAGAAGAATATTATGTTTATATCTTATATATCATGACCACTCGCATATGCATTTTCATTTAAACAAAATAATCTAGTTTTTATAGTAGCCTTACAAATAGGTAATTTTATATGAAACATTTTTTTTATTGAAAATTGTCCTTCGTAATATGTTGAAGGGAAAATAATATAAAACAAAAAATATGACATGCTCACAGGAAAATTATTAAATAAAAAAGAATGATATTAATTTAGAAGTAAATGTTGGAATATCAGGCAAGGATAGAATTTTCATCCATCCAAAGAAAACAAGAATGCTGGAAATGCAATTCACATCACAGTCAAAGGTGGATGCTTGCCTATGGGATTTATGTTTGATGAAGAAACAGGGTCCCCCTTGTATCGCATTAAACCTCCAATTAAGAGAAGGCAAAAAAGTCTTGACAGTTTTATGAGATTTTTATTGCTGTTATATTGCGATGTATCACCAACAAGCTCGCGATATAATGTAGTGTACACTTTGAGCTCTACTGTAAATTCACAGGAACTGAACATGGTAAGATATGCATACATTTTGTTTATGCAAATCACATCTTGTGAATTGCATAAACATCATGTTTTCTTCACATCTTATGTTTTTTTATGATTGAGGATCTCACAAATTGCAAAACATATGGATTATTTTGGTCTGAGTGAGATGGACAACAATTTGGGAGACATTTACAAACCTAATGTTTAACAATATTAAAAGATATTAACTTGCCTAGGATGCTGAATCCATTCACAAATCCTGCAACACAGATATCAGCCAGGGCTAGATTTATTATCAAAATATTCCCAGCTGAGCCTATATGCGGGTATGCGGGAGGAGTGGACGTGTTTTCTAGGAGCTCCGGTTTCTAAGAAAATATAAGCTAATTTCGTTGCGTTTTTTCTTACTAAAATGCATCAAATTACCGAAATTGACTATGTGCATATAATTTTGGAGTGCTAAGGAGAATTTTCTGTGGAAAATTTGTTATTTGGGGCGGATTCTGATCTAATCCTGATAACTAAAATCAAGACATCGCCATCGTGGGATTGGTATATATAAACGTATATATACTGGGTACGAATATGAACGCATTGCGCGCAGACAGTACAAGTCGGTCATATAAACGCTATACCAGGTATAATCACAAGCATTAAGAGAAATAAGCCACACAGTAATAATATTTATGCTGGAAGTATAAAGTTACATGAAGGGTATAAACAAAACATTGCTCCCGCCAAAAACCACAGGGAACACAAAGAACCCGCATCAAGTTTCGCTCAGACCACTCATACGTTTCTACCTATAAACAATAAGAATTTGGTGGCAACTTATTCTTGCTTTTGATTTTCTCCATATATGAAATTGAAAATATTCATTTAAATTCCTCCACATAGGAATTATTTTCTGGTCTTGATTCTCTCCATATAGAGAATTAGGAATATTATATTTAAACTCCTCCATATAGGGTTTATTTATGGTCTTGATTTTTCTCCATATAGAAAATTAAGATCATTATTTTTTCAACTCTTCCATACAGGGGTTAAATCTGGTTCTATTTTTTGTTCATATAGAAAATTAGAACAGTATATACAAGTGTGTACTACCTCCATATAGGAATACATACTTAAATAAATATTATTTCTCTCCACATAGAGAATTATTATTAGTTGGTGTTAGACCTCCATATAGGGTAACACTTGAATATTTGTGTATTGCCTACATACAGGAATATACAAAATATACAGAATATATAGAATATACAGGAATTTACAAAATATACAGAATATACAGAATATTGATAAAATTCGATTTCTCTCCATACAGAGAAATACAGAGTGAGTGTTTTACTTTCAAATAAGATAACGCTCAGTATATTTCTTATATTTGTACAAATTGACAAAATCTCTCCATATAGAGGAAATTAAATACAGATTCCTCCATATAGGTATACTGCTATGGAATGTGATGGAATCAGAAGTAGTTTGGAACATGTACCCATAAACAAAGCAAAAGTAAATGAATGAAGTTTTCTGGGGGGCAAGGGAAAACCGATGAAAGGAAATAATTACACAAAATGCATGTCAAAATGTTTTAATAATTATGCATGTAATATCTGTGATGGCAATTATATTTATAAAGGTATGTACAAAACTAGTCTAAAGGAATACCATAATAGCATGAAAGGTAGCCATGATAGAAACTTATCAAGTAAACTAGAAAGTTGCTGTGATGATATATTATACAATCTTAAAATAAAAGATTTTACCATGCCAGAAAATGATTTTTTTGTTAGAAAAAAAGAAGCCTTCAAAAAAGAGAAGTTTTTAAAAACACCTATATGCATTCAAATAGAACAAAAAAAGAATATATATTGTAGAAATATCAGAAAAGCAAAATATGGTGACTCAAAATGTCACCAAGGAGAAATCCCATCAAACTATACAGTGAAGTCTTGAAAAACAATATAAGCAATAATAATGGTTCATTGATCAGGTTAAAAACTAAAGGGATTCATAATCAAAGAAAATGTATTCCCCAAGTGGTCACTCTTAATGGAAAGCATCTTGGTGGTATCAAAAACGGCTTTAACATAAAGAAAAATGAGAACCAATCACATGTCTCATCTAAATCACGTGGTATCGTTGACTCCGCCCACTATATGATGATCCGTAAAAGTAAAACGCAGCAAACGCTACCTATGAGAAAGATAGCGTTTTCAAATCGATTTGAATATCTTTCTGGCAGTAATAACATTGTAACACATCGTTTTAGGCAAAAACTACATCCCCCGTATATCAAAAATGATAGAATAAACTCTTGAGGCGATCGGACATTAGCCCCGCCCATTTACTCTGTGATTGGCAGGTGCAGTGGGCAATCCCAACGTCATGGAAGGAATTCTCTCAAGAATGACGTCATAGGGTCAATGACCGGAATCCCCTCCACAATACATCTTATTACAAATAATGAATCAAATGGGTTAAGAATGATAAACACAAGAAAGGCATTAAGAAATAAGATAACTATTGAAAATGCAAATAAGGGCTTAAATATTACAGTGGCAAATGTGCAAAGTATTACAGGACATTGCCTTAATGCTGGGGATAACTTGAATGAAATTAACTCAAATGGAAACTTAACTAGAAATAAAACAAATAGAAATGTAAAAAACCGCTTAATTAAAAACAATATGCACATTAAAATTAATAAAGAGTTAATTATGGCTACAGCCAACGTACAAAGCATAGGAAATAAGGTAGAACTTCTTAATTTAATAATAATATAATAATAATAAAACATTTCTATAGCGCTATTTCAGACCAAGTCTGCTCATGGCGCTCAAATTTATACATTTATGACAATAATATTGATCTATTCTTCATTACTGAAACTTGAATGAAGCAAATGAAAAAATTATTAGAGGTAAAATTAAAGAAAATAACTACGATATTGAACATTTATAACGTACACTAAGATCTGGAGGCGGCTTGGCTGTTATCTTCAGACCTGAAATTGACATAAAGAAAATTAATCACAGTCATAACTTATCAACTATGGAAATGATGGAAATTAATATCAAAACAAAAAATAAAATATTCACTATCATTACTATTTATAGACCCGAACCTTCTGACAGAAATAAATACACGTACACAGAGTTTTTTGAAGAATTTAGTGACATGCTAACCTACTATTGTACATATACACATGAAGTGCTTTTCGTTGGTGACTATAATTTTCATATGAATAAACCAGAGAGGCCAAATGTAATTAAATTTAATGATATCCTGGATTTATACAATTTACATATTAATCATTTTACAGAACCAACACATATACTAGGGAATACACTTGATTTATTAATTACAAATATACACAGTAATTTAATAAAAGAACATAAGGTTGAAGAGAAAATATCCGATCATAATATAATTAAACTCACTTTAAATGTTCAGACTAAGATAAATAACAAGAAAAAGGTATCATATAGAAATTACAAAAAAATGAACATAAAATTTTTTTTATCAGTGATGTGGAAGAAAAATTTAGTGAGAATAAATCCTATAATAAAAAAGACCTCAATGAACTATTAAATGAATACAATAAATTTACAGGTATACTAGATAAACATGCCCCGATGGTTGATAAAACCATAAATAATAGGAAACCAGCTCCTTGGTTATCTGATAGTAAAGAGTTAGCATCGGAATTTAATAAATTTTTCTAGAAAAAATCTCAAACCTTAGGAAAGACATGGACAAAAATGATAAAACTTCACAACCATTGATTGAGAAAGCCAGATTTAGTACTCATCTGGAAAAATTTGTACTATTAGATGATGCAGAAGTAAAGAGGTTAATCAAAGAATCAGCAAAGAAGTCATGTGAACTTGATCCCATCCCAACCTTGCTTCTTGCTGAATGCATGGGTCATCTGCTACCACTAATGAAAGCAATTATAAAAAATCTATTTCAATAGGAAGCATGCCGGATGACCTAAAGATGGCCATAATTAGACCTTTAATCAAAAAGTTGGGCCTTGAACTGATAAAGAAAAATTATAGACCGGTATCAAATCTTATTTATCAAAATTAATAGAGAGGGCGGTTGCTTCACAATTCGTAGGTCACCTCATAAGAAATTATATTCAAGGTATTTTTCAATCTGCATATAAAGAATTCCATAGCACTGAGACTGCACTGCTGAGGGTACAAAATGATATTTTAATGGATATCGATGATGGTAAAACGGTAATGCTGGTACTACTTGATTTATCAGCGGCTTTTGATATTAAAGATCATAATATACTATTAAACAGATTAGAAAGAAGATGTGGTATTAAGGGCACGGCGCTGCAGTGGTTCAAGTCATATTTATCAAACAGAAAACAGTGTGTAACAATTGAGGGTAAAATATCTGAAAATATGGATATTAGTTATGGAGTTCCTCAGGGCTCCGTTTTGGGACCCTTATTATTTTATTAATATTATTATTACCCTTATGTTAACATGAATCATAACAGACTTCCACAGATGGTATTAGGATGGGACCTCAGCACTGACGGCAATACATGGGGTTCAGAAATAAAATCTGTCTTATACAGTATTAACCAAGAAAATGCTTTTAACACAAGATCACAGGTATGTTTAAGCCAAGCCTTGTTATCACTGAATGAGATATGCTGTAACCAATGGACAGAAACAATTAGAAATAAACCAAAGTTACGCACATATGTTTCGTTTAAGAATACCTATCAAACTGAAGAATATGTAGTTTCCCATATGAGCAGAGGCAGTAGGTCTTCTTTAGCTCAGCTCAGGTTTGGTATACTACCAATACATTTAGAAACAGGGAGATGGTATAAATCACAACAAATTGAAAATGAGATACACCTGTTATTCCATTGTAAAATGTATGACACGGAAAGAAGAATGTTTGTACAAAAAGTATGTAACATTATGCCAAATTTCCTTAACAATGATGATCTTGTTAAACTTGAAATATTTATGTCAAAACAATTTGTTAATATTTTTAGTAAATATCTATATGAAATAATGTTAAAAAGAAAGACAATTATGTTTGTTGAAAACAATTAATGTATATATAAATGTGAGCACAAAGCAAGTTATCATTGTTATTGTGTATCATTATTATACAAATGTACACTTTTGCTTAATAAAATAATAATAATAATATAATTCACAGCATATATGGAGCCTCTGTCTGATATAATTAGTAATTATGGTCTCAAACATCATATCTATGCTGATGATACACAGCTATACATTACAATTGATCCAAAATCTGAAGAAGCTAGAAATAGATCCTGTAGAGAAATGGAAAAGGAATAAGAATAAGATGAAGATAAATGATGGGAAAACAGAAATGCTTTTATGTGGTAAAAGCTGTGATTTTAGAAAAGACAATGTACCTAATGGAATCCTAGTTGGTGAAACTAATATCCCTAGATCAAATACAATTAAAGATCTTGGGGTTATCCTAGATCAAGAATTATCGATGAAATCACAAACTAAAAAAATGTGTGAGAATGTTTTTTTTCATGTAAAAAATTTAGCACAGATCAGAAATTGTTTAGATGAGAAAACTGCAAATACACTTGCTCATGCTTTTGTTACTTCCACTCTTGATTATGGAAATTCACTGCTAGCTGGGTTACCAAGGTGTGAATTAGCCAAATTGCAGAAATTACAGAATGCTGCAGCAAGAGTAGTAGGTAGGCTTAAAAAGAGGGATCATATTACACAAAAACTTATGGACCTTCACTGGTTGCCTGTAGAGGCGAGGATTGACTTTAAAATATCTCTATTGACGTGAAAGGTGCAGAATGGCTTTGCCCCAAAATACCTCTCTCAATTATTAAATCTGATTTGGGACTGAGATCTAATGAAAAAAAATGAATATACAGTGCCCAAGACTAATATGAAAATATATGGTGACAGGGCCTTCATGGTATATGCTCCAAGAAACTGGAATGCCCTGCCCCTTGAAGTGAAAAATTGTAAAACAGTGGACACTTTCAAGTAAAAACTAAAAACGTTTTTATTCAGAAAGCATTATCTCACAACGCGCTTAGAGCAGACTTAATCTGATATAGCGCTGTATAAATCATTATTATTATTTTATTATTATAGCTGTCTTCAGTTCCTGTAATCAACCAAATCCCAGTCTTTGATGTAATTACCTTTATTTAAAACAATTTTACAAAAATCTTTTTGAAACAAAATAAAACCATTTTTATGCGCTTTTCATTGAAATGATCATTATCATTAAAAATTATCCTATCTAGTCCAGCCAACAAGAACAACCTAATAAATGTTATGTCCCACCATTGATAAACAGTTATCTAATCTGAAATTTATGTAGACGTTTGTCATAAATTGAAATAACTTGATGCGAAGCTGGAATGCAGCAAAGGGTTTTATTCTAATTGCCATCGTTTATCAACAATTATATTTTCATTCATCAAACTCATCAAAACATAAGTAATAAACACAATTCACATACAGTAAATTCATATGGTCTCTATGAGCATATTATCTATATGGTCTATGTGAACAGATAAAAATGCGAGGAATGTAACTGAGAATAAATCTGAACTGGACAATTAACATGTTAAAAGAGAAAGGAAATTTTAAAAAATTCTCAAAAATAAAAAAGACTTTGCTTTTACAAGTAAGATGCTGCCAATGATTAGGACATTGCCCACAGTGCCAATGATAATTAAATTGAGATAATGGTGATTGTGATATAAGGAATAGCCAGGCTTGGGAAAGTTTCCAGGTAATCACCAGTTCCGTTGGTCGAAACATGTTTGATCCATGTCTGAAATGTACATAATCATATAAGTTTCAATAATGGAACTTATGAATAAAAGTTATGAAAATAACTTTTTCAAAATCAAATATATTTTGGTTTGATTATAGTATATGTGAGTTAATTCTGTAGGGGAATCTACTTGGGTTTGAACAATATTGATTTGCAGAGTTTAATTTTACTTTACTTTATGCTGGGAGTCAAACAAAAATAATGAAGTTGACCATATTCTACCACTCCTTTTCCAAACATAATCTTTAATTCTACTTTCTATTCCATTTTGACAATACATTTAAAAAAAAAACACCATTTTGCAAGTAAGGTAATTATAATATTTTATGAAAGGAAATCGATAAAACATTAAAATAACATTAATGCTCACCTGAATTGGTGAAGTCCCACAGATATGAATGATGGGTGACTTGTGTTCTGTGCTATAAGACACCCCTACCCTCTTTTATGTCCCAACCAACCAATTACATAACAGGATTGCACATAAAATGTGAACAAATGGATAGGTACCTCATTGTGCCTCTGATGTTACTCCGTGGAGCTGGATTCACTTGTGAATTCAGCTCCGTTTACTGTTAACCATTTCCTTGGTCGGAATTTGAATATCATTGATTTCACCTACTTAATGGCAGTTTTGTCTTACTCTCAACAGGTATGTTGTTGCCCTGGCCTCAATCTAGCTCGTCACCATCAGAACATCATTATTCAATGAATGAATTGCTTAAATTATGCACTTTAATCCTCACAATAACAAGGAGTTGTTTTTCAGCCATTTTAAAAAATGGTGACAAGAAGGCCAAACCACTGCATGAACCCAGAAAGGAAGTCAGAAAATAGGATCTGGGGAGTAATCATTAGTTTTAGTGGGGAGATAAAATTCATTCATTAAATTGTTTGATTGTTTACTTCACACAAAAAGTGAACTCATCTTGTCTTATGATTCCAGAAAATGATTAAATACTTGCAAGTATTATTCTCATTCTACCACCTTATTTCAATACATTCGATCAGTTTCAAAATTTCTATTTGCAAACTAAATTTAAATGATATACTTATCCACCAGGTGGCAGGCTGATAGACATTTGTATGTCAATGAAATCAATTCTTACTCATTCGGTAATTTACGACCTGAGCAATGCCAAAGGAAGTTTCCATGAAATGGACTAATTTTGCTATTTGTGAAAGAATGGACTGCAGTCAGGTCATACAAGTTCATGTAAACAACTCACATGTGGACCCAAATGCAACTTCTTTACACTGATTATAGCTCATGTAAAGTTATGGAGAAAAAACTGAATGTAAATACCAACACATTAGAATCAACTAACATTTGGTATTTTGTGAATTATGAAGTCAATTTTTGAAAGGGAACTTATGAATTGATAGGGAAATCTTTGTGAATAAATGTTTGTTGAAGCATGAGTCTAGAGCGCAGAGGCTTAAGAGTGAAATTAACCGAACTCACCATGAGCCTCTCACTGACTACAAGTATCACTATGCAAATGAGTAATGCATTTGAATCACAAACTTTACTCACAATGTAGTTTGACAAGGTCACTCTGCTAGAACTATGGACTGCTCCCTGTCATTTTTCTCTTACCAGAGGTCTCTACTGCATATTTATGGATTGGTTGTGACAGGAACCATTTTGGATATCAAAGCAGAAGACACTAGTTTTGTCAGATGGATTAAATCCTCCAAGTATAGTATTGGCAGGAAATAGGGTGTCCAAATCTAGGTGAATCACTAAAGGTTAGTTTATTCTTTAAGATGATATCAAGATTTCCCCTGAAATACATTATGTAAAAAAGAAAACTTGATTATCTGCTGACTGACTGGTAAAATGGTAAGGAGTATCCATGACCCCAATCAGCTCAGCTCTGCTGTAGCTGATGTGGTCATCCAGGGCTACCTCTGATGCAACTCTGCAATAAACATTGCACTATATATATTTGATGAGAAGGAATTTTTGCAGGAACAATATACTAAATTTTGTCAATAAAATAAAATGTTTCATTGTTAAAATATTCATCCGACAATTGATTGGAAAATACTCTACAGCACCCCATACCTTTATAATTCATAACAATTCTTCAATATTCAGAGAAAAATCAATACATGAGAGAAAAATAACAATACAAATGGTTTGACCATATGATACCTGTATTGTAAGAGGAACATGCTAGCCACTGCAGTATGCTTGTATCAAATAGCCTGACATACAAAAGGAAATATCTTTGAAAACAACTCTGAAAACTGACATTAAAAATGACCAAGTTGATTATCGTAAACATTTCTCAAATGTGTTTGCTAAGCAAACAGTGTGTGCTCTACTGGTTACATGCCAAGAATTATTTCTTTTCTAAGGAGACATGATATGATCTAATTCAGTCAGCTGGTCACTTAGAATAAATGACATCAACCCATAAGATGTAGGTAAAAATAACATGGAACCAACTAAGTCATGCATATAGGATTTCAGAATTTAACCTTGTCATGGAATATCTTCCATGACTTGGTTACAACTATTTTCAACCACTAATTTTGACTAAATGAATGAATAAATGAATGTTTTCTTTCAATGGCAAGGATAGTCAGTGCCATTCAGAGTACATGTATTGAAAATTATCATGCCCAGTTAAAACAATCATTTAACACGTTAGTTATAAAACTTAGGTCTCTACCCCGCAGACATGATATCCTGGTTTAAAAAGATTGGAAACCTTCATTACAAATATAAAAGAGTGAGATGCAAATTGATACCTCATCTATGGGAGGGATCGAGGCTCTTTTTGTGAAAGTCAAACATGTGTGCCTTGAGGAATATTTTGCTTAAAAATCTCAGAGGGAAAAGGAGGTTATGTATTCACTGGTCACAGCACCCATGCACATTTTCGTGATATGAGCTTTCATGTCCATTTTTGAGTCAAAAGTGATGCCAAGGTCAACAACTGACTCACCGGGGGTGTGATATCAGAGTCACCATCTCTGATAGTGTTAGGGATGTTGTTGTTAGCAGCAGTACTATATCTGTCAGTACAGATCAGCATTTCAGTTTTGCTATCGTTTATCTTCATTTTGTTTGAGTTCTGACCTCACTAACACATTCTTCTAATTTGCGTCTGTCCATATCTACATGCTGACTGGAAGTATGGTCAACAGGGATGTATATCTGCGTATCATCTGCATAAATGTGGTGGTTGAAGCCATATTTTGCTAGGATATCAGCCAGAGGAGGCATGTAGATAGTAAAATGTATGGGGCCCAGGACTGAGCCTTGTGGGACCCCATACTTTATGTTCGAGAGAGGACCTGTGGGACCCCACTTTGACACATTGCTTCCTATTACAGAGATATGACTTAATCCAAGACAGGGCATGATCTTTAACATTGCATCTTGATTCCAACCTATCTAATAGAATTCGATGATCAATGGTATCAAAGGCAGGAGAGAGGTCAAGCAGTAATAGAATAACTGACTTCCTATTATCAAGATCCCGTAAGATGTCATTTTGCAACCAATATATATATATATATATATATATATATATATATATATATATATATATATATATATATATATATATATATATATATATATATATATATATATATATATATATATATATATATATATATATATATATATATATATATATATATATATATATATATAAAAATATATATATATATATATATATATTTATATATTTATATATATATATATATATATATATATATATATATGGGGGGTGCTTTCCCTGTGATACTATTTTATTGTTGATATAACTTTGAAGGAAGTATCCCTGCCTTCAATAGAATGGTTAGGAAAAAATAGAATGGGATTTGGTAGCAGTCTGAAACATCTCTCCTTGACTGGGTCTCTTGGAAGTTTGTAAGTGTTAATATCGGTTCTACATCACACACCCAAAACATGGATCAAGAGGCCGAAAGAAGCTTGAGGCTCATATGGTTGTCTGTTCCTACCGGTCGTGCTCTCAGACAATGGGTTATCAGGTAGTGTGTTCACCAGGATTCACAAGATTTTAGATTGCAGGGAAAGTTCCATAAATAATGGTGGAATATTTTTCATAAATCAGAAACTTTTAAAAGATTTGTGTTATGCGACTTTTTATACAAATATAAACTTCATTTAAACTGTTACTTTATTAAATATAGTGCTTGTGCAATAAATACATACATACTATAAAAACAAGCATATACTTTCATTTAAACTGTCATTTTATTAAATATAGTGCATGGACAATAAATACATACATACTATAAATACAAACATATTATATAATTTGTCCAACTACTAGATATGTGACAAAGAAATTCTCATGTTACAATATGAACCTTCAGCATCAAAACAGTCGCATCTAATTGACTTTCGGACATCTTAACATTTTTTATTCAAACCAAGTTAAGACTAATTTTTGTAATCAATGAAAATCCATGGCAGCATAAGATGTACATAATTTCTAAATAGGATTTTATCTTTAAAATGCAACATTCTTACTTCTGACAGTCGGCTGTTCTTTGCATGTTACACATGATGCCATTAAATATCAGTATGGTTATAAGCATGTTACAAAGGATGCCATTAAATATTGGTATGAACATTAGCATTTGTATGGTTATAAGCATGTTACAAAGGATGCCATTAAATATTGGTATGAACATTAGCATTGGTATGGTTATAAGCATGTTACAAGTACTACCATTGAATATTGGTATGGTTATAAGCATGTTACAAGTGATACCATTGAATATTGGTATGGTTATAAGCATGTTACAAGTGATACCATTGAATATTGGTATGGTTATAAGCATGTTACAAGTGATACCATTGAATATTGGTATGGTTATAAGCATGTTACAAGTGATACCATTGAATATTGGTATGGTTATAAGCATGTTACAAGTACTACCATTGAATATTGGTATGGTTATAAGCATGTTACAAGTACTACCATTGAATATTGGTATGGTTATAATCATGTTACAAGTGATACCATTGAATATTGGTATGGTTATAAGCATGTTACAAGTGATACCATTGAATATTGGTATGGTTATAAGTATGTTACAAGTAATACCATTGAATATTGGTATGGTTATAAGCATGTTACAAGTGATACCATTGAATATTGGTATGGTTATAAGCATGTTACAAGTGATACCATTGAATATTGGTATGGTTATAAGCATGTTACAAGTGATACCATTGAATATTGGTATGGTTATAAGTATGTTACAAGTAATACCATTGACTATTGGTATGGTTATAAGCATGTTACAAGTGATACCATTGAATATTGGTATGGTTATAAGCATGTTACAAGTGATACCATTGAATATTGGTATGGTTATAAGTATGTTACAAGTAATACCATTGACTATTAGTATGGTTATAAGTATGTTACAAGTGATACCATTGATTATTGGTATGGTTATAAGTATGTTACAAGTGATACCATTGAATATTGGTATGGTTATAAGCATGTTACAAGTAATACCATTGACAATTGGTATGGTTATAAGCATGTTACAAGTGATACCATTGAACATTGGTATGGTTATAAGCACGTTACAAGTGATACCATTGAACATTGGTATGGTTTTAAGCATGTTACAAGTGATACCATTGACTATTGGTATGAACCTTAGCATTTTATAAATGATGCCATCAAGTATTGGTAGGGTTCTTGGCATATTACAAATTAAGGTGCGATGCATGACTTTTTCAAATTCATGCAACATTTTTTACATTTTTCAGACTTTCTACCTTAAGCTACAATGTCTGATCATACAAATACAGTTGATAGAATCACTACCACCATTACATATGTCTTATGTCCCCAAATCGTCTTCCCTGAATATGTACCTGGTCTCTTAATTGTTTTAGTATTTTGATAGGTTGGTTGCAAGGGTGTTATTATCGTGCACAGCAACTGAGTTTAGATTACGGGTGCATCGCCTAATACCAAGTAACTTCATGTATCCCTTCCTAAAGTGACGATTCGTGGCACCATAGAGCACACAGTTCAGTGAGGAGTTAGTGTGAGCGATAATCACCGCATAAGAATGAACCTCTGCTGAAAAACTATCATTCACATCGGCTACAACAATTATAGCATAGGGTAACCAGCACAGTGCAAAAACCACAAAAATGAAAAATAAGGTTCGCGCCAACCTCACTGAGTTTTTGTGTTCTTTCATAGATACAGAAGTTGATTTGTTCTGAGAGGGACCACCGCTGACCTTGTTCTTGCTTGCTTTCACGTGCATGAAGATCATTATATAACATATTGAAATGAGAACGATGGGAAACACGACACCGACTGAGCTGAAGAAGACGGTGTAACTCAGATTGGCGGTCCTGTCCCATATGCAGCTGAGGGTCTTGTTGTCATATACATGGTCTCCCCAACCGACAAAGTTAGGAAGCTCGGCCAGAAAGCTAACCGTCCACAGCCCCGCACACATCAGAATACAATGTCTCAGTGTGTAAACTCGTTGATATATCTGAAAGAAAAATATAAATCAATTGACAATGTATTGAAGGTTTCATTCTCATGAAATCCGGAAATCATGTATTTTGTATGAAACGTTGGACTCTGCAATCATTACCCTGATGTTCACATTCCCATCACCTTGTAAAGTATTTCTCATGATAATTATTGACCAACAATTGCAAATATTAGCCAATTTTAGACTTGCCATTATCTTTCTGAATTTGCTGTCCTGACATTTTAGAGTTAGTTTGGATCAATGAATAGCAATTAGTCGAAATTAGGAAATCTAAATATTTATTCAAATATTGAACTTCGATACCCTTCTTTACCATTGGTCTGAAATCATATTCTCGCGTCAACCTATAAAATGTATATGGAGAATTATGAGCCATGAAGAGTCTCATATTATGAGCCATGACGAGTCTCATATTATGAGCCATGACGAGTCTCATATTATGAGCCATGACGAGTCTCATATTATGAGCCATGACGAGTCTCATATTATGAGCCATGACGAGTCCCATATAATGAGCCACGACGAGTCTCATATTATGAGCCACGACGAGTCTCATATTATGAGCCATGACGAGTCTCATATTATGAGCCATGACGAGTCTCATATTATGAGCCACGACGAGTCTCATATTATGAGCCATGACGAGTCTCATATTATGAGCCATGACGAGTCTCATACTATGAGCCATGACGAGTCTCATATTATGAGCCATGACGAGTCTCATATTATGAGCCATGACGAGTCTCATATTATGAGCCATGACGAGTCTCATATTATGAGCCATGACGAGTCTCATATTATGAGCCATGACGAGTCTCATATTATGAGCCATGACGAGTCTCATACTATGAGCCATGACGAGTCTCATATTATGAGCCATGACGAGTCTCATATTATGAGCCATGACGAGTCTTATTGTGAGCCATGACGAGTCTTATTGTGAGTCATAACGAGCCTTATTGTGAGTCATAACGAGTCTTACCGGATTGTGGCATATGTGTATATATCTGTTGAGGGATATGGCGCCGATGGTGAGCAGAGAACAGAAGCAGCTGGTGAGACAGACACTCGCCACGGCTTCACATAAGGCAGGCCTCACATCAAACCAACTCGCTCCCTTAACCACACCTGACAGAGAGAGAGACAAAGAAACCCATTGACCATTAGTACATACTAACACATTCTGAAAAATCGAGGTGAAAGAGTAATAAAAAAACATTATACATGCACTTATTAATTACACTTGCCTATGGCACTGAATGGATCTACAAAACCGGTCACACACAGGTCTGCAAAGGCCAGATTCACAATAAAGATGTTTCCAATTGTTCGTAATTCCTGTAACAAAAAAACACAGTCAAGTTCAAACACTAAGTGATAAAGACCATCTTGGTGCATTTGCCAATGGCATGTAATCTAGCAATTGTTATTTTTCTGGATGACAATGATATTTGTAGTGAGTGTCTAATTTCATCAAGGTCTGAACCGTGACAAAAATATCAATATAATCCGCCTCTATAATTTTATATAATATATAGGCACTAATATTAGTGTTCACCCATACGTATAAGATTCTGGCACCAATAGATGTCCTTATATGCTTTCAGAAATATGATGAGACAATATGAACGCTATCTTAATTCAGGGAGTAACTTGAGATGTTAGGTTCTAAATGGAAAAATTATCGATCTGAATTTGGTATCGTCCTAAAATGTGTATAAGTATGATTATGTCATCATTACATGAATGCCCTATTCATAAGATATCTCTTCACTCAATTTTTTTTCTAATTGTCAGATAGTACAAGGTAAGGTTTCCAGTTTCAAAAAATGTTTTGTTTTATCTTACGAATGCATGGATAACATACTTTTTGGATATATCGACCTATTTTTTTCAATTTAAAGTCAAACATTAGATTGACTGAAATATGATGCATGAGGTTTTAACCCCTGAGTTTATGTACAGTAAAACTACACAGATAGATTTGGCTGAGATGATCAACCCTAATCTTATCATTTGATTTTCAGATGGCTCATGATTCAGCAAACTGATTTGTAAATGATATATTTACCTTGTTCAAAAATTTAAAAAAAAAACGATTTCTGAATGACGTCTATTTACCTTAATTAGCAGAACTGATCCAATAATGAGGATGTTTCCCACGGTTCCTGTGACCATTGCTAAAATGATTATAGTTAGATATGGGATTGCCAGGCTTGGGTCGGAGACCATGAAATCACTGCCATTGTTCCGGAAGTACCCTTGATCCATATCTGAAATGACTACTTATATAAAAATATTTTTAGTATTGAATCATGAAATTTTAACCAGTCTGAATGTGCTGTATTGGTGTGTGAAAATGTAAGTGTGACAAATGTCTGACAAATGTACACATTTCAATATATATATATTAATTCAATGACATATTAATCAATACCATGCATGACAGTGAATAAACCCATTAATTGTCCCATTTAGATTATTTTATCTGGTAGAGTAAACCATAACATGTGTTATCGGATTAATCAATAATACATGCATTTATGACTCTGCCAACCCCTTTCATTCGACTTGGAACAGGGGTCTGTCTCAATAAAAAGATCGCATTATACACAGACCTTGAAACTCCTTATTCCGCATGTACATGAAGAAACAGACATTATGATCATAAACTGCATTGTTTCAGAATGAAATATGTTTTGATGACACAGTCAGGTCATTCAGTGAAATGCAGTATATTACACACAACACAAAGTAGCCATGATAACAATAATCACCAATATGAAAAGTAATAATCTATGATTCATGGAGACTGCAATTTCCATGTAAATAAACCACACTAATCTGATGTAGTCAGGTTTCTAGATATCCTTCCAACCTTTTAGCGGAGTCAATGTACTGTTCTATGTTCATTTGAATAAACTTGACCTTATCATGACTTAGAAGGCATTACATTTCTGTAAAGTCATACCACGGATTAGATTATATGTTTGTTTGTTTGTTTGGGGTTTGACATCACTTTCAACATTATTTCAGTCATTTCGTGAATTGTCATGTCGCAGGTGCTTGACATGACAACCCACCCAGTCACAGATTTACAAGGACAATGGGTTGATTCTTTAGGCACGGGCCTCAGCTCATGCGAAATTGTATCATGAATTCAATCTCGGCATGGCTGGGGATCGAACCCACGACCTTTTGATCACCAAAGAGGAACTGGTGCTAATAAGCTGGCGCTCTAACCAATTGCGTGTGGCCTTGAAGTTGTTTGGAAAATAACAGCACAGATATCAATAAACTGGTATAATAACATTTATTTGCTTGCAGGCACTGGTATAATTATGAACAGTTCTTAATGAGTTTGTAGCACCTGTGATCAATACTGATATGATTTATCATTTATAAGAAACGTGTACTTATGTGACATTTTAACACTTTTATGTGCTGCTCAAACATGCCCAAATCTCTGTCTTACATTACATGTTTTCCCTAACGCCAAAAGACCTGACAAAAAGACGGAAGTCTCATGTCAAGGTACCAGTGGTAGAGATGAAAAACGTGAGTTGGCTTCATTTTCACATGTCTAAAATAGTGGGCAAATCACTACTCACACATCTCAGCATTATTACTACGCAGAATTCGTGATTTAAATTGTAGTTTTATTTGACAATTAAAATAATGATTGCAATATTTGATTTGTTTTCAATATATAAAGTCTAATTCTATATTGTTAATAGTGTTTAATCAACCGTGAAACTAAGGAACTATTTTGGAGGCAGTGACACCATTTCCAAGAGCTGATCTTTGCATCATTTATGTATAGGATAAGGTATGGTCACATGATCATTATCGTCAAGTGAAACGAGACGATTATACAAGTAATGAACGAGTGGCCATACCTTATCTGTTTTAGAATATGGACTCACAAAGCACTGAAACTGATTTGAGTACATATTCTGAAGTTCAATATATTGATATCAGTGCATGAATGTATATTTCATGCCTATCACATGGTATAATCAATTTCAATTTCTCCAAATTTCAAAATCATTCTTTTCAACGGTGAATATACAAAGCCATTTACTTTATATCACACTTTGGATCAGAAATCAATGAGCCTTGATTTAAATTTTCACCATCATATACTGGTTGGATAAGAAAATAATCACCACAAGCAGTATTAAAACTGAGATATGTCACACTAATCAGTATTGTCAGGTAAGCTCAGATCTTTTTGTTAATGACTACATGTACTTTCAATTATTAAGTCTTCAAAAATTAGTTTTGGGTGTATTTGTTGACTTTAACTTATTTCTTCAGGTAAGCTTCAGCTTCTCTGTTGATGACAACTGGCAATTCACAATTTAAAAAAAATAGTTTTGAGTTTATTTATTTCCTTTGATTAGTAATCAAATCAAACAAGAATTACTTTTATGAATCGCAGTCATGATATTTCTGTTGCAAAGATGTTATGTATTGTGTCACAGTCTTTCATTTAATATTATCATAGATTTTCTTACGAAATTATAGAAATCTACATCTTGAATTGCTGGCCTCCAGGTTGCTTAATGGGCATGTCTCATTTCATGTCTGCAGTGACTTTATAGAGGCCACCTATTAACCATTGTGTTGTGTAAGCATTACGCGATATAAAGTACAGCAATACTGATCTGTGATTGGCTCGAGAAACTAGGCCATATTTTAAATTGAATAAAACAAAGGAAGTTAGGGATTAGTGTTGTGTATTTAGTCTTATGGATAGTAGTCTTATGGAAAGTAGTCCAGTAGGATATTAGTTTCATAATGGGGCTAACGTGTTGATATGTACTCAATGAGTTAACTCACAACAGAAATCACGATGGCCAAATACTGGATGAAAATGTTCTTGATTTCTTTTAAGGGAAGTACACTTCATGTCACAATTTATTTCATCCTTGATAATAATCATAATCTCCTGTGTTAAATATAATTGTTGAATTGCTTGTAATAATTTTAATACAACACAATACCAAAGCTTTTCTGCTACTAGATACTTATATATCAAAGGTTATTACACTTTTAATTCAAATGAATGCAGTACTTTTTGTGGATTCTCACAATTTGGAAAGAACTTCTAAATTCAAAGATGGTTGGTAAACAGATATCCTTACTTCCTGTTTTTAGGAACAAGAACTACTTCCACTATCCCTTGGAGGGGAGTCTTATTACCAATTAATAAAATGTGAGCATTAAGTATTTATAACTACAATGAAAGCTCACAGGGACAGTACTCAATGCAGCACTTTATATTGCTCTCTCTTCAAATCATGTTTTATTTGTTTATATTAACGACCTTTTCAGCACTGTTTAGGCTGTATCAGGTCAGGTAGAGACCTACCACCAGGACTCAATGCCCGACTCTTTTCTTAGAAAGATTATTTTGCATTATCACAAAGACGTGACAACACAAACCACTGCCTTTGATAAATAGTCATGGAGCAATGGCTGGAATTGGAAACAACTCAATAGCAGAAATCATCTTTCTTGACCATGTAGTATGACCGAATTTAAAGAAAAAAGCCTCAGGTCAGAGATTAAAGATGTAAGTTGGCATCCTGCTGAGAAAACATTTGCTTGCTGAAATTAGTACTCAGATTAATGGGGTGTGTGGTCACTTTCACATGTCGAAAATAGTGGACAAATCTCTGCCCACACACATCTTAGCACCATTATTACATATATTTCTTCTTTAAAATTGTGATTTTATTTGACAATTTACATAATGATTGCAATATTTGATAATTGTTTTAAATATAAATATTCTAATTCTAGATTGTTGATAGTGTTCAAACAACTGTGAAACTAGAGAACTATTTTGGGGACATTGACACCGTTTCCAAAAGGTTTGTTTGGGGATTTACATCACCGTCAACATTGTTTCAGTCATTTTGTGATGAGACCTACTTGTAGCATATATAGTGCTGCTGCACTGAATTGTCATGTCGCAGGTCCTTGACATGACAACCCACCCAGTCACCGATTTACAAGGACAACGGGTTAACCCTTCAGGCACAGGCCTCAGCTCATGTGTGAAATTATATCATGAGTTCAATCTCTGCACGGCCGGGGATCAAACCCATGTTCTTTGGATCACCACAGAGGAACTGGTGCTTTTCTAAAATCGGCTGTGGCATCTTATCTGGCACATGGCGTGTGACACCCATGAAAATGTGACCACGTCCACGGCATATCTCAGATTACCACTGACTCCCCGGCATGCACACGACGAACACTCCACAGTGACGCCAGTTGACTGAACCATATTGACCACAGAAAAAGCCGAATCACAAACAAAGGAAATGAATACACATTCTCCATGTTTGTACCGATCACAGAATAACACAGATAGTCACTTCTTTGATGTCCACTGCCGACATCAAAAAGGAACCATCCGTGTTACAAACATTGGAAACGTATTACACAGTATAGTCAAGATTTATGTATACCAGCATCTTCACAAAGGTACCCAGTAACGCTAATCTGGCAAGATTGAAACCAGTGGAACAGTTGGTATTGGAATACGATCGTCATCCACCAAATATTGTTTGGCATCACATTTTCTTTATTCATTGCCGATTTATTTTGATGTTTTGAACATCTGTGGGCAGCTTGCTTTAAAGACTGTTATCATAACGTATAAGGACAGTGTCCTTATATGTCGACATGTAGTGTCTGTCACGTGCCTGTCACGTGTCACCTGCGTGTGTAACGCATTCATACTGCAGGGACATGCAGAGGCAAACGTCCATTAGTAATCTACATGTCTATCGCTGGAAGAGTAATAAGAACCATATATGTTCAAGGTTGTTGGTAAACAGATTCCTGGCCTCATGTTTTCAGGAATATGAATGACCTCCTGTATGCTTTGGACAAGAGTCTTATTACCAATTATAAAGCATTAAAAATTAAATATTCATGACAATAATGAAAGTTCAAAGGAATATAAAGTAATCAATCACATACTAGAATGTACAATGTATGAAAAAGGAAAATGAGCAAAATTATAGTGCATGTAGTTTGCTATAATAATTTGTCAACTCAGGCAACACAACATTACATTATTCATTTTATTTCATACAAGTCATGTTTCTTATAACGACCTTTCAAACCCGGGACCTAAGTTTCATTCATATGTCATGGCAAATCTTTTATCAACAGTTTATCTGCTTCCTTTTAGAGCCAATATTGCTGAAAAGGTTGTATCGTGGAGTGTAATTATACAAACCACCTGATCAGGTTAAGAAGTAATATAATCGGTGAGGACAAACATTGGCCTGTTGAATATATATAAACTTGGGTGTCGACCTGAAATGGCTTCAGATGCTGAACATAATCTCAAATCTTCAAATGGCTAACTAAGTTTTAAAATATACGAGCTGTCGCGACTGTTTGTACCATATCAAATGCGGGGGTCATATATTTCCTATTACATTGTTTAACATTTTTACACCATTGAAAAGTATAATTTGGTTATTCTTCCTCAGCTACAAAAAGGTGAAAAAATATTATGACTAATTTCATGTGCAACGTGTTTTCAAGGCACACACGGCAAATATAGGAGTTGGTTCTTTCGGCCGGTATTGCTTGAATGAGAGAATGCATACCTCGAAAAGGGCCGATTACATGTTTGCACTGAATTGGTGTGAAAATTTGTCCACCACTTTTATCACACTTCACTGAGATTAGCTGGCGATACCAAGGATTATGTATCAAGAGGCTAAGATAATGGCACAAAGTATAATATAAAGAGCATTGGGTCCAGGTGATGGTCTTCTAATGTACATAATCATTCATAATGATTTAAGTGACCAAATCATTGCACGAAATACATTCTCTCATAATTTTGCTCATGTTGAGCTGATATGTGTCACAACATACCTACCCTCCCTCATGCCTCAGTCACATTTGCGCCGATTTCAGTAAAGATGCCCGGCCGATGGGTAATTTTCACAAAATCGGCCGGCAGTTCAGATTGCCGTGCGGGCACCGGGAGATCATCGGCCACAATTGGGCAACTTTAAGACGTCGGGCGGGTCATCGGGAACTTTTATCTCGAACATAAAAGTTGCCGGCGTTTCCCCGATGTCTTATCAGCAAATATCATCTTAAAGTACACGGCAGGGTCCCGGCAGTTTCCCGCAGGGACATCGGCAGATTATCTTTGGGCTGCCGGTGGCATCGTGTGGTGAAAATAGGATTAAATATTTTTTTAAAGCCTATCCAGACGTCTTAAAGACATCCTGCAGACGTCTGTGTCATAAAACAGACGTCCTAAAGATATCCTACAGACGTCTGTGCTATTCAGTTTTGCAAGTGCCGTGCGGTGCCCTTTAATAATGTGACCACAGCTACGGCATCTCTCAGATTGTTGGTGATAAACTCCCCGGAGCCCGGCAGATTGTGAAGTCGGCCGATTCTAACTTCCCTGCCGGCGCCCGGTGCAAATGTGACTGAGGCATTAGTCACAATAAGCCGATAGTAACCAACGTTAATATGGGCCGAGTGTGATGCCAGAATGCACTGTCACATGGGCCATAATGAGTCACATACCATGAGGCAAAGAGGGGCCATCTTCAATGTCATTTGGCCACTACAGCTACAATTATTATGCGCACAACATAATAACCATGAATCCATCAAGTAATATCAGAATAAACAATAGGTTATTGTCACTTTAACAGAATAAGGCAAGACTATGTTGTTGGTTCGGGTGGAAGGATCTCAAGAGTCTCCCTGAACACTGCACGAACCCATGTTCTTGTCTATATTATGATCCACTGCAGACAGATGTGGTTTGCAATCAACCTTAACTTCATAGCAAAGCAGTAAAAAACATTGTAAACAAGTACAAAACTATGTTGTGTGTGGCCCATTTAAGTTTTCAGCTCATTTATGTAATGTAATCAATTTTATATTAATACATGCAGTGATATTAGGCCACCTATAAAGCACTATATGAGATGGGTGTAATTCTGTCTCAACTGGGTGAACAGTCGTGAGTTTCGAGATTCCCACAAATCGTTGTAGTCTCTGACAACAGGGGTCCCGCCTGTCTGTATTTCAAGGTCCCCATGACCCGAATCTAAAGTGTTGTGTTCTCCAGGTCAAAACAAACCCAGACAGTCATCATGTACATTTCAGAGAAATTAACACATGATTTATTGAAGAATTGGTCAAAGACAAATTACATTTATCATATAATTGATGAATTTTATGACATCGGTACACAAGCATATTTAAAAAAACATTTTATTCATTTCAAAATAATGTAAATATGAAAAGAATCTTTAAAAAAGATAAAAGGAAAGTAGTTCGGCAGAGGGGTGATCTGTGAAAGTTCGGCACATGGGTGATCTGCAATGAAATATCTCAAAGCACTCTCTTGAGGCACCAAGTATAAGATAAAGAGCATTGGATCTAGGTGATGGTCTTCTAATGTACATAAATTCATACAGAATAATTCATTGTCAGACACAAATATGTTTTCTGCTCTGCGAGTAATGATGTGATTGATACACAAGTAATAAATGATATTGATATATGTATTGAAAATGAGAAATCTTTAAATGTGTCCGCTATTAATGATGAAAATAAGACTGACAATGTTACCGATACATCTATTCAGCATAACCAGAGTGATATGTCTAATTTTAACAATGTGATCCTTTGATAGATGACCTTTGCCAAAGTAGAGCAAAATTTCGTAAAAATCTGTTCATTGCACATGTGAATTGTGAAATTGTGAAATGGTGTTTTTACGACCCTTTCAGCATCAATGGCCATATCAGGTCGACTTTCGAGACTTTTAACCAGTATGAAAGTAACACTGCGGACAGTGGGAGTCGAACCCACCACCTCCCGTCCTCCACTTATATAACCATCATAGGCACAGATCCTACACTCTACCAACTGTGCTAGTGGGGTTTGTACACATGTGAATGTGAATGGCCTTTGAAAAAAGAGATTATTTTAGACATATATTACTGAAAGGTTATATTGATATTTTATATATATCTGAAAGTAAACTGAGTCCTTTATATGTTACACATGAATTTCATGTTGGTGGCTTTAAGAGGAATAGGCAGCACAGATGATTTTGGTCAGGTGGTCTACATATTTGGGTACGGTCAGATATACCTCATGATTGAGTAGAATACATGGAATTTTATCATACAGAGCACATAGAAAGTTTGATCATAAGTCTCACAATAAGAAAAGAAAATTCGATGCTTGTTATTGTATATAAAAACCCCAATGCATCCAACAGAATATTTATTGATTTAGTATCAAAACATTATAATGAGTGCATAGAAATGAACAAGGAAATTCTTCTATTGCGTGACACCAACACTGACATGCAAACTGGTGATGATATAATGAGTCAAGATATTTGTCATGTATATGGTAGTAAGAATATTATCACTGTTTTAAATAGGAGAAAGGAACATTGATTGACCCTATAATTGTAAAAAATATGTCTAGATTTCACAAGCCCATATATGATGCACAAGAAAGCCACGCAAGATACAGTACAGATCATAGAAGAATTTTAACCAGGAAGCTTTTATGAAAGATGTTTCAAATGTACCATTTTATGTATGTGATATGTTTGATAATGTTAGTGACAAATATTGGTTTGTTTGTTTGTTTGTTTGTTTGTTTGTTTGTTTGGGATTTTACATCACTTTCAACATTAGTTCGGTAATTTTGTGATGAGACCTACTTGTAGCAGATTTAGTGCTGCCTCACTGAATTGTCATGTCGCAGGTCCTTGACATGACAACCCACCTGGTCACAGATTAACAAGGACAACGGGTTAACCCTTTAGGCACGGGCCTCAGCTCATATGGGCTGAATTGACATGTCGCAGGTCCTTGGCGTGACAACCCACCCGGTTACAGATTTACAAGGACAACGGGTTAACCCTTTGGGACAGGCCTCTGCTCATGTGTGAAATTGCATCATGGTTTCAATCTCGGCATGGCCGGGGATCGAACCCACGACCTTTGGATCACCACAAAGGAATTGGGGCTAATAAGCTGGCGCTCTAACCAACTGCGCCACGGCCATGGCCTCGGCAAATATTGGAGTATGACTTATACACAGATGTAATCAATGACCATGCTCCTTTAAAATATAGATATTTGAAGTCAAAGTAAACTCCGTGTGTGCATTCTAATTTGAGAAAGCAGATGTACAAAGAAACATAATAAAAAACAAACATCTCAATAATCGTAGAAATCCTCAACTGAGACTCAAGTATGTCAAAGAAAGAATAAGACTGTAAACATGAGAATAAATGCTGTAAAGAAACACTTACCAAGGAGCAGACTCAGATGATATATGTATGTAAGATGAAGACTTCCTACAGAAAGTATATGCGAGACATGAACATCACCCAAGAATATTAGCAATTAGACATGATTTGTTTGTTTGTTTGTTTGTTTGTTTGTTTGTTTGGGGTTTTACATCACTTGTTAAGATTGACAGTGACAAAAATGATTGGGTATACCCCAAAGTATACCCGTACGTTCTTGTTTAAGACCATTGCTTTTTTAATACATTTATGAATTACCTTTTTATTTTTATTGAAAAATGTATTCTGGTAAATTATGCAGATGATAACGGCATGAATAAAAATACTATAACATTTTGACAATTTGATGTCATAATGGATGCAATATGTTTTGATGCAAAAAATGCAATAAAATGATATACCATCAATTTCATACAAGCAAACCCTGAAAATTCCAAGTAATGTTTATGAAAATTATGTTTAATAAAGAAGAGAGACCCAACTACCATTAATAGATGATGTAAAGATACCTAACCAAAGCAGTGCAAAATTATTAGGAATGCCAATAGACAACAAACTGCAATGTGACCATCATGTTATATAGACAATTGAAGGCTGCTAGACAAATGTAATGTATAGATTTATGAATATATTTAGTGAAAAGGATAAGAGAACAATATATAATGCTTTCGTATTAGCAAATTTTAGTTACAGTCCAATTGTATGGCACTTTTGCAATTCAATAGCAATTCACATATTAAAAAGATGGAAAAGATACAAAAGAGAGCTCTTCCTTTTTTGTACAATGACAAGACTAGTGATTACAATGTACTTTTATTAAAGGCTGATATATATTCATTACACTCGAGACGCCTAAAGGTTATTGCCACAGAGGTTTTTAAATGCTTAATTAATTTGAATCCTACTTTTAGGAAAGAGCTATTTAATGTTAAAGAAAATAATCATGGACTAAGAGATCACAACAAATTAGTTCAAATGAACATAAATATGATTACTTATGGTAATAGACGTTTTAGTTATTTTGGTGCCCATTTATGGAATGTGTTGCCTATTGATGTGAAAATTACTATGAATTTAAAAAATTTCAAATGCTGCTCCAAACCTGAAAAAGTCAAGGAAAAGTGCTAATGCCGTCTTTGTGATATAAATTTGATATGATTGTTATTGTTTTAGTTTAACTTGTTTTATTGACCATTAGGTTTTAACTAATGTTTCTTTTTGTATTCATGTCAATGTTAAATAAATATTTATCTTATCTTATCTTACCTGAGATATCCTAGATAGCGGATGTTCCCTATGTACTGCCAGTAAAGCGTCCAAATATAAAAGCCATCTTATGTCACAATTTTGAATTATTCAAAACAATCATGTCGCGGCTCTGATGTGAAGGCCGTCTGGGTGCAATATTGTGCAGTCGTGCAGGTATTCGTCAAGGGCATGCGCACACCCTGCTGCTCTAGTTAATAGGATTTAAATGGTCATTTATAAGCAATTTCCAGAAAATGTATACAAGCATTTCATAATGTTTCATAAAAGATCTACCACGACCACCTAGCGACCACAGCAGATGTAAGCAGATAGCATACGGCTTTTGAGGACTTTACAGATCTCAGATGTATAGATATATTTATCTACTTAAGGACGAGGTGAATTGATGGCCCTGGATGGGGCAAGATGATAGCGTGAATATTATACTCAAGGGGAAGTTGAACATATATGTTAAACTACCTACAGACGAGGAAACCTGTTGGGCCCAGCTACCGACAGACAAGAAGAACTGAGAGGCTTGGTTTTGCCAAACGTAAGAATATGACTTTATTCTAATTACATTTTTGTTTTTTGTAATGATTATGATTATATAAATAATGAATTTACATTTATTGTAAGTACAAATATTGTAATTTGAACACATTAATGTATTTGACACATTGCGCCACTCCGCAACTGTGATGCCACGTCAGTCTGTGACGTGAGGAGATTGCGTTATCTGGGTTTAGTACTGAAGGAACCTCAGAATACTAGCTGCATAGCAAAACAAAACATTTGCCGACTTTGATCATGTACTATGGCTATCTCAGTATCTTTGTGCAATTAACTTGTCAGTCCATTTAGCAAAGCCCTAATATAATATAGTCACCACTTGCAATTAATTATCAATGAATGAACGAATTCTTAAAGGCACATCAAAGCCATGCTGTGCCAATAAGGTATGCATAACAAATATTGGAAATATAGATTAATAATAAGTGTAAAAACTACAATAAACAATTACATTGCAATAGCAAATAACAAGCAATTAACCACAAGTTACACGTAAACAGACAATACTAAATCTAGCACTACTGATCTACACCTTTTAACAAAGAACAATGTGTTAAGTGATTGTATCCACGCTGTGTTAATACTGCATTGTGTCCACGTGT
Source organism: Amphiduros pacificus (assembly GCA_949316495.1). Lineage (NCBI taxonomy): Eukaryota > Metazoa > Annelida > Polychaeta > Phyllodocida > Hesionidae > Amphiduros > Amphiduros pacificus. The sequence goes on along the minus strand of OX439010.1, from coordinate 35,362,488 downwards.
GTATATCACTTCTTCGTGACGTATTTTAACACGTGAATTATATATTTTACCTAATGTTTTATATGAATAACCACAGCTTCATCCCACTCACGTTATCACTTACATCTCCTCGGTTTGTTGATATTATTCTTGAATTCGTTGTGCGATGCTTAATCTGGTCTAATTTATCTAAGGCTGTTTTTGCTGCATTATCAGATGCTAAATTTCAGAAAATGGCGATTGCTTGAGATTTCCACATGATCTAAGGCTAAATAAATACCTTACTTCAAGATAAATACCATGCAGCTCTGCAGAAAAAATGACTTGTCAGGCTGTCGTTCGGGTTAAACCTTGACACAGTGGGTCTTGAGAACTTTATAACTTATTGGGTCTTGACAACCTTTTAACATAGTGTGTCTTGACAAGTTTAAAATCTATTCTTGAAATCTGATGGACAGCCAATCTACAAGAAAGCTATAACGACGAGACCCTATTCTTGATATATTCAAAAGGCCTTCCTGAAAATGGTTCTTCCTTAATACGTTGAAAACAGAATAAATATTTAATATAGAGCAATTTTACTTCATTTATATTTACTTCATTTTTACTCTTAATGACTTCATTTAATGATTGTAATTTAGATCAAATATCTCATCAAAGTAATTTAGATCAAATATCCCATCAAAGCCTTATTCCACCCTAACTCCCAAGTTCTGACAGATTTACTTGCTCATGATCCTATTTCCAAATCTCAAATTTATGTCAGCTAATGTTATATTTATCAACCCAAGTAACAAACCAATGGTAATTAAACTTTCTTAAGGTAATTCCTTTAAATTTGTATTTCTAAAATAATTGGTGATCTTCCTATTGCAAATTGGAGTCCTTCAATCATGCAACAATAACCACACTGTATCTGGGAATAGAACCCTGTCCTCAAGCATGATAGAGAGGACACTTCCCCCACTCAGCCACACCACCTATGCTGACTGGAAGATGAGCAGTATTTGTCTACAGGGGGAATCAGCGGTGGTGTGATAATAAATTACTGTGTAGGATAATCATATGTGAAATAATAAAACAACTTTACTTACTGTTATTAATATGAAAACCTCAATGCAAAATGAATATCGTTGGATAGGAAAGTGTAGCCAATTCACCTTCTCAAATCGATAAAGTGAATTGCTGTCTTTCTGGGAGTGATTGTGTCCCCATCAAGCTGGATTGATATATATATATATATATATGAAACAGCACTGCGCTTGTGTTGGCTGCTCGTGTGATGTCATGCATATGTTAATACAGCTCTCTACCACACCTTTCGGGGGCCATGGGCCATGGCGCAGTTAGTTAGAATGCCAGCTTATTAGCACCAGTTCCTCTGTGGTGATCCAAAGGTCGTGGGTTCGATCCCCGGCCGTGCCGAGATTGAACTCATAATACAATTTCCCATATGAGCTGAGGCCCGTGCCTAAAGGGTTAACCCGTTATCCTTGTGACCGAGTGGGTTGTCCTGTCAAGGACCTGCGACATGACAATTCAGTGAGGCAGCACTATATCTGCTACAAGTAGGTCTCATCACAAAATGACTGAAATAATGTTGAAAGTGATGTAAAACCCCAATAAACAAAAATAAATAAACACACCTTTCAGGCCTTATTCGGGCGATGTATAGAACGATCAGATTAATACTTGAATGACATAGGAGTACGGTGTATGAGAAATGGCAAGATTATGCTAATTGAGTGAATGACAAAAATAGTGTAATGTATATGTGAATGACAAAATTAGTATGATGTATGTGAATAACAAAATTAGTATGATGCACGTGAATGACAAAATTAGTATGATGTATGTGAATGACAAAATTAGTATGATGCACGTGAATGACAAAATTAGTATAATGTATGTGAATGACAAAATTAGTATGATGTATTGTATGTGAATGACAAAATTAGTATGATGTATGTGAATGACAAAATTAGTATGATGTATGTGAATGACAAAATTAGTATGATGTACAGGAACGAGGAAGTTAGTATGATGTATGTGAATACCACGTATATTATGTTATATGGGATAACAATATTATGTGAATGATAAGATTTTGATGTATGCAAATGACAATAATACTACGATTGTGAATGACATTGTGGATGTGATGATAAAGACAATGAGAAAAAGCTCATAATGTATATGTTGACAAGAAGATTATGATGTTCATGAATGACTAGATTTTGATAATATTGAATGAAAAATTATATAATTATGGGTGTGATGACGATTATTATGATAATATCGATGTCTGTTTAATATTGTTATGTATAGAAGAAGTATGTATATTATGTATTAGAAATCTCATATGAACTCTCTAATTTCCGATGTTTAAAGTGGTCCTCGACATTCATTTCCGTTTTCAAAGACAAGCTCATTAGATTACTTACTGCCTTTTATCGTAATATCCTGAAGTGTAAAGAACAATTAATAATATATATATATATATATATATAAATATATATATATATATATATATATATCACATATTCTTGGAAAAAGTTCCCCGGGGTGTTCTGCATTGTTATAGCTTTGTGGATTGTTCTTTGCATTGTATCGCACATACTAATAGAAGTAGTAGATCGCACCATTCAAGGCTATCTAGGTTATGATTGACGTCAGTTCTCGACATTCTTTTCCGTTTTCAAAGCCAGTGTAGTTCGATATTTGATCAAATTTTCTGATCTTCCACCAACGGGAGCTGTAGAGTTCTGCAGATATTGCAACATCTTTAAATCTGATAGAGGGAGACCAGCAAGGAGACCATTTCCATGGTCCCGGGTAGATGTGACAAAAGCATGAGTTAATGTGACAGCTGTTTTCTCATCTAAGCAGCTAGATTCCTAATGTGATAGTGTGTCCTTTTACACATTTCCTTGGTTTGTGCCTTCATATCCATTTTAGAGTGAAATGTGATGCCAATATTAGCCAATGGGGAAATGTATATGGTGAAAATGATGAGACCCAGGACTGATCCCTGTGGGACCCTGTAGTGGGTTTAGTGAGGATCTGTGGCACCTTATTGTGATGCTTTGCTTCCTGTTCGCTCGGTATGACTTGATCCAGGCCAGAGCATGACCATTGATTTTACATCTTGATTCCAATCTGTCGAACAGTATTTGATGATCAATAGTACCAAAAGCAGCTGAGAGGTCAAGAAGCAGTAGAATTACTGACTTTTTTCTGTTAAGATCTCGCAGGATGCCATTCTGTACTCTAAGGCAGTTGTGCTATGATGTTCTTTGTATGCTGATTGGGATTAGTCCATTTCTTACCAAACGAGGTTCTAGTCGGTCAGCAACTGCCCTCTCAGTGAGCTAAGAAATATTGGTTAAGTTTGAGACGGGTCTATAATTCTTTTCAATCAGTTCTAGACCAAGTTTTTTCAAGAGGGGCACAATGATGGCTATTTTCATTTTATCGGGTACTGCTGTATCAATCAAGGACTTGTTTATGGTAGTAGCTATGATGCGCAAGAGGTCATCTATGAGGTTATGCAGTAGCCAGGTGGGGATGGGGACTTATATGCCGCCTTTTTCACCAGCTTGCACTTATCATCAGTTGTTAGAAGCTCAAACCTATTGAGTACCGATTGAATGTCATTGTTTACAGTGCCACCTAGTGGAAGATTTTCACCAGTAGGTATGTGCGATTTTGTTTCTATTTTTTCAAGAAAGAAGTCATTGAACGTTTCTGCTTGGGAAATATAACTATCTGATTGGGGCATTGGTGTATCCTTAGCCTTGTGTATGACTGAATCAATGACTCTGAAATGCTTATTTTCTCCAGATTTGAGAAATATTTGTATTGGGATGAATTCAACAGAGAATCTCCGACTAATATATAATTCTTTATCAATGTGAAGACTTGTATTCTTCATTTTTATTAAGTGTCTCATTCTTAACTTTTCTTTTAAGTGACCTTTCTTGCTTTATACATGTTATATAGCCATTCATCCAGTGCACTGCCTTGCGTTGACAGTAGCATTTTTTAATGGAGCATGTTTATCCATTAGCAATGTTAGCTTACTATCATAATAATTGATCACGTCACTCTGGGATAGATGCCGACTTTGGTCTCCACGGACGTGGGATCTAGCGGCCATTTTGTTATAACACAACCGCCCAGACGATCCACGGAGGTGGCATTCTGTGGCTTACACACATACCCACGGACCCGGGGGGTGGGGGGGGTGATGGGGGGTGGGGGGGGGGTGATGGGGGGTGGGGGTTGGGGGTACTCTCATGATTTTAACCCGCGGAGGCTGGGATGGAACTGAAAACCCCGGAGCCTGAATTAGGGAAATATTCTATCATTATTGGTACCCTGATTTAGGACTAGCTGAAATTTGGTACCCTGATTTAGGACTAGCTGAATTTTTGATACCCTCATTTAGGGATGATGCAGAAGGAGGAGATTTGGAAAAAAAGGAAAGGTGATCCCTGTTTTAGGGAGAAATTTGAAAAACAGTACCCTGTTTTAGGGAAACTGATAAAATATCTTAACCCGGATGGAACTGAAAACCCCAGAGCCTGATTTAGGGAAATATTCTATCATTATTGCTACCCTGATTTAGGACTAGCTGAATTTTTTATACCCTCATTTAGGGATGATGCAGAAGGGAGAGATTTGGAAAGGGCGATTGTGATCCCTGTTTTAGGGAGAAATTTGAAAAATAGTACCCTGTTTTAGGGGAAATGATGAAATATCTTAACCTGTTTTAGGGAAAATATCAGCGAAAAGGACCCTATTTAGCCCAGCTTCCCCGGTAATGCTGACTATGAGAGTAACCCCCCCCGGGCCCACGGATGTACAGTGGTCGGCAACTGTCCGAAACCGGCAGATGAAACTCGGACATTTTTAACTCAGTCAAATATCAAGTAAAACTGTGCTGTACTAATTGCAATTGAGCTGAATATTGTGCCTCACACGTCATCTTGTTATTCCCATGCCTTTCAAAACGTTGAATGTGTTTATTTGTTTTCATGGCACGACTGATTGAGTCACTGTCAAATGACGTCAGAAGTGGTGACGTAGCCAACTTCTCTGTATAAGGCTGTGTTTCCATATGTGCAGTGCGTCATGCAGTGCGTCATGCAGAGCGTCATGCAGTGCGTCAATTTTTTTCGGACACCATACTGAACAATGCAGGTGTTTCCATGTATGCGTATTGCCGTCCGTAATGACGTCCGTAAACAAATTGACGCATAGACTTTCGCATGGGGTAGCGAATGAAAATCTGACGCATATAGTGACGCATAGGTTTCCCATAGGTTGCAAGTCTAATTTTGGCGCCAAATTGGAAGTTTGACCATGAAAACATCACAAAACTGACGCATACATGTGAACACCGCATGACGCTCTGCTTGACGTGCTGCATCACGGACTGCATTACGCACTGCACATATGGAAACACAGCTTAAGTCAATGGAAACTCGGACAATCTGCAGGTTTCCTGAATGCGTGAATTTCCCGATAACTCTGTAAGTTAAACGTGTATCATTTTTACTCCACATGCAATTAAGACTGACGATCTTCTATTGACGTGAGCAGTTTTTATCTAGCTCGAGAATCTCTAGCAGTGAATTTGCCTTTTGTTTATTTTGGGCCCGGCGGCCATTTCACGGCTAGAGAGAGTTCATCAAATTTAATCTGCCCTAGCACAGCCCACTGAGCTGCGCGTGGTAAACAACACACTGCAGGTGTTGTTATTGTGTACTCACTGATTACATGGCCTGGTTGTTTGCAAAGTATAATCTGTTTTCTTCAATATCCAGTTGTAAAACGATCATTTTATTCTGTTTTAAGTCAGTTAACACACTTTTAAATGGACAAGAATTTTAGCTTCCTCTGAATTGAAATGGCCGCCAATGTTAAGACTGGTTAAGACCACGTGACTACATTTCACCCTCCACTTTTGTTTGTTGTGGGAAGTGATTTTTTCACTGTCTCAAGAGTGTTTTCATCAGGTGATGTTTCTTGGCATTTTCACTATTACAAACATTTGGAGATTTCTTGTGATCAAATTAAAATTTTTGTCCTTAATTTATTAGGAATATACAACTTTAAAAGTTGAACTGACCAAGCAGTCATATTCAAAAATAGGTAAGGAATATTTATGTTGAGCTGTCAATAAATGTTCCTCCAAGATTATTATGCAAACAGTGAATTTCCATGAAGAAGGCAGGAGAATTTAAAAACCATATTTTTTTACTGAAGTACTCCACGACCTAAAAACTGCCCCTAAGCTGCTCAAAAAATGTTTAAAATGCAAATAAAATATATTAGAAAATATCCTTATGAAAGGGCTAGTTATTTAGGGAGTGGATGCCATGACTAGTTTTTATCCAGTTTTGAAAGGTTTTGTGAAAATCGGGAGTGAAAAACATGAAAATGTCCGGATTTGACTGCCGGTCACTGTAGTTAGATACTCAGTAACTCAATTCTCACCTATATTGGTGACAAAACAACCCCCTACAGCTACTACCTTGGTTCCACGGACGTGGAATCTAGCGGCTACCCCAGGACTTTGATTAATTTAACCCCTAACGGACGGGAAGGACGGCAACGTCCACCACCGGTAACGAACGGGAGGGACGTTGACGTCCCCATTATTCTGTAATTATTCATGTAATCATGATAATGACGTCAGACTGACTGGATCATGAACTTTTGACCAGCACTTCATTAAGGATATTGAATAACCATGGTTATAAATTTTATAAATTTAGTATGTAGATACACTAGTCCAGAAAAAAAATTGGTTAGTCCTGCCAATAAACAAAATTTAGATAGGCTAGTGAGTCCGTTAGGGGTTTAACAGCCCAGGTGATACACCACAGTGGTATTCCCTGGCAAACTTATTGAACTACAAACGTGGTTTTACATATTAACCACTCTACGTTTATCCCCAACTATAACTGTCTCCAGTACATTATCAGTCACATATAACATATAACTCCTCTCGTGCTCTGGTGAACTTTGAACTCTGTTCAAGGTCAAGGTCGGTATCTAAACACACCCCACGGTGACACAAATTGCTCGGTGTCGCTATTCCCTGACCAATAATCAACAACTCAACTTAATAACCAAGGCGTAGTTACCAACGACACTCCCTTAATCGCCCAACACTCCTGATTATAGTTATAAGCAGTCCATTCTCATATTCATTCCTGTCTGAACAAGTCTCAGTACAACTACTGCACAGCATCGTGATTCAATTCTATACATTCTGTATATTGAATACCACTACATATTGATCAAAAATGGCTGCTAGAGAAGCAAACCGTACTACACATCATACTCGTAGTTCAACTGCCAGTCCTGACAAGCCTATGTCTCCTCCAGAGCTCCTGCAAGCTCCTGACAGTAACGCACTTGAGGAATTGAAAGCAGCATATGAACAGTTAAGGCAAAATAATGATCTTACTAATCAAACCAATCTGGCCTTAAACCCGAGGGTACTCTCTCTAATCAAAGAGAAATCAGACCTGGAAATACAAGTTCAAACACTGGCTAGTGACCTAGCCACTGCACAGCAAACCATAATAGAAAAAGACGATGTAATAGACTCATTCTTACCCCAATCAGCTGATGCTGGCACTGACGATGATTCTCTTACCATGGACCCGAATCTGAAGACCATCCTCATCTCTCTACCAAAAGATGGGTTCAAAGACGACGTAGCCGCTGGGATCTCCAGAACGGACGTAAACATAGGGTCTACTACTGAGTCCCTGGACTTTCTGGCCAGGCGCTCAGAGCAGCTACTGAAAGCTGAATCACTGATGGAATCAGCAGTATCTGAAAATATGGAAATAGCCATCATAACACCCTGCTGAAGAAACCTTTCCAAGAACTGGTTGAGAAGAACTAGACCTGTTTCCAACCTGACATACATCTATCTCTAAACTAACAGAGAGGTCAGTAGCAGACCAATTGATCCCTCATCTGGTAAGGAACGGCCTTACTGACAAGTTTCAATCAGCCTATAAAGAATATCACAGCACTGAGATGGCATTGCTAAGGGTACAAAATGATATCCTGCGTGATCGAAACAATAAGAAGTCAGTTATCCTGTTGTTACTTGACCTCTCCACAGCCTTTGACACCATTGACCATCAAATTCTTTTTGATAGGCTGGAGACAAGATGTAATGTGAGAGGTCATGCCCTTTCCTGGATTAGGTCATACCTCTGTAACAGGAAACAGTGTGTGAAGGTAGGGACACACAGTTCCTGCCTCAAGTCCATAAAATATGGGCTCAGTCCTGGGTCCCATACTATTTACCATCTATATGACACCTCTAGCTGATATCTTAGCCAAGTATGGCCTCAGCTATCATATCTATGCAGATGATACGCAGATCTAAATCCCTATGGACTGCACTTCCGCCCATCAAGTTGATATGGGCAGACACAAACTAGAAGAATGTATCAGTGAGGTCAGGGACTTCCTTATATCAAATAAGATGAAGATAAATGATGGAAAAACAGAAATGCTTATATGTACTGACAGGCACAATACTGCCACCAGCAGTAGTATCCCAGATACTATCAGTGTGGGGAACCCTGATATTGCTCCTAGTGCGTCAGTGGTTGACCTTGGCATAACATTTGATTCTAACATGAACATGAAGGCTCAGATCAATAAAATGTGCAAGAAAGGCTATTACCACATTAGGAACTTAGAGGCCATCAGACATTTTCTAGACGAGAATACAGCTGTAAAACTTACCCATGCCTTTGTTACTTCTACTCTGGACTATGGTAGTGGCCTACTTGCTGGTCTCCCTAGATCTGACATTAGGAAGCTGCAATACCTTCAAAACTCTGCAGCCTGTGTTGTAGGAAAAATCAGGAAATTTGATCACATTTCAGGAAAACTAAGAGAGCTGCACTGGCGCCCAGTTTACACGAGGATCGATTTTAAGATCCTTCTCTTGACCTGGAAGGCCTTGAATGGTAAGGCACCGCCTTACTTGCGTGATCTTCTACTAGTTAAACAAGGGGAAAGATGCCTAAGGTCGAATGATGGCACCCACTTACAATTCTATACAGACTCGACTGAAGACAGTGGGTGACAGAGCCTTTTCATCTGTCAGCCCCAGACTCTGGAACTCCCTTCCTGGTGAAATTAGGACTAGTACCTCAGTCTCCTCCTTTTTTAACAGACTGAAAACCCATCACTTCAGGATGCATGTCCTGAACACAGCGCTATGAACAGACTTGTCTGGTATCAGCGCTATATAAATTTTATTATTATCATTATTTGTCCCTCCTTGTGATGATCACTAAGCTTCATGAGATGATGGTTCAGGATGGTGTGTGTATTCACATTATGTATTCACATTTCACTGAGATTGATGGTAGTAGCACATTCACATTTCCTGGCTAACATAACATTCTTGAGAGATTTTTGCCATAAGAACCAGTATCTACCTATGAAGGCCAAGGCATATTACAACACTAGAGAAGGATTTCAGAGTTCCCAGAAATTCTTTGTTCCCAAGAGCCTTCTCTATGTCAGCAATCATCTCTATATTCTCCTTACTAACCTATTCACAGACAACCTCTACTTCTGAATTCTTAATCATATTCATTTTTTTAGAGACAAAGTCAGAACCCCCCTCTTTGCCTGAAGGTACTGACACTGGACCTTCAGCCATGGCCCTGATTTGCCTTTCATAATCACTGCAGTTCCGGTTGTACTAGCTACTCCATCCTAAATTTCCTTATTTCCTTGTTGCCTTTGTGTATCATTATGCTGATAATAATTGGTTCTGCTTAAAGTGGAAATCTCTAGTCAAATCTAATTGAAATATTCTTATATTTCTTATTCTTGTTAGAAATTTCTCATTAAATCTAATTGAAATAATTCTATAAGCCTAATACAAGTGTTCTGCTTGGGTCAGATGAATACTTGTTCGTTCAAAATTTCATTTTTCCTCAAACGTGTTTAGCTTGTGAGGAATTTCTTTGTTCAATCTTTTTAATTATTTAGTTCTGGTTGAAGTTAATCTACTTCCGATCGAAGTGTTCTGCTTGGCTCATATAGTTGATTTCTTTTTGTTCTAATATTCAAACCAAGTGTTCTGCTTGGTTGAAATTTATTTGTTCAATTTTCTAGTCACCAAGGAAGTTTGTCCAGGATTGGGTATAGAATTTTCTTTTCTTTTAAGGTGATTTGTTCTATATTCTTGTTATTTTTCCAATCACCCAGGTAGTATGGCCCGACATGGGTACAGAAAAGAAAGATTTTATATTCTTTGTTCTTTGTTCAAATATGTTGGTCGCTTTTCATAAAGAAAATTCACTGCTCGTATATCTTAAAGCATTCATGAAACCAGAGGTCACGGCCACGGGCCGTGGCGCAGTTGGTTAGAGCGCCAGCTTATTAGCACCAGTTCCTCTGTGGTGATCCAAAGGTCGTGGGTTCGATCCCCGGCCGTGGCGAGGTTGAATTCATGATACAATTTCGCACATGAGCTGAGGCCCGTGCGCGAAGGGTTAACCCGTTGTCCTTGTAAATCTGTGACCGGGCGGGTTGTCATGTCAAGGACCTGCGACATGACAATTCAGTGAGGCAGCACTATATCTGCTACAAGTAGGTCTCATCACGAAATGACCGAAATAATGTTGAAAGTGATGTAAAGCCCCAAACAAACAAACAAACAAACAAACCAGAGGTCACAGATTTTAAACTTCAATTGAGTTGGGTCATGAGGCCAACCTTGAGCATCTATGAATATATCCAGTGCAATGCAATTGTTCCAAACATTTCAGCATTAGCATGTGTATCACAGGTCTGATGATATGCTTTGACCTTTTCTCATAGCTAGATTGCTCACTCAACATTTTGCCTGGACACAAAAATAAACATGGACTGTACCTATCCAAGGTGTTATAACAATTCATCAATCCTTAACACATACCTGCAAACAATGCTCGTTCTTAAATACATGCCATCAGATTGGTATATTACTTATTCCACAACAATATTCAAGATCTTAAAAATGTGTGATGACCTATATGTGTATTTCTGTTCTTCAGTGAGATGATTAAAAAATGCATGTGCTCACATGTGCAAAGATCACCTCTCAGAAATGGTGTCAATGCCTCCAAAATTGTTCTCCAGTTTGACTGTTGTTATTAGTAACGCAGAATTTCACTTTCTATATCAAAAATTTATCAAATATTGCAATCATTATCTTAATTTTCATATAAAACCACAATTTCAATAAAGAAATCTGTGTAATAATAATGCTTAGATGTGTGTGCAGTGTTTTATCTGCTATTTTAGACATGTGAAAGTGACCATAACCCACTCATCTGAGTACTAATCTCAGCAAGTGTTCTCAGCAGGGTGCCAACTCAAATTTTTAATCTCTACTGCTGGGACCGTAACCTGAGAGTTACCTCTTTTTGTCAGGTATGTTTGTTTGTTTGTTTGGGGTTTTACATCACTTTCAACATTATTTCAGTCATTTCATGATGAGACCTACTTATAGCAGATATAGTGCTGCCCCACTGAATTGTCATGTCGCAGGTCCTTGACATGACAACCCACCCAGTCACAGATTTACAAGGACAACGGGTTAACCCTTTAGGCACAGGCCTCAGCTCATATGGGAAATTGTATCATGAGGTCAATCTCGGCACGGCCGGGGTTCGAACCTACGACCTTTTGATCACCACAGAGGAACTGGTGCTAATAACCTGGCACTCTAACCAACTGCGCCACGGCCCGTGGCTTAAGTAAACAAACATGTAATGTCTGCAAATATTCTCCCATGTGTCCATAATTGCCCACCATGACGTGAATGTAAATAATTTATGTGTCAAGAAAATTAGCAATTAATCAATAGAAATCATGCTGTACATCAAATATTGTCGCCATTGCCGCAATAAAAAATGGAGACCAGAAGTGTAGAGATAAATATGTGTCAATTTTCAAATGGCAATATGTGGATGCTTCTTTTCTGGATATCGATCGAATATCTTCAATACAAATTTATTGACTGCATAGAATTCAAGTACGGTGTAAATTTTGTATATACAGATACATACACATTACTCTGCATTGCGAGGTAGAGTCATATACTCCCTCTGCCACAATACGTTGTTCCTTGCACAGAATTAGTCCGCATATTTGCATGCAATTACCATATAGTTGGCCAATTGGCTGGCTCATGGAACATGTGGAACATGTTCATGAACAACAACACAATTGTACACATGCTCATGCTTATTTCATATATTCAAAAGTAATTTAGAATGGATCATTCGTAATTTGGAAGGGGAGTGTATTTGAAATATCTGGTTGAGAGATTATACCATTTATATAATTTTGTTCAGGATTTTACATGACTTACAATGCTATTCAGTCAGTTCATGGTGAGGCCTGACATAGAAGCTTTGCCCAAGAAGAAAAAGTCAAGATTTTTTTTCCTCCTCCTCCCATGAGGATTAATGGTCCATCCCCTGCTGACTATTTTTGTCTGACTATTTTGGTATACATGTCACTGAAATCCCAATCCTTGTTGTACTCACTTTCTTATAATAACATTGACACCAATTGGCCATGTTACCCCATGTGATGAAATATTTTACTCATTGTGTCCTGGTTACTTGCACTAGGTGTGGCCTCTGCGCACTCAACCAAAGAGTTAAATATGCTGTTTACTTGCAGAGCCAGGTATAAATGCTGGATCTGCTGTGGAGAGTACATACACATTGGTTTATACCAAATGGATTAGAAGGGTCACAGGTTCAGTCCATGACAATTACCCCCTCAAACAGTCATTTTGCCCTTCCCACAGTGTTTGAGTATTGGTGCAAAGACAGGGTATCGAACAACTTTTGGAACTTCCAGTTCAATTTTGTGCAAACTCATTTTCAACTAGATATCTTGCATCCAAGAAAATTCCCTAATTAATGTCTCAGAAGTGGTGAAATTTTATTTGACATTTTGTGTTTATCTAGTGTTTTTAAGGAATTTTTGAAGAGAAATGCTCTGCATAGTTTTTACGATCATCCATCAAAAAATATCTTGGCTCTCACAGAATAAAAAAATATCTTAGTTCTGAGTGAAAACAAAAAAATATCCTAGCTCTGGGAAAAAAAATATTCCTGCCTAATAGTCAAATGACTGACTCCTTACACGTGTCAATACCAGCACAAACATTTTATGTGGTACACTATCACCTAAACAATGACAATAATTGACTGTGTTAATACATGTGACAAAATATTTTGCTGTGTTTATTGGCTGGTTGCACTGGGTGTGACCTCTGAGCAATCACTCAGAGTTGAATATGTTGTTTACTTGCAGAGCCAGGTATCAGGGGTGGGAGAACTCTGAACCAATCTGGGCAGTAATAAAAAAAATATCTGGGTGGTATGACGTCATACCATTGTTCTTAATCAATTCTGAACCAATCTGGGCGGTTCTTTTATATAACGACTTTTTTAATATATATCAAAATCACATAATAATCACAAAAATTAACAAATTTTGTTAGAGTTTAAAACATTGACTTCTAAAAATAGTGAAATTTTTTTTATAAATCTATGTTTTTACAGTAATATTTGTGCCCCCAAGTCAGGAATTACTCCTCTTTATGCACTCTTAAACTGGGGCACATTCCTGTATTAAAATGTGGCTAATAATCTCGTTAAAAATCAATTTCAGATATCATATACTTAACTGATGAGCATGTTATTTTCTTTAACATTTGTGTGTGATAGTCGATTAAAGAATGCAACTTTTTCAGTCTAGCCATTGTCCACCATACAACAAGTCAAATTCCACTCAGATTGGCTGCGATATAGTGCCCAGATGTGTTGCTAGCACCCAGAATGACTTCTTTTAGCGCCCAGATCAGTTGTGAGCATCCAGAATGACCTCAGTTAGCGCCCAGGTTGGTTCAGATTGACTGCATAGATTGGTTCAGACCCGGGGGGGTACTCTCATGATTTTAACCCGCGGAGGCTGGGATGGAACTGAAAACCCCAGAGCCTGAATTAGGGAAATATTCTATCATTATTGGTACCCTGATTTAGGACTAGCTGAATTTTTTATACCCTCATTTAGGGATGATGCAGAAGGGAGAAATTTGGAAAGGGCGATTGTGATCCCTGTTTTAGGGAGAAATTTTTAAAATAGTACCCTGTTTTAGGGGAAATGATGAAATATCTTAACCTGTTTAGGGAAAATATCAGCGAAAAGGACCCTATTTAGCCCAGCTTCCCCGGTAATGCTGACTATGAGAGTACCCCCCCCCCCTCCGGGGGTTCAGAGCTCTCCCACCCCTGGGTATAGATCCTGCATCTGCTAAGGTACTCTGCATGGCGAGGTAGAGTCATATACTACCTCTGCCGCAATACGTTGTTCTTGGAACAGAATTAGTCTGCACATTAGCATGCAATTACCATATAGTTAAAGGGATGAGGCACCGATTTCGAAAAAAAAACGTTTAAAATTCACATATTGGTGATAAATGATGTCTATTTTGCTTATGACGTCATCAGAGTTATTGTCCTTTGAATAGTGCCAGAATGACGTCAAACAGTGCTACCCTGCTTTGAGCCTCAATTGAGGTCAAACAATAGGTTGGCTCATGTACAGAAACACAACTGTACACGTGTCATGCCCATTTCATTACCCAGCTTTACTAGGCCTCTTCAATATATAGTTTTTGTCACTATCTCTCGGGAGTGCAGGTTACGTTTGTAATACCCCACATACCTGGCAAAGCAGACTGTTTGCAATGTACCATCATGCCACCAGTGAACATATAAAAACAGGTGTACTAGAATCACTTGTTGATCCAGAAGGACATGTACGGGTGGTTGTTGCAACTACAGCTCTTGGAATGGGTGTTAATATTAAGAACATCAGAACTGCTATTCACTGGGGCCCATCAAGAACTGTAGAGGATTATCTCCAAGAATCTGGAAGAGCTGGACGAGATTGAGAACAAGCACATGCAATTATTGCATACACATCTCATCACCAGGGGAGAGCTGGTGACATGAAGCAGTACATTCTCAACAAAGACCAATGCAGGAGGAGATTGTTAGCTGACCATTTTCCAGGAATAGCTTCACATGACGCACTACCACCAGAAAAGTGTTGTGACATTTGTGACCCAAATTCTGAAAGTGTTCATTTTGTGCAACCTGAAGTGGAAATAAGTGAATCAATAAAGTCTTTGACTGAGGAAGAAGCAGTAGAATTGTGGGAATGTATGTTAGAATTTAAAGGAATAATGGCCAGTGGAGGTTTGTCATGGTAAGCGGTATATCAGATGAATTTATTGATATTATGCTAAAAATGGCAAAGAAGCTTAAATATGTGATGTTGAAACTACTAGTTTATGACACTAGGATGGCAACTATGATAGCAGCAGCCATCTCTGATGTTCTAGATCTTGGGATTGAGTGTCAAAATCCTGCCATATGTTTGGATTTGGAAAAAAACATTAAAGGATGATTTGCAATTTGATGGAATTTTTGGTGATGCATCAGATACATCAAGCAGTGATGAGGAATAAAATAAGCACACCCGTTGTCCTTGTAAATCTGTGACCGGATGGGTTGTCATGTCAAGGACCTGTGACATGACAATTCAGTGAGGCAGCACTATATCTGCTACAAGTAGGTCTCATCACGAAATGACTGAAATAATGTTGAAAGTGATGTAAAATCCCAAACAAACAAACAAATTTCACAAGGACTCCAAACTTCCATTACATGAAAAAAATAATATAGCAAAGCCCTTACTATACAGTGTAGTCATAAAACAAGATATAAGTTGTCATTATCGTTATGGGTCTAAATTGTTTACAAAAGGAACCCCCTCAGTGTCCCCGATATTGGACAGATGTCCTAAAAATAACCTGTCAATGGGGAATCTTGTCTACGCCCATTCTAAATGAAAAGCATCAAAATGGAGGTAAATACAGAGCCACAAATAGAATTTTTAACAACAAATTAAGGTACGATGTTAAATCACGTGACCACATCAGCCCCGCCTACCTAGCAAGCAACATGGAAAGACTGCTTCGTAGAAACTCAATTATTTTAAGGAAGATACAGCAGAAATCATGGGTAAAAAGGTTACCTTAAATTTGACTTCTAGCGGACATTATTGTATATCCATAGACTGTGATGAAAATGTTAGTATTACACAGGTGGAGTCTGTGTACATAGTAATTAGTGAAGATGAAAAGTATCAAAAACTGTTGAAACTTCACATACAATTTGCACACCCTAGTATTGAAAAACTAGTAACACTGTTAAAAGACGCTAACAGTTGGAAGTTAGAATATGAGGTAATTCTGAAAAAGATACATGATGAGTGTAAGACATGTAAAGTGTTTAAAAGAACTCTTCCAAGACCAGTAGTCTCTCTCATTGGCTAACAGGTTTAACCAGGTGGTTGCTTTGGCCTTGAAAAAATGGGGAGACAAATGGTTGCTGTATATATTCTGTATGTTCTCAAGATTAACAGTGACCAAAGTTATGAACAGAAAATTTCCTAGTGAAGTAGTCAATGGCATAATGACAAAGTGGATTGGAGCTGGCTATGGAGTCATGGAGGAGATATCTTGGTTGATAATGGAGGGGAATTTTCAGCAGATGAAATTAGAGAAGTTACTAGTGTTTTGAATGTAAAAATCAATTCTACAGCAGCAAATAGTCCCTTCCAGAATGGGTTGTGTGAAAGAGTACATGCTCTAACAGATATGATGTTAGGGAAGTTACAAGCTGACCATCCTGAGATGCCATTAGATGTACTACTGAGGTGGGCATCAATGGCTAGAAACAGTCTACAAATGTATAACGGGTTCTAGTCTTATCAGATAGTTTTCAGACAAAACCCAAATGTACCTAGTATTTTAAAAGGAAATCCTCCAGTTTTGATGGAAACTTGTGGTAGTGAGACATTCATGAAGCATTTGAATGCATTACATACAACCAGAAAGGAGTTTATTGAGAGTGAAAACTCAGAAAAAATTAAAAGAGCATTATGACACAAAATTAGGGCTTCAGAACATTGTTACAGGCATGGTGACATGGTATACTATAAGCGAGAAACTGGAAACATGGCTGGGTCCTGTAAGGGTGGTGTTTCAGGATTGTAAGGTGGTGTTTGTCAAACACGGAAGTGTTTTTGTTCGTGTCACCAAACAGATTCATTTTGGCTAATGATGAAGTTGGACTTCATCATATTCAGAACAATCACAGAAAAGGAATGATAGTCAAAAAGATAATAGTGATGTCTCAAAGGGTGGTGATGACCCAGTAAGTGATGATGATCATGGTGAGGATGAGGAAAAATGACAAGATCAGGTACAATGGAGAGGAAGGTAATGAATGGTCAGAAGTCACTTTTGTGGGTAGAGCAGGTAAAGCAACAGGAAAATACAAAGACTGGTACAATGTGGAATCAACAAACTATGGTAGTGGTAGATTTAGTATTGATTTGAGTAAGGTATCAGAAATTGTAAAAGTTGATTCTTGTGGTACAGAAAGGGAAATTAAAACTCAGAGAAGGTAAAATGGTGGTGATATTTTAGTGTCAAGTGAAACCCAGGTTTCAACAGATTTTAGTTCAGAAATGCATGAATCTTCTGATTTTAATTCTGACATGTTGCGGGTGAGAGAGGTCGAGATATGTGCCAACTCAGACTCGGCAGTTTTGAATGCAAAACTGGTGGAACTAGAAAAATTGAAGAAGTTTGATGCTTATGAAATAGTAAATGATGAAGAGCAAGAAAGGATTTCTTCTCGATGGATAGTGGTGGAAAGGTCTGAAACAGTGAGAGCCAGGTTAGTGGCCAGAGGTTTTGAGGAGAATGAGTTGGTACAGTCGGACTCTCCCACCATCTCAAAATGTATGATTAGGCTATTGTTAATGTTGTGTGTCACATATGAATCAGTCTTGAAGTCCACTGACATAAAGTCTGCATTCCTACAAGAAAAATGGATAGAGAAGTGTTTTTAAGACCTCCAAAGGAGGCGGGTATGAAAGGAAAACTTTGGAAGTTGAAAAAATATCTGTAAGGACATAATGACGCAGCAAGACAATTTTATGTCAGTGTACGCGAGACGTTAAAACTAGACTGTGAGAATAGTCACTTGGAGCCTGCTGTGTTTTTCTACAGGAAAAATGGAAAATTGTGTGGTATGATTTTAAGTCATGTTGATGATTTTTTGCATGCTGGTGATCGTAGTTTTGAAGAAAATGTGATAACAAAACTATGTGAGCGTTTCATAGTGGGACAGAAGTGTACAAAACAGTTCAAATATGTTGGTTTCAATATTATCCAGGAGGATGGAAAAATTGTGATAAACCAGGATGAGTATGTTGATGGGTTGAATCTGTACAAAGTTCATGCAAAGAGAGCAGGTCAAAAGGTCAGTGAATTAAACAGTGATGAGTACACTGAGTTCAGACAGATCTTTGGGAAGATCAATTGGATAGTACAGGGGACAAGGCCTGATTTAGCCTTTGAATTTAAGGGTGCGAAAGTGGAAGATTTGGTATTGTCTTCAAAGTTGTTGAAAAAAGCAAAAACAGAATTATCCATGATTGTTTTCCCAGTGATGAAATGTCTGGAAAAATATAAAGTTGTTGTGTTTACAGATGCTAGTTTAGCAAACTTGAACCAAGGGGTCGATAGCACAAGTGGCCATATTGTGTTTATTCAAGATGAAACTGGAAATAGTTGTCCAGTTGTTTGACACAGTGGTAAAATAAAAAGGAAAGGATAGCAAGAAGTACTCTGGCTGCTGGGACTATGGCTTTGGTGTCTGGACTGGAGGAAGCTCTCTATGTAAGACAGTTATTGGAACTCTTTGTCAAGAGCAATGCAGAAATTCAGGCATATGTGGACAATAAAAGTATGATGGAAGCAGTACAGAGTACAAGGCTAGTTGATGATAAGAGACAAAATCCACTGGGTGCCAGGTGAGAGTCTAGCAAGTTAATTTTCATCTTGAAATCTTATTTTTTATAGACCACAGAACATGGTTTATTTTATGTAAAAATTATTTATTTTCTATTATTTCAACTTACTACATTTATACAATTGTCACTCTATACAGTGACCAAACATAAACATTTTTATAAATGTAAAAGTGTAATTGGCAAATGTAGGTGGTTAATAATATGATGAAACAAATGTGAATAATTTATATTAGAGTGTTAGCATCGTTAAAAATGACAGTGTAATAAGTGTTTGGTGTAAAATAAGAAAAGAGAGGGAATGTTGTGAATATTCATATAACATTGAGGCTTGAAACTGATCTCTAGCGACCTACTAAGCGACTGTGAACGACTGTGAACGACATCTCACAGCGACCAGCGACGTCGTTTGCAACCTTGATTTATTGGACTTGTGCCAAGAACTTGGCTTGCCATTGTCGTCTGAGACAGGTGCAACTCAACTAGCGACTTGAGAGTCAATTTTCAGCGACATGCAACAGAGAACAAATCCAAGTGGAGTTGAACAGGTTTGTACATTTCATTTGTCCCAGCTAATCTTTTTGAGTCCCAATTTTACATGGAGGTAAACAATACAGAAAAAAAACGTTTTCATGAATGACATGGAGGTAAACAATACAGAGAAAAACAGTGATATCTTCGCAACGGTTCAACATATCGACACAAAGTAAAGATATTCAGAATCTGTGGAGCAAGACTGTTATTTTGATATGTTATTTGTTTTGTTATCAGCGCGTTCATAACTGACACTGTACAATGACAATTGCTTGACTATGAGAAAGCATAACATGTACAGCTCTGAAATGTTAATTTACTCACAGTCTTTTCCAAGAATATATGGCTAGTTTGTATACAATGTATTGTTGCATATCAGTTCTGCAGTGGTCAATTCCAGAAAAGCTGCATATAGACTACATGTCAGATATGAAGATGTTGGTCCCTGATCAGTTGCATGTCAGTGACTGTCACTATTGTCAGTCACAGTGTACATGTACTTTTGCACATACTTGCACATTCTGGACAAATATTGAATATTTTATTAATTGATTTTATAAAGACAGGTATAAATTTATATAGGATCAGATATAGCTGCACGTCAGCTCTGTGTCTGTCAGTGTCTGAATGACAGCAAATCATCTGTCAGTGCTTGAACATTACTGTATCACTTATCCTCACTTTTCCCTAACCTGATGCAACCCTGACCAAATTGAATAAAAAATACATTTGACTATCATATTCAGCATTTCTACCACAAAAACAATTTTGATAGTTTTAACTAAAAATCTTGCACATCAGCCCTGTAATGTATTATCTGACTTTGAAAGGAAATCATAATTTAAAGGAACCAATTTAGAAAAGGAAAAAAGAAAAAGGTAATTAATTTGAAATTCAAAATTTCATATTTCTTTCTGTGTGAAGTCATTTAAAAAAAAAAGAATTTCCTGTATTTGCAAAAAAAAGGTTAAATTCTAAATGTTCTGATATCTCTCAGTTGTGTAACTGTCTCCCGTTTATTTTAATGCTCTTCATGTTGTCCACTTATGCAGCTATCTCTCAATTGTGTAACTGTTCTCCAAACCATGTGTGATGCTCACAGTAAAATTCAGTAATTCCAGGTTTCACCGCAATGGTTAACCCAGGTGAAAAATTGATGTGGATATGTTATGGATCATACTGCTTTTTTCTCTTAACCTTCATTAAAACTGAGTAATGTTAGGTTTCACCAACTTGGTTGACATTGGTGAAAACTGGAATATAGCCACAGAACATATTTTAATGTCTGTTTCACATAATTATGAAAATTGGTACTGGTCAATTCTCGCCCCTATTTACATGTATGCTGCCATCTAGTGGCCAGCTGTGTATGACAGTGTTTGCATTCATTAGGACTTGTTCTAACTTATTATTTGTATTAATTCTTTTAGATTTTTTTGGCAAATGTCCTCAGTTCACTGAGAGGATGACAGCCTTCTGACAGGTACTCATCAAGACTTACGCAGCTGACTGACAGTTCAGCATTGCATGTAAATATTCCTATAAAACTGACAGGGTAAGTAAAAAAAACAGTGAAATGTACCAATATAATTTATTTCAATATATAGAAAACAAATGAATAATTCTTATACAAAAGAATATTCCCAAACTAAATTTACAATATTTTAGTATCTATGTTTGCTTCTGTCATATGTTAGAATTTAACAAATTATTTTCATTTTAAAGACATTATACACCATAAGTAAAATATTTGTTAAGACCTTATTGAAAAAATTACTTCTATTGAATAATGATTATAACATGTTATATTTATGCGTAAGTTAGGCTAAAACAGACCTTAAATACAGAGAAAATGATTGTTCAAACCTTGGTGTAAATATGTTACTATCAATAAATATTGTAAAGGGTTACACCTTCAAATAAAGAAATGCTGACATCATTTATTATGTTCTGTCACCAGATGATATTGACATGCAGTCATTGTTCAATGCATCACCAGCTAGTATGGCCAAATCATCAACATGCATCACCAGCATATGAGCATGGTCGAGACATCATTACACATCACCAACAAGCATTGACAGGTGGTTCCTATGTATTAAAGTGAACTGAGTAGATAAGTAGCTGTAACCTAACTCCACTTTGTTGATACATGTAAACTTGTTTACAGTTCTGTATTAGTCCATGACTTGATTGCACATCTACTGTTTGATTTGCCTTAACCCACCCTGTAGTTGTATTTACATTACAATACAACACACAGGCCCAGTCCCAAGTCTGGGAAAAAGTGTGAGGGAGGCACATTTTGTTTACTCAAAATGGACAAATAATCACTACTGCATAAATATCTATACAGACAATTGATGCAGACACATCTAAAAAAATATTAAAAGCTTAATTGTAAAATCAGTTAGCATTTCAATATTATGACTTATACACATTTGGTTTACTGACAAATCACATGAGCCAAAGAATAATGGTCAGTGTTGATATATGTAAGGGAAAAATAGAAATAAGTTGGGTGGATGGGGGTGGAAGAGAAAGGCCAAGTGAACTATTGGTGGTTTGGCTTCACATCAGAGATTTGAATATTAGCATATTTCAACCCATTGATCCAGTTTTGAAAAAAATTCCATATTACTGCAAGAATGTATTCAATACAACATTTAATATATAGTGTGTTGTCTGCTAAAAGATATAACCATACATAAGTTCCAAGTTAACTTGGAATAATGAGTCAATACATGTCATAAATACAAATACCTTCACAAGAGAATTCAATAAAATTGTTATTTTCATCAAACTGGTGTTGAATACTTGTATTAATTTGAGGAAATCTATTTATTTATTTATTTTATTATTAACTAAGAGCCAAGATTGTAGTTTAGCACAACCAGAATTAATGAGTTTTATTTTAATCCTCAGAAAAAGTCAGTCTTCTCTGCATCCTTTGGTAAGAAAACCCCAGTCATTTAATTTAATCCGAGTATGTTGCTTGTTTGGCCCTCAAGATGAGCCAGAGATAGACTTGTCATCTTTCAATGCTTGTGCCCTTTGATAAGTTGATTCTGAGTTGCCACTTGTCAGATCATAACTGCTGTCAAAACAAGTTAATTGGGTCACAGCATGTAGTTTGTTTGGCCCCAAAGAGGCACAATGCTAAGAAGTGTCAGCTGCCTTTCCTTCCTGGTGTCAATTTCTTGTTTGGATGAGTCCACTTGGTAATTACTGGAAGGAGGAACAGGTTAGATTGAAATGCCCAGTTTGAGAATATGGGAATTATATGCTTTACTTTAATATACTGTCACATATGAAATGACACAAATAGATCATATGTAGATGTTAGGAAAGTATCGTGATTTAATTTGGCACGAACATATTTTAAATTTCAATCTTTTATCAAACAAAGAAATATTATACCCACAAAAATAATGGACTAGTCCATGACAGAGGGGTTTATATATATATATATATATATATATATATATATATATATATATATATATATATATATATATATATATATATATATATATATATATATGCACATTGTGGTCAGTTAAGGGAAGACAAAAGAGCACAACACATGTGGGTTGGGATTTTTAACATCCGGAAAACAAATTGAATACATACAATATACCTTAATGGATTATACTTGGAATACCATTTAGGCCATAAAAGAACATAGTGCCAGTTGTTTAGTTTAATTGTCCATGAGAACTCTCTCCAATAAATGAGTCTAGGTATCATGAGGTAGTCCCTCAAGAAGATCAGATATCTATTAAAATCAGAAATCCTGAGTGAATTGTGTGATCAGAGAAAAACAATGAAGACAATGTTATATCATGGACACTTGTTTTTTTAATTAATAATATTTGATGTTTCTGAAGATTCAGGGGTGACCACCTATGCATCTTAGCTTCTTTAACTCAGCATTGCTCAGTGAGAATATATACATGTGCAGGGCACCTCAAAATGTCATTCGTCTCAAAGAGAATGTAGTTGGATATGATAATAAGCTAGGATGAATCATAACCAAATGTTAGATGCAAAGAATATGGAAGAAAGTTTATATTCCAATTTCATTTCTTCTAATTGACTATTAATATATTGTGCAGGTAAAAAACATCAGGATGTTAAAGTTTGGTTGCCATTTAATTTTAAGGTCACAAATGAATAAATCCATGGACTATAAATACATAAATCTCAACAGTACCTCATTTAGCTTCAGTCATTAATTCTATGCAGTGATAATTAAGCAAGCAGTCTTTATTTACACAGTGGCAGATGAAGTCAGCGACACTGTTTGTGCCCCCAGCGACCTACTTAGAGCCGTACATTGCTGAAAAGTGATGTGCGTCGCTGAGTGGGTCGCTGGGGGTACAAACAGTGTCGCTGACTTTGTCGTTAAAAGACAAACTCCACCAGAGGGCGACTTGGTGAACCTGGTTAATAGTTTGCGTGTGCCTCTGGTGGACAGTGTGGTTAAAAGATAGAAAATGAACCAAATTTTAACTCGAATATTATGGGATGTATTGTGATCTTGCATTGTGAGAAGTGCGCGAGATGTATGTGCAGACAAATAAATGGAGCCACCATACTCAGTGAACATTATTACCGACTCCTGTACTTTATGACCAATTTAAACATGGGCCACCATTAGCAACAGCAAGTTGGGAGACTGAGAGTGCTTTCCAAAGTGGGCCTGGAGCACATTAATCTCAGCAGTAGAATGAGTGTCAATGAGTGCCACTCAGGTGCAAAATTCATTTTTTTTCATACTCAAGTGATGTTCCTTATAGTGCAATAATTTCAGATGTATGGTATAATGTAAGTTTTAAGAGTGCATACAATTATTAAATTGAATTGAATAACATTATCCGGATAGTTATTTCATAACACAATTTTCTTGCCATAGGTTTTAGGTTCTTCTGTGTCAGTGGCCTTTGACATGGCACATTAACCGAAACGCCACTCAATCCACAAGGCTGTTCATAAAAATGTTTGACAAGTTTTTTGACTGTCTTAATGTCAGTCGACTTGGGCTAGATATACAGAAGCACAAACCTGCTCTTGTTGCATATACATCACCCGATGGTTGGAGATTTGATGTATGTATTATTTTTCTTTTTTGTTTTATCTTTGTATTCTGAGTCTGCTGTCCAAAACACACCATCTGCAATGCTCTATGCACGTCACAGTAAGGAAATTCCGAGAAACTTGTTTCATCTCTTGGTATACGCCATATGTGGTACCATCGGTTCTCCATGACGTATCTATATTTTTTAAAAACGATAGGTTTGAATAAAAATGTTATTTCTATATCATTGTGTTTTTGCGCATACATACATTACATAAAGATATATTTCATATAATTCCTTTGAGCTGGCAACTTGAGTAGGACAGTGACGCAACACCGCTCAGCTGCACAGAAAGTGTTGGCATTTCTACAAAGGAGAACTAACTCTTATTGCAGTACAACCACTGTATCATTTGAGTGATAATTCTCTTTACAAAATACATAATATTAAGGACATGGGTAATCAGTAAAAGATTTTCTTGAAATAATTATTGCCATAAATCATTTCAAATCACCTTGATATGAGTTCTCTGCTCCAAAATGTAAACCATCTGATTCACAAGAGTAAAAATCACATCTAGTAACCTGAAAAAACAAGCAACAAATAATGTCCTAAAAGCCCATATATAGCATTGCATTGTTCACATTGTTTTACGTGTAATTCAACTGTGAAAAACTCAATTAAGCACTGATACAGGCATGGAATTGGCCTACCTTTTTTGAATTTATGGCAATTAGAAATACCTAAATAAATCTGATTTACGTGTTTTCAGAACTGAACTGTTTTTCGTTTGGTATGTATTGATTTTCGTCTTCATATAGGCTATTATAGCTGCACATGCAATTCAAACGTATAAGTATGAACGGAAAGCTTTGCCAATACCGCATCTATTGAATAAATTTCTCTATTTTACAAATGTTGCTTCAAGTCACGCGCTACATATCTTAATGTTTAGTTTTTCGGGAATACGCCAGTCAAATAGTACTCTGCATGGCGAGGTAGAGTCACATACTACTAGGTATAAATCCTAGCTGTGCTATGGAGAGAAGTCAAATAGATAACTGGGACAAATGCTAAGCATTATTTATAACTGGATATGTTATGGTTATTCTAGTAAAGGTTTTGCGTAGTCTAGTTTTTGTAAACGTTTTTATCATAATTGAGCCACATCTAGAGAAGTGTTAATTTACAACACGCCAATCTGTTTGTTTGTTTTATAACATTTTCCAAATAATGTGCAATTGTAATTGTTCCATACAATACGCACAAGATAATGATCACGTGTTTGTATCCCAGGGCTAAAACACAATAGCACAGTCCCAAGTTCACCTGACCTAAAAACAACACGCAGAATGAAACAATCTCGGACAGACCGAGTAAAACAGGTAGGACAGCACGTTTTATAATTTCAAGGTAAAATCATCTATATATTTGTTACTATGGAAAAGGTTTAGCAGCACCTATAGGGGAGTGCTCAGATTCAGTTCTGCTGAGTTGTGGTCCCAATCAGAGGCCAATTATAAGTTGTGTTTTTACTTTATACATTTCCTGTGCAAAGTTCATTTCTCTTGTGTTTTGTTATTCCACTTCCTGGATTGAGAACATGGGTGTTTTTAAAGTTGCATCTCTGAGTTCAATTTGTTGTAAATACACCTAAGTTACAATAACAAAATGCATACAATTACTCTCCACAGCAGATCCAGCATTTATACCTGGCTCTGCAAGTAAATGGCATATTCAACTCTTTGGTTGAGTGCACAGAGGACACACCCATTGCAAGCAACCAGGACACAATGAATAAAATATTTCATCACATGGGGTAACATGGCCAATTGGTGTCATTGTTATTATAAGAAAGTGAGTACAATATAAGAATTGAGATTTCAGTGACATGTGTACCAAAATAGTCAGACAAAAATAGTCAGCAGGTGGTGGACCATTAATCCTCAAGGGAGGAGGGAAAAAAAATCTTGACTTTTTCTTCTTGGGCAAAGCTTATATGGCAGGCCTCACCATGAACTGACTGAATAGCATTGTAAGTCATGTAAACTCCTGAACAAAATTATGTAAATGGTATAATCTTTCAACCAGATATTTCAAATATACACTCCCCTCCCAAATTACGAATGATCCATTCTGAATTACTTTTGAATATTTGAAATAGGCATGAGCACGTGTGCAGTTGTGTTGTTGTGCATGAGCATGTACCATGAGCCAGCCAATTGGCCAACTATATGGTAATTGCATGCAAATATGCGGACTAATTCTGTGCAAGGAACAATGTATTGCTGCAGAGGTAGTATATGATTCTACCTCGCCATGCAGAGTAGCATACAATGTGATAACATTATTTTCAAGTGCCAAAACTTATTCTTTTGCATGAGCTGTCTGCAAACCAAATGATAAAAATAGGTTTGATCTCAGCCATGTGTCTATATATAGCATTACCATATATATAAACTAAGGGCATGAAAGCTCTTGCACCACATTTATGTCAATCTGATGTTTAAAATCAGATTAAAAATACTTATGTACATCCTAAAATTTAAAGGATATGATTCATTCAAGGATAAGATAACAAAACATTTTTTTAAAGTGAAAATATTACCTTATGCCCTTTAAAAATATTTCTTTGATGGAGTTGAAAATTGTGTTCCAAGAGAAATAAGAAAAAACCGGTGATTCAGTGGTGGTTAAAGGTTAAATGACAAAGTTTGTTAATTTATCTGATAAATATACATGCAGGATTAGGAAGTAAGGTATATTGTAACGAGTACAATATGATTCCCCGACAAGCAAGCTAATCAGCACCGGCTCCTCTGTGGTCATCCAAAGGTTGTGGGTTCGATCCCCGGCCGTGCCAAGATTTCATGTTGCTGAGGCCCGTGCCAAAGGGTTAACCCATTGTTCTTGTAAATCTGGGTTGACTGGGGGGGTTGTCATGTCAAGGACCTGCGACATGACAATTCAGTGAAGCAGCACTATATCTGCTACAAGTAGGTCTCATCACGAAATGACTGAAATAATGTTGAAAGTGATGTAAAACCCCAAAGCAAAACAAAATCAATATATCAAAGATTCCATTGTGATTTTCAAATAATAAATCATTAGTGTTAAAAAAAATAAATGTTATAAGCATAATATAATGAATGAAAAATTTTAATGAAAAGAGAACTTTTTTGAACAGTAGAGCATTTTTTTCCGTGTTTTTGTTTCTATTTTGACGTAAGTATAGTGGTTCCCTCAGAGAATCTGCTTCCATAATAAGACACTCACCGCCGACACCCATATATTGCCTTTAATGCCTTTGTCTTCCACGTGATGAAAAGGAAACAAATATACCCAACCCATCAGTCACTATAAGTATGAAATGTTGTGATGGCCGAATACCTCCAGACTACAAACTTCCTTCCATCCATTCCTTTAAAAAATAGACTCATCCCTAAGTTATTGAAATCTGAATAATGATCTGAAACTCTGTCACACATTAAATCGTTCTGTGAGATATATTTGGTAGACACAAAAATACACTTCATCTTCAATTAAACCATTCTTGCAGGTCTCACATGCCTATTCGTTTACGTTTGAATATAAAGTTTGCACTGATATAAATATTTTGATAAGCATCCACACACTGTTTACACGCCAATGTTTATGACATTTACATTAAAAAAGGAAAACATACTAATGAAGCATCTTTTATAGTTTTATTATTGTTTTCAAGATATATGTGTTGCTACTCTGGATTAGTTATGTTTGTAACGTCCTAAGGGTTTATAATTTAAAATTTGTCATTTATCAGAAAATCTATTCGTGAGCTGTGAACATCTTCAGGGTAGAAAAAGTTAAGGGTAGAAAAAGTTGCCTGCAGGATTAAGAAAGTCTGTCCTGATTTGTGTCACTCTTTATGTCATGCCCAAACCTCTGTTTGTTTATTTGGGGATTTACATCACTTTCAACTTGACATGACAACCCACCTGGTCTCAGATTTACAAGGACAATGGGTTAACCCTTTCAGGCACTGGCCTCAGCTCATGTGTGAAATTGTATCAAAATTTAAATCTCGGCACAGCTCTGGGTCGAACCCACGAACTTTGGATCACCACAAAGGAACTGGTGCTCACAAGCTTGCACTCAAAACCAACTGTGCCAAGGCCCGTGGCCTTTGATATATTGAAAGCCTCATGCCTTTCCAACTCATAATAAAGTGGCGTGGTATATCACTGTTCCAAGATTTCTTTTAAAATAGCAACACTGTGCAGTTGCTGTAATTAAGCCATTCTCATTGAGACTGAAGAAACCAATGCGGGAAAACATGGTTAAAACTTGTGTTCTCCTTGGAATTCAAGTGGTAAGAACCATTCAAGCAAAGTTGATACAAGGACTGTTTCCTTAATCAGATGACGATAAGAATTGCTGCAGAGATGCCGTGGCCATCGATGCACTGCGCAGTGTGGCTCTTTGTCAACAATAACTTGAGGTCATTTTCAGAAAACCATCAATTTGTAAGTTGTGGAAATCTATATTTAGGGTAAATGAAATGTTTGCATGATTAAAAAAATCTACATTGCTTTCAATTTTTGTTACTACTCATACCATAATCTGAGGTACATATATATATATGCCAGTTGATGGACTAATATCACTAGCTCATGTGTGAAATTGTATCAAAATTTAAATCTCGGCACAGCTCTGGGTCGAACCCACGAACTTTGGATCACCACAAAGGAACTGGTGCTCACAAGCTTGCACTCAAAACCAACTGTGCCAAGGCCCGTGGCCTTTGATATATTGAAAGCCTCATGCCTTTCCAACTCATAATAAAGTGGCGTGGTATATCACTGTTCCAAGATTTCTTTTAAAATAGCAACACTGTGCAGTTGCTGTAACTAAGCCATTCTCATTGAGACTGAAGAAACCAATGCGGGAAAACATGGTTAAAACTTGTGTTCTCCTTGGAATTCAAGTGGTAAGAACCATTCAAGCAAAGTTGATACAAGGACTGTTTCCTTAATCAGATGACGATAAGAATTGCTGCAGAGATGCCGCGGCCATCGATGCACTGCGCAGTGTGGCTCTTTGTCAACAATAACTTGAGGTCATTTTCAGAAAACCATCAATTTGTAAGTTGTGGAAATCTATATTTAGGGTAAATGAAATGTTTGCATGATTCAAAAAATCTACATTGCTTTTAATTTTTGTTACTACTCATACCATAATCTGAGGTACATATATATATGCCAGTTGACGGACTAATATCACTACACACATATCTCTTCAGCAATGCTGCAGGCTGCAGCCATACATATGGGCGGCTTTCCTCTTGCTGGTGACAACAGATCTTGTAATCGCAACCAGTGAAGATTTTGATGACGAAGATGGTTTTTGGCGCGATAAACCAACTAACACATTCAGAAGGCCAGACTTCAGGCAGGACAGAGAGTAAGACGATAAAATATTTATCATTAAAACATATGAAAGTAAGATTTACTCAGGATAAATATTTATTTATTTCTGTTTCTGTTTTCTTGTAAATTATGGCCAAATCTTTGAAATTATCTTTGAAATTTAAGGTAATGTAATATCCTGAGAGGATAAAAGAATTTGAATATGTAAATACCTCATTGTCATCATTACTATGTTTGCAGTCACATTCAGCACCATATGAAGGACGTTAAATATGACTTCAACAATGTCGGCCATGAAGAACTGGATTTTCACTTTTTCAAGTAAGTGATTACTCAAAGAAATTCACAATAGACCCAACATTCGTTTGAACTTGTTTTATTGCATATTAATGACTTTTGTACAATTGCCACGTCTCACCTTTAAACAGCCTGATCTATAAATTGTTAGCAAAAGTACACATCTAAATGATGCAGGTATCATCCTAAACAGGATTCAGATGCATGATAAGCCGTCTTTTATAAATTCAAGACAATGTGTAATTATATGCCCAAAAATAAGAGAGGGTATTTAATATCCCAGTACTGACCATGTTATGCGATATGGATCAGATATCCAATGTTATGTTTGGAAGGGGTAGGGGTAGGGTCTGCTAGGGTAGGGGTAGGGTCTGCTAGGGTAGGGGTAGGATCTGCTAGGGTAGGGGTAGGGTCTGCTAGGGTAGGGGTAGGGTCTGCTAGGGTAGGGGTAGGGTCTGCTAGGGTAGGGGTAGGGTCTGCTAGGGTAGGGGTAGGGTCTGCTAGGGTAGGGGTAGGGTCTGCTAGGGTAGGGGTAGGATCTGCTAGGGTAGGGGTAGGGTCTGCTAGGGTAGGGGTAGGGTCTGCTAGGGTAGGGGTAGGGTCTGCTAGGGTAGGGGTAGGGTCTGCTAGGGTAGGGGTAGGGTCTGCTAGGGTAGGGGTAGGGTCTGCTAGGGTAGGGGTAGGATCTGCTAGGGTAGGGGTAGGGTCTGCTAGGGTAGGGGTAGGGTCTGCTAGGGTAGGGGTAGGGTCTGCTAGGGTAGGGGTAGGGTCTGCTAGGGTAGGGGTAGGGTCTGCTAGGGTCTGCTAGGGTAGGGGTAGGATCTGCTAGGGTCTGCTAGGGTAGGGGTAGGATCTGCTAGGGTAGGGGTAGGGTCTGCTAGGGTAGGGGTAGGGTCTGCTAGGGTAGGGGTAGGATCTGCTAGGGTAGGGGTAGGGTCTGCTAGGGTAGGGGTAGGGTCTGCTAGGGTAGGGGTAGGATCTGCTAGGGTAGGGGTAGGGTCTGCTAGGGTAGGGGTAGGGTCTGCTAGGGTAGGGGTAGGGTCTGCTAGGGTCTGCTAGGGTACAGTTAGGATCTGCTAGGGTAGGGGTAGGGTCTGCTAGGGTAGGGGTAGGGTCTGCTAGGGTAGGTGTAGGATCTGCTAGGGTAGGGGTAGGGTCTGCTAGGGTAGGGGTAGGGTCTGCTAGGGTAGGGGTAGGATCTGCTAGGGTATGGGTAGGGTCTGCTAGGGTAGGGGTAGGGTCTGCTAGGGTAGGGGTAGGGTCTGCTAGGGTAGGGGTAGGATCTGCTAGGGTAGGGGTAGGGTCTGCTAGGGTAGGGGTAGGGTCTGCTAGGGTAGGGGTAGGATCTGCTAGGGTAGGGGTAGGGTCTGCTAGGGTAGGGGTAGGGTCTGCTAGGGTCTGCTAGGGTAGGGGTAGGGTCTGCTAGGGTACGGTTAGGATCTGCTAGGGTAGGGGTAGGGTCTGCTAGGGTAGGGGTAGGGTCTGCTAGGGTAGGGGTAGGATCTGCTAGGGTAGGGGTAGGGTCTGCTAGGGTAGGGGTAGGATCTGCTAGGGTATGGGTAGGGTCTGCTAGGGTAGGGGTAGGGTCTGCTAGGGTAGGGGTAGGGTCTGCTAGGGTGGGGTAGGGTCTGCTAGGGTAGGGGTAGGGTATGCTAGGATAGGGGTAGGGTCTGCTAGGGTAGGGGTAGGGTCTGCTAGGGTCTGCTAGGGTAGGGGTAGGATCTGCTAGGGTAGGGGTAGGGTCTGCTAGGGTAGGGGTAGGGTCTGCTAGGGTAGGGGTAGGGTCTGCTAGGGTCTGCTAGGGTAGGGGTAGGATCTGCTAGGGTAGGGGTAGGGTCTGCTAGGGTAGGGGTAGGGTCTGCTAGGGTAGGGGTAGGGTCTGCTAGGGTAGGGGTAGGGTCTGCTAGGGTAGGGGTAGGGTCTGCTAGGGTAGGGGTAGGGTCTGCTAGGGTAGGGGTAGGATCTGCTAGGGTAGGGGTAGGGTCTGCTAGGGTAGGGGTAGGGTCTGCTAGGGTAGGGGTAGGGTCTGCTAGGGTGGGGTAGGGTCTGCTAGGGTAGGGGTAGGGTCTGCTAGGGTAGGGGAAGGGTCTGCTAGGGTAGGGGTAGGGTCCATTACATGTAGGTCAGAGTTCGGCTCGGACAAGATGAGGTCAGAATTAGGGTCTCCTAGGTCAGGGTTAATGTCAGGTCATAATTAAGGTCTGCAAAGGCAGGGTTAATGTCAGGTCAGAATTAGGGTCTACTAGGTTAGAGTTATGGTAAAGCTCCGGATATTCTGTACAATGTTCAGGGTCTACTAGGTCAGGGTAAGGGCTAGCTTGATGGCGGTCTGCTTAGTCAGGATCAGGGCCAGCACGGTGGTGATTTGCTAGGTCAGGGTAAGGGCTAGCTTGGTGGTCGTCTGCTAGGTCAGGGTAAGGGCTAGCTTGGTGGTCGTCTGGTAGGTCAGGGTAAGGGCTAGCTTGGTGGCGGTCTGCTAGGTCAGGGTAAAGGCTAGCTTGGTGGCGGTCTGCTAGGTGAGGGTAAGGGCTAGCTTGGTGGTCGTCTGGTAGGTCAGGGTCAGGGCTAGCTTGGTGGTGGTATGGTAGGTCAGGGTCAGGGCTAGCTTGGTGGTGGTCTGGTAGGTCGGGGTCAGGGCTAGCTTGGTGGTGGTCTGCTAGGTCAGGGTAAGGGCTAGCTTGGTGGTGGTCTGGTAGGTCAGGGTAAGGGCCAGCTTGGTGGTGGTCTGGTAGGTCAGGGTAAGGGCCAGCTTGGTGGTCGTCTGGTAGGTCAGGGTCAGGGCTATCTTGGTGGTCGTCTGCTAGGTCAGGGCAAGGGCTAGCTTGGTGATGGTCTGGTAGGTCAGGGTAAGGGCCAGCTTGGTGGTCGTCTGGTAGGTCAGGGTAAGGGCAAGCACGGTGGCCGTCTGCTAGGTGAGGGTAAGGGCCAGCACGGTGGTGGTTTGCTAGGTCAGGGTAAGGGCCAGCTTGGTGGCGGTCTGGTAGGTCAGGGTAAGGGCCAGCTTGGTGGTCGTCTGGTAGGTCAGGGTAAGGGCAAGCACGGTGGCCGTCTGCTAGGTGAGGGTAAGGGCCAGCACGGTGGTGGTTTGCTAGGTCAGGGTAAGGGCCAGCTTGGTGGCGGTCTGGTAGGTCAGGGTAAGGGCTAGCTTGGTGGTCGTCTATTAGGTCAGGGTAAGGGCTAGCTTGACGGTCGTCTGCTAGGTCAGGGTAAGGGCTAGCTTGGTGGCCGTCTGCTAGGTCAGGGTAAGGGCTAGCTTGGTGGCCGTCTGCTAGGTCAGGGTAAGGGCTAGCTTGGTGGTCGTCTATTAGGTCAGGGTAAGGGCTAGCTTGGTGGCCATCTGCTAGGTCAGGGTAAGGGCTAGCTTGGTGGCCATCTGCTAGGTCAGGGTAAGGGCTAGCTTGGTGGCCGTCTGCTAGGTGAGGGTAAGGGCTAGCTTGGTGGCCGTCTGCTAGGTGAGGATAAGGGCTAACTTGGTGGCCGCCTGCTAGATGAGGATAAGGGCTAGCTTGGTGGCAGTCAGCTAGGTGAGGGTAAGGTCAAGCATGGTGGTGGTCTGGTAGGTCAGGGTAAGGGCTAGCTTGGTGGCCGTCTGCTAGGTCAGGGTAAGGGCAATCATGGTGGTGGTCTGGTAGGTCAGGGTTAGGGCTAGTTTGGTGGTGGTTTGCTAGGTCAGGGCAAGGGCAATCATGGTGGTGGTCCGGTAGGTCAGGGTAAGGGCTAGTTTGGTGGTCGTCTGCTAGGTCAGGGTAAGGGCAATCATGGTGGTGGTCTGGTAGGTCAGGGTTAGGGCTAGTTTGGTGGCCGTCTGCTAGGTGAGGGTAAGGGCTAGCTTGGTGGCCGTCTGCTAGGTGAGGATAAGGGCTAGCTTGGTGGCCGTCTGCTAGGTGAGGGTAAGGTCAAGCATGGTGGTGGTCTGCTAGGTCAGGGTAAGGGCTAGCTTGGTGGCCGTCTGCTAGGTCAGGGTAAGGGCCAGCTTGGTGGCGGTCTGCTAGGTCAGGGTAAGGGCCAGCACGGTGGTGGTTTGCTAGGTCAGGGCAAGGGCAATCATGGTGGTGGTCTGGTAGGTCAGGGTTAGGGCTAGTTTGGTGGTGGTCTGCTAGGTCAGAGTAAGGGCTAGCTTGGTGGTGGTCTGCTAGGTCAGGGTAAGGGCAATCATGGTGGTCGTCTGCTAGGTCAGGGTAAGGGCAATCATGGTGGCCGTCTGCTAGGTCAGAGTAAGGGCTAGCTTGGTGGTGGTCTGCTAGGTCAGGGTAAGGGCTAGTTTGGTGGTGGTCTGCTAGGTCAGAGTAAGGGCTAGCTTGGTGGTCGTCTGCTAGGTCAGGGTAAGGGCTAGCTTGGTGGTGGTCTGCTAGGTCAGGGTAAGGGCAATCATGGTGGTCGTCTGCTAGGTCAGGGTAAGGGCAATCATGGTGGCCGTCTGCTAGGTCAGAGTAAGGGCTAGCGTGGTGGCGGTCTGTTAGGTCAGGGTAAGGGCAAGCTTGGTGTTGGTCTGCTAGGTCAGGGTAAGGGCCAGCTTGGTGGCCATATGGTAGGTCAGGGCAAGGTCAAGCATGGTGGTCTGGTTGGTCAGGGTAAGGGCCAACACGGCGGTGGTTAGGATTGAGTTCCATATTCAAAACTAATACCACATCACACTGATACAAAACAAAACTGGTCTCCAGATTTGTCAGTACACATTTTTTCATTCAGATTACATGACCTAAACAGTGATAACCGGTTAGATGGTTTAGAGATTCTGGCCGCCCTGAGACATGGAGCCAAGGAGCATTACTCCAGGTTGATGGCCAGAAACCTCCACCGAGACGAACTCACCAGGCGCATTGAGAAACTCAATGACAGACTCGCACGTAAGTCTATCCCAACAATTTATCTCTACTTTACATGGGTTTGTCTGTTTTCTTTTAACAAAAACTGCTTGAGACATAAATGAGGGCAATATGTTTGATCAGTATGTGGTGTGTTTTAGATACTGTGGATATTATCCTGGAGGATGATGATAAGAACAATGATGGATATTTGACATATGCAGAATATGTGAGTGCATATCGGGCTGTCAGTGAGCTGGAGAAGGCCAGGCAAAATGCTGAATCATGATCAGCACACAGCTAGCTATACAGCAAATCAGCCAAAATACTGCAAATATTCTCACTAATTGTCTTTTCTGAGACAATAAGCCCTGTGTATTATTATTATTTTCTATATTAATGGGACTCAGAATTATTATTCTGCCATATCAAGCCTTGTCTGTGCATTTATCAACAACCATTTGTTTCTAGTCTGTACTGTGCCAAATGTACTACTGTTATCTGGGCTATGCTTAAAATAGACACAACAGTTACTCTTGCCACAGGCATATATCATGTGAGAACAATGAACAAAGGCACAATTCTCGTCTTTGAATTCATATCATGAACTATGTTCCTGTTTTGCATGGAATGTGGTGGGTGATTGAATATGTACTTCTTTCTTTACACTGCTTAGTCTTCAATCGTCTCCTATAGTTTACATGTATACCTGAATCATGAAAAACAAATTCCAAATTTGCATGACTGAATTGATGTGTGCCAGCATTAATACACTCATGGTTATACATATCAAAGACAAAATTAAAGCATAGAATCAACTTTGTTGGCCATCATATAAAATATCAGCAAGCAATGAAGTTCTGTCCACACCTTATTGATTTGATCCAATCAATCTTATCTTGATGTGTTAATTGGTATTATATAAGTTAATTATTTTAGCATGAATCCTAAGGATGCTCAACATGATTTCAATTAGTACCAATCATCAGAAGGTAATTTTCCTTTTGTGAAACTCACAGGATCCTCAAAAAACACTCATGAGGATACATTTCAAGATTAAGCTTCAGAAACTTCCAAATGTCTAAAATCCAGAGGGGTTGATTTAGAGTAATTAAGTTCCTCACAGCTGCATCATATAACACAACATTCAGAAACATTATGAACAATACAGCAGCTTTCCCTAAGCCTACAGGTGCTTCAAATGAGAAAGGAAAATTGATTATACATTTATACTACATTTTTAATGCATCTAAAACAGCACAATTTTTTTTAAGGAAATTAAAAATTACAAAATCTGTTATATTTTCATGTAACTCAGATACATCTAAACAGCATAAAAATTATTAAACATTTTAAAATGTTTCTGATTATTAAAAACCAAGCAAAACCCCCAAAGAAACCCATGAGCTTTCTATGACACTTTTGATGTAACTGTAATGTGTGATAATGTCAATATATTATTTGACTGAATGACTTGTTCCATTTAATAAAAAAAGTCAAAAATCATATTTGTGTTGAGATTTATTTTAAGTAATAAATATACATATCTATATTACATAAGCTACATTTCATCAAAATATACATGATAATGGAAATAGTCTTTAGCATATTACTGAGTCACTTTTAACATATAATTCCTTAGAAAAGAACATACATTCAACGTACAATCAAGGCTAGTCAAACAAATTGTTTCAGGTCTTCAGGCATAAATGATAAAATAAGATATCCAAATATTGTACAAAACTAGACTGTTTATGATTCTGGCAAATAAATTATGTGATTTTCTAATTTAACTTGAACATGTTTAAATATAGTACTTCCTAAAGCATCTATGCATAAGGCAATGATTGCAAGAAATATTTTCCAACTATTCCATTGCTGAAATACTATTCTTAATAAGTAAATTACAGGAGGAAACACATACCCACCCTAAACAAATCAAACTTTGGCACCACTTCAAAAATATGAATGCATCAACCTTATCCCTTCAGCTCTAAGATTTTATTTTGAAAAAAATTATAAACTTTTAAACAATCAACTGTGTCATTGTTTAAGATTTTAATTGAAAACAAATTGATAAACTTTCAAACGACTGAATATATCATATGGTGATAACCTGGTCTTATCATAGTGATCTGCTGAAAAGGGTTATGAACTATATAAATATGCTCCTTCACAATGAGATATATTTTTCTATACTGCAATTGAAATGAGACTGAAACAAACTGATAGCAAGGGATTATGTATTTGAAATATTGTTTCCTTTTCAATCCGCAGTGATAGCCTTTGTTTTAAGTTCTGATTTGTTCAATATTTTAATTTGATCACATTTTATGTATGAGTCCCACAGGGAGCCAATTAAATTGGTATTAAATAAACATGATCAAATTCATTTAAAATTAACTTAATTCTTGTCTCAAATGAATTTGGTCTATATATTCATTCCTTTAGTTTCTTGCTTTGTCTAGCGGCT
Source organism: Amphiduros pacificus (assembly GCA_949316495.1). Lineage (NCBI taxonomy): Eukaryota > Metazoa > Annelida > Polychaeta > Phyllodocida > Hesionidae > Amphiduros > Amphiduros pacificus. The sequence continues at coordinate 35,324,882 of OX439010.1, read as the reverse complement.
TCCATCCGTGTTAATGTTTCATCCCACTGTACAAACTGTTTTGACAGTAAGTTAATCTGTGCACTGTGTTAAGGAAGATACCACATTCTCCAAGAGTTAGTAGATAATACACCTCAACAGTTACATATTATCACCTGAAAGGCTGAAGCTAAACACCTATTTGGTCCCCGATGAACTTGGCCATAGCATGACCATATTGTGTCATGGATGTCATATTGTGTGACCATATAGTGTCATGATGGGCATATTGTGTGACCATATTGTGTCATGGATGGCATATTGTGTGACCATATTGTGTCATGGATGTCATATTGTGTGACCATATTGTGTCATGCATAGCATATTGTGTGACCATATTGTGTCATGGATGTCATATTGTGTGACCATGTTGTGTCATGGATGGCATATTGTGTGACCATATTATGTCATGGTTGGCATATTGTGTAACCACATCAAGACAAGCAATAGCCCTGCATGGTAACTGGACTTCAATTATTTTTTATTACTTGGACAGAACTGACTTTGCTGAGCACTCAATTTTCATAACCAAGGTTTTATTTTTATTATTTTTTACTTTTTTATTTACCACTGCCATTTAGTCATGATTATTTAAGATACGAAAGAAACACTGCTTTTTCACAACTTTAAAATTATGCATTTCCAAATGCTTTATCAAAATAAACTAAACATTACTGAATGTTCTCCATCAAATAAATCATAAGTATCTTCATCATATCAATGAAGTATTTCATCTTTCAGCTATAGACAAATCCAGAGCAAAAATGTTGAATAATGAAGATTTACTACCAACTTTTGTAAATTGGCTTTGCAATCTTTGTGACTTTGTGACCTACTTTTGTGAGTGATAAAGGATACAGCCGTATTATAATGGAGAAGAAGCTGCTTGATTTCATCAGTCATCTCACTCGTCGAGTCCTACAAATATATACATCACTTCAAGCATCTGTTCCCAACATCCAGATTAATAAGTGAAAAATAAACATCTCTCTATTACTGTTTTGCAACAAAAGTATTGAGCTAAATTTTAACTTTAACCAAAGAATTATCAGTGGGTTGCATTTGTTCTAATTAGGGTTAAAATCACTTGCAGGTTCCCTTTTTCTTATTTCCTTGTAAAAATGTTATGTTAGTAAAATCCGTTGCACTAACCTATTACCTGATATGAACCTGTTTACAGCTTATGATAAGGTTTGCACTAACCTATTACTTGATATGGACCTGCTGACAGCCTATTATAGGGTTCTATTGCATTTACCTGTTGGTTGATATGGACCTGCTGACAGCCTATTAAAGGGTTCTATTGTACTTACCTGTCGGTTGATATGGACCTGCTGACAGCCTATTATGGGGTTCTATTGCATTTACCTGTTGGTTGACATGGACCTGCTGACAGCCTATTATAGGGTTCTATTGCATTTACCTGTTGGTTGATATGGACCTGCTGACAGCCTATTAAAGGGTTCTATTGTACTTACCTGTCGGTTGATATGGACCTGCTGACAGCCTATTATGGGGTTCTATTGCATTTACCTGTTGGTTGACATGGACCTGCTGACAGCTTATTATAGGGTTCTATTGCATTTACCTGTTGGTTGACATGGACCTGCTGACAGCTTATTATAGGGTTCTATTGCATTTACCTGTTGGTTGACATGGACCTGCTGACAGCCTTTTAATGGGGTTCTATTGCATTTACCTGTTGGTTGACATGGACCTGCTGACAGCTTACTATAGGGTCTATTGCATTTACCTGTTGGTTGACATGGACCTGCTGACAGCTTATTATAGGGTTCTATTGCATTTACCTGTTGGTTGACATGGACCTGCTGACAGCTTATTATAGGGTTCTATTGCATTTACCTGTTGGTTGACATGGACCTGCTGACAGCCTTTTAATGGGGTTCTATTGCATTTACCTGTTGGTTGACATGGACCTGCTGACAGCTTACTATAGGGTCTATTGCATTTACCTGTTGGTTGACATGGACCTGCTGACAGCTTATTATAGGGTTCTATTGCATTTACCTGTTGGTTGACATGGACCTGCTGACAGCTTATTATAGGGTTCTATTGCATTTACCTGTTGGTTGACATGGACCTGCTGACAGCCTTTTAATGGGGTTCTATTGCATTTACCTGTTGGTTGACATGGACCTGCTGACAGCTTACTATAGGGTCTATTGCATTTACCTGTTGGTTGATATGGACCTGCTGACAGCCTATTATAGGGTTCTATTGCATTTACTTGTTGGTTGACATGGACCTGCTGACAGCCTATTATAGGGTTCTATTGCATTTACCTGTTGGTTGACATGGACCTGCTGACAGCTTATTATAGGGTTCTATTGCATTTACCTGTTGGTTGATATGGACCTTCTGACAGCCTATTATAGGGTTCTATTGCATTTACTTGTTGGTTGACATGGACCTGCTGACAGCCTGTTATAGGGTTCTATTGCATTTACCTGTTGGTTGATATGGACCTGCTGACAGCTTATTATAGGGTTCTGTTGCATTTACCTGTTGGTTGACATGAACCTGCTAACAGCCTATTATGGGGTTCTATTGCATTTACCTGTTGGTTGATATGGACCTGCTAACAGCCTATTATGGGGTCTATTGCATTTACTTGTTGGTTGATATGGACCTGCTGACAGCTTATTATAGGGACTATTGTACTTACCTGTTGGTTGACATGGACCTGCTGACAGCCTATTATGGGGTTCTATTGCATTTACCTGTTGGTTGACATGGACCTGCTGACAGCTTATTATAGGGACTATTGTACTTACCTGTTGGTTGACATGGACCTGCTGACAGCTTATTATAGGGTTTTATTGCATTTACCTGTTGGTTGATATGGACCTGCTGACAGTCTATTATAGGGTTCTATTGCATTTACCTGTTGGTTGACATGGACCTGTTAACAACCTATTATAGGGTTCTATTGCATTTACTTGTTGGTTAATATGGACCTGTTAACAACCTATTATAGGGTCTATTGCATTTACCTGTTGGTTTATATGGACCTGCTGACAGCCTATTATAGGGTTCTATTGCATTTACCTGTTGGTTGATATGGACCTGCTGACAGCCTATTATAGGGTTCTATTGCATTTACCTGTTGGTTGATATGGACCTGTTAACAACCTATTAAAGGGTTCTATTGCATTTACCTGTTGGTTGACATGGACCTGTTAACAGCCTATTATAGGGTTCTATTGCATTTACCTGTTGGTTGATATGGACCTGCTGGCAGCCTATTATAGGGTTCTATTGCATTTACCTGTTGGTTAATATGGACCTGTTAACAACCTATTATAGGGTTCTATTGCATTTACTTGTTGGTTAATATGGACCTGTTAACAACCTATTATAGGGTCTATTGCATTTACCTGTTGGTTTATATGGACCTGCTGACAGCCTATTATAGGGTTCTATTGTACTTACCTGTTGGTTGATATGGACCTGCTGACAGCCTATTATAGGGTTCTATTGCATTTACCTGTTGGTTGACATGGACCTGCTGACAGCCTATTATAGGGTTCTATTGCATTTACCTGTTGGTTGATATGGACCTGCCAACAGCTTATTATAGGGTTCTATTGTACTTAGCTGTTGGGTGATGTTAACCTGCTAACAGCTTTTGATAAGGTTTTTTTGCACTAACCTGTTGCTTGACATGAACCTGACTCAACTCATAGAGTTTGCCTTGTAGGGATGGTACCACTGGAAATTAAATGCAAAACCATTAATGTGTAATCCTATAGTGAGAACTCTAAACTAATACATTCATTATCTCTATTTTCAGAGGAAAAGATCAAAGTTGACAGACAGACAGAATGACAGAAAATGGATCACACTCCAGTATTTTCAAATTGATTTTTGCTCAGCTACAGACTGAATATAAATTGTCTTCACACTCTGGATTAAAAAAAAAGATCTATATAAACAAGTACACAATTATGAGTTTTAAAGCTTACATGAAAGCAGATTTTGTTTAAATCATGATATGAATGTTTATACCTTAACTTTGTGATCAAATATCATTACCTATCATAATACCCCTACGTATATTTCGGTCCAACTTTTGGTTAATTACATCTGGGGAAAGGTGGTATTTTTTACAGTCATCTCCATGTTATTTTGGTTTTTATTTAAAGTGAAAGATGAATATTGCAAAGAATAAATTTAATAAAGGCATTAATTAATCCATATCATTATAATTCAAAAATCTCAAGTAACACATCATTAAAATTCACAAATCTCAAGTAACATTTAATAACTCTCACAATATCAAATAACTAAAACAATCAAATAGAGCACAAACATCAAGAACATGAACTGGCATCAAATGTCTGAATGCATACCACAGATAAAAGTCACAAAAAGTGATCAGTGATTACTGAGAGGAACAAAAGGTAACAATAGAGTCAGGCTAAAGCTGAAATGACCAAAATGAACCATATACTGAGAGCAGAATTTAGCTGCTCTACAATGTGAAAATTGTTGAGGGACTTTGTTGAGGGACTTTATCACCAAAATTTGAAAAATTAGTCTTTTGGCTCGGGTTGTGTGAAAAGCAGTTGATGTAAATCAATGACATTTGGGATGGGAAATACATCCAAGATTTATAAGCTTCCACAAACACCATTTAAAGTCCATGAAAATTGTTGAAGATATGGCAATATTGATCATAGCTGTTTTACATTTTATTTGAAATCTGGCCTGATCTGAACATAAAGAAGGGCCATAAAGTGGCATGTGTTATAATATCATGGGATTTCCCTGGCCCCACTTTCACCTGTATCATAATCTAAACCTCTCAACTGCAACATTGCAGATGAGAAATTTGAAAAATGCAGATTCCCAGTAATGAGCTCCAGGTGGAACTGCCCAAGGATTATAAGGCATTATTACAAGGCATGTAGTTATTGGCCACCAGGTGGCACCAGCCCAAGCAAAAACCAAGCTGACCACCAGGTGTCAAAATAGCAGATTTTGTTCTTTCTTTAACACACTCTCAAGGAACATACCAATAAGTGGTACTTTCTCATTGTGTATCATTTCATGGCACTGTCCAAGCTACATGATATGTTTCTGTAACCAAACACATGTGACTCTGATCAGTGATCTTTAAGCTGTGTGAGAACCAGCCAATAGTGAAACTGCGAACCTGTACAATCAGTAAGTGGCAAATCTGTTTTCACAACCTACCTCCTTTTTCCTCATTTTGGCCAATTGCTAGCATGGAATACAGAGTTTGATATCTTAGAAGCTTTAATAGCTGATACATAAACAATAACAATATTAACAATCATAATCACAACTTATTTCACAAGATATGCATATAAACTGAGCAAGAGCCAAATCTTAAATTCTAAATCATTGAAAATGTTCTGTGCTTCTTACCTTTGATGTGTTCGCTGTTGATGATATTCAGCATTTTTTCCACCTTTTCCAGATTCTCAGCCTGTGTCCTTATCAGTTCTTCCTCTACAAAACAAATAATACCATTTTTAACAAGTAGTTTCTATTTAAACTGCAGGCACAAATTGCTCAGTCGTAATGTGGAGTGACTGGTTGTTTAACATAATCCTGTAAAATGCCCTTTAATAGCCTTATAACATTGTCTAATTAATTTTAATTGTCTCATAACTTTTAGTGACAAGGAGACAAGTCCCATCAGCATCTCTGACAATATCACCTTATTATCATAATATCATGGAGTCTCAAAATATTATTTCAAAAGAAACTCATGCTTTGATGAAAAATAACTTATATCTAATTTAATATATTTGTTGTCAAACTTACCCCGAGGTGTCAATACATTAACCACTGACTTATCTATTTTTATTTTTTTCAATCATGAAGGCATTTTACCTGTGAGAATAATTTCAGTCTTGGCAGCTTGAGATAGAGTAAGCTTGTCTGTGTAGGATGGATCCATCAAACGATCTAACTCAGGCACTGAAAACAATGAAAAGAAACATTATCCTCAGACTATGCTCTTATCATAAAATGATCATATCCAAAGTTGTATTACTATTTTTTTTTAAAATGACCCCTCTCTTATTTTATATTAATCCTTCAAAGTCGATAAAAACATAGAAATGTAAATGAAGTGACAGAATTATTCAAACAGTCATTATACCATATACAATAAACCTAGCTACATTTTAGTCTGCTAAAATCCCTTATAATATGAAAGTTATGTGTGATTTTATTTATTTATTTATTTTTTTTTGTCTCGAAGACTGTTTTCATCTAAGAAAGTTATTGACGCAAGAAAATCTGGTTGAAATTTCTTTCAGAATAAGGAAATGGGACAAGGAGCATTCACAGAGCTGTCTGGACACTAGGACAAGGAGCATTCACAGAGCTGTCACAAGGACAAGGAGCATTCACAGAGCTGTCTGGAAACCAGGACAAGAAGCATTCACAGAGCTGTCTGGACACTAGGACAAGGAGCATTCACAGAGCTGTCTGGACACTAGGACAAGGAGCATTCACAGAGCTGTCTGGACACTAGGACAAGGAACATTCACAGAGCTGTCTGGGCACTAGGACAAGGAACATTCACAGAGCTGTCTGGACACTAGGACAAGGAGCATTCACAGAGCTGTCTGGACACTAGGACAAGGAGCATTCACAGAGCTGTCTGGACACTAGGACAAGGAGCATTCACAGAGCTGTCTGGACACTAGGACAAGGAACATTCATAGAGCTGTCTGGACACCAGGACAAGGAGCATTCACAGAGCTGTCTGGACATTAAGACAAAGGGCATTCACTGAGTTGATTGAACACTTGGGATATACCTACATCTGTTGAGAACTGCTTCAATCTTCGGTTTTCCAGTGATGGCTGATGACACCTGACTGTTCATATTGGCCAGTGTGTCAATCACCTGCAAAGAAAAGCATATCAAATCACTCCAAAACCAGAGCTTTCCCGTCAAAACTTTCTAATCATTCTCTCATTAAGGTTTCTGATGAAAATATATAACATATGATATTGCATCCCAGTAGACAGTAATATTATGATTTCTAAATGATTTGTATTTTTATGTTGGGATGAAAAGTGTAGCAGATTTAACATGTTTCTGTCCCTATCAAAAACTTCCTACTTTTACTCATTTAAAAATCAAATGTAAAAACTTATTAATTAAATATTTGTTATAAACATGTGATAACACTTAAAACAAAATAAGATTATTAATTGTAACACATGGAAAAATTGTTTTAAATAAAATATGCAAAAAAAATCTAGATGTGTGTTATTTTTTCTACTTGTCAAAATATATGAACAGATGTCTGAATACAGTATGTACAAATGTGTATGTGCTACAAACAGAAACTATGTACATGAGTTATTAAACTATGCTAGCTCTTTTCAAAAAAATAATATACAAAATAATCCAATAAAGTGATAGGTTAAAATAACCACAAAAAAATTCCATTAACATTTGATATTAAAAACATCACAGATGCTTGAACCCCTCAGCCAACAAATATATAGGTCTAATGTATACAAGTTTAAACATGAATCATTTCATTTTGTTTGATTGCAGTATCTAAGACAAGGGTCCTTGCATGAAAAGGGCAGATGTCTTTGATAATAGGTATCTTATTCCTCTGTTATTTAAATTTTATAGCAATAAATTAAACTGTACACTTTACCAAAGATTCCTCTCACTTAAAATGACCAACCAAACATTTTAACATAGAGACTGTAAGACAAACGTCATAGATCACAGCAATACCCCTTGCCAATATCCTTGGCTGAGGAGTAAAATAAAGAAATTACTGAATCATGTTAGTTTTCTTTTGTTTTGCTTTGTTTTGTTTTTTTCATTGAATTGGTTAAAATAACCTATTGATGAGTTGCAATGACCTTCTTTCAAGATAATGTGACAGGCCAAGATGAAAAAGTATTGCATAACCTGTACCCAAGCTAAAGCAAGAATACGCTTGATTGGATGAAACACGAGAGGCACGAGCGAGCAGTCCTCACCACCACGTCAGAGAAAGATATGGCAAAGAGTTTAACATGAGGATTGTTGGCAAAAAAAGATTTCAATTGTTTTTTATAATAAAATTGCCAGTTTTTGTACATGCTGAATAATTGTGGCCAGAATTATATTTTGATAGTTTCAGTCAAATTAAATTTCTGTTTGCAATATTTGCAAGAAAAATATTCTATTCAAGTTTACCAAATATAAAAAATATAGAAAAATAATATCACATGATTAATTAAAAATGTCAGAAAATTACTACTTTAAAACATGACAAGATTCAACTTTATCACAAATGTCTTTTTCAGAAATACTGGTTACTGATAAAAGATGAATCATTAAAGCCAGAAATACATTAATCAAGCATGTCACTCAGTTATGTGCTGCAAATAAATATATAAGTTTATGATACATCAAAGTTCTGATCTTAACATGATTCTGAAAAAAGTTAGTGTAGTTTAAACATTTGTTTACAAATTTATACATGTAAATCATGATTAGTTGACTGTTCAGATTAATCAAGCCCCATAAAGAAAAAATAAAGCAACAAAATTGTTTGAGGATTAAAATGGAAAAAAATTAGCACCATAATGATTATCAACAAAGGTAATTAATAAATTGCACACATTTTCTGAGCAAATTTATTGAAATTTTCAAAAATCATATCTGTGTAAAATATGTGCAAGGAAATTTTATAGTTTCTAAGATAGTGTAGTTTCATTAATTGCTCTGATTGGAATATCACTGACAGATAATGAAGACAGAGCATTTTAATCCTCACCATACTGTTCACATGCTTCAACATTGGTTAATATTAGGAGACTGAGTTAATAGCATGCAGGATTTCTACCCTAGAGGTTTTCTTTTATCTTATACAAACCTTATCTGCATCCTAGATAATAAAATACAAGGGGAATACTACACATAAATATCTACATTGAAGCAACAACATTCAATAATAAAACATCTGGAAAATAATAATATAAGAAATCGAAGCAATTTAATATTAAGCAAAAATAAGAAACTTGGTAGGTTATGCCACCATCATAAATGTCATTTGATGCATACATGATCATGATCATTTCAAATATTCAAAAATTCTTGTTCAACTGCAAACTGCAAAATACAATGAAAATTCTGTCCCCCCAAAAAATGTTCCAGGGAAAATCATTTTACACAAAATATTTAAGAAAACTCTAAAAATGTATGGGACAATTTCTACTAAATATCAACAGTTGTCAAAGTATCTGGTTAATAAAACACCATGTATCCCATCACTGATTTTGTACCTCAATAACAAACATGATAAACATGCAAAATGTGTTCAGCCAAAATACTTAATTTGTGTTAACATTTCGCATCCACACATTAACCATGCTTAATTTATGTAAACATAAAAAAGTAAAATTGGTCTTGCACTTCTAACCAAATTATATGCTATCTTCAATTTGTTTTGACTTTCAGAAAGGTGTGGTTCTAACAGTTTTTCCTAATTGCAGTTTAAAATCTTGCAATAGGAGATCATTCTTAAATTATGCTTTAAAGAAAGGCAAGTCATGTGTTACAATGCATTACACATAATAAATAAAAATGCAATAAATCTTCATGAATTTATTTGGAGCCAAGCATTTTTTTAGTTATGCCTGAAAACCAACATGACAAGCAATGAGACTTGTGAGGCCAATTTGTTTGTTTGTTTGGGGCTTTACATCACTTTCAACATTATTTCAGTCATTTCGTGATGAGACCTACTTGTAGCAGATATAGTGCTGCCTCACTGAATTGTCATGTCGCAGGTCCTTGACATGACAACCCACCTGGTCAGAGATTTACAAGGCCAAAGGTCATAGAGGTATTATTAGGTCATGTTGATATGAATGATCAGATAGATGTTTGCTTTATATATTCATGTGAGTTGAGCTGAAATGTGTTGTTGTAAGTACACATTCCAGGGTGTGTTTATTTTAACAATCTGAAGCAAGGCATTTCAAGCATGAGCTTCTCTGCAATATCTAAGATATCCTGAGTGACCAATGGTTAATCTTAATTAACCTGTGGTAAAACAAGGTCAAGCAGGGGCTTGCCAAAGCTTGCATTTTAAGAATGACAAGAACAATAAAACAGGGCTGTCAACTTAATGTTCTGGATGAAGCTAAACAAATAGGCTGATAATTTCTTAACTTGATCTGTTCATAATAATTTCATTTCCCTAAAATTTGTTTTAACACAAGGAGAAATACTTAAAACATTTTTGTACTTATGCCCATTCCTTGTGTTTAACCAATTTTCCCCAAACATTTTCTGTGAACCAGTTTGACTAAACATTCAAAATAAAATAATTTCATGTGGTGCTCACCATGTTCATTTCCAAGACACAGAAAATACCATTTAATAATCTTTGTCAATTTTTTTGGATAGAAATATGAGTTTTCAGTCATGTTTGAAGTTAGATTGTTGATGAACAAGCCAATGTCAGCATTACATTTTACAATTCCTGCTAAATGATTAGAAATCTGCATGGTGTACATATTCATAACTCAACAACATCCAGGAAATAATGTCAAGTCTTGAGGCAGAGGTGACCCTGTCCTGGTTATAAATTTACTAATTAAATATGCAGATACACTAGTCCAGAAAAAAATGGTTATTAAATCAACAAAATTTAAACAGGCTAGTCTATTGGGGGGTTTACAGTAATCAATCATTTCAAAGATCAAACATCAAAGTGAGTGATATGGAGACAGAGGGACCAGGAGAGAGTTGTACAACCATCCCTAATAACGTTCTTCAATTATTCATACATTTTAGTGTTACTTAAACTATTCAATGGGTGACACTGACAGCAAATGAAAGCCGGGATTCAGTTGCTGACACTGACACTGACACAGTGACAGTTACAGTCTGAGTGAGTGACACTGACAGTGCCAGTGGGAAGTGTCTTGTGGGAGTGGAATTCAAAGCACTTTATCAATCTTAAAATATACGTTACTGTTTTTAGACCGTTATAAAAATGTACAAAGCAACCTTAGTTTACCTTAGGATACGCTACATCTTTATCAACGCTCCCGAATACTTGGTTTTCCAGAATATCAAGTCGCTGTTCCACAGAATCCAACCAAATGTCAGCCATTTTGACAGGCTCTTCACCGCGAGAGGCGCTGCTGTCGGATGTTGCCCTCTTGTGGATGGAAGCGGCAATAAACACGCGCATGCGTGACCTAAATTAATAATCATAACCTCATCTGGCGGCAAATTGTTGGTACCGATTTGTGTCATAATTGGTGACAAGTTGTGCCGTGTTTTTCATCAGAACAGGTAAACCCCATGTTTTATAATAATAGAGTATGAATCCTTGCACATCATTTGTATCTGAGAATTTACATCCTAAACTTGGCAAAAATCCCCAAGACAACATCTATCTACATCTATAAGTTTACTCGGCAAAACCAATTGGCATCCCGCCGAGAGTGCAAGATTGCACTAAGGGGAGCAGCTGGTACACACCACCTGCTTGTTGCCAACCTTTATACTCTGGCAAGGGAGTTTCTGAAGGATGCCGAGCTACCTGTTTCCAATGTAGTTAAATGAGGGGGAAGGTTGTTCCAGTCAGTCACTGTCCTTGGAAAATAGCTGTATTTATAAGGGTCACAGCTTGTCGCCATCTCAATATAGCGATTTCCATGGTTTTTCCTTGTGGGAGCTGATTTCATTTTGACATGTTCTGGAAGTTTCAAAGCTATTTCACCATTTATAGCTTTGTACAATAAGACCAGCCTCTGGGTCCTTCTTCTCCCTGCTAGTGAATCCCATTTTAGGTCTTCCAGGATTTTTGTTACAGTGCCTGTTTCTCTCTTCCAGTTTCCAGCCACAAATCTAGCAGCTCGTCTTTGAACTGATTCTATGCGGTCGGTATCTTTCTTGAGGTAAGGGTCCCACACACTTGATGCATATTCTAAGTGGGGGCGCACAAGTGTATTGTAGGCAGCCTCCTTGATATTTCCTGGGCACATGTTGAAATTCCTTCTTACAAATCCCAGTACTTGATTTGCTTTGCAAACAATGTTGTTAATATGTTCATCCCATTTCATATCTGTTTGGAGCTCGACTCCCAGGTAGGGATGATGTTCAACATGTTGCAAGATGTGACCATTTAGTGTATATTTTCTTGACTCAGGAGCTTGGCTTTTTTTCTTGCTGCTCAGGGTGTAGCATTTCTGAGCATTGAAGTCCATTTGCCACTCATTTGACCATTCCTCCAGCATATTTAGATCCTCTTGCAGTTTTACTGCATCCTCATCATTTTCAACTATCCTATATAGAAGGCTGTCATCTGCGAAGAGCCTTATGTTTGAATATTTTAGTTTCTCTCCAATATCATTTATATAGAGTAGAAATAGGATTGGCCCAAGTACTGTACCCTGAGGCACTCCAGATTTAACATGGACAGGGTCAGATTCATCACCGTCAATAACTACCCTCTGTTCACGGTTTGTAAGCCAGTTTTTTATCCATGAACCGATCTGCCCTGAGATTCCGTAATACTCAAGCTTGTGATTCAGCCGCTCATGGCAGACTGTGTCAAAGGCTTTACTAAAATCAAGAATGAGCATGTCAACATTTTGCCCATCATTTCTAGCCTTGAGTATGTCCTGTAAGGTTGTGATTAACTGAGTTTCACACGAGTGGCCTGTCCTGAATCCATGCTGAAAATTTACCAGGATATTGTAAAGTTCGCAGTGATTCATCATATGTCTGACAATTATATGCTCCAAAATCTTACAGGGGACAGATGTCAAGGAAACTGGCCTGTAGTTAGCAGCACAACTTTTATCTCCTTTTTTAAAGACTGCAACTATATTTGCTGTGCGCCATGCTTTTGGAACTTCTCCTTTATCGAGTGAGTCTTGGAATATTTTTTGGAGGATTGGAGCTATTTCATGTGAACATTCTTTCAAGACTCTTGTAGGTATTTGATCTGGGCCATTGGCTTTTTTGCAGTTTATGTTAGAGACAAGTCAAGTACTCAAAAAAAACATCACCAAAACATCAATTTCAACATGTTCATTCAATTATCAACTATAATTATGATTCATTAAACAAATTATGTGACGCAATTATATACACATGTACATGTACATGTACATCATGTACATCATTCTACATCATTCTACTCTTAAGTTACCGATGGGAGTTAGATGTTGTATTTTAAGGGACCAATTCTATGTGTTTCGCCATTAGGCTCAGAATTTTTTTCATTTTTTTATGATTAAAAAAATCTGAAGGCTATCATTGAGTTGCCAAGGAGTTTGCCATTTTAAATAACATCATGACAAATATTGACCTATGAGAATAGAGATTACAAATTCAATATGTAACATGGCTGAAGTTATATCTGCTCAAGTCTACCCTGGGAAAGGATTTCAATCATGATCATTTATGAAGCTGTTTGTTTGCAGGCTTTTCCAAAAAATGTTCAGAAGCATTACAAAAAGTAATGATCAGCATAGCTCTCAGTACTAATTGCGATTGAGCTGAATATTGTGCCTCACAAGTCATCTTGTAATTCCTATTCCTTTCAAAACGTTAAAAGCATTTATTTGTATTCACGGCACGAATGATTGAGTCACTGTCAAATGAAGTCAGAAGTGGTGACGTAACCCACATCACCATATAACTCAATACAAACTCAGACAATCTGCAGGTTTACTGAATGCGTGAATTTCCCGCTATTTTTGTAAATATTGAAAGGATATGATTTTTATTTCACAGCTAGGCCTTTGCAGTAGACCGTCTTCTATCGATGTGAGCAGTTTTTACAAAGTTTTGAAAGGTTTTGTGAAAATCGGGAGTGAAAAACATGAAAATGTCCGGATTTGATTGCCGGTCACTGTATATATATATGCTCTGCTACAGTAGTTTGTGCTAAAAAAAAAAGATATATATTATTGTTATCAAAAATGTTTCTGTGCTTTCAGCTCAGATTAGCTATTATTTAATGTATTTCAGAGTAAAATATATATATATATATATATATATATATATATATATATATATATATATATATATATATATATATATATATATATATATATATATATATATATATATATATATATATATATATATATATATATATATATCATATCATATCATATATATATTTTTTGGAGTTGTCTTATACACGAGTTGTCTTATATTCGAGTAAATACAGTATATATATATATATATATATATATATATATATATATATATATATATATTTTACTCTGAAATACATTAAATAATAGCTAATCTGAGCTGAAAGCACAGAAACATTTTTTGGTGGATAGAGCTAGAAAGAGTTGAATTCTGACTGATGAAGTACAAGTTGTGGAAGAAATGCATTTCAGAATTTTGATCATTACTGTGTTGAATATGTCAGAAAAATAAGGGGACAGGCAAGACCCTACAGTGTGTCAGGTTTCAAGCGCAGATTCAGTCAAAAAACAACGTGTTGTCCACAGCATTTCATTCACTGTACTTCAAATGTGAAAACAGGTGCTCCAGACGAATACCCGGCGTAGGTAGGCTATTTTACCCTATGGGCATTAACTAATCCTAGGGACCCCCGGGGCCGACTTCTCTCAGGGGCCCAACTTCACCTGTTACCATTGACACAACACAAAGAAATGGGGGACAGCTTCACTTAGGGGCTAACTTCACTTGTTACCCTCCGGACAGCTCCAAATTATGAAAAGATCAAATTGGTACAAATGTAAGTTTTGTTGACATTTTTCAGCTTGTGACCTTGAATGTACATGTATGATGAAATTAGGTGATAAAATATAAACCGATATATTAAATTTTTTTGTGAGATTGTGAAATGTGACCCTGAAAAAATAGTTCAAGGTCAAAATTGAGTGTTTCTGAATTAGGTGATAAGATATAGAAGAAGTTCTTGAAGATGGACAGAGCCAGATACTTTAGCCCCTGCTCTGCTACAGTAGTTTGTGCTAAAAAAAAAGATATATATTATTGTTATCAATAATTCATCAGAAATAAACATGTGAAATCAATATATGCTATAATGCCCTGCAAATTATAAATGTATGTGCCACAGCAGCACCACATATATCGTATATGGTATATTAACAGCACTAATATTGAAATACTCAGCCTATATACTACATGTATTTGCCTTGCCATCTTTTTTTATCTTTTTTTTAGTTGTTTAATTTTATTTTTCTAAAGGAGATTTGAACTGATGATACTGATCTGTATATGGGCTCAGCCAAGGGGCAGTGAACATTAACATGAAAAAGTGAAAATATGTGCTTCTTTTAAATTGTACCTTATAAACTACAAACTCTAGTTTCTGAAACTGTTTTATTTTCCTCTCTACCCTTATTGGTTGCGAAATAATCACAATTTGTTTAAGACCCTATTTTGTTGATTCGTTTTGCTGTCTGTTGTCATTTTTCTATCAATTTAGAAAATATGGTGTATTTTATTAGAAATCACATGCAAAGTAGTGGAAATGGGACTTAAATCAAGTTGAGATGCTTTGTTATCATGATTTAAAATCAAATTCTTGGCACACAAGTCTTAAGATGTTTGGGGGGAAAAACTTTAAAATATGAATTTGTCCCTCCGTGACATGTCCCTCCGTTACAAAATTTTTGGATATTTTTACCTCATGCAATAATGCATATCACTAGTAATGTAAAACCTTCTGGAAGTAAGGTGCTTATAATGAAGTATCATAAAGTTCAGTATGTTTTAGGAAACTCAATTAATTTTTGGTTGATTTTATATGAAAAACACCTGTCCCTCCGTTACTAGTAACGGAGAGACAAATGTTCAGGTTCATGCAAGTTGTTATTATTTCAGTTATTTGCCAGAATTTTTTATTTCTTGAAGTGGTTTATGTCAAGTGGAAATGGACAAAGACAATTGATATGATTAAACATGTGAAGTGATTCTCTGCCTATCACTAATATTAATGTGGGTTCTGGCTGAAGTTAAGTTCAAGGCAATCAATTTGTACTCTATAACTAAATGATATTTGATATTTGCAGGGAATAATCAAGATCAGTCTTATGATTTCAGCATAACCAGTATATATTTATTATAACAGACACAACATGGTAACATGGTAACAATAACATTTGTACAATGGTCGAGTTCAGAATAAAGTAATGTAAATCACACTGATTCCCCCACAAAGTAGCAGGTGGTCACAATGTGATGGAAATAAAATAGTGGAATTAAATCCAAAAGGGCATCTTATAAAAATAAATGATCCAACTTAAATGTCATACCAAAAGGTCATATATAAACATCATATTAAAAGGTCATCTCTGATCATCATGCCAAAAGGCCAAATAAGAATCTTGTGCCAAAAGGCTATTTGTGGCAATTTAGAAGATAAAAAGTTATATAAATTGTTCATTTGGGCAAAGTTCAGGTCGAATATATACCTTAAGACAGTAGGTGGATAGTGGTAAATTCAGGTCGATTCAGGATGATTCGAGACCAAAACAAGATGGCGGCCGGGAGAAAGATGACAGTTTTGCGTAGCTTAAGGTAAAACATTAAAATACAGACATACGAAGCAATAAAGATGAATATGCAAAGCCCGCACACTTCCGTGAGGTGAGAACAATACGCTACAAAAATATCAGCTCAAAAAGTGCATGCAATCGTAAATAAAAGACGTAGTAAGATTTCAGTTTCACCACACATGTATTTGTTGGCAAATATGTGGTCTGTTTGTCACCTGAGAGACAATAGACACATCATGTTTATACTCTTTCATCAATCTTAATGGTCAGTGATACATAATTCTATTTCCCTGTCTACATAGTCACGGAGTATAAACACTGGTTTTCAATACTGTTTGTGTTTTTGGCAAAAAAAATGCATATTTGTTTGCATTGGTACTTTAGTCAGAGGAAGAAAGTCACCAGGTGGTCTGCTACTACCTGCACTGGGTACACTAGCTGTCCCATCAGAGACAACACAATTGCTCTTTGAGAGGTATGATTCCTTGTGACACTATGTAGCCATTTGATCTTGTCAAAGTGTCCAATTTACCTGACAAATCCATTTTAGGGATGATACAGTGTTTCTAGCTTACAGTTAGGACAACACAAGGCTGAGAACATGATAATGTAGTGGAATGAGTTGTGTGTGTCATTCTTAGGGTACGAAGTGGACTGCGGGACCAAGTTCCCATGCATTTCATTTGATAGCTATATATTCCCTCCTTTTATCTAAAACCTGAACATAGCTTCCAATTTTAATCTTATTCAAATACTTTTTATCGTAGTTATACCTCTTGTCCGTCATATATATCTGTCATTTTTATTCAGGCCTCAACATTAGCACAATCTTTAATGTTTGGCAGCCATTTTAAGTCTTCCAAAATGTAAATAGTATGCATTTCTAAGCATTATTAAACTCATATCTTCTCCAACTTGGGTATAATTTACACTCTTGGATAATTTCCATTTATAAAATATCCAAATTTAGCAGTGTGACTGCAGTCTGTCTAATGTGGCAGTTCAGTAGCGCGGTCACCTTTGTCACATGGTTATTTTGACCATAATCCATCCTTAGTACCCAGTTGTCATTTGTGGTGTGTATTTGGTCTTTGTTACTTATGTTATTTCATTTTAATTTATTCTGTTACTTTATTCTGTCAAGTTTAAATTGATTTAGCACCTAAATAATACATATTCAATATGTAACAGAAGTTACTTGTTGACTAGATTGCAGCTGAACATTTCTGTCCCTCCGTTACTATTTCCTGCTGTCCCTCCGTTACAACAATAGTTCTTTAATAAATAAAACAGTGTTAATTTTATAAACTTGATATTTGGGTATTTACTACTAAGGTATGTGTAGATGATATATGATATAGTGATTTTTAAGAATATTCATAAGAACTTTATGTTTAGCCCATTTTGATACATGACTCCAAAGCAGCTGTTCAAAAATGTCCCTCAGTTACAGAACACATATTTTGATACAATACTTAAATTGTGATCCTCAATACTTTGGCATATTGTTCAGTGGACTTTGTCAAAAACAATAATTAAGTATTTCTGGAATAAATGCATTTATATTATGCTGTTTAGTGATGCTGTCCCTCCGTTACCACTTGGCTGAGCCCATATATGTAATGTCATAGGAATGCAATAAAATATGACGACTCATAAATCTACATTTTTCATTTCAGCAATGCCTCGCAAGAAAAAGATTCGAATAGGTCGGTCACCAAAGAGAAGTGTGACAAATGTGAAGCATTGGGAAAGAGAACAGGACAGGAAACAGGAGCGGAAACTAAAGAAAGCCACACAACTGTCAGGAGAAAAGACATTCCAGTGTGTTGATTCAAATAATATTCCATCAGAAAACGTTGAGAGTGATGTACAAGCATGGAATGAATCATGGTTTGAGGACTATCTTTCAACAGGATCAAATGAAGGCAGTCCTACTGAACAGAGTGACCCCAGTCGAGAATCTAAGGAACTCCACGACAGTGATGGATTTTATGCCCATGAGTTTTACCTTGTGGCTGACAAGGTGATCAAGTATGACCCTACCACAGATGTGGATGAACTCTATCAGTCTCGTAAATCTCAGCGCTATAACATTCTCAATGCTGAACTGGATGAAATGCAAATGAAAATCAAATGTGAGACTGGTTATATCAAGTCAAAATCCCAAAATGTACACTTTGTAGATCTCTACCCAACAGAAATCCCTGGTGTGAGATCAGTTGTAACTATTAATAGTCTCTTTGAGGCTGAGGTTTTTGTGCATCGTAACAAAATAGGGAAAGATCATGCCCTTTGGGAACATTTGCCACAAAAGTACTGCACAGTTACTCAAGTTAAAAATCTTCTCACAGAACTAAAAAATTATGACGTGTGTGTTGGCAACCCAGATGAAGAATTTTCTCATTTAAATTCTGGGCGTCAAGAACATAGGGAATCCAGCTTTGGTGCACGCAATGGGAACATGATTTACGACGCCACATTTCGTAGCAACAGGTGTCCGTTACTGGTGAAGGCGTTACGTTGCAAGGAGTGCATATTAAAACGTGGTGCCCTCAGAAAGAGACGTCACACTGAGATGAACCGCAAAGTGCCCGAAACTCCCAGCATGTGTTCCAACGTGCCTCACAAAATGATGACCCCGGGACAGATCAATAGAAAGGTCAAACAACTGCAGAAAAACAGGCAATTTCAAAATGCTAAATTAAAGTTGCTGCAAAAACAACTTCAGAAATCAACAGAGATATGTGGTCAACATAGAAATGATGAAAACACCAACAACAATAACTCTTTAAAAGAATATTCCAAGATCGTAAAAAAGGAATTTCAGGAAATGATTTGATGAATACTTTTCAGTGTGTTTTTTTTGGTAGTATTAAGACAGCAAAGATGCATCAGAATGAAATGTGCTGGTATTCTGTTGTCAGTAAATGATATTTATATATGAAATGAAAATAATATATCATCTTCTGCACTTGAAGGCAGGCATTGTTACACTTGTCAGTAAGAGGGCCATTTATACCTTTGTAATCCCCATGCCAGTGTTTACAAAATAAGATTAGAGAATACAGAATATAATGTTACTATGGTGTTGTATAACAACAAAGTATGTAATATCTTTATAAGGCCAACCAATACTTATTGTATTTTACTTTGTTGCAATCCAGAATCTGTGATTTTGTTGATTTTTATGGTAATTAAATCTGAAATTTCTGAAAATAGTGAAATGTATAAAATCTCATGAATGTGGTTATTATATCTTCAGGGATGGGAGGCTCTGAACGGTGTCAGACTAATTGTTGGTCCACACCAATTCTGAATGGTGTGGGTCTGTTATATTTATAACAACTTTTTTACATCTTACAAAATGCAGCAAAATCATCTAAAAATCATCACAATATTATACAAATTTCGTTACGGTTGAGTGTTTAACAGTGTCTTGATTATAATGGTGTAAATTTTATAGTAAATTTATCTTTAATGTTTTAACAGTAAAATTTGTGCCCTCAAGTGGGGGATTATGACTCTTAAACTGGGGCACATTCCTTTGTTAAAATTGGGCAAGATTCTTGTTGAATATTTGGATCTGATAGTTGATAAAAATGATAGAAAACAACTTTTTCAGTCTAGCCATTGTTCAGTAAATGTTCACCATAAGGCACTGTTCAGATCAGTAAATTTAGGTCTACTGTTAGGGATATGGGATAGTTCTTCTGTCGGGGATATGGGATAGAGTTATACTGTCTGGGATGTGGGAAAGAGTTCTACTGTCTGGGATGTGGGATAGAGTTCTACTGTCTGGGATGTGGGATAGAGTTCTACTGTCTGGGATGTGGGATAGAGTTCTACTGTCTGGGATGTGGGATAGAGTTCTACTGTCTGGGATGTGGGATAGAGGTCTACTGTCTGGGATGTGGGATAGAGTTCTACTGTCTGGGATGTGGGATAGAGTTCTACTGTCTGGGATATGGAATAGAGTTCTAGTGTCTGGGACATGGGATAGAATTCTACTGTCAGGGATATTGGATAGAGTTTTACTCTCTGGGATATGGGATAGAATTCTACTGTCTGAGATATTGGATAGAGTTCTACTGTCTAGGACATGGGATGGAGTTCTACTTTCAGGAATATGGGATAGAGTTCTACTGTCTGGTATATGGGATCAATCATACCAATAATTATTAAAGAGTTATTTCTCCCCAATTGAGAGGTGCATAAATGCGAGAATTAGCCATACAGTTAGCAGTGCCTCCCCAATCACTGATCATGAGGCTTAATATGTTGTGTAGCATTATTTGGTCATGCATACCTTGTACTATGGCCCTACATGACCTTATTTATTTAGCTTTATGCATGACCAAATAGAGGTTTGGATCCAACTCTCCAGCTCTTAATGAGGGAAAAATGGGCCACAGCAAGTAGATTTTAAAAGAGCCCTCGTGATTCATAATGTCTGGTCTGATGCTGCAATGCACATAATATGTATGTTATGCTGAATACTCAATATATTATTTAAGTAACATAATTATGACTCAATTATTCCAAAAAATCAATGTTTTTAACTGTTTGTCATATTGTATGGTTGATAAACCCAAATAAAAAATTTTAACAGCAAAAAGATGGTTATGTTCACTCTTGTGCAGGACGTGTGTCTGGTAGATATTCCATGCTCGTGTGACTATGTATCTGGATCTAAAATTATAAGCCCAAATTCCTTATCATGTCCTGTATACCGCAACTCCACAGCCTTTGTGTATGCTGAAAATTTAGCTTATTTAGCATATTACATTCACCCCAACAATTACCACTGGAATGGCAAACTCACAGTATGTTTCAGGGCAGTTTACTTAAAGATTTACCAAAGATCCCTAATTCTAACCTATCTGTGCTCATGTATCTTGTAAAACATGACTCATTTTCAACTGCCATTCAACATTGACCATTCAATAATTCCTCACAAAGGGTTAAAAGATATTCTTCTCATTATAGGTTTGACTCTGATTCTTATCATTTTTGTGGTTGGGGTGTCCTTGTTTTGTCAACAGGCTAGACTTTTTGCCTGCTGCCATTCAGCATTTTTGCCTGGAGGTCATCCTCACAAAGTTACCATGGCAGACAGGCATGATGGGTCCAGGCAGGCAGACTACTACTCCTACTTCTAATATAAGTAATGGAGTGGACCGTTTTAGTGATCCTGAGATATATCTCTCAGGTGTGATTACAGTCCGTCTAATAGGTTTGCCTATTATGATGGGTTTGTACCTTAAATCTCTACTTACCAAACAAATTAAAATTGCCCTGTTAGTCTTTAACTCCAATGATCATGTCATAATTGATCTATTTTCCGTGGGACTTGAATCGCTGAATATTACTGTGTCTGGTGAAAATGTAGCTCGGCATATTATACAATCATATACTAAGATTATTGTTGAGTGGGATGACATTCAAGTACAATTTAATTCAATAGATGTTGTCCAACCACAACAATATGTTATACAACCCTTGCAGGCCTATCAACTTTCTAACATAAGTAAGGCTGATAATTGGTATTAGTAAAATTTATGATTTGATCCTCTTTGATGAAATTTGGGGTTTTTCACACCACTGAATGGGAAGACATCAAAGGCTGCATGGATTCCACCTTAAAAGCTGGGCTGTATAGAATTTTTTAAAACTTTTTTAAAACTTTTTTTTGCGAACATATATAATATAAAAAATAATGATTTTTCTTCATTTATAACTTCATAAATATTCATCCGTTTTTAATCATTTTACCACCAAAAGAAAGCCAAGAAAAGCATCATCATGACAAGTGTTATCTTCCAATTCATTCTTTAAATAGTAGAAAAAAATGGCCGAAAATGTGTTGCTCTAATTTTGACAATTGGTAAACAACACCTCCTGTGATTTACGGAGCCCCCTGACAGTTCAAAGGTCAAGGTCACACAAGACACTTCCTGTTTAGTACTGGCAGTACTTGGTGGTCACAACAAATCATAATTTTCAGGGCAGATGTTCTTTTATGGATTTCAGACAGATAGCCTGTATGTGTGTCAATTTTAAGATCATATATTGTTTTCAGATACCTTAAACCACTGTAAAATCGCCTGGAACCTTCCAGGTTTCATGAATGCTTTAACCTAGCTACCTAATCTACCTATGTGATTTGGGAGGTAATAAGGACTGCAGACACATCGTATACAATGCACAATAGTCGTCTTTATTTGGTGCTGTATACACTAGAGTCTGGCTAGGAATGCATGGCAAGAGAGTGATATATAAAATATCCAAATGCTAACACTAATACTGAGGCTGGATAAAACACCCAAGTCTATACAAGTGGCTATCATGAGACAGAGACTCGTGGATCTTCAAGGCAAGTGGTTTCTGCTCCCCAAGTAGCGATTTTGGGGCCTTTTTAACTGGATCTGAGTGCATACTAATAAGTGTCTGCCTGCGTGGCTCCTCTGCAGTGCCTTGGCGTAGTTCCGGCCTGAAACATCACATCATCGTGCTGCCGGGTGAGTAATGCATCTCATCAGCCTGCACTTGTTGGCCTTCACGTTGCACTCTGTAACCTCTGTGATCTCTTGCCAAATATCATGATTGTCTATACTTGTATATAAGAGTCTATAGATGGGTAATCTATATCCTACAATATGTCATCGGTAATGTCTGCTATAATATATTTGTCCCTGGCATTGATCTTATCGCGATCCCCCTTCAGGTAAACCAAATCATCGACCTGCAGTGACTGAGGTTTATTGTTACGAGATGTGTGATTCTTAGCCTTGGCACTGGACGCATGATTCTGTGTCTGTTCCCAGTTTTGTAAGAGTATTAATTGTCTGTCCTCAATAGGAAGTTGCTCTCCCATTACTTGATCTTGTTGAGTCCACAATTTATGGACCGATAACCCAGACTTGCGTATTCTTGAGTTGAGGTTAGCTGTGACGAGAGCTAGAGTGACATTGGAGATAGGACCACCTTCAGGTGACAAGTGTAAGCACTCGACACCAAACTCCTGTATGGCGCATTCTGCAACAGGATTTTTGTTCACATTTTTGAATTCGTCAATCTCAATGGAGATGCCATGCTGTAGCAGGATTGGATCTTTGACGAGTGTCTGTAGACCTGGGCAGGGTCAACTCTGATGGTGATGCCTCCGTCTCCAAGGGACCACATTTCAGAGCACACAATGAGGAGACCATTGGGTAGATGTTTTTCACTGTCTAAAAAGCATGTTAGTGTGTATGCAGAAACTATCTCCGGTAGTAAGAGGATTAATTGGCCATTCCTCTTAATGACATCAGCAGCAAAGGATGATCCAATGGACTGTGGGGCTCACTCGTGGTCTGTGGGTGCAAGTGAGATGGAAGGGACTTAAATGCTGAGCAGTGATGACATCCCTTCGTGACCTCTGTTAGTGTGTTAGTGTTATCCAGATCCAGAGAGAAAAAATATCTCATGAACACCTGTTTAAGTTGATGTTGTGACGGATGGTTAAACCATATATGTAAAGCGGTCAGTAGTCCTGCTACAACTTTTCTTGGAACGACCACTCTCTCCCGGGGGTTTGGAATGTTGGTTTTCAAGTACAACCAGTTAGCCATCATTTGAGATGGTTGCCACTCTTGATGTATTTCTTTATGTCTGGTATCATGGTAGACTTCTTGGTGGGTCGGGTGCCTTGTGATAGGTGAGAATGTGTGCGACTTAGATTTGGACACTCGTGTTGTGTAACTAGCCATGCTGCCCTGCTTGTAAATGGCATGTGCACGGCACATAACATCCTTGACTGTCAGGTGTCTGACCACTGCGTCATCAGCCTCATACAAACTTACACACTTGGCATTTAATGTCGGTGCATTCTTCCAGGTGCCTGCTTGAGTAGTCTGAAGGTAGGTTTGTTACACCTGCAATGTGATTTACTGTGATGTGGAATCTACCAACTGTCAGGAATTGTGCTGTGTGCTTGCTCTGTATGATAAAAGGGGCAAAGTGTCTGACGGCAGAACCAATTGCCAGGGCTTCGAGTTCACAAGGTAACCAGGCAATTTGGTGAAAATCCACAAGTCATCGTCTGATTTTTGCACCACTATCTGCTTGCAGTCTTTTAGTGATTCTTGGGTTTGTTTGAAAGATTGTAGTAACTCGTCTGACCAGATTATCTTTTCGTTTGAGGGCCGACCAGCTGTGGTTTTGTCTAGCGGGTCAAGAAGATGGGCATATCCATTGAGAACTTTACTGAGTACCTTAAATGCGCCTACAAAAGATTGTAGGCCTGATACTATTTTGGGTGGTTCTACGGACATGAGAGCTGATACTTTGTGTGGGTTGTGTGTGACCAGATCCAGCCGAGGGTTGTTGTAGACTTGGGGCAAATAATGGTTTTGGGTGCTTTGAGTCCTAAGTTGTTTTCGTGAAGTCTCGCAAGGAGTGTGATCCAATTTTGTAGAGCTTCCTCAGGTAAACTCGGATGCCCTTATGGGGTGGCTACTCCACAGTAATTCATTGATGATCTTGACAGTGGGATTTGATAGAATGATTGGGTTAGGTCCGTGACTATTATGTAAAGCCACTTTGTGATGTCACGGAGGACACTGTCAACATTGGGCATAAGTGATGGCTGAGGTTTGGAATATTGCTCACTTCACCAAAGGATGTCACTGGTCTGCTACCTCCACTTGGCTTTCGAATTAGGAAGGAAGGGTTTAGATACTCCACTACTATGCCCTCATCTTCTGGTTTTGCAAAGACTCCGGCTTCCTTAAGTTCATCAAACTTGTGTTGGAGCTCGATGAGCGAGTCCTTATTATACATAGGGAGTCTGCCTTTTCTTTGAGGGGGTAAAGTGGGACCCATATGTAGAGGGGGATGGTAGGGTTGAACATCTCAATGAACTTTCTGGCTATATTTGGGGGCAAGATACTGTCGGGATCTAATAATAATAATAATAATAAAATTTGTATAGAACTGAAACCAGACAAGTCTGTTCATAGCGCTGTGTTCAGGACGTGCATCCTGAAGAGATGGGTTTTCAGTCTACTCTTAAATGAGGTGACTGAGGTACTAGTCCTAAGATCACTAGGCAGGGAATTCCATAATCTAGGGCCGACAGATGAGAAGGCCCTGTCACCCACTGTCTTTAGTCGGGTCTTAGGAATCTGTAGGTAAGTGCCATCATTTGATCTTAGATCACGTTCTCCTTGTTTGACTAGGAGTAGATCACGCAGGTACGGCGGCGCCTTACCATATAGAGCCTTCCATGTCAAGAGGAGGATCTTAAAGTCAATTCTTGCGTGAACCGGAAGCTAGTGCAGTTCCCTCAGTTTTCCTGAAATGTGGTCAAATTTCCTGATTTTTCCTACGACACGTGCTGCAGAGTTTTGGGGGTATTGTAACTTCATGGTGTTAGATTTAGGGAGGCCAGCAAGAAGGCCATTCCCATAGTCTAGGGTAGAGGTAACAAAGGCATGGGTGAGTGTTACAGCTGTTTTCTCGTCTAGACAATGTCTAATGGCAGACAGATTCCTTATGTGGTAGTAGCCTTTTTTTGCACATTTTCCTAATCTGTGCCTTCATGTCCATATTAGAATCGAAGGTTATACCCAGATCAACTACTGACTCGCTAGGAGCAATGTCGGAGCACCCAACCCTTATTGTGTTTGGGTTACTGCTACTGATGGCAGTATTATATCTGTCAGTACATATAAGCATTTCAGTCTTCCCGTCGTTGATCTTCATCTTGTTTGATATAAGGAAGTTTCTGACCTCAGCGACACATTTTTCCAATTTGTGTCTGCTAATATCAGCTTGATGGGGGGAAGTGTGTTACACAGGGATGTAGATCTGGGTGTCATCAGCATAAATATGATAACTCAGACCATATTTGGCTAAAATATCAGATAGGGGTGTCATATAAATGGTGAATAATATGGGACCTAGGACTGAGCCCTGTGGAACTCCATATTTTATAGGCTTGAGACAGGACCTGTGAGTCCCTACCTTCACACACTGTTTCCTGTTACTTAGATATGACTTAGATAGGAGAGGGCATCACCTTTAACATTACATCTAGCCTCCAATCGATCAAATAGGATTTGGTGGTCAATGGTGCCAAAGGCAGCCGAGAGGTCTAGTAACAACAGAATAACTGACATCCTATCATCTAGGTTGCGCAAGATATCATTTTGCACCTTCAATAGAGCGGTTTCAGTGCTATGATATTCCTTGCAGGCTGATTGAAATTTGTCGTTAAGGCCATTCTTTACCAGATGAGGGACTAATTGGTCAACTACTGCCCTCTCTGTAAGTTTAGAGATGTATGTCAGGTTAGAAACAGGTCTATAATTTTTCTCAATCAATTCAAGACCCAGTTTTTTCAGCAGGGGTGTTATGATGGCTATTTTCATGTTTTCAGATACTGCTGATTCCAGTAATGATTTATTTATGATGGCCGTAATTATTGGTAAGAGGTCATCTAAGAGGTCAGTTAGGAGCCAAGTCGGGATAGGATCCAGCTCACATGACTTCTTGGCAGACCTCTTCACTAATTTTCGCACATCATCTATGGTTAGAGGGGTGAACCTCTCAAGCCGTGGTCTATTTGCTGCACTCTTATTGTTCGTAGTGTCACCTGGTGGCGAAACTGGGCAGGGTGGAGCCTTATCAATGTCCAGGCGAATCCTTTCTATTTCTTCAAGAAAGAATGTGTTGAACTTCTCAGCTTGAGTGACCTCACAGTCAGATTGGGGCATTGGTATGGCCTTTTTCTTGTGCATGACTGTATCGATGACCCTGAAAAGTTTTTTAGGGTCATGCTTGTTTTCCTCAACCAAGTTGGAGAAGTATGCAGATTGAGATGATTTCAACATGGAATTGTATTTATTTCTCTGAGAGTTATACATTTCCTTATCAATTTGAGAGTCAGTCTTGTTCATTTTCCTCTCAAGCCTCCTCTTGAGAGACCTTTCCAGCTTTAATTGATCACTCATCCAGGGTACAGGTTTGCGCTGAGTGACCTCGGCAAACTTTGTAGGAGCATGTTTATCCATGAGAGATGTGAGTTCCTTGTCATAGTGATCTACCATGTCACTCAAGGATAGGTGTTCCCATTTTGCTGTTGCACCGGTTAGGGATTTGATGTCATTCCTTAGGGACTGGAGATCCAAACCCTTAAAGTTCCTGTACCTGATCGATTTTTCGGGGGGTTTAGGGGGTGAGATACCTAGGTATAGCTTAATCATTTTATGATCAGATATATACTCATCCACGAGATGGCCCTTGAGGAACTTATTCCCTTTGAAAGTGATGATTAGATCCAGGGTATTCCCTAACCTATGGGTTGGTTCATGTACCCATTGGTTCATGTCAAAGGTAGATAGAATGTCAATGAACTTTATAACATCAGGTTTATTTGGCTTATTGACATGAAAATTATAGTCACCTAAAAAGATGACTTCATGACTAAATGACCCAAAGTGTGCAACCAGTTGAGTGAACTCATCATAGAACTCAGAGTAGGTATACCTATTCCTGCCTGAGGGTTCAGGTCGGTAAATGGTTACAAAGGTGAACTTTTTTCCTTTTATTTGAAGTGATGACTCTAGGAGTTCCATAGTCGTTACTACTGGTTGGTTCAACCTATTGGTTTTAAAGGGGAGCTCTGCACGATGCAATAGACCTATACCACCACCAGAGCGCCCTCTACGAGGGAAAGATTGAAACTTAAGGGAACCATTCTCAAGTTCATTTTTAATCCTCTCTTCATTGTTTTCGTGCAACCATGTTTCAGTTATGAAAAGTGCATCTAGGTTATGTTCAGAGAAGTAGTCTTTCACAAGTAGAACATTACCAGAGATGCTTTGAGTATTGCATGAACCAATTAGAAGGTGCTTGCTAGGTTTGCATTGTGATGACTGGGTATTGTTGTTCCTGGCGCCACCTTTATTTACATGCTGGGGTTTAGCACGTGTTGCAGCGGCTGGCCGGGTGAATCCCTTTCTGTGATTGGTTGGCCGAGCCTGTTGGTGTGTATTGCTAATGTTTATGTTATTGGGGTGAGCACTTGTTTGGTTGGGTTCGTGCGTTTCCGAGGCTGTCAAACAATGGTAGCGATTGGCCATTCCGAGGATACCCGAGCGATCCTGCCTGGGATTCATTACTGAGGAGGCGTAGCCTTGCCTCTTTAACGTCCAATCATCGCTTGATGATCGACACGTCACCAGGTCATGACATAGGCAGTGGCACGAGTTTCCCCGTCTTTTTGCATCGAGCAAGCCAACTGCCCCACCAAATCTACAATATGAGGCAGAAAATTTATCATGATTGGGTGAGTATATTGATTTAAGTGAGGGGGTTGCGTGAGTGCACCCAGGTGAGTTTTTACAGGTATTTATGAGTTGTGTTTATGTACTTTTGACAGATGATACTATTCCACAAAATGACCCGCCGGTGCCATGTGGTCCGACCAGGGTGCATTCGCGAATATACTCACAATTATCTAGCGTGAATCTTTGATGATATGGGAATAATGCAATATCTCGACTAAGTTTTTTATATGATTAACCGAGGCGGGACAATTGCTAATATTCATATTCTGAATGTTTTCAATGGAATTTGTAGAAAGTATGTGAAAAGATGATCCATAAATAGTTTTAGACTCGGCCATCTTCTGCAAATGTTTATCACAAACCAGCATTTCACATGTCTTTATACCATCATGAGGAAGTTTTAAATATTCTTTATTTACACGTTCAGTTGTAGAGTTAATGTCAAAACATGAACATATACAAACAAATGGGTGATTGTGCAAAGAAGAACATTTATTATCATATATACACTTTTCTCCACACGGCACCGGCCAGTAATGTCAATTAAAGTCTGCAAGATGTTTTTTAATTGATAGTTTTGCCTTTTTTACAGAATTCCTTGGACCGGTGATGTTTACGACGCTGAGAGTCTTGTCCTCGTCCAACTCTCGTTTGTCAACTTTGACCACCGCTCCCGTTTCACGCTCAATGCGTTGGATGTTAGAGCCCCCCTTCCCGATAAGTCGCCCGGTCAAATCTGATGACACGAACATCACCGAGTCAGAGTTGTATGCTGATGGCCCGGGTTTCGAAGTGATGGATGATGATGTCTTGCCCCTACCTCGCCCCCTGTGAGGGGGTGCAGTAAAAGAAGTGGAAGGAAGAGGGGCATCATCATCTTCATCTACCAAGAGAACGTCCGACTACGGTGGGGCAGTCGGCTCCTCCTCATCGGGAATCGGGGCCCGATTGATGGTATCCGCTATCAGTGTTATGGTTTTGTCCAATAGACTGCCATCTGGAGCCAGTGAGGCATCCATTGCTCGGGTACTGAAAACAGGAATGTTAATATATGAAAACCCGGGCAACTTCAGCTTCTCCATCATACCTTTGAACACGAGCCAGTGTCTACGCAGATTGGCATTTATGAGTGGTGGTGGCGTCATGACTGCTACTGTTGGACCTTTCGATCGGATGAGCCGGATGTAAGCCTTGTGTCGATTGAACAGTGCTTCACCATCACCACCGATGAGGATTTCCGGATTTCAGGATGATCACATGATCAGCTGCAGGGATCCGGTCCGAGCGATGAGACAGGAAATGAAGGTTTTCGGCCGTAGACTTGATGGAGCAGTCATGTCGGACAATCCCGGCCGAAATGTCATCCTGCTTCCCATCCTTCGGTAATGAGACCAGCAACGACCGCATCCCCGCAGCAGATGAGGATGATTCATCTTCAGGGTCCGGAACGAATGCTTCTAGGACCTCGTCACGCTCCCTAACGGCTGTTAGTGCATCGGCAAGTTCGTCTGCTAGGATCTGCTTGTCTGCCGTGCACACCTCAAGCTGGGTCTCCAACTCAGCTACTCGGCCCTCAAGACGAGTAACCTCAGCATTTGCAGCATCCGACATCACTACCAGTCTGTCGTATGCTGCTTGTAGAGCTTCCTTGGTCATCCCGTCGGCCTTCTTCTTCGGCAGGGCTGGAAACTCAGCGACGGGAGCCGGGACAGCATCTGACTTCTTCCTCGAACCACCGGGGCTCACATCTCTTGGGCGGAGAAGCGGACCAGCAATTGGTGGACGTGGGGTCACATCTTTGGTAGCCATCGTGGACGTAAGTAATAATACTATATTATTCTTTGGCGCAAAAAAACACTGTAGCTGCTAGAGCTGAATGAAATGTTTAATTTTTCAGCTGAATATATACACAAGCCAACGGGGATAAACCTTGGATAGGGGCAAGGATTTGTTGGTCATGCGTCGTTCACAGACAGTGTGATTGTGTTTATTTGAAGAGGATCGTTAGTCTATTGGTCAGTAGGTCTACCGCCGGTGAAGAATTGTGTGCGATAGCCAGGTTATTTAATAGACCAGAGATTATCAGTGTGTTAGTTTCCTTGTTTAGCACCCATGTCGCTGCGGTCAAGAATCAGGCCACAGGCTGAGGTCAAGGTCAAGGACACTGTTTGAAATGTTAGGTTTCAGCAATAAATATATATATAATTGTGCAAGAAGAAATGCAGCGTATTCTTGCTTTATATACTATTATTTGCCTTTTTTTCCTTGTTGTTGTCTCGTAAGAGAACAGTAGTGTATACCTTTATTGGTCCGTTAGATACGTAATACGTAGTTGTTGTGACCAGGGTATTTTCCCAATAATATTCGCAGTTAAAGCGTATGTAAAGCCGGGGTAATAATTTGTGATAGAAAAAACCGAGGAAGGGTTTATCACCACAGAATTACTAACAGAGGTAGCGAATTTAGTACAATAACGTAAATTCGTCAGATAAGAATAACCGAACCGACAAGCTTGGGATAGAATAGGGTCTTTGCCTGACGTATCGGAGTACCTTCACCAAAAAAAATACCTACGGGGATGGTAGGCAGTCTAATGGATGGGATAAGACAACAGTACTGTCACAGAAAAAGGTGAGCAGTAGATGGACGAGTGTCTACAGATTGAGGTAGATTCGTCACGTATACTAACAGTGGAGTGAGAGACCAAAATGGGGGCCGCCGCTCAACGTGTCAGTTGCCGATTTCACCAAAAAATCTACAGAGATGGTGGGCCGTCTAACGGGTGAGATTAGACTAGGATAACTGTCTACAGGGTTAGGTAGAACAGCAGATTTGTGTAGTTTCTTGTGTGGTTACTTGTAGGGTTGTAGAATCTTGTCACGAAGCCAGGCCTAATGCACCGGGCGCGGGCAGAACTCAGGAAGTATATCGAGAATGCCGCGCCTCGAAAAAGGCATTCAATGAATCTGCTCCCTCGATGTTTTACAACCGAGATCTGCTGCTCCGGGTAGCAAAAAGTCTGTCAGTCGATAGACTAGAATATAGACTGCAGTAGCGATAGGTAAATAGCAAGGAAAGACCTCTGTGATAGCTCAATATTCCGCCAAAACGACGAAAATATCGGAGCTCCACAAAAAGGCAGCCATTGCTACCCGCGCATGCGCAGAATGATTCAACACTAACACTGTCAGAGTACCAGGTGATAGAAGGGGGTGTGACAGTATTGATGACAACTGGGACTTGATCCGTAATCGTGGGATGAGTAACAGGTCTCACCTAACAGAAATGTTCATTTTTCTTGAGCATTACCAGGCTTTCAGATGTGTTGACTACACGGATGTTGTTGTCGATGGACTCTATTTCTTGGGGTGGTGGCGATGGTGGTGGCCAGGCAAGTTCCTCCTTAGAGTGCAGGTTGGCTGGGCTGTCAAGTCTTGGTTCTCAGGCCCACACGGAATCTGGTTCCGAACCACTGGGAGTCGATAAATTGATGAACTGTCCCGGCAGGACCACCATTTGATATGAGAGGGCCAGTACTACATGGGCCTGGGTACGTTTGATGGCTGGTTGGGTGTGAGACTGTTTGTTATGATACTTAAAGGTTTTGGCACCTGCGATGGTTATCTCCCTGGTGGCGGGGCGGACCGATATGTCATTGACGACAAGGAAGGGGTTTCCTGCTAACACATCTACGTCAAGCTGAGACACAACGAGGGCTTCCAGTTTGTACGATGTGCCATCACGAGTCAGGTCACATTTTGACAGTCAAACGTGAGATGCCGAGACTGATACAGTCTGCTTCTTGGAGTGAGCGGCAGTTTTTAAGGCTATGATTAGTGAAGGGCCTACCATTGGCCTTGCAGAGGCAACAGGATTATAGTGATTTGCTTGTATTGTAAGGTCTATTGTCAGATTGTTGGTAGGGGCGACTGGGAGGAGGATGACGGCGATTGAACTGCCATTAGGTCCCTGTGCGGAGCACCTTAGTGTCCTCAATACTCTGTATCTCGTCAAGTAGAGATGTAAGAGCCTGAGATATCTCAGGCTTCAGTGAGGCTAATGTACGGTTTCTTTTTCAGAGCCATATTTCTGTTTGGAGACATTTGTTAGAGAGGGTTTTATAAAGGGAGAACATGTTGTCAGTATATCTCTTTGACTTGGAGAAAGCATATGATACAACATGGAAATGGAGATGGGTTTGAGGGGTAGATTACCCCTTTTTATTCAAAGCTTTGTGTTGGACATGCACTTAAAAGTGCATGTGGGCACATCACTGTCTGATGCTTTTAATCAGGAGATGGGTGTACCCCAAGGGAGCATTTTATCTGTTACACTGCTTATTGTTAAAATTAATAGTATTGTTAACTGCACTAGACCTGGAACTGATTATTCTCTCTCTGTTGATGATTTTGACATTTGCTACAAATCAACAAATATGTTAACCATTAAGAGACAATTGCAGCAACACCTAAACAGAATCCAGGAGTGGGCAGATGAAAATGGTGTGTATGGATTTCTATAATAAACATGCAGTGCATCCAGATCCTGACTTGTACCTGGGACAGTCCAAGATCTCTGTTGTCCAGGAAACAAAATTTCTTATCTGATATTTGACCAGAAGCTTTCATTCGTTTCACATATTAAATATGTGAAAAAGAAATGCCAGACAGCATTAGACCTGCTGCATGTTGTGGCACATACTGATTGGGGAGCTGATCACACTATTTTATTACATTTATACCAAGCACTAGTAAGACCAAAGCTTGATATATGGCTGCATGGTTTATGGATCAGCTCGTCAATCATATTTGAATATGTTAAATCCTATTCAAAATCAAGGATAAAGACTTTGTCTCGGTGGCTTTGGCACAAGACCTGCAGAAAGCCTTGCTGTTGAAGCAGACGAGTTACCACTTGCACTAAGACGTGAAAAACTCGCTCTTCAATATGCAATCAAGATAGCTGCAAATTCAGAGAATCCAGTATATGATATTGTTTTTTACCCTAAATATGTTGGCCTTTTCACCGATAAACCAAACACTATTCCAACATAGGTATAAAAGGAGATGAAACAGCTGATACTGCAGCAAAAGCAACAATTGATAAAATTAAGATAAATTTAGGCATCCCACATACTGAATATAGAAAACATATTAATGCTTTGATTAGTTAAAGTGGCAATGTGAGTTGGATGAAGCTGTGAATAACAAGCTTCACAGTATAAAACCTACATTAGGTAAATGTCATTACTCATGCTGTAAGATACGTCGCGAAGAAGCGGTATTAACACATTCAAATTGGACAGTCACTTAATACATAGCTATTTGTTAAAAGGTGAAGATCAGCCGGCGCTTAAATGTGTCTCCTGTCAATTCCCTTTGATAGTGACACACATCATGCTTGACTGTGTTGAATTTGATGACACTAGACATCAATATGTTCAGGTTGAAAGTTTAAAAGAATTATTCGACACAGTTGATGGCGCTTTGATTTTATCCTTTTTAAAAGAAATTGGCCTGTTTAATCATTTTTAAGGGTGGAGTAGTGTTGGGTTGGCATTATTTGCCAGCTTAGCATCTACTTAAGACACCACATGTGATGTTGAAATGTAATTAGTAATTCATTGTTTTAATGTTATTTGCTTTTGCAACGTCATTGTTTACTGCATGTTTTTACACTTATCATTTACTCACATTTACAAGTCTTTGACCCATACCTATCTTATGAGTCATTGTTTTATTAAAGGAAATTGGCCTGTTTAATCATTTGAGGGTGGAGTAGTGTTGGGCTGGCATTAATTGCCAGCTTAGCATCTACTTGACACCACGTCAGGGTCTTTTAAATGTGATGTTTACGTGTAACTTGTGAATCATTGTTTTAATGATATTTCGTCATTGTTTATTGTATGTTTTTAATCCATACCCTAATGGCACTGAATGACCTTAATGTGTTGATGTGCCGTTAAGAATTCATTCATTCTACATTCTGTTTGACCAGTTTGGGCAGGCCAGGATGATCAAGCCGTAGCCAAGTCAGCACTATAGTATTTTCTATTGTTGGGGTCCAGTCTTAATCAACGGCAATCTCCTCACCATTGTGTGTAAGCCCAAAGCCGATACTTGTTGAATTTTTGACGATGCTACTGTGAGCAATCACTGGGCAATAGTGAACAATCTGTCATAATAGGGCTGCAGTTTTCTGTTGATCTTCTCGGATTGCATCGGCATCTTCCGTTAAGCCTCTATGTGGTCTTGCAGCAGTTTTGCCACACATTTGTGAGGAATGGCACAAAGTTTTGGTCAAGTGACAAGGTATACACTAGGTTTTCTTTCCAGCATTCAAATGTATTAATTGTCTCATAAGTGGTTAATGACCACTGTTTCAGGGCTCTATGCTGAGCCATGATGAGAGTTGAGATGGGGATAACTCGAAATGATACAGCTCACTTTTATATGTAGTTGGACTGTGATTCTGTTTTGTTTCCACTAAGGTGAGTTTGTATTTTATTTTGGCGTGGACATGTGGCTGGGTGCAGAAGGCAACATGTGCTTGTTTCAACCCTCCGCCAAGCAGTAACAATGTCTTTACAAGTCCTTTTTACCTGGTAAGTCGCTTCTATATAACTTATTGTGTCTCTAGGAGAGGTGAATTCCAGCGCTGCCTTACCTCGTCAATAAATAATGGAAGTCAAACTAGAATGTAGGATCAGATGTAAAAATGACAACTTGTTATTTCCTTGGACACGACCCAAAATACAAATCCGGAGCAGAGCCGGCGAAATGGCAAAACATAAATATAACGACTTGGCGCTGCATCTAAGTATGGAGGTGGAGGTCTGCTTCCCTCGGCGCAGAGAGCTTGAGCTGAGTCTGGGAGGTTGCTGGATGCAGTTCTGGCAACGAACATCTCAGTCACTCATTCAGCTTCTTAAAGAGGCAGCGGGTGGTGAGGTGGTTGACTTGCCGGCAGCGAGGCGAAGTTGTCCCCAGAGGTCTGTGAGGGAGGAGTGTGCGTTTAGTCAGGGGCAACCTATTGGGCCCACCATCTATCTGATATGCAAGATATCTGATATTCACCCATATGTGCCCTAGCTGGCAAATAAAGTTAGTGCCCAGCAGCTAACTGGGAAATTTTGCCCGCTGGCAGTTTAAATCTTTCCTTTATCTGCCTGGTATAATATGTTCATGGTGATAAATCGATGGACATATCCAGCTGGTAAAATCTTATTTGTAGAAAATAGATCAATGTAGCAGATGTAATACTCCTGAATTTTATTAAAATGTTGCTGAATCATTTTTTTCATAGAAAATCTGTACATAATATTATATAATGCTCAACACTGAAGCACTAGCATAATATTGTTGCTGGTAAATGGCTTCATTTTTATTTATAGTTCTTCACAAGCTGATAGTTTGCCTGTTAAATGTCTAGTACTAAATGTGCCTGAAAAAGGATAAATGAAGGCCTCACAATGTAAAATAAAGGCTCGTTGAACACTGTCCCCATATTCATCATGAAAATACTCGAAATCCACCGTTTCCAAGGACACCAAGCACTCTCCATCATATTTCAGTGACAACTCATTCCTTTCATTTTATCATCAAACACATGACTTGTAAGAAAAAAAATGTTTCTCTTTATCTCAGCATCATTTCACCATTGTTTTTGAGTGTGACAAAATTCTATAAAATTCGAAATAACTTTCTTGTCTTGGATCTTTACATTGAATTTTAGACAGAAGGCTGTTCAAATTCATTTCATTTTAGTAAATATAGTAATCTATAACATTCTTTTAAATTTCAAATATTATGCTCCAAAATGTCTAGAAATAACATAAACCAAAAAACCATTGGATCACCAGCATTGGACTTTGCAAAATGCCATGACAAACTGGTTAGTTTCTCCAGCTGGTAAAAAAGATAATGTTGTCACAATTCTCATCTAACTATGATTAAACAGTTGGCAGATTTTATGACACAAGCTTGCTGGCTGGCAAAATAATTTCCAGGTAACTGGTGAAAGACAACAAAAATGGATATCAGATTATTTTTGCCAATTAATTTTTTAAATCATTTAAAAAGGTCTCCTTTTCACAAGAGGCCAATTACAAACATGAAATGTGAAAATCTGGAAAAGTGCGATCAAAGGGCAGAATAGCCCAAAATGGCCATCAAACTTATTGCATCAGGTGAAAATACAGTTGCCCATAGAGCCTATTGAGCTAGAACTTCATTCATCCAGCACTGTACTGATGGTTAGACAAGCAGGTGCCAAGATGTTATCAACTTCATGAATCAGTTAAATTTTAACCTGATTTGCAATGTAGAATCTGATATGCTTCTGTCAATTGCCATGCAACCTGACATTGGTAAAATATATACTGTTGGAACTAGCTCATCACTACAGATTGAGGCAAGCATGGCTGACATTTACGATATCTGTGTTGTCGGAGCTGGCATGATGGGCTCCGCTGCTGCCAGACATCTTGTAGAGAATTACCCTTCTCTAAAAGTTGTCCTCATCGGACCTGGAAGGTCAGTTTCAGGTGAATTATCTCATCTCATAATGGAATTGATGCCTCTGAAATATAAGTAAAGCCATTTTCACAACACTTGATAATTATGGGTATCAATTTCTTTATGTTAACTGACAAAATAAGAATGAATCATTGAATGAATCCATGAATGGTTGCTTAAAGGAACATCAACCACTGAGGTCATAGTGCCTAAAAATGGTAAAAACATATAAAGGTTTGACTAGACAATAATGTGTAACAATATATAAACAATCCTTACATTATAGAATTTACAAAATCATTTTTCAATATATCAGTTATTGTAGACCTGTAACTTAAATTGAAATCATCCACAAAAAGTGAGCAATCTCCTCCATTCAGCAGTGCCATTAATCTTGATGATAAAAAGGGTGACCAAAAGTATACTACCCTGTGGAACACCCATTGATCAAAAGCAAAAGAAAGTGATGCGCTACTTGAACTTGTCTGTTTGATAGAAAATTTTGGATGAAAAATTCCATATCATATAAATTGTTACCCATGGTTTGTGAGTATCCGTCGTTGGGGGACGTAGATGGGGGATCGATACTCTACTCTGACTCTACTTTACTCGCTGGCTGTGAGGCGGGGCACGGAACCTAGCAACCCTATCTACCAATATGAGGTGTGAGGTAATAAGGACTGCAGACACAGGATATACACTGCACAATAGTTACCTTTTATTCGGTGCTGTGAATCATCCTTGTATGGCTAGGCCGGCATGGCAATGATCGAGGCATATGAACTACCCAAATGCATGATACTTATAGAGTCCCGAGAATACACAAAACACCCAAGTCTATGCGGTCACGATGCTGAGAGTCGTGGATCTTTCGTGGCAAGAAGTCGCTGTAGCTCTGCTTCTCCGGTCTCCAGGTTCTGCTCTCCGAGGATCCAACGGTTGCGGGCCCTTTTAAAGGATCACTGCGCGTCATGTGTGGGGTTTGCCTGCGTGGCTTCCTTTTGCGACTCTGGATGGACTCGTCTTGCCTGCGTGGCTTCCTTTTGCGACACGGGGGTTTTGCATGGGCTCGTCTCCCTGCACGTGATCTCTCATGTCCGATGAGTCATCTCCAGGTGTGGTGGTTAAGGCGATGCATCAACCTGCACTCGTTGACTTCACACAGCACACAATCTCTATACATGATGTCCTGCCAGAGACCGTGATTGTCCATGATTGTCTATATATTCTTAAGAGTCTCTGGGTGTGCAATCCATATCCTACACTTTCACTCATTATCGCATATTTCCACATGGTATCATGTTTTTTACTAAATCAAAACAAATACTAATATAATCACATACTAATATAATCACCAGAATTTTTTGAGAAAGTGGTTGATATGTTAGATACAATTGGTTGTGAATCAAAAATCATAGGTGAAGATTTTAATTGTGTTTGAACAATACTTTGGACAAGAAGGGTGGATGAGCAGAACACAGTAACAAAAAAGCACAGTTCTTCATTAATAATTGGATTGATGAATTTGATCTACTTAATATCTGGCGTCATATGCATATAACAGAAAAAAGATACACCTATCACCAAATGAATCCATATAATAATAATAATAATAATAATAATAATAATAATAATAATAATAATAAAATTTGTATAGCGCTGATACCAGACAAGTCTGTTCATAGCGCTGAGCTCAGGACATGCATCCTGAAGAGATGAGTTTTCAGCCCATTCTTAAACGAGGAGACTGAAGTACTTGTCCTAATATTAGAAGGCAAGGAATTCCATAGTCGAGGACCTACAGATGAGAAGGCCCTGTCACCAACTGTTCTTAGCCTAGTAGTAGGTACTTGTAGGTGTGTGCCATCATTTGATCTTAGACAGCGTTCACCTTCCTTAATCAGGAGTAGATCCCGCAAGTAAGGCGGAGCCTTACCGTTAAGGGCTTTCCAGGTTAAAAGAAGAATTTTAAAATCAATTCTTGCGTGAACAGGAAGCCAGTGCAGTTCCTGTAATTTTCCTGAAATGTGATCAAATTTCGTGATTTTTCCTACTACTCGTGCTGCAGAGTTTTACCGCGGTCTTCTCGTCTAGACAATGTCTGATGGCCGCCAAGTTCCTAATGTGATAATAGCCTTTCTGACACATTTTCTTGATCTGGGCTTTCATGTCCATGTTGGAGTCAAATGTGATACCCAGGTCAACCACAGACTGACTAGGAGCAATATCAGAGTCACCCACTCTGATTGTGGTTGGGATACTGCTATGGGTGGCAGTACTGTACCTGTCAGTACATATGAGCATTTCAGTTTTTCCATCATTTATCTTCATCTTGTTTGTAATGAGGAAGTTTCTGACCTCACTGA
This sequence comes from Amphiduros pacificus, assembly GCA_949316495.1. Taxonomy (NCBI): domain Eukaryota; kingdom Metazoa; phylum Annelida; class Polychaeta; order Phyllodocida; family Hesionidae; genus Amphiduros; species Amphiduros pacificus. Next base: position 35,285,085 of record OX439010.1, on the reverse strand, counting down.
CACACTCCTCCAGTTTGTGTCTGCTCATATCTACATGATTGGGAGAGGCGTGGTCAACAGGGATGTAGATCTGAGTATCTGCATAAATGTGATAGCTCAGACCATATGTGGCAAGTATATCAAATGTGTCATGTAGATGGTGAACAGTATAGGACCCAGGACTGAGCATTGGGGTACCCCATATTTTATGGATTTGAGAGGGGATCTATGGATCCCCACCTTCACACATTGCTTCCTGTCCATTAGGTATGACCGAATCCAGGAGAATGCATGACCTTTGACGTTGCATCTATCCCTCAGTCTGTCCAAAAGGATTTGATGGTCAATAGTGTCTAAGGCAGCGGAAAGGTCAAGCAATAGCAAGATAATGGACTTTTTATTGTCTAGAGCACCCAAGATATCATTTTGCACTTTTAACAAGGCGGTTTCAGTGCTGTGATATTCTTTGTAGGCTGATTGAAACTTGTCAGTAAGATCGTTCCTTACAAGATGGGGGACTAGTTGGTCTGCAACCGCCCTCTCAGTTAGTTTAGAGACAAATGTTAGGTTGGAAACAGGCCTATAATTTTTTTCAACCAGTTCTAGGCCAAGTTTCTTCAGCAGGGGTGTTATGATGGCTATTTTCATATTTTCCAATACTGCTGATTCCATCAATGATCTATTTATGATGGAAGTAATTATTGGTAGGAGGTCATCTAAGAGGTCAAGTAAGAGCCAGGTTGGAATTGGATCCAGCTCACATGACTTCTTTGCAGACCTTTTGACCAATTTCCGTACGTCGTCAATGGTTAAGGGTGTGAACCTTTCCAGACATGTAGTACTATTGTTCGCAGTGTCACCTGGTGGCGAAGTTTGGCAGGATGGAGCATTATCAATGTCCAGGCGGATTCTCTCTATTTTTTCAAGAAAGAATGTGTTAAACTTCTCAGCTTGAGTGATCTCGCAGTCAGATTGAGGCATAGGTGTGACCTTTTTCTTGTGAATGACTGTGTCAATGACTCTAAAGAGCTTTTTAGGGTCATGTTTGTTTTCCTCAACCAGGTTGGAAAAATATGCTGATTGAGCAGATTTAAGCATTGAGTTGTATTTGTTCCTCTGAGAGTTATACAGCTCCTAGTCAATGTGAGAGCCAGTCTTGCTCATTTTTCTCTCAAGCCTCCTCTTGAGAGATCTTTCCAGCTTTAATTGGTCACTCATCCAGGGAACCGGTTTACGCTGAGTTACCTTGGCAAACTTGGTGGGAGCATGTTTATTTATGAGTGATGTTAGCCCCTTGTCATAGTAATCCACCATCTCACTCAATGGTAAATGTTCCCATGTTTCAGTTGCAACTGTTAGGGATTTGATGTCATTCCTTAGGGATTGAAGATCCAGTCCCTTATAGTTCCTGTACCTTATCAATTTTTTGGGGGGTTTTGGGGATGAAATACCCAGATATAGTTTAATCATCTTATGATCAGATATATACTCATCTACTAGATGGCTCTTGAGAAACTTGTTCCCTTTGAAAGTGATGATTAGATCAAGGGTATTCCCTAACTTATGGGTCGGTTCCTGTACCCATTGGTTCATGTCAAAGGTCGATAGATTGTCATTGAACTTTATGACATCAGGTTTATTTGGTTTTTTGACATGAAAGTTGTAGTCACCAAGGAAGATGACTTCATGACTAAATGACCCATAGTGTGCTATGAGTTGAGTGAACTCATCATAGAACTCAGAGTAGGTATACCTATTCTTGTCTGATGGTTCAGGTCTATAGATGGTGACAAAAGTGAACTTCTTCCCCTTGATTAGAAGGGATGCCTCTAGGAGTTCCATTGTCACCACTGGTTGGTTAAACCTGTCAGTTTCAAAGGGGAGCTCATCACGATGCAGTAGATCCAGGCCTCCTCCTGAGCGTCCCCTGCGAGGAAAAGAGTGAAATTTTAGGGAACCATCCTCCAGTTCCCTCTTCACTTTTTCATTGTTTGAGTCTTGTAGCCATGTTTCAGTTACAAAAAGAGCATCTAGGTTATGCTCTGAGAAGTAGTCTTTCACAAGTAGAACCTTGCCGGATATGCTTTGGGCATTGCATGAACCAATTAGGAGTTGGTTGCCAGGTTTGTATTGTGATGGCTGAGTCCCAGTGTTCGGGGCGCCGTCTATATTAGTATTGTGTACTGAAGCACGTGTTGAGCCGGCCGGCGGCCGGTACCCTGAGACGTGATTGGTCAGAACAGCAGACGAATGTGTATTGTCTTTGTTTGTGTTTACGTCCGGACCACGTGTTTTCACGAGCCGATGCGATTCAGGTATTTTAGGATCTAATAGACATTGGTAGCGATTGGTGTTCGTTCGTCTGCTCTCGTAGTTCCGGAAACCGTGGTTCAGGTATTTCCGTAAAGCGCCACGTTGTACGCTACCACGAGGAAGGAAGACACATCTCGAAGCAGACGGCTCCCAAAAATTTGAACAATTTGATGGATTGCCACAAGACAAAAGTGAGTTTCTATTAGAAAATGATGGAATAATGCCCGGAGCAGGTTGGAGTTCCTGTAAATTGATATTTTCCATCTTCAAAATGCTAATTTTGGCTGTTCTGATAGAATTTTTGAGATGCTCGCCGGCACCATGCACAGATAGCAGCATATCGTAGCTGACAGAATGTTGGGTTTCAAGTGTGAGTCTGTGCTGGCCTGGAAATAGTTCAATATTTCTATCTAAAATTACTTTAGCTGTGTTCTGAAAAGGTGAACTCCAGAGAAGTTTTATTTGAGATGGGGCGATAAGATAGAAATTTATATTTGCTAACGACCCACATGTTTTTAGACTGTATTCATGCATATTGCAAAGGATGAGATAGTTTGAGGAAAAACCCATAGGGGGCAGTTTAAGCCGTCCTTTAATATTCTTATCATTCTTAACAATGTTTTTATAACATGAACATATATACAAACAAAGTTATGACTGTGAAAAATCTCTTTATTTGTATTTACACATAGACAAGTTGCCGGCACGCACAATCATTTGCAGGAATTGATAATTTTAAACACTTCTTTGCGTGCTTTACGAGTGGTCTCACTGCTGCCACTAATAGTAACAAAGTTCAATGTCTCTCCCTTTGTAGTTTTCTCCTTGCAATCCCGATGGATGCCCCAGTTGATGCGGCGGATGGTGGCGCCACCTTTGCCAATGATGGCCCCCCCGGCTGCATCCTTGGAGAAGAAGATTCGATTGTCTGTATTTCCCCTTGTTCTCTTCAAGGAAGAGGCGGCAGAGGAGGAGGAGCCTGAAGAGGACGACCTGGACGTGGATGCCCTACTCCTCTCCTCTGCCGCTGAGGAACTGTCACCATCTTCATCAGACAGAAGCGTTGCTGAAGATGGTTTATCCGTCGCCGGAACTTTCATCAGGATCGTCAGGTCGTTGATGCATGTGGCAATCGTGGATATCATCGTATCCAGAAGAGAGCCGTATGCTTCGAGAGTAGCGTTTAGGGCGCCAACAAAAGAAGAAATGGCGTGGTAGTTGTACCCACTCAGAGTGAAATTCCTGAGCCGGCTGCAGAAAACGATCCAGTTGCGCCGACAGGTAGCATTGCAATGAGAGGCGGCGGGGAGAGCACTGTAACCGTGGGACCCTTCGATCGAATGATGCCCACGAGATGTATGAAGCGGTTGTAGGCAGCCTCCCCATCACCGCCGGACGTGTCAGGCAGGATCACCACGTGGTTAGCAGCCGGGATATGGTCCGAGCGGTGCGCCAAGAAGTGAAGACCCTCTGCCGAGGATTTCACTCGGCAATCTGCACGAGCTAGCCCGGAGGAGATGTCGTCCTGGTGGCCATCCTTCGGGAGCACCACTAACAGGTATGGTAGCACTGGATCGGATGCAGCCAGCTCAGCAGCAGCTGCAGTCGTTGTGGACGAGGGCTGGTCTATAAAGGACTCTATCACCTCATCCCGCTCACGGATCGCCAGCTCGGTCGCCATCACCTGGTTATCGGCTTAGGCAGTGGCCAGGTCAGCTTGCAGCCCCTCGATCACGGAGTTCAATCTCGTCACCTCAGCATTCGTGGCGTTGGACGTCACAAGCAGACGATCATACGAGGACTGGAGCACATCGTATGCCGCATCAAAAGTCCTCGTAACTGGAACAGAGCGTTCGGCTTCAGCAGAAGAGACACTAACGTCACCGGATCTGCGGACCATTGGAATCATGTGATGCCATGTTATCAACGTAGAAGCTGGCGTTAGACGTAGGAAAATGACTTCTTCACGGTCTAGGTTCAATCAGAGACTGAATGCCTGTGAACAGTTGTGTGCGCTTTTTAAGCAATACGTCTGACACGGATTATTGGTCAATGCTGGTAGGTAATCCAACACTTTGTGGATTATTTGTTATTTTGTTCAATTTGTTCACTTTCAAATGCTCACGGAGCACTGTGTATATGCGGGTCAGATTAACTTGTTATTCTGCCACGTAGGATATTTAATACCAACAAGGTACAAATGAATATAACACACTAGCGTGAGAGTTTGATATTTGTTTTGTTAATTAATGTTTAGTATTATTGAACAGGATTTTAATTTTATTTTCCTCAGTCGTTAGATTCGGAAGAAAATAAAGGACATATACAATGATATGCAGTTTTATTTCGTTAGGGGGCGCTGAGGCCAGCTAACTTAGAGATTTGACGGTAGAGGCGCTGTGTGCTGCCCGTCAACGATGCTATATAGTAGTTATTTATAGCACTAATATTAGAAGTTTTAGCAGAGTTTTGGGTTGATTTAGCTAAACATTTCTTTTGGTGATAAATACCTGGGGATCTAATGCAAGAAAGGGCTAGTTATGTAGCCGCTTGCGGTTTAGTTTCTTTGAACAGCGGGTGGAGCAGGCAGCAAGTACTCTGTATTTCCACCGTCGGAACAAGTCCGAAAAAACACTGTAAATCAGTTCAATATACCGAATTTGCTTCTAGAAGCGTCTGAAAAAGAGTCCAGACACGAATAGAGTGCAAATTAGATTGGTATATGTACCTATAAATAGGTATATCGCAAGAAAGAACTACTTACGTAGTTGCTTGCGAATGTGTATTGGACAGCAGGTGGTGCGTCACAACAAGAAAAAATGGCTTGTTTGTGTATCAACAACCACCGTCGGAACAAGTCCGAAAATCACTGCAATTTAAAATATGCTGCTGATGGGTCTGAAGGTAATTCTAGACACCAGGAGCAACAAGTTTTATGAATACAGAGGGTATAAGGTATCAGACCAAGCACTCGACACTGGCAGCAAAGAGTGGATACTCGTGAGCGCGGTGCCTCGCAAAGACAACACAGTATGATCCCGCCCTCGCGAGCGGTTTTCCAATCAAAACTGCCGTCAGAGCCTGCAATAAGTCTGGTATCAGATAGACCTCTGTATAGACAGGGTTCTCTGTGAGAAAGTGTGCCGATAGACTAGCAATAGACTCCAGAAAATCGACCAAGAAGGACGATTTTATCGGAGCTCAAATGAAAGCCGCCATTCCACTCTCAACGCATGCGCAGAACCGATCTTTCCTACCACACTGATTGCAGAGTTCTGCAGTACCTTCTTAATATCTGATTGTGGAAGACCAGGAAGAAGACCATTTCCAGTCTTCTCATCTAATAGCTGCCAAATGCTTGGTATGGTAATGTCCCTTTTTGCACATTTTCTTGATTTGTTCCTTCATGTCCATTTTTGAGTCAAGTGTGATACCAAGGTCAACCACTGACTCACTAGGTGTGATGTCAGTGTTATCAACTCTAACAGTGTCTGTAATATTGTTGGCAGCAGTACCATATCTGTCAGTACAAATGAGAATCGTAGTTTTGTAAGATACAGATTACCCATCCACAGACTCTTATATACAAGTATAGACAATCATGATATCTGGCAGAGATCACAGAGGTTACAGAGTGCAAACGTGAAGGCCAATAAGTGCAGGCTAATGAGATGGCAGGAAGATGACGTGATGGTCCAAGCCGGAACTGCACCAGCCGCTGCAGAGAAGCCACGCAGGCCAACGCTCATTAGTATGCACTCAGATCCAGTTAAGAAGGCCCCGAAATCACTACTCGGGGAGCAGAAACCACTTGCCTAGAAGATCCACAACACTGTCTCGTTACTGCCACTTGTATAGACTTTGGGTGTTTTAACCAGCCTCAGGACTCTGAACAGTATTAGCATTTGGATATTTCATATATCACACTCTTGCCATGCCTTCCTAGCCAGACTGTAGTGTATACGAGCACCGAATAAAGACGACTATTGTGCATTGTATACGCTGAGTCTGCAGTCCTTCTTACCTCCCAAATAACATAGGTAGAGTAGGTAGCTAGGTTAAGGCCCCAGCTCACAGTTGCCAGCGAGTATAGTTCCATATTCCCATTCATGTCCCCATAGGCCAGATTACGGCGTAGGTTACAAAACCAAGCTAACAGTTACATTTTTCTAATTTGTGTCTACTGATGTCCACTTGTTGACCCCATACAGGATGGGTTTGAACATGGATCTGTGACACCCCACCTTGACACATTGTTTCCTGTCCCATAGGTAGGACCTGATCCAGGCCAGGACATGACCACAGACATTGCATCTTATTTCCAATCTATCAATCAGTATTGACCACTGACATTTCATCTTGATTCCAATCTATCAAACAATAATTGATGGACAGTGGTAGTAGGGAAGTCAAGCAATAGTTATATTACTGACCTTTTGTTGTCAAGGTCACATAGGATATTATTTTGTATCCTCAGTAAGGCAGTTTCAGTGCAATGGTATTCTTTATAGGATGACTGAAACTTGTGCACTTAATCCATTGTTAAAGGCATAAACCAGTCTAGCCCACAAGGGGTAGATAGAGACTGAGTGTCATTGTTCGTAGTGTCATCTGGTGGGGAATTACACAACTTGGTGCATTATCAATGTCATTTTCTATTTTATCAAGAAAGAAGTCATTGAACTTTTCTCCCTGTGATATTTCACAATCAGATCGGGGCATTGGTGTCCCTAGGCTTGACCAAATCAATGACTCTAAAAAGCATTTTAGGGTCATGCTTGTTTTCCTCCACTAAATTTGAAAGATATTTGGATTGGGATGACTTCAATAAGGAATTAAATTTGTTTCTTTGATTGTCATATAATTCTTTATCAATGTGAAGACTTGTTTTTATCTTCCTTCTATCAAGTCGTCTCTTGAGAGACCTTTCATGCTTAATTTGATCACTCCTCCTATGCACTGGTTTGCAGTGGGACACTTTCACATTTTTCAGACGAGCTTATTTGTCCAATAAGAATGTTAGCTTCTTATAGTAATTCACCATGTCATATAGGGATAGGTGGTCCAAGCTCGAGGCTTGACATGTCACAGACCTAGGGTCATCCCTAAGGGATTCCAGATCCATACCAGTTTATTTCCTGATTTTTTTAGGGAGTTTAGGTGGTACATTATCAAGGCATAATTTAATCATTTTATGATCAGATATTTATTCGTCCACTAGGTAGCTCTTGAGCATCTTATTCCCTTTGAAATTATGATTAGATCAAGGCCCAAGCCTATGGGTTGGTTCACTTATCCATTGAGTTATGTCAAAGGTGAATAAGATGTCATAATGTTGAATTTTATGGCATCAGGTTTGGTTGGTTTGTTGACATGGAAATTGTAGTCCCCAAGGAAGAATGTGTGTGAACTTTGTTACTTATTCACTATTAACATTCATTATTCAATTTCTTTCCTAAATTTGTAGTAAACTATGTCAACATGTCAGATTTCCAAAACCATGTTCCAAATATGACCGAACTGGATTTTGTGCCATATTATGCACACATCAAGGAAGATGACCTCATGACTGAAGGAACCAAGAAAGCAGCAATAGACTCGTAATAGACCCGAGAATTTCACCTATAAAGGCAAAAATACACGGAGCTTTGTACAAGAACTGCCATTACGTTCACGCATGCACACATCCCATCAACCAATAGTAATATATTCTGTGTCAACAGTAATTTATTCTTTTATGGATAAGCGATCCAGTGCACAGTTTTTTGCCTTTGATGATAGGGATATAACAAAGAAGTCCCGTTTTATTCCAAATGGATAACTTTATAAATATTTAGTTCAGCATAATTAGCTTTAGCTCAATTAGGGATCCATTGAACCAAAACTAAATATAATTACTAAAAGAAATTCTCACAATTTGTTTGTTTTAGGCTAAAGATGCAGTGGATATTCACGGTGCATCTTATGATGAGGGTCGATTGACCAGAGTGATAGATGACCATCCTGTATGGAGCATCCTAGGCCAGAGATCAGAAGCAAGATATAAAGATCTAGAAAAACGATCAGGTTGGCCACCAATACTGCATTGAAAGACTACCACACCATACTCTTATTATCCTTCCTAGTATAACATTAAAATCATTTAGAAAGTAGACGCCAATACCTTATGTAAATTGGACAAATATGATTTATTTTCAAATTCACAAATAAATCTGTTACTATCATTGCAGCCAATTTACTATTGGCGCTAGGACATTTAATTAAACACATTACATTATTCATCACATTCAACACTTACAATTACCGTACATATCATAATAGTTATACACATTATAATTAAACATAAATACAGACATGTACAGTACAGTACATGTGTATATGTTGGTCATATTACATATATATGGCCATATGCCCTACCATCATCTAATTCCCAATTCCTCGTTGTAACATTGATAAAAGGGTGGGATGGTGGGAAAGGCTTCACGCTAAACTTCACGTGAAAGCTTCCCGACGCTGCTTCTGGCTAGACTGGTGGGGTGACCCTCAGGTCTCATTTATATATTCCCCTGGGGGGGGACCCCCTGGTGACATGTGACACCAGTGCGGGGCAATTAACCGTCTGACCCGCTCTACCCTTCTAACATACTTTATACACGTATAAAGACTCCTAAATGTTTGGATAGTTTACATAATGACGTTTTTTCTTTCAGTGTCATTTTTCCATGTGTTAAAAATGTTTCTTTTCCTTTTAAATAGGTATATCATTTTTCACTGAGGCTGGTTATATGCTAATAGCTGACAAAGGAAGTTGTTATGCAAAGTCTTATGTTGATTCTGGAGAACAATTCAATCTAGACTACTCCATCCTTAATGGAATAGGTCTCAGGAAGACATTTCCTTATTTCCAATTTGAGAAGAATGAAGTAGCTATATATTCTAAAACAAGAGCAGGTTATTTAAGTCCTAGAAGGATCGTCGAGGTATGTTTTTCAGAGTGCAAACAAATGAATAAAATAACAAAGTCTCAAGTTCTAATTATAGTCTTTTACTAATGATTACAACCTTGAATGAAGTCAACATTTAAAGATCCAGTATTTCCTAAGACGGAAATACAAAAATGGCTGAAGAAATTTCCAGCAAACTGAATATATCTGAAATATTGCCTGTGAAATGCAGACTTAAAGGTATCATATGTAATTTCTTTACTGGATAAATATGACATTTTAAAGATTTTTATTTGGAAGATGCTGTTTTTTTAGCGCATAATACATATCTCAGATAGGTATGATAATGATACATATATACTCAGCCTGATGATTTAATTGTTCAAAAAAGCTGAGAAACTCAGATTTGCCAGGATAAATACACTTTATAGTATTTCTGTACTGGGAATCTCAAGAACATTGACAATTTTGATATCTATATTGTTACATGGGAAATGGTGTACTCATTTATGTGTACCAAATGCACACCTTTTTATTTAGTTTATTACATTTGTCCAGTGTTTTCATGTTTATCTGTCTTGACAAAATAGGCACAGAAGATTCTAGCAAATAAATCAGGGTGTCATATAGTGGATGATGTGGTTGCCAGTATTAAGCAGAATGGAAATGGATGTGTGGTGACCACAGACACTGACAAACACTACAAGGCCAAGAAAGTGTTACTCGCTACAGGGTCTTTCACAAATTGTAAACATCTGCTTCCAGACAGTCTCAAACCAAAGGTTAAAATTATGGGTACCACTGTGATTAAGTTATGTATTTTTATGATTGAAATTTAAATACTTTGTTGACTGATATTAATAATTGTACCAATCATTTTCAACCTATGTTTTTTCTACAAAATGACATATGATATTTAAATTATCCAGTATTTAATATTGATATTTGATGCCAATAACAACAAGCCTCTCAAAGCTATGAATACAAATGTTTGCGATGCACCTCATGGTGAGGGTTGCCTATGATTCCATATAGCTTAAATAATATAATTGAAATGAAATGGCCTTTACACTAAAGAACAATTTAGGTTTGATATCTTAAAAATAAACAAAGGCCATCGAAACATTAGGTTTTCAAAATTCTGTAGACTGTGATTAACATTAAAATTGTAATGTTACAGGTAGAAATCAAAGAAAAGGATTTAAAAATATATGATGGAATGCCTAGCATGATGGTAGAGAGACGTGATGTGCCTGGAAGCTTTGAGTCTTATATCCTTCCGCCTATAAAATATCCCGATGGTAATAACATAAAATATTTTTACAATTTTCATTATTTGTATTAAGGCCTCGGCCAAAGGGTCTTAATGAAGGTTTCAACTAAAAATAATTTGATTGTAGCTTATATTAAGATGTAAAACTAATTGCAAATTTGTGCTACAAATTTGTATACATTTCTTTCCAATTAAATAGCTCAGGTTGTTAAGGGTTAAAGCTCGAATTTGGGTAAATGGTTTCAGCATCTCTCTTATAATGTATTAAAATGAAAGATTGAATGAGTTTTTAAAGCATTTTACTCATCTGAAATATATGTTTCTACAGGAAGGTATTATTTGAAAGTTGGGCACGCTTCAGCTGTTGCTAAACTATTGTCTACCGCAGAGGAGATCAGATATTTCTACAGGTTGAAAGACAAGTATGGTTATGTGGAAAATTATCTATACTGTATGGCAGTGAGATATTTTCCAGGTTTAGTACTTTTAAATTTTATATTTAGGATTTCACGTAAATTTACTTCAAAGAGTAAAGAAAATTCTGAGAACCAATATCAACACACCTAACACATGATTCATGTCTTCATTTTAATTTCATGAAAACATTATTCTCATTCCCAACATTGCCATATCATGAACACATAACATTATCATGGTAATTTTAATCAGAGATTTCTTCTCATTTCTACTTTTAAATTAATTTTATAATTTTATTTATTTATTCATTATTGCTTACCCAAATGTTTTATTATCTTTACATTACTTTACTAGACAAGGGTCGTAACAAAGCTTTTTGAATATATAAGGTATTGCACAGGAGGGTATTGAAAATAAAGTAGCCACTCGCTCATATAACTTTGGAACATGATTACAGATGTTAACATGTCAAGCCATCACTATGATTATTGTGTTGTCACATCCACTGTTTCTGGTTTTCCATATGTGGACATGATATCCCAATCTATGGGTGTTTGTATTGGTGGATGTGGCAGATCAGGAAAATCTGCTGACGAGATTGGAACAATGGCTGCTAAGTAAGTAATAACTGTTTTGTTATGACAAATGGGTATGACAAATAAATTGAATGTTTGTAAATAACTAAACTGTGTAAATCTTTGAAACATGATGACTAATGTATTAACTAATATGTATTAACTAATATGTATTAACTAATATGTATATATATATATATAAATATATATATAATATATATATATTTTGACTCACTCACTATTATCACACTTTCATCATATTGTTGCAAAATAGATATTATAAAATAGTTAATAAATAATGAGTATTTTCTTTGTGATAGGATGATAGCAAAAGAGTATTGGGACTATGACATACCTGCCCATTTTTTCAAGTTCATAAATGATGAAGGAAAGACATCAAAGATTTAAATGGCATAAATTCCAGAAGGTAATGTATATATCACCAGAGATATGTCAGAATCAAAATCAATTTGAAAAGATAACAAAATCTTTAAAGACAAGTACATTATCCTGATATACTTTTGACTTTATTGCCTTTTTTCAACTGAATAGATTTGATGAATGTGGATCAATATCACTGTTACTGTCATATTTGGCCATTGGCCCTGGCTTAGTCTCCAACCACCAATTTAAGACAAATGCACAACTGCTTCACTTCAGAGTCTCAAGAAGACATCCCATCAGCTCAACTCTCCTGTGGGTGCAGGGATTAAAGAATAGCCCCCCAGCATGTCGTAAAAGGCAACTAAAGGGGCGTCCTGTTTGCTGTGTCGGGGAGGATATGGAATCCTGACGGGCTGAGCACTGGGCTGGTTTTGCAGTTATACCCATCCAGTCGGCAACACGCCTGTCTTGGATCCAGATGTTCACCAGATGGGCAGGTCAGATTAGGCCCAGGTCTGATTTGACCGGCTTGTGGTATATTTCCTTTAATATATTCTGGCTATTTGATTTTTATTAATGAAAATTTCAATGTTTGAAATTTAGGAATAATTGTAAAATTCCTGATAAATAAATAATTGCTGAAAGGAGATTACTGCTGATTGGGTCAATAAAAAAACATGGTGCAAAACAAACAAAAACAACCAAGGGATGACACAGACAGTGACAACAATTCATTGACAAATAAAATAGAAAAATGGCCTAGATTTTTAATTGCAGAACGTTCCGATGCTAAACATACACTGGCAAAAATGTTGAATGTTGGCCACAGTTCCAGTTTTAATAACGGCTCATAAGACCCTAAATAATAAAAAAGGAGTGATAAGATGCCCATATCTGGTGGGAGTTTCTGAATAGGAAATATTGGAAGAACTAAAAGATCAAGATGTAGTCTATTGCAAACAAATTTCTATTAAGAAGGACGGAGCCAACGTTCCAATCAATACATTCATTCTGACATTTCAAGTAGCACAGCTTCTAACATCTATTAAAGTTGGATATTTAATCACCCGAGTTGATGTTTTTATTCCAAACCCTCTGCGCTGTTTCAAGTGTCAGAGGAATGGACATGGATCTGATCGATGCAAAGGAAATGTAACTTGCCCGAAATGTATAGCCCAGCAGTGGAGAAGAGTGTTCTTCGGAAATCGTGAAATGTGTGAATTGTCAAAGCAATCACCCATTGTATTCACAGAATTGTCCTTCCTTTTTAAAAGAAAATGAAATTCAGTGAATACACCATACTGAAAACATTCCTTTTCCTGAGGCACGGAAATGTGTAGAAAGTTTTAACAATACCAAAACAACCTATGCTACCACCTTAAAAACAAAAGAGACAAAATCAATAGCAATACAGACAGAAATAACCTGGCCAATCAATGAAAAGAATTATTCCTATTTTTCAAATACCTCGAAATCTTCAGGAACATCCACTTAAACCCAAACACCCACAAAACATAATCATAAACTTAAATGATGATGTTAAATCCTATATTTTTCCTCATTATTTTTTATATGGCTATAGGTAGTATCATACAATGGAAGTGTAGAGGATTTGAGGCAAACAGGCCAGAACTGGAGTTATAACCCCAAAAATATAATGCATCGGTAATTTGTTCCACAACATTTAAGGGATATGTGACTTATAATAAAGTTGGTTCAATAGATACAATGGACCGAGCACATGGCAGAGTTTCTGTTTTTGTTTAATCCTGTATATCCCAAAGTAAAGTAACATTAAATACTAGTTTACAAGCTTCTGCAGTCAGGGTTACCCTGCATAATAAATTAACTATATGTTCAAAATATTTACCACCAAGTGAACCAATTAAGCCTATTATATTATTAAAATAAGTAAAAGAAAAAGTTGGAAGGATTATGTTTCCAAATTATTTACATGTACACTGATTAAAAAATGCTGGGATATGGTGCATAAAATTATTGGGAAGGGAGATGGAGCAAGGATCAAACATCTAAATCATAATGGCCAATTAATTACAAATCCCATCAAAATAGGTAATACAATAGATCAAACAATTTCCAAGAATTCCTCATCCCATAATTATTCTGCAAAATTTCAAAAAATATAAAAATAGAAAAGAAAGAAACCAACTAAATTTCATATCACATAGCTTGGAACAATATGATAAATCATTTATAATAGAAGATTTGAAACTTGCTTTGGATTAATCTCATGATACCACTCCTGAACCTGATCAAATTCACTTGGGCATCATTTGTATATTTTTGATAACAATTGGGAAAGTGGTGACTTTATCTCCTTCATGGAGTGAAGCCACTATCAGAGAAGTTTAAACAGCAGTTGCCTTTAGACAGTTACATCTGGAGCTAAGATAAAGCTCTTCGCCAAGGAATGTCATCTGGTATACTCTTTAGAATTATGAAATGGATGCCATTCAATGATCGTGTACAGTACAAACGGTGCTTGATGATGTACAAAGTTCACAAAAATTTAGTTCCTGAATATTTGCAAAATTTCACCCCAGTTGCAGCTGTGCATAAATACAATACCAGATCAGCTGCTAGAGGGAATTTGAGAGCACCAAAACCAAATTTGACATATTTCAATAGGAGTTTCAATTATGAAGGTGCTAACTTATGGAATTCACTAGATGTTAACATTAGAGAGTCTGCAAGTGTGTCTTGCTTCAAATCAAGGTACCTTAAGAAATATTTTATGTCATAATACACAAATGATTTTATATTTTTAATGTGTTTTTAAATATTGTACATACATGTTTTATCCTAGCATAAGACTCGGCCATGGTGAAAACTAGATTTGTATCTAATCTGTGTTACCGAGGATAAATAAAGGAATTTATTAATTTATTATTTATTATTATTATTATTATTTATTACTATGATAGTAATGTGACACATTATGTTCTTCAAATCACAATTTTATTCCCTCACTGTTCATGTCCTATCAAGGCAGAGGACATTTGTGCCACATATTTTAATTAAACAATATGATGCTGCAGTACATTGATCATAAATTCAACCTACATTTCATGATATGCATTTATTTATATGTCATTGTAATTACAAAATTAGTAATTAGCTATTGAATTTATATATGCATATACTTACTTTTCACCCACACGCTAGGGTACTTGTGTTAATATTGCATTTTTACAATCTTCACAGGTCCATCTTTGCTCATGTTTCTTGTATAGTAGTGCCATTTGTTTCCAAGAAGTGAGAAAAATTAAATATGCCACTAATCCTTGATTCCAGCTTCTTCCAATTGTACACTAGAAGATAGTTTATATGACTTTATATGACTGCACATTGCAATGGTATCTAACACCTTATATACATGAAGATGTCATAGATGACATTTCACTCATTTTCTTTATGTATTAAAATTATACTTAATGACATCTTGTCTCCTGGACAGTATAAGATAAGCCTTGATATTCATCTCTATGTGCAATAGGTAACATTTGATACATTGCATGATTCATTTAGTATTCAAATATTAGGTCATTGGGGATTATTAGCATTATGTGCAGTACAGTACGATATTGATGTTAGTTCAAGATATGGCCAACAGGTGGAGAAATAACGATTTAAGGGCATATTATAAATAATTATGTGAAAACACAATGCATCAACTGTCAGTTTTAGTTGTTCTACAAGAATGAATTATATATAGTAATTCGTCCTTACGATTTATATGTTAATCATAAAACATGCTTATATTTTCAATTTGTTACTTCTATTTTGTTAAAACTGGGCATATTATTCAGATTTGAATAACCAAATTGTCATATTTTAACATTTCCTGTTCGTGACATTGGAAATTTCTGACCGCAAATGTTAGTTCTTGCCCTGGCCACCAGGGGACCTTTCCACAGTACGTGGGTCTAAATCTGAAAATGATCAGAAGGCCCTGGAGTGTCTCCATGCAAAAATCTATGCTTCCTTATGAATTTGCACGATTCGCCTAATTTTTGGCACAAATCCGCTGTACTATAGGGAGAAAAAGTCTGATATCGTTCAGTGGTGTAGGGGAGAAATCAGAGGAAAGTCTGATCAGTTATAGTAGAGTTTTGAAGAAATGTAGTTGACGCTCGTACCAGTTCGGTATCAACAGAGTCACAAGCTCCGTGCCTTTCAAACGTCATACTATTGTATTTCGATCCTCGTAAGCGCTGATAAGTTTGTTTGTTAGGGATTTTACATCACCTTCAACATTATTTCAGTCATTTCTTGATGAAACCTACTTGTAGCAGATATACTTTCAATCTCGGCACGGCCGGGGATCGAACCCACAACCTTTGGATCACCACAGGTGCAAAAAAGCGGGCGCTCTAACCAACTACGCCAGGGCCCGTGGCCGAGCAGCTGACCGATAAGACGGAGGTTTGAGGGTCAATAATTATCCAGAGAATATCCAAAACTATCCATATAATATCAATGAGTGCGCATTGAAGTGGACAAAACTAAGAGGTATAGCTCTCATCAGTTCGTAGATATCCGACAATAAAGGCAGATATTTCAGGAGCCGATATAAAAGACGTCCATAACTGTCCACGCATACACACTATTTTCCACTTTTTTTAGTCTGCATTACCTCCATTGCTCGCATTATGCTTATCGGTTATCGTTGGTGCATCATAGAATTGTTTCCATTTGAAGTGCTTCGTCTATGCCCTCATCGTCACTCAGTATGATCAATGTTGGGTCATCTTGTAGAGTCAGGTTGGTCTGATCTCTGGGTCTGTCTTCCTCACAGTACAGACAAAGAACAAAGTGGTTTAGTTGATGACAAACAAAAGATGTTTCTGTTCACATCACATTGAGTGGTCTCTTGTCATTGGTACAAAAAGATAAAAGAAGCGATGAAATACATTCTCTTTACGCAATTATGAGAAACCTTTTTATGAGGGTATATTGATTCGATTGGAAATCCTAGCTCGAATGCCATAGACCCAATGTGACTTAAGAAGCACCAAGAGTTTAATTCTAATGTCTTCAGCACAGTCCCCATGATACATTCCTCTCTTGACTGTGTTGATTTTATATTAATTTTATATTGTCATATTCCACCATCTGCTGTACCAGTTTCTCATCCAAGCCACGAAATAAAGCTGGGGATAACAAATGCTCCATGTGCAGGAGCATAGGGATGGCACATCTAACACGCATTCCAATGTGATGGTCTTCAGAACCATAAACTAACACGATCATGCTCCAACCTGTCTTGCAAATAATTGGTCTTGTTCATGAATCGGGAATATATCTCTAGATACTACATCTTCTGATATTGTCTCTTTGAGGCTTTGACTGCCATAGACTTGTTTGGGTAGAGGATGTCTGTAGTCGGATAATCCCTTATTTATGTGGCAGAGAGCTTCCATTGTTATTTTCACCAGAAGAACGAACCTCCAGGAAGTAATCTTCCCTTTTAGAATTGTCCTTCTTTCTTTGCTTGGCATCAGTCATGACAGTGCATGGATCTCTGTCCTTTTTGTGCTCTTCTCTTATAAGCTTCCTCTTATTTTTCCCATTCGTTTGTGGCACATTCCTGGGTACAACCCAAGAATCAGTTGAATACTCAGTTGGTGCTACAGAAAGAGCCCTGACTCAGGACCTTAGGAGACCACGCTTGAGTAATACCCCCTTCACATTTGTTCTCTCCTTAGTTGCATTCTTTATTTCTGTATCCACATTGGATTGATCAAGCATGGTTTCAATCATCTTTTCTTCCTCACTCTCTTGTCCATGGAGCCTGATTGACTCTGTATTTCTTCATAAACCTCCCCATCTTGTGGATTAATGAGACTTTCATCGATCTCACATCTCTGCTCCAGTAACTCATAGCAGTGAATATACAAGAGTTACAAAATGCATCTCAGGTGAAGACCATCTGAACTGGTATCTGACCCACCTGATCTAATTGATGGTAAGTCGATTATTAGACTGTTGTTATTTGGCAATGAATGCAGAGAGTCTACTTCTGGCACAGTGATCAGGAAATAAAGTGCTAATATTTGAATTAGTGGACATTTGTTGACCCCTTAGAATCTTTCTCCCTTCCCCTTGAAATAGCGTGAGTCTTACTCGCCCAACATTATCAATCTGTACGTTTATAGGTTGTCCACCATGATAAAAACAAAAGATACAGAATGGTATTTTACTTATTCTTAGAAATGTCCTGGTATGAAAAGCAATTTATTTTCTTAAAGTGTTACCAAAACTGATCTTTTTTCCAATTTTGCTATTTGCTATAAAAACTTTGAAAGGCACTGTTCCATAAACCCCTTTTCAAAATTCTTTTTATCAAGACTGGAAAGGATGATTCAAGCTAAAGATACATTCCATTTAAAGAGGACAGATTTAAATCATTGATCCTAACTCCTTTATTTGTCCCACGCTGAATGCATAATCATTGCGAAATGCAGGGAACGAAGAATACATCTATTAAGAATTTTTAATATTAGTCATAAAATGGTTCAAGCATGTTTTAAATCGATTTAATGCAAAATAGACTTTATCAAAATAAATGGCATCAAACTATCAATTACATTGTCAACATTGTATAAATACACCCTAAGATTATCAGACATTCCTTATAGAGATATAATTGTAAAAGTCTTATTTCGTGTGCCATCAATATAACTACCCATACATCATGTAGTTTATTACATTACTGCCTTGGGAAAAGGTTATATGTTACTAAAGATAATGTGAGACATCAAAAAGTGGCAGCATTCATATCTCGGTCTTACATCACATTATCAAATGATAATCTATTCTCATGATATTTATAGTCATGCGAGTTGATATAAATGAAGGGAGTGTTGATAGGTTGTGTCAAGTGAGGTTCATATACACCATGTACCACCTACCACTGCTTCTCGGCTTCCTGTCTGTGGTGCTGGGGCAGGATGCTCCTGTGGTCAACACTAACTATGGATCACTGCAAGGAGTGAGAAAATCATTTGAGGGTATTTTGAATTTTGTCTGAAATGTGTACTTACTTTTATAAATTACTTTATAATTCACGTTATAATTTACTTCGTGATTTACGTTTATAATTTGCTGTACAATTTATGATTTACTTTTACAATTTGCTGTAAAATTTATGATTTACTTTTATGATTTACTCTCATATTTTTCTTTAAAATTTATAATGTAAGGTGAATTATGAGTTTAACCTATTTACACCAGTTCCTCTGTGCTCATTTAATTCATGTTGCAATATTCTATATGAGCTGGGACTCGTGCCTGAATGATTAATCTGGTGTCCTCATAAATCTGTAATTGGGTGGGTTGTCATGTCAAGGACATGTGACATGACAATTCAGTGAGGCAGCACCATATCTGTTTGAGTTGGTACATCTCCCATTCTTGACTATGTAGCCTGACAGAAGTCCCAATCTGGAATCAAACCCAGGCCTTTATCGCGGGAGACAGACATCTTACCACCTGAGCCACAAACAATCCCGTGTGACAGGTGCCCATCTGGACGAATGACATTCCTATCAGTGCTTCAGAAAGCAGTCACATTTCAGTGAAAATGTTGTTTATATACACATGCTTGATTTCAGTACCAAAACAACATCAAAATGCAATTAATATTTATCATGCACATTGCATCAGTTTTAAATGTTGTTGGGATATTATCAAAGCATATTATCTCTAATGATTGCACATACATTTATGAAACTAGGTCATCCTTAGCTACCTCAAATGACTCTGCTCTTATTGAATTCAAACTTTCTACTATTATCATTAACATAAAACAATCATTGTTATCCAATTTCATTTCATTTGACCCGGTTAATGGTTTGTCACTACATATTTTTTTAGAACGCATGGTTTTAATCTTCCCTGAATTTATCTTCAATTGTTTTCGAATAAATGTGGGCGGAGTCATTTTGACTTTGATAAGGAATTGTAATGTTTATACATATAGAAATTACTATCACAGTAAACGCTTTTCAATTGCAATTTTCATTAATTATGGACCAATATGATTGGCATCGTTATATTTTTGTGTGGGAATTTTAATTAAATTATTATGAATTATGGAACAAAATAATTAGTACCGTTTTATTTTTGGGTGGGATTCCATATTCCAAAATTTTAATGTTAATGATGACAAATTTTATATTATATGCCTCCACATCCTTGCATACTGATATATCGTGAAGAACGCCAATCTGAGTGGTTTTTTTGCGGACTGGTTGACCATGATAGTTAACTAACATTCAGCAATACAGATCTTATAGCTCAATTTGCCCTGCACAAAGGCTTGATCTATACTTTGTTGAAGAACCAAAGTGGAGAGACAGGAAAGAATACAGCTTGTTTCTGGTTTGGAAAGGAATGAACCATTAGATTTTAATGAAATCTTGTTTACAGGAAGTATTTATGATGTCTTCATGGGAGTTGGGTACGCAGCGCCCCCTGTGGGTGACCTCAGATGGCAGAAGCCACAACCCCCAGCCTCCTGGGAAGGTGTAAGGGAGGCCATTCAATTTGGTAATAGATGTTATACGCTGAATAACGAGAACACTTATGAGGACTGCCTCTTTCTTAATGTTTACGTTCCTAATGGAGCCGATGCAAACACGTGAGTTGTATTTAATGAATATATTTGCATTGAATTCATATTCTATTCTTGGGTGTGAAATTTGTAAAATTGTAAATTAGATTTGTTTTGAGTAAAAAAAAAGAAATAAGTTCCAGGTCCATTGCACATTTTTATTTCCTCTATATCAATTTGAGTACCAAAAAACAACAAAATATTCATTTTCCATAGACTGAAGCTGACTTTCTATCAGACTAATTTGTGTGACTATGAATGGCCTTGGTACCAGTTTGCTTAGATTTGCCATTGAACAAAAATGCAAATCATGAAAAATTGCTTTATCAAACTTGATGTCTAACAATCCAAATCAGCGCAATATCTAATTAGGTATTAAGTACACGTGAAAAAATGTTAATGGCATATATGTAAATTATTTATTTTAGTGAGCCCCTTCCCGTGATGGTGTTCAGTCACGGGGGAGGTTTCCGATCTGGGTCTTCTAATGTGCACCCGAGTGAGGAGCTAGCAACCTACGGACAGGTCATCGTGGTCACCTACAACTATAGACTCTCCACTCTGGGATTCCTCACCACGGGAGATGATAATGCTAGGGGAAACTATGCACTGTGGGACCAGACCGCTGCCCTTAAGTGGGTCAGCGAGAACATTGCATATTTTGGAGGGGATGCCGGGAGGGTGACAGTATTTGGTCAGTCTGCCGGAAGTGCTTCTATCAGCCATTTGTCGTTGTCGCCGGAAGCTAATCAATACTTCCACAGAGTGATTCCAATGAGCGGCAGTGCTGCCGCCTACTGGGCGACCACGCGGGTCCAGAAGGAGGCCACCAGGATGATGGGGCTCGTGATGGGGTGCAACATCCTCACCAACGCTGCTCTTATGAGGTGTCTGAGAGAGAAGGATCCTCAGATGCTAGAAATCTATGCCCTTGTGGTGCCTGTCGCCCTGCAGTTCCACCTTCCTAACTGGGTGCCCATCGTGGATGGAGATTTCCACGCGGCTTATCCCAGAGATCTGATGGAGGCCGGGTATAACGCCAATCACGATCTAATGGTTGGCAGTACCTTCCACGACGCAGCCAGTTTTGTTCATTATGGATTCGTCACCCTGGCCGATACTGAATTTATCAGAAACACTGCCTTTTCCTTCCTCTTCTCTTTCTTCAGTAACCCTGATCAACTTTATAACCTGCTGGCAGAAGAATACCCTGACCTTTTCAATGAAGATTTGACTACTAGGAGACAGGCCTTAGTTAGGATGGCAACAGACTTCATCTTTACTAGTCCTGCTGTCTTTGAGGCCCGAGAACACGCAAGGTAAACTTCTAATAATGCTGCTATGTTATTCTCTGAAGAGAAAATACCAAATATTGAGAGGAAAGTCTTGGAAATAATGGTGAATGCATTAAAACCTCAGATGCCACAACCCCCTGTTACAGTAAACCAAGACAGCCGGAAGTTGGTCGAATATTGCATCAAAATTTTCAGAGGCTTTTTTTCTGCTTTAAAAACAATTTTTATAAGCTATTGACGGTTTTTAGAAATTTTGATGTAAAAATAATGTATATCCAAGGTTATTATTAAGGATACAAATACACATTGTGGACCTCAAATTAAAATACTAAATGATTACATATGTTACACACAGATGCAATTAACAGTTCTGTTTCTAAAATATTCTGTTGTTCTTAGAACTTCATCTAGTGGCAAGAAAACCTATCTATACGAGTTCAAGCACAACCGCTCCTTTGCCCCGCCAGAGCAAGCTCCCTGGATCATCGCTGACCACAGTGAGGAATTAGACTTCATATTTGGCAAGCCTCACATTGGTAATAATGAGTTCACGGAGGAAGAACGAGAACTCAATCTGGCCATTATGGGCTATTACGCCAATTTTGCTTACACTGGGTATGTTATAGTTTTCAAAGATAAAGAATTAATTACTTTTTGTGTCATCATACCATAGCTCATTTGTCAAGATATTCCTGTTGACCAGCATACTGAAATATAATGGCATAGTAAACATATTTCCCGTAAAGTTTGGCAAAAAAGTAACAAAATCTTGTTCAAGGAAATCACCATGATGTTTTTATTAGCAATCCGAATGAGGGGCCCCATAAGGTGAGCGTGGAGTGGCCAGAATATAACTCAGACTCCAGAGAATATCTCCTGAAGAAGCCACAGCTTGAGGTGCTCAAGGAATCTGAGGAAAGGGTGCAAAAAATGACCTTCTGGAATGATGTTTTCTATCCGTCGTTACAACCCAAAAATGAGGACAGAATGTCTCGAGGTGAGGAAAGCTTCGTATTTTGTTACCATTTAGAATTAAGAAAATATAGATTTCTCCCTGGAATGAACACATCCTGCATCCAATATTTGCATTTGTTGGAATGTTTGTCACTCAGATTATAACAAGGAAATGAGATGTGATGATGCCTATTACTGGAATACGGTCTCAGTAACGACACAGGGAAGCAACTATTATTAATGATGAAAAAAAGTCATAAACCTTTCTAAAATCTACAGAAATATTGTAAATAACATTTTATTGGCGGTTTAGCTGAATGTCTCTGAAGGTGGAAAGATTCTCATTCAAGCATTATTATGACTTTATACTAAATAAATTCCCGTCCAGTACAATAAGAGATATTGGCAAAATAATCACTGAGCCACATATTTCATTTAATCAGAGCAGAGCAGATTTGCTGAAGGTATTTGCACGGCTTGAAATTTTATATGTAAACATTTGTACCAACATCGATATATTTGATGTCTGTCTCATTGTAATAATTTGATGCATGCTGTATATAAAACTGCAGTGGTTAACCCAATAGAACAACATTAAACCACATAAATGATTGAATGTTTTCAGTTAGTTGTTAAGTTAATTACAAATGCAGAGTCACATGTTGTAGTGCCTCAGTTTGACCTTGAGAAAATTGAGTTGATGATGGAGAAGGTAAAGACCTGGAGTGTTAATGGAACTGATGACCTTGAAGATAATGTCTCACAACTGTTTGCTCACCGTGAGTATACCGTCAAACATTTCCGAGGGTGTAAGACCTTACATGTAGAATTCTACTTCAGCTTGGTTAGCAAAATAGAAAGCACCTGAAAAAGAAACCTGGTTGCTTTGCGCATTTTATATAACTTTTGCCATATCCTAAATGCTCTCGTGATTTGGAGTTACACCCATATGTATGGTGTGTGAGTTACTGCAATACATTGACAGAATTGCCTCATTATGGTTTACATTGTCTATCGCTTTTTGGTGATTATGAACAACTATGTTATATAAGAATTGAAAATTTGCAACCCCATCTGAAAACGATTTTAAAGATTTAATTTCATGTCGTTATAATATAAGTAAGTATATTTCTATTTGATTTATTATAGTAAGATATACTTTACATTTGATCAAAATGAAAAACGTAAACACTGAAGACATTTGATATTCTGAACATCCAGAGATACAGTAATTATATTTTTGCCATTTTGTAGTGTTGCTGGAAGTTGTCGAGGGACAGAAAAACCAATAAAGCGGTCTTGGTAACAAATGTTGATAAGAACTAATATAATAAACAACTATTTATGATATTTCGAAGTTGTTATTTATCCAATCCGGAAACCACATTATCCACATTATCCACTATATTAGTTGATAAATGACTTGATTATTACTAATCATCCGAGGCATAAAAAATCATACGATTGAATAAATTGTTTCCAGTTTGTTGTATTTAAATATTGTTTCACTATCAACTTTTTTTAAATGTACAATTTTTCATCACAAAATAGATTTCAGACAAAGGCAACCATTCAAAAATTATATTAATAGATATTCATATTAATATATAAAAAGCTATATTAATTGATATTAATAGTAATATATATAAATAAATATATATTAATAGTAATATACAATTAATATATTTTATTATATTATTATCAATATATTATTATTCTACCAAAGTGAAGGTTCTTTGTTTATTTGTTTGCTAATGGCAACAGTGATGTCTACCTTCATGTCAACCTAAACCTGACATTGGTAACCTTGACAACAGGCAATCTGTGCAAAGCCTAAAACATCAAAGGGGATGTAAAACATGACAACTTATTTTCACTTGTATTTCCGAGTATTCATGTACATATGTACATATGAATGAATACATGTGCGTTTTATTTGATGTTTAACAAAATGAAATGTGTTCATGAAACAAGAAACATCCCACAAGAAAACACGTTGTTTGCAAGGTGACTCCCAATTCCAATGCACAGAAACAAGTAGTGAGAAGGAAAGTTTGCAAACAAATTCGTAGAATTTGTAATTGGGCACGCATAAATCCAGCATGGAGGTCATGTGCATGACATGTACTGTAATAACAAATGCATCAAACATGGCAACACTGACACTCAGAGTTCCACCAGAAGCCTTGTCTTTTCTCAGTTATGAGGAAGTAGGAAATATTTGCTGCTCATTCATGGAAGAGGAGAGAAGGCTATTTGGTGCTGGGGATGGTGCTAGCTTTCCCGGCCTCCTACAGCTTCACCAGCACATCCCGCAGATCGCATTGCCTGACTCTTGCCAACTTATGCTAAACATTAGCATGTCAAATTCTTCCTTATTGTCTTTCTGTAAGACAATATCCACGACACCAATTTAAGCCCTGACATAACATTGATATTTCTGCTGCTGAAAAAGTAGACAATCCCAGACAAGAAATGTGTTAACGGGAGGGTGGGTCTTGATATGAGTAGTTATAAGTCACTAGCAAGTGTAACTGCAACTGCAATGCGAAGCTTGTCTGCCAACTTCCGGCATGGTCCGAGACTGAAGTCTCCCCCTGGTGGCCGACCAGCCGGCGTTCACTCCCCCACCAGATGTGCTGATTGGCTGAGCAGGCGGGCAGCATAACAGATTCCTCAAAGTCTCAATGCTGAGTTCTTGGAGTGGTGTTTACGCTGCATACCTTCACCTCTCCTGCTTGCTGGACCTGTACTCAGTTTTGATGTGAATCTACTCAATGATTTTACAGCTAGCTCCCTGAGGATAAAAACGCCAGCGTTCATTTCTACATGGATGTCTAAAATTCTGAATGCCTGATGTCCTCAGATTGTGGACGTTTTACAGTGGATTTATTCATGGGGCGGAAGAGCTTTTGGCTTTTCCTCCTGTGAACACTTTTAGTGTTTAACTACAAAGTAAAAACTACGTAACCAGTTATTCTAAATCCTGCAACCTTGGAGCTGACCGTCTTGTTTATGCCTACCAACCAAAAGGTGGAAAGGGGTTATTAATGCAACTATAATTCATCAGTACACTATTATACAAAAAAACCTCTCACCATGTTATCGTTAGCAAGAGATTTGGTTAAAGTTAAAGGTCGAGACCGGGAGGAAATTAAACCTCTGACTGTTTGTTTTTGGTCTGATTTTATGGCCAATCCTTCCATTATGTACGGACTCTTTTCCGCCACTCCTAGAAAACTCAACTATGACCCTGATAAGGTCAAGGTCATGGGAACAAAAGACGGAATGATCAAGTAAGTTATGTATTATGCACTCTTTTCACTTATTAATGCTCAATATATTGACGCTAGTATTTTGTTTCCTCTATGAGGTTCAACTAGCAGTCATCCAAGGTTTCTAGAAATACGGTTGTGGTTACGTCATATTTGTATAACTGTCTACTTATTATAACCCTTTATATAACGTTAAGTCATAGGGCAATCATGTGTATATTTAAATGTTACCCCGGCCCCTAGATATGTTCCAGTACTAGTGAGTTAACATTCAACTAGTTATGCCTCTTTCCAAGTCAAACAGAGATTCCATTTTAAAGTCACACTTTTGGGGGCCTGGAATAGATGTGTATGTGTGGGTCAGACAGGAGGTCGGTTTAAGACTGAGAAATACTGGGTTGGTTAATCTGTTTTCAAACGCCATGACCTGTCTCGATTGGGTTGCTGCCACCCAAACTGAACGCTGATCCAGCTTGATTCATTGAAAACAAGGCGCAGGATGTGGAGAGCTAGAATTATTAAGCCACGCTTTAACCAATCAGACGGGATGGCAATTTATATTTTTTAAGTCTTGTTTAAAGATTCACGAATTCATGTGGCTGTCCCTCTTTCTGAGATTCCCAAAACAATTAGCAGATCTCTCTCAGAATTTACTAGTTGATTCCATAGATATGGGATCCTTCTTTGCTCCACTTGTGGCACTGTTGTCAATGGTGGAATTCTACATTTGTTTTGCTAAGTTTTTTTGTCAAATTGCATAATAAAATATATACAAATTTTGTTTAATTTCTAATACATTCATATGTTCGTTTTTGACAGAAATAATGATATTTTGGAGCAACACGTGGGCCTGGTCTTTATATATATTAAAGGTTTTAACTCTGTTACCACGGACTTGGATGTTGGATTACATTCATCACCAATACACTGTATACAACTAATTGTTCAAGAAACAAGGTTTGGACGTATGCTATAGCGTAAGGGGTGAATTGCATCATTATAGGTTAGGTACAGGAACACCCTTAGTGGAGTGAGTAACCTAGATTTTAAAGTACTCAGATTCTGTCTACCTCCTGAAGACCACAACAACTCACAGACCCACACAACAATTTGTTTAAGAGAAGCTAAGCATAAATCCTGTGTTGCGGGCATTGGCAAGCATTAGGCAAGCATGAGGCAAGCATGAGGCAAGCATGAGGCAAGCATGAGGCAAGCATGAGGCAAGCATGAGGCAAGCGTTAGGCAAGCGTGAGGCAAGCATGAGGCAAGCATTAGGCAAGCATGAGGCAAGCATGAGGCAAGCATTAGGCAAGCATTAGGCAAGCATGAGGCAAGCATTAGGCAAGCATGAGGCAAGCATTAGGCAAGCATGAGGCAAGCATGAGGCAAGCATGAGGCAAGCATGAGGCAAGCATTAGGCAAGCATGAGGCAAGCGTGAGGCAAGCATTAGGCAAGCGTGAGGCAAGCATTAGGCAAGCATGAGGCAAGCATTAGGCAAGCATGAGGCAAGCATTAGGCAAGCATGAGGCAAGCATTAGGCAAGCATGAGGCAAGCATTAGGCAAGCATGAGGCAAGCATTAGGCAAGCATTAGGCAAGCATGAGGCAAGCATTAGGCAAGCATGAGGCAAGCATTAGGCAAGCATGAGGCAAGCATGAGGCAAGCATGAGGCAAGCATTAGGCAAGCATGAGGCAAGCGTGAGGCAAGCATGAGGCAAGCGTGAGGCAAGCATTAGGCAAGCATGAGGCAAGCATTAGGCAAGCATGAGGCAAGCATGAGGCAAGCATTAGGCAAGCATTAGGCAAGCGTGAGGCAAGCATGAGGCAAGCATTAGGCAAGCGTGAGGCAAGCATTAGGCAAGCATGAGGCAAGCATGAGGCAAGCATTAGGCAAGCATGAGGCAAGCGTGAGGCAAGCATTAGGCAAGCGTGAGGCAAGCATTAGGCAAGCATGAGGCAAGCATTAGGCAAGCATGAGGCAAGCATTAGGCAAGCATGAGGCAAGCATTAGGCAAGCATGAGGCAAGCATTAGGCAAGCATGAGGCAAGCATTAGGCAAGCATTAGGCAAGCATGAGGCAAGCATTAGGCAAGCATGAGGCAAGCATTAGGCAAGCATGAGGCAAGCATGAGGCAAGCATGAGGCAAGCATTAGGCAAGCATGAGGCAAGCGTGAGGCAAGCATGAGGCAAGCGTGAGGCAAGCATTAGGCAAGCATGAGGCAAGCATTAGGCAAGCATGAGGCAAGCATGAGGCAAGCATTAGGCAAGCATTAGGCAAGCGTGAGGCAAGCATTTGGCAAGCATTAGGCAAGCGTGAGGCAAGCATTAGGCAAGCATGAGGCAAGCATGAGGCAAGCATTAGGCAAGCATGAGGCAAGCATGAGGCAAGCATTAGGCAAGCATGAGGCAAGCATGAGGCAAGCATTAGGCAAGCATTAGGCAAGCATTAGGCAAGCATTAGGCAAGCATGAGGCAAGCATTAGGCAAGCATGAGGCAAGCATTAGGCAAGCATTAGGCAAGCATGAGGCAAGCATTAGGCAAGCATGAGGCAAGCATTAGGCAAGCATGAGGCAAGCATTAGGCAAGCATTAGGCAAGCATGAGGCAAGCGTGCAACTGCAGCTTTCGGTTTACATATATGATGTCCAAAGTCTGGGTGTCTATCTTGGCACTGCTATCCGTGTGCATTTATTCTTTTGTTACCTAGGTAACCGAAAAGTTATTGTGCAGAATCTATTAATATTTACAAACCAATAGATTTTCTGAATGAGCATAGTCCATATGTTGTTACTCTTGTGATTCTTTGACGTTATTATACAATTTATGAATTATTTGGAAGCGATTCATAATAAGATTGAATGGATAAACCTTTACAAAATAAGATTGAATGGAAGTACCATATCCACTATAAACCTTTGATTTCTTTCAATAGATGACTGTACAATAAACAGAGAGTCAATGGTTGCCTCCTCTATCTGCAATGCCCACAGTTTTCATCACATCAAGAGACTTTCTGCACCTGAATCTAGCAGTGCGTGTGTTTGTCCCTGATTCTTTTCATCTGTTGATGATCGCATGGTGGATCTTATCTCTTTGTACATGTTGGAGGGGGTGCAGAACAGAAGTGTTTGTATTAAATCATGATTACTACCCCCATCACATCAGTGACATGCAGAGAGATTTACTGAAAATGTATTATTTTAGTACGGTCTGTAGTGATAAAAAAACATAAAAACACACCAATAGATATTTAGATAAATGGCTTTCTCACTTTCTCTCCATTTCCTGTCATCCCAGAAACGTTTTTCACCAGTCTTTTTTTCTTCAGCCTTCACAGTAATAACATCACAAAGACGTATTATTATGTCCTGACACCATATGCATGATTGGGGCAAGCACTGACACTATGTGTATGATATGAGAAATTTCTACAGAGACACACTGACATCAAATGTCTGGTTTGAGTTAGTTCTTTGTACTTCAGTTTTGATTTGGGAACTTTCTGCAAAGGAGCACTGCTACCAAATGTATGACTAAAGTAATGTCTGTGGAGATGCGCTGAGACTATATGAATCATTTGCGTAGTTTCTGTGATGAATCACCTCATGAATAATTTGAGTATTTTCTACACTGAACCAAATGCATAATTTGAATGATTCCTGTTCAGAAGCGCTCACACTTTATGTATCATTTGAGAAATTTCTGCATGGGAGCAATTACAACAAATATGTGTCTTGAGTAATTTATGTTGGGAAACACTGAAACTCTATGTATGAATTGAGAAAAGTCTGCCGAAACCACTGATGTATCATCTGATTGGTTTCTGTGGGGAATCACTGACGCCATATGTGTGATTTGATTAGTTTCTGTGGGGAATCACTGACGCCATATGTGTGATTTCAATGCCTTCCACAGAGAACCACGTGTATAATTATAAGGCACTTCCTGTTGAGACGCAGTGCCCTCTATGTGTGTAATTGGCGCACCCCTGTGACCACTGATATACGAGGCAAACTGTACCCCACTGGACAACATTCCACGCATTCCTGGCGCAGGAATACTAACTTCACTTGCAGTCAATTAATCGTAATTATGCCAAACCTGACATATGAAACAGGTCTGAGACTTGAGTCGGCTACACAGAATGACTGCTTGATAGAAGACTATCGCCGTCTGTTCTCAGGTGTAACCTCCATCTGTTGCCATGGCAACCATGCGGAGAGGGTAGTTAGATAGGTGGGGTTACAGACATGAGGATGTAACTCGTTGTGACTTGTACCATTTCAAGTTATTTGTGTCTAAACTTTTAACATCCTTCATACTGGAAAATGAAAATTTCAGTATATTCAGAAATCATAGATACAATTAAGTTCCATTTACCTCATGGAGAAGCAGATAGTATGAATATGTTATTAGGTCTGCAATGATAATATTGACTGATATAACAGGCGTTTATAGGGTGTCGATTTTTCTATATACTTGCCAATCATTCATATGAAATGACTGATTAATCAAACACGTTTAAATATCACAATAAAATGTTATTGAAATGATTATATGTCCTTTGCTCAACAGAAAATTCGATATCCTGACATATGTAACCCAAAATAGGCTTCATAATTCTATATCATCATTTACCATAACTTGATTGTTTGGTTTTCCTCTGATGGTCTGGCCCCATTACGTCCCTGAATACTGAGACCTTTATGCTCCATAAGTTATCCTTGCCATCCCGGAAGTACCAGGAACCAGACTGTGAGGGAGATAGACTTTGACTAGTGACAGGGGATCATTGAGTAATCTATGAAGGGAGGTCTTGTTTTGAACATTTGCCATGTGCTTCCTGATTAACATGTTCACACTGCAGACAGGGTGCCATTGTCTGGGTAAACAGGTACACAGCGAGTTCACCTCTGGGCCGGCAAACATCAACAGAGTCTCACAGCCAACACAGATTCATCCAAATCATTTCTTTGCCCTCCAGAGTTACTTGGATATTATTTTTCTTTTTCTTTTTTCATTTGGTATTACTTTATATTGTCATAAGAATATAAGAATATAACAACTGAACAACTGAATCACAATAGAAGCTCAATAAAATCTTTCATTATACAAGTTTGCTATTTATATATAGCAAAATGAGCGGATAATCAAAGTAGCTAGTGGAGAATATATCATTTTTATAACATCTGACTTTCGGGAAAGGCAATCTATGAGCGTAACAGAGGCGGGAGAGTGATGGATTTTGTCTTTTGAGTAGCCAAGAACGTGTTACTATGCAGCATTGTAACTGTCCCTGATCTGATATGGTTACCATGCCCTTTTAACAATGGATAGGATATGAAATAAGTCAAGAGAATCATCATAACCATTTACATCTTTTGAACTTTAACATAGGACTAGATGAATAAAAGCAATGAGTATATTTACTCATTTCCTACCCAATGAACTTTTTTTTGTTTTCTTTAGGCAAATAACTAGGACTTAGTCGTCAAACAAGTGTTCTTCCATGCTGCATAGTACATGATGTTATAGGCCTTCAGAAGGTGAAGATGGATAAGCTGTGTTTATATGCAGCACAGAGAGCTGATAACATCTCCTATCAATGGGAAAGCTAAATGTGAAGGTTTGCTCAGGACATTAGCAGTTTACAATATCAGCATTCGTGCATTCCTGCCAGGTGCCAACTTAGCTCCATGCATTACTACTCACTCTCTTCGGAATGACATTTTACTCTTCCGTTTACGCATGAGTAATATGCCGGATGTTGGCAAGTTGCCATCTTGGAAAAGAAAGTTGAATTGCGTTCTTAAATTTGGCTTTTTTTTCTTTAGAACGTTTGAAAATTAGCAACAGGCAATAGCGTTTCTGCAAGCAGCGGTAATGCCACAATATTGAAATTTACTGATACAACAGGAAACCGCTGAATTAGAATCATTAATCAAATTGTAATTTTGGGAAGTTTCTTTCTAAACAACGAAGCTCATCCAAAAAAGCCAGACCTAAGCTGTGTATTAATTCTGCAGCCATTAAAAATATGGTAACTGTGAGAGGCATTGGCCATCCCTATTCCTTGATAGGTTAGTTCATGAATATCTCCTCTTGACTTACAGTAAGCGGGATGCTTATATGACCTTCATGACCTTTACCAACTGGCCCCAGCAGGTGAGGTTTTGTGTAATGCTAGCCTCACTTTGCATGTACGAGGCCAGGTTGAGAGGATAAGGAAATGATACCTCAACATAAGTATATTAACCCATAGGACCTAATCTCTCATGACAAGCCTTGTGGCATTGCAAACAACCGCATTTCCCCTGCCGGGGTGTCATGTTTCTCTTAGAGATCGGATAAAAAGTGAGGTACATGTCAGGTGTATGCTAAACTTAAGTAACAAGTCAGGTAAATTTATCAAACCAGGTGTATGCTAAACAAAGTAACAAGTCATGTGAATGTAACAAACCAGGTGTATGCTTAACTTAGTCAGGTATATCTAACAAAGTTAAGTAACAAGTCAGGTATATCTAACAAAGTGCGTAGGTTGAAAATTGAGGTACAGGTCAGATGTATGCTAAACAAAGTAGCAAGTCAGGTATAGGCTAAAAGGAGGAACAAGTCAAGTGAATGCAAAACTATGTAACAAATCAAGTGAATGTTAAACTTAGTAACAATGCAGGTAACCTAGGTAACAAGCCAGCTAAATTCCAAATAAAGTAACAATTCAGGTAAATGCTAAACAAAGTAACAAGTCAGGCGAATGTTAAACAAAGTAACAAGTCAGGTGAATGTTAAACAAAGTAACAATCCAGGTGAAAGTTAAACTGGTCAGGTGTATGCTGTAAGTAACGATTCAGCTAAAGTGAGGAATAAGTATACAAAACTCAGTAACAGGTCATGTGTATGCTAAGCTAAGTAACAAATCAGGTGTAAGCTAAAGTGAGGAATACGTTAGGCGTATGCTAAAGTGAGGAATACGTCAGGTGTATGCTAAAGTGAGGAATACGTCAGGTGTATGCTAAAGTGAGGAATACGTTAGGCGTATGCTAAAGTTAGGAATACATCAGGTGTATGCTAAAGTGAGGAATACGTCAGGCGTATGCTAAAGTGAGGAATACGTCAGGTGTATGCTAAAGTGAGGAATACGTCAGGCGTATGCTAAAGTGAGGAATACGTCAGGTGTATGCTAAAGTGAGGAATACGTCAGGCGTATGCTAAAGTGAGGAATACGTCAGGTGTATGCTAAAGTGAGGAATACGTCAGGCGTATGCTAAAGTGAGGAATACGTCAGGCGTATGCTAAAGTGAGGAATACGTCAGGTGTATGCTAAAGTGAGGAATACGTCAGGCGTATGCTAAAGTGAGGAATACGTCAGGCATATGCTAAAGTGAGGAATACGTCAGGCGTATGCTAAAGTGAGGAATACGTCAGGCGTATGCTAAAGTGAGGAATACGTCAGGCGTATGCTAAAGTGAGGAATACGTCAGGGGTATGCTAAAGTGAGGAATACGTCAGGCGTATGCTAAAGTGAGGAATACGTCAGGCGTATGCTAAAGTGAGGAATACGTCAGGCGTATGCTAAAGTGAGGAATACGTCAGGCGTATGCTAAAGTGAGGAATACGTCAGGGGTATGCTAAAGTGAGGAATACGTCAGGCGTATGCTAAAGTGAGGAATACGTCAGGCGTATGCTAAAGTGAGGAATATGTCAGGCGTATGCTAAAGTGAGGAATACGTCAGGTGTATGCTAAAGTGAGGAATACGTCAGGCGTATGCTAAAGTGAGGAATGCGTCAGGTGTATGCTAAAGTGAGGAATACGTCAGGTGTATGCTAAAGTGAGGAATGCGTCAGGTGTATGCTAAAGTGAGGAATACGTCAGGTGTATGCTAAAGTGAGGAATACGTCAGGCGTATGCTAAAGTGAGGAATGCGTCAGGTGTATGCTAAAGTGAGGAATACGTCAGGTGTATGCTAAAGTGAGGAATGCGTCAGGTGTATGCTAAAGTGAGGAATACGTCAGGTGTATGCTAAAGTGAGGAATGCGTCAGGTGTATGCTAAAGTGAGGAATACGTCAGGTGTATGCTAAAGTGAGGAATACGTCAGGCGTATGCTAAAGTCTGTCAGGACGAGATAACCACAAGCATTGCATACGTACTGGACGGGGCCTACATTACATTGTGCATTTCGAATTTACTATTGCATTGAGTATTACTCGATTATATATAACTAATTTAAAAGCTAATTATTTTGCATTTGTGAACTTATCTCAACATATAATTGAATCATATATTGGTGAATATTTGAAATGTATTGCGAAAATGCACACCATAAAAAATAAATGATATTTCTTCCACAATATATTGGTACCCAAAAAGAAAATGTATGTAGCTCTATATCTTCTAATGATTAATTAATTGTGCCAGAGTTTGCAGAAGTCAGACCTCCTGATCTGCTACAAACCTTAGGTGTTTGTTATTGTATATATTGAGAGATACTGTAGCGTACCAATGACTTTGGATCTGAATATATTTGTTTTGACATATTTATTTAGCATTTGCATTAACTGTATATATATAGCGTTGGAGTCTTCATCTGTGATTTATACATATCTCTCCTCTAGAGATTCAACTTCCTGTTGTTTATTACACAGTCCTAGTTTCAGGTGCCAAGAATTTGAGTAAAAGACAAAGTCTAGTTTAATATTTCATATTTGAGTAAATTTACTTTTCAGTTGTTTTTTGTTGTTTCTGGAAAATATGCTGCAATGGCTTAAATTTAATTTAAAATGGCTTAAATTTAATACAAAGTCACTTATATTCAATCATACATAAATAATGACACAATCATACATAAATAATGACACTTTTATTTACACTTTGGATAAATACGTGTCAGATTCATACACTGTTTACGGGTAGCGCAGATTCTATTTTATAGGAGAATTACAGAACTGTCAAGGGGATACTTGAAAATCGAAACCAAATGTATGCGACATGTTTATTTCATTAAGACTATAATATATGCAGTGCACAGGTTGATGAGTTACAGTCTGAGGCCAGTTTAGCCCCCGCACTTAACTGTAGAAGTGCGGGGTGGGTTCAATATGCATCTAAGTCAGTTTAATTTTTATTTACTTTGTTACTTTTGGCTTCATTTGTTTAGGTAAAGTATCAAATTTTCATTTTTAAATCAGGACCCGATATTTAGAATAAATCTATGATAAATATGATTAACCATGAATTTGACATTTTTGTCATATAACGTAATTTGAGAACTGCCCCAAATAATCTGTAGCTGCCCCAAATAATCCTCTTGCCAATTAATTCGAACACTTTTTCTCAGCTTTTTAATTATTTTCTCTGTCATTTATTCTAAGAAAGACATCTGTGCGATGTTGACATGTGGACACGTTGTGATCACCGCTTCCCGCCATTGTTACTATGGACACTTCTTATAATTGTCTGTTAGCTGCTCTCTGGTTGGTCAAAACGATTGCCATTGTCTCCCACCATTGTCTCGACTGTCGTGATTGGTCCCTAAACCAGATGCGTGTACGGTCATCGTAGGATTATTATTAAGATAGGCTTTTCCCTTTTGCCCCTCATTTTCTTGGAATTGTTGTTAATATGATGTATTTATATCATAGATGGCTGTCAATGGCTGTAATAAATTTAGCAGGATCTCAAGTATAAGTCAGCCCCCAGAGTTGACTTTGGAAACCGCGCTAAACCTTAAGTTTATGCTAAATAAATTAACTTTTTACATGTTCTCAATTAAGCATGAAATGAAGAATTAAGTAAGTTTTTACTATTTTTTAACAGTTTTACCTGTTCAAAATATCAGGCCTCGGCTTGTCAGGTGAATAACATATGATATTGAATGTTTTGGTCACCATTAAGACATGGGTGTTTCGGCTATTTAGTGTTTTGGCTGGGTTGGTGGTTATCATTCGTTACATATACAGTGGTTTAACATTAAGATATCAGGTGTCAAGTAATACTATGAAATTAATTGGGTGCGTTGGTTACCCTTATGACACATGGATGCATGGTAAATGTCCAATGATGTTTTGATAGTTTTTCAGCTTAAAGTAGCGGAAGGCAATTTTAAACCTGAATTGACACACTTTGTAACAAGGAGATGCTTATAATAGGCATTATTTGATCAACTTTCAATGAGATGAATCAGTGCCATAAATTCGAAATTATATGATAATGGGTCTTCTGGAAACCGAACTAATTTTAGATTTTCATGTTTTGAATAAAAAATACTTTTGGAATTTGGTGATGAATCAAAATGGTTTTAGAATAAAGATATTCATGGTATAAAGTATTTGTTGGGAAAAGTTCATGCTGTGAACCGAACTGATTTTAGAATTTGACTATGTGCCACACAAACGCCACCTGGCGGTGGATAGCGACCTGTTATTCCTCAGGCAGTCCATGATCACACAGTGAGATAGGCACCAGGGTGCAATAACAGATATAGATCTAACGGCCTTGATGGGTGATGGACAGGAAGACATGTCTCGCAAAGTTCATGACCCGTGACCTTAACAGGAAGTTAGCCTGGGTTCATGGTAACATGTGCCTGTTTGACCTTGGGAGGTGGAGAGTTTTGCAGGTTCACAGCTGATCAGGCTGAAAGGATGAGCACTCATGGTTCAGGCTCCTGTGGTCTCGAGACCGGCAGAGCAGACAGGGTTCATGGTACTCCAAATGTCACAAACCTCACTCCTCATGTTTATAAGTTATGTTACTATTTTAGTGTGGACCATATGGCACTAGATCATCAGTTCAAGTTTTCAGGGAGTCAGAACTACCTAGGAAAAAAGGCACAGAACCGTGGACTGGGAGTTACAAACATGACAAGTGTTTTACCATGTGCCTTCACAACATTAGCTTCTCCAAATACTACCAAAATATCCACAGCTCAAAACAAATTGCAGCCATTATGTCATCATCACATATAGTTGGTTGGACCAAAAAAAACATAAAATAAGAATTTTAAAAAAATGTTTATTTTATTGATTGTAAAATTGCAAATTTGGTAAAATACATGTCTATCTTTTCAGACAGACTCTCAGTTTACATGATGAAGTTAATATCATGCTATCTCTGATGTGTATGAAACATACTCGATATGTGGATTCATGGGTAAACTCAGTGTCCTTTTAAATCTGTTACCGGGTGGGTTGTCATGTCAAGGACCTGCGACATGACAATTCAGTGAGGCAGCACTATATCTGCTACAAGTAGGTCTCATCACGAAATGACTGAAATAATGTTGAAAGTGAAAACCACAGTAATACTTCAACTGAAGGGTATCTGATGCTTCAAATGATGAATAACACATATCCAAATTTAGACCAGAAAATATAGAATACAAATATTTCTGCCAATGTTCAACAGGATTCTAGATGTAACAAACGAACTTAATGCTTTGAACTGGTCGGTTTTCTATTGAGGGGATTCCAAACAACCAAAGAACAATAATTATTGTTCATTTATTTGAGACTTCGACAGCTCAATGTTAATAAACATTTCTAATGATGTGTGAAGGAGATGTTATTGATGGGATGCCTGCTAAGCGTCCATGTGTATGTCCAGTGCCAGGATGTAGCTCTTGGCAGGGAGCCTCACTCTCATGTATCTTCAAGACTCCTCCCGCCCGTATTTACCTCAAAACAAATGATTTTGATCACTTGGTTGGTCAAATCACAATATGATTTCGATCTAACATATTAACCCATAAAGCTTTAATGAATAAAATTATCTACAAATCACTGCATTAGTTCCTGCCATAGCGAGGCTATGTTTACAGACGTGTCCCCAATCGTGATCCGTGCTCCC
Organism: Amphiduros pacificus; assembly: GCA_949316495.1. Taxonomy (NCBI): domain Eukaryota; kingdom Metazoa; phylum Annelida; class Polychaeta; order Phyllodocida; family Hesionidae; genus Amphiduros; species Amphiduros pacificus. The sequence continues at coordinate 35,247,190 of OX439010.1, read as the reverse complement.
TTCTTAAGAATTTTTGCAGGACCCAATCTTTTATAACTCTCTGTATTCCGCCATACATTCCAAAATTTTCCTTTTTATATGTTTAACAAACCATATCTAAATGGGGGACGTTGGCATTTGTGTCAGCGTAATTGTGATTGCTTTCTAATCACTGCAGAATAGGATTCCGTGCAAATCCTCCAAGTACAGGAATAAATCATGATATGGGTCGGGGACCAGACGAAAATTGCTAGTCACTGCTCTCCACTTCCTCTTCCGGTTTGCTGTGCACCTGTTTTAAATTACATGTAGCTTTGCTGCAATAGATTCCCATTTCACGATTATTGCAGCGATGAATAAGGAGGGAAGTTTCTGGAGATAAGCCCTGGGGGATGTTTACATCTTGATCCCCGGATGGAGCGTGTAGTGCTCACTATGGCTACTACCATCTTATTTACCTCCTTCCTGCAATCTCGTTTGCCCATCAGCAAATATTTGACTGCAGATTGAGACTTTTCCGGTATCTGCTATTTTGCCACAGTAGGGTACTACATTGAGTGATTTCTCACTTTTCCATGATAATAATTTAAATGTTAGTGTGGACAATATTTATATTTGATATATATTTTGAAAACTGAAGAATGTATATTTATTATAAACGGTTTTTGCCGTTGTTTCCCAACCTCGCTTTCATAAACCGCCCAATTTAAAATGTTATATGACACGAACAAAGTTCACATTGAAATTATGCAAGTACGAGGGATTTATAAAAGTTGCCCTTTTTGACAATCAGGCCTGAGTTCGTTGTTGGGAGCAAAGAAATGACTGAAAAATGAGGTTATCTATCCAGACCCGTTTTTTTGCCCCAGTCGGTGCCTGCCATCAAGTCATCAAGGTTCTGCATTTATGTTATCAAGTCTTGCAGAGATAAAGCAGTGGAGTTATCTCAGCCACTTTTTAAAAAAGGGTAAGATGACAGAATTTTATCTTACTTGTCAGAATATGTAAGTCAAACCAATCTATATTTAAAAAAAATCATCGGTAGGAAAAACTAACAAGATCTATCCAGTTGTCTGTTATATAAAGTAGAAAATTATTTATACAGCTCATAATCTTATGGTCTGGTGCTCGTCTTCCAATGTTATGAGTTCAAACTACTCATCGGGAAGGCATCTTTTCGCTTTTTTTAAATGCAGTTTATGGCCTATTCAATGTCTTGGTGCAGGTTTGGGAATATTTAATGTTTTAATGCAGTTTGGGAAATATTAAAGGTCTTGGTGCAGTTTGGGAACTATTCAAGGTCTTGGTGCAGGTTGGGAACTATTCAAGGTCTTGATGCAGGTTGGGAACTAGTCAAGGTCTTGGTGCAGTTTGGAAACTATTCAAGGTCTTGGTGCAGTTTGGAAACTATTCAAGGTCTTGGTGCAGATTGGGAACTATTCAAGTTATTGATGCAGATTGGGAACTATTCAAGATCTTGGTGCAGATTGGGAACTATTCAAGGTCTTGGTGCAGATTGGAAACTATTGAATGCATTGCTACAGTTTGAGGATCATTCATTTGAAGCACACGAAATCGGGAGGCATCAGTATTGACTATTCCTATTTTTCTGTAATTTTGTTCCTTCGTATCAAGCAGAGGATGTTGTGTACTTTGTAGAGACCTTCTTTTGTCATAAATTTATACTACCTACAGATTACAAGATTTGGGTAATTTTTAGTCCTTTGGTATTGTTACGTTAAATATATCTCTTTTAAGATTTTGGCTTGAAAAATAGAAAAGTCAAAAGTCAAATGTTCCACTACTTGGGATAATTTGTTTAGTCATAAATGCTTTGTTTCTGGACTGAAGTTATACAACACATTTAAGATGCAAGAAAGTGGCTCTATTATAAATGTGTAACGAGAAAAGTTATCCCACAAATATTGTATTGATCTTTTTCTTTGCATTTAATTAACAGCTGAAATCGTTTTTGTAGTCATTTTAACACAACGCAATTAAGTCATTTTTAGGGGTTCAAATTTGGTGGGCATGATTTCTTTGGCGGGAAAAAAGAGCTTTAGAAGACACTGTTCCCCGTAACGTTAAGAGGGTGAGGAAAATTGCTTGATATCAAAGCCTAAGTGTGAGTTTTAAAAGAACAATGAAAACAGGTGGGGTTGAATGGTATAAGTCAATGACGTCATGGCGTGACGGTCCATTAAGAGTGGCTGTTAGATAAAGCCGTGGCATTCAACATTATCGTGTTAGATACATACAACATTTGTTACTAAATGTAACATGTCCGTCCTGTTCAGCTTTGATAGGAGTGTGTTGAGAGAACACCTGCCCTCTCTCTGCTAGGCAACCGGCAGCCCTCTGTCTGTTAGGCAACCGGCAGCCCTCTGTCTGCTCGGCAACCGGCAGCCCTCTGTCTGCTCGGCAACCGGCAGCCCTCTGTCTGCTAGGCAACCGGCAGCCCTCTGTCTGCTCGGCAACCGGCAGCCCTCTCTCTGCTAGGCAACCGGCAGCCCTCTGTCTGTTAGGCAACCGGCAGCCCTCTGTCTGCTCGGCAACCGGCAGCCCTCTGTCTGCTAGGCAACCGGCAGCCCTCTGTCTGCTCGGCAACCGGCAGCTCTCTGTCTGTTAGGCAACCGGCAGCCCTCTGTCTGCTCGGCAACCGGCAGCCCTCTGTCTGCTCGGCAACCGGCAGCCCTCTGTCTGTTAGGCAACCGGCAGCCCTCTGTCTGCTAGGCAACCGGCAGCCCTCTGTCTGCTAGGCAACCGGCAGCCCTCTGTCTGCTCGGTAACCGGCAGCCCTCTGTCTGCTCGGCAACCGGCAGCCCTCTGTCTGCTCGGCAACCGGCAGCCCTCTGTCTGCTCGGCAACCGGCAGCCCTCTGTCTGCTCGGCAACCGGCAGCCCTCTGTCTGCTCGGCAACCGGCAGCAAACTCAATCGTCTGCTCGTTTGGTTTGTGTTTCAAGAAAAACTGGAGATTTCCATATCTTTTTCAACAGGATCGCCTACCTTTATAAAAGCAAGAGTACTGTTTCCCGCGAAGCTTTAACCTTTATAAAAAGAAAAGCCACTGAAATGTGAAGAATCTTATCAACAGATTGGTTTTTACAATGATTGGCTATTCTGAGATAAAATTTCAGGGTTTTTTCAGATAAGAAGTTTTAAAGTTTAACACGCATTTCATGAGAACACCTCATTAGACCAGGTGATTTTTTATCATAACCTAAAATACTCAAGCTCATCCGGATTTTTAGTGTCAATGTTTTACAAATTTAAACAAATGACAGTTTTAGTGTAACTTAAATAAACAAAAACTTTGAGGTCCTTATTTACTGACTTGCCTTAAACGTACAATGGTTCTATCCATGTTGCAGTATACATATTCCAAACGAGGAACTGATTATTTAATATAATGATATGGAAAAAATGTGTCATTTAACACTTCGGTCGTGCTGCATAAATGAGAACTGAGACCATTGCAAAAGAAAGATCCCTCAGTCACTCTTTGAAATAAAAAGGGCATTACATCCCACAAGTTTCTATCTGACCTGATATAGTCTAATTTTGTTAAGAAGATTAATATATATATATATATATATATATATATATATATATATATATGAACACCAACCAGTATATATATAAAACTGCCCTTTTATCGTAGTATATCTCTACTATATTATATAACAACTCGATAAGGCAATGATTTTAGCCATCAGTTATCTGCAAACCAAATGATAAAAATAGTTTTGATCTCAGCCATGTGTCTAAATATTACTGTACAGATGTACAAACTAAAGACGTGAAAACTCTTGCACCACATTTCTGTCAATCTACTGTGTCAAGTTAAATTAAAAGATAGATGAGTATATCCTCAAATCTAAATGATATAATTCATGCAATGCTAAGATAACAGAGCTTTCCTTCTTCAAATATTTCTTTCTTGAAATATTTCTTTGGATTTGGAATTTCGGTTGCAAGAAAAATGAGAAAAAACCTGTGAGTTGCTCAATTGCTTAAAATATTTGCAAAGAACTACAAGGCATTGTCAAACCTATTGAAGGAATTAGATGATATTCTGTGGGACACTATTCATTTTAACAGGATCGCAAGCATCTCTAATTTGAAGATTGGATGGTATAGAACAGAAATACCCACACAGTAAGGTCACGAAAGCACACTTTATACATGGATTGATGATCTTGTCATCCAAGGTTGTGATTTCAGCTTCCATGCATTTAGTTTTATTAATGACAGAAGGGAGAATTGACATTGCCTTGATAAAAAAATTTTGACACTATCGTCAGATTACCTATGTTTTTAGCCAACTCTCAAGGACAGGAAATAAAAAAGGAAATGCCCTAATAATATGGTTATGAAAAAACACAATAATCCAGCCTTTAATCCCGATTAATTACAATTGAGGAATAGTATTGCTGTGAGAGAGGTCCACAAAATGTGATATATGGAGTAGGTTTGCAATGATTACCCGGCCGGCAACTGGCATGAGAATAACGGCACACAGTTGAAATGTCACATCCAAACAAGAGATACCACAGGGGGAGAGGTCTTCAGTTTCCTTTTAATGGGGCTTTTGGTTTATGTCAGTTATTTTAAATTCTGAACAAGCATTTCCACACATTTATGATGTAATACTAAAAGGTTTATTATAACTGAATGTCTTTGATTTTTTTTGGTACTTAGATTGGTGTGAGATTTCCATTGATAAACTGGTTCCTGTTTAAATAGAATGTTTACCTAACAACCCTCAACCCTGTGAGATATGTCACAGACGACAGCCATCTCGATCTTTCATAACTACTTATTGACAAAGATTGAAAAATCCACAGCCAGTTGAAATTGTAATTTAAATCACTTAACCCTGCTATGTAATGAGCTTGTAGAGGCTCTCATGTGGGTATATTGACATGGACAAATTTTCACAGCACAGTATTGTTGATTCCATCCCATATTGTACCTCCACAGAAGAAGTTTAAATTGTCAAATTTATTGAATCATTTATTTTGCAATAAATTGTCAGTTATATTTTCATAGTAAATCTTCAAGGAGACATTAATATGTTTGTGTTTTATGCATGATATAAACACATTCTATAAAAAAAACTTTATGACAGCATACTTTTCACTTTTTGTGCATCAGGCGGTTCATAAAATGTTCCCATCTCTTCGCATTCTCAACGTAACATACCATACGTATCTGGCAATTCCATCATCCTTTATATTACATAAATCAATTGTTTCTGTGTATTTGTTGGTTAACAATGCTATTGTTTCTCTCCAAGATTTAACTTGTTTATCTCTGTCAGAGACTCTCAACTAAATGGAAAATAACAGCGAAAACAATTGCTGTAAATTGATAACATATTTGGAGTAACTAGAAATACTTGTCAAATTTCCAGACTTGTTGCTATGGCAACTGCAGAAGTAAGGTAATGATTAATGCTCTGAAGACTGGTGAGTGATATGAAATCAACACTGCGCATGTGCAAACCATGTTGCTTGGCATTTACACTGTGCGAGTCAAACGTTGTATGTGAAATGTGGAATATTGTTTTAACAGAGATTCAGCTATGAACAAGAAGCTCTAAATCATTTAGGTACTCCCGCACTAGAATCACTGATAAAAGCAATACAACTCCAATTCATGATTAAGGGAGTTTTCAAGGGACTTTACTGTTATCGTTATTGACACAGCTGTTTTGTGTGTATGTCTTCACATATGTAAAATCACCTTGAGCGTTTTGTGTCTCACTATATCTCAGGATAAACATATTTTTGTAATATTTATCTTTACTGGAAACCAGAAGCATGATCTTCCAAAAATATATCGCCAGTAACATTAATTCAGAATTTATTAAACTAAGAATTTTCACTTATGAACATGTATCTTAGTTCATGTGGGTTCCTATATTTCATATGCGATGGTACAACTGCTCATTTTGTTTCTTAATGTAAACTGCTGTATTTGTTATTATTTCTTACCTAATATTTGTAACCGTTGCCTGATATTATCTCATCATCATGCCTTCAAAGGCTGTCAAATTAAGCCAAGTCTGGTGATTATCATAAAATGACTATCTAATTTGTGTCACATGATTTTCAAAATAAAATTTGTTTGGAAGATTTTAGATAGATTTGAGTGTCTCTCAGTGTGGTATCACTTACAAGTGTTGTCACATTCTATGTAGATGTAGTTGTATACAAGGGTGGTCTGAAAAGTTCCCGAGAACAAGACCCAGTCTTCACCCGGATCAAAGACAATTTTTTTTAAAGTACACGACCTGTGTAAAACTGAGAAGACCACCTCTCCTATAATTATATAATTGTGTATAACGTATATCAATCAGTTATACTTGGAAATATGAATCAATTTTACTTGGAAACACCAAAGAGAAATTCTCTAATTATTTTCATCAAGAATACGACGATAATAAATCAAATGATTTTCTTTGAAACGTCATGTTTGTATCTTCAACATTTAATCATTTAAAATAGAGAGATAATTTAAGAAACATGAACATTTTATTTTATGATGTATTCAATATAATTGCTTGTGACTTTTCAGCCAAATTAACGTAGAGAGAGTGGAAGATTTGGACTCCATCTGTGAAGAGTTGTTAGGGATGCCGCTTTTATTGCGAGTTTGGGCGGAACACATGCAGCAGAATGAGTATGAGCAGCCGGCGATGGAGACGAGATGGGAAGGTCAGTTTGTACTCAAATATCCTTCATACTTATATTAGTTTCTAATGATTTATTAAGCAATTATATTAACCATTTAAATGCGTCCATGGTGTGTTTTTACCATAGAGAAACCACCTGAGGCTTGCACTGGAGCGACCACCAAGTCTAGGGGATGCACAACATTTGAATAGTGGTGTGATTGGAGTGCTTTCACGCGTTCTGTTTCGGGGGCATAGTCAAACAATTTGGATTGTGAGAGTCACAAGAATAAAATTGACCTAATATCTCTTTTGGCAATCTTAATGGATATGATGTTGGTCAAAATGTTGTTTTCACGAAGATTGGGATCTACTCGTCTGGCTGTCATATATAAATCTGAATTAGATATTAGTAATATCAATCATTCTCATAACCTATCTACAATGGAATTGATAGAAATTAACATAAAAACCAAAAATAAAACATGTACTATAATAACAATATATGGACCTGAGCCCTCTGATAAAAATAATACACTTATTCTCAATTTTTTTAAGAATTCTATGAAATTCTATCTCATTATAGTACATACAATCATGAGGTCCTTTTTAAAGGTGATTATAATTTTCACATGAAAAAACCTGAAAGATCCAATGTTATTAAATTTAATGAGGTCTTGGACCTATACAATTTATATAATCACATCAAGGAGCCAACTCATATTATGGGTAATACTCTACACCTATCAATATCAGATATACACAGTAATATCCTAAAGGAGCATTTAGTTGATGAAAGGATATCTGATCATAACATGATAAAATTCAAATTAAACTTTCAGCCCAAAAATAATAACACTAAAAAGGTATCATATAGAAATTATAGGAAAATGAATATCAGTAACTTTATAAATGATATTGATGTAAAATTTGGTAATAACCAATCATATAATGATACTGACCTGAATGAGCTATTAATTAAATATAGCAAATTAACTAGTGTACTAGATAAGCATGCTCCGGTAGTGGAAAAAAACATAAATATCAGGAAACCAGCTCCTTGGCTATCTGAAAATATCAATATAGAAAAAAGATATAAAAGAAAATTGGAACGAAAACATAAAAAACAGGACTCTCTTCAGATAAAATACAATTTCAAATTCAGCAAAATAAATATAACAATATGATTAAATCAGCTAGAACTAAATATTTCTCAGATACAATTGACTCAAATAAATCAGATCCAAAAAAATTATTTAAAATATGAAATGGGTTATTACACACAAAAGAAGACACCCCTTTACCTAAACATAAAGATACCAAAGAGCTAGCTACGGAATTTAATAATTTTTCCTTGAAAATTTTCAAACCTTAGAAAGGAAATGGAAATGATATAAATATGGAACCCCTGCATGACATAACAAAATTTAGTACTTATTTGGACAATTTTACCCAATTAGATCAGTGTGATGTTAAAAAATTACTTAAAGAAGCTGCTAAAAAGTTGTGTGAGCTGGATCCCATTCCCACTTGGCTTCTTTCTGAATGCATTGGCCATCTACTACCATTGATAACTGTAATTATAAATAAATCAATTACCATGGGCAACATGCCAGATGAGCTGAAGATGGCTATTATTAGGCCATTAATTAAAAAATCAGGTCTAGAATTAATCAAGAAAAATTATAGACCTGTATCAAACCTAGCATACCTATCAGCAGTTAGCATACCTAACTAATTGAAAGAGCTATTATAGCTAAACAATTTGTAGGACATCTAGTGAGAAATGATATACAAAGCATGTTTCAATCAGCCTACAAAGAATTTCACGGTACTGAGATGGCATTACTAAAGGTTCAAAATGACATATTAGTGTATATTGATAATAATAAGACAGCAATGCTGGTGTTACTTGATCTCTCAGCGGCCTTTGACATTATTGACCACAATATACTGCTAAACAAACTTGAAAAAAGATGTGGTATTAGGGGGACTACTCTAAAGTGGTTCAGATCATATCTGTCAAATAGAAAACAGTGTGTAACAATTGAGGGAAAAAGATCTGAAAATATGAATATTAATTATGGCATTCCACAAGGCTCGGTGTTAAATGTGAAAAATCTAGGCGTTATCCTAGATCAAGAACTAACAATGAAGCAGCAAATAAAAAAAAATGTGTAAAAATGGTTTTTTTCATGTAAAATATCTTTCTCAAGTCAGTACTTTCGCATTCGTTTCTCCTCCCAACAAAATGATTTATCAAAGAGTGTAGTTTGTGTTACCATGTCTTTGTGATTATGTAAACCAAAGATATCCGGTCATTCTTTAAGAGTAGGGCACTAGGTCCAGGTGGCCGGCACCTGTCTGTTGTATCCAAAATCGCATTGAAAAAATGTACTGAAAATGTTGATTTTTAATCCTAGTTTCCATTTCTAACATCCTGTTCACATATTCAAATGATAAAATCATTTACCTGTCATAAATTCAAATATTTTTTTCAGAAGCTTTCAACTCATGAATAAAATAAAATTACTTCAGAAAAACCATATCTCAGAAATTCAATTTATAACCATTTTCTCTCATTATTTACTGGTTTCCATTTTAGATTCATTCATTTGGTCACATCATGTCTGAGATGAATGCAAATGGTTAATTACGCATCGATAAGCAATTCATGTCCATGTTAATGGAATGTTGACGTGGCTCTATTTACAGGGGACCTAGCACTGTTAGTGGACACTTCACATCCTATGATTCGCCCTGAGATTGAAAGAGGCCTTGAGAGGGCCAGAAAAATACTCCAGTCAAGAGCAAAGTTTTGTGTACAGGTAAATACCATTCCAATGTATTTTCCTGTGTGTTTTCTTGGACGTTGATACATTTTTTTCACCCTCATTTCCAGTTTTATAAAATGATATATGAACCATAATCGTATATAACGTATTTATTTATCAGTAGACCTCTGTCCAGAATTATAATAATCATAAATGGCTGTAATATATATATACACAGATGGATTTTGGTCCAGCGATAGAGCGATGGCTCAAAGTCTCGTACCCCAGAGGTTGCTGCACCCTCACCTCCATCCGTTCCCACAAGGCCAGACTCTACATCACCAACTTCCGGAAACCAGAGCACTGCTTTGACTGTAACGCCCTCTGGTATATTTTCTTCGGACCTTGCTGGATGGTTTCTGCACCATTTTACAAGGTGAGTGAGAGCATTTACAAAACCAGATCATTTGTTTCATAAAAACCAGCAGTTGGTGAAATGGAATTTAGATAGAGATTTTAATAATATGTTATTTATATGGCTGTTTTGCACAATATATGATTGGATACATCAATGTTTTGAACAGTATATGATAAAGATACATATATAGTTTAACAATGTGTAATTTAGATACATAAGTGTAATAATAAGATAGCGGCAAAATCCTTGTTATTTCCTCAAGATATGCTGGCCACATTTTCAACCTCCATTCAGCCATCAGGGCACACTGATGCAAGTGAAGTAGCACATGTATTACAGTTGAGAATGTTCATCCCTGGCAGACTGGCTGTTCACGGTGTTTAAAATGGGTTACATGATTTATATCAGATTAGGTTTCACTTCAAGGGCGCCTTTGATCCTTTGTATTTCCCCTTGACATGCTATAGTTTCTGCTCTTGTCAATTTTTAGATATATCGCACACTGAAATGCACGGATATCCGCATCTGTCCCACAGTGCCAATTGTCCGCCGGAGTGTTTTGCCCAGCGGCAAGATAGTAGAGATCACGAGATGTGAGTATGAATACATTAGGTGCTCATTAAAGTAGAGTCTCCTACCAACCTCGTGTTAACCTCCTAAATGTACAGGACCCTGTCTGATTAAAAGAGTAAATTCATAAAATATATTTTTATTATTATTATAACAACAAATCTTTAATATGGTTCTTCAATTCTGTGAAAAATAAAATGTGGCTTTTTACGTAATTACTTAAATTTTGACTGATATAATTTTGATCAATTTAACGTACGTGAAAGTATGAGACAACATGCTAACAGCACACATTGTAACATATTATGAGCAAATTCTTAATACGTTGCTTTTGTTTAGTTTTCTGATATTATATTCTAGTCTTTAAATCTTTCTAATTTCCATATTACTTTGAATAATAAACTTAGGCAGGGTCCTTATTATTTTTTTAAATAGTTTAAACAAGTTCCTTCTGTTGCTTCAATGTCATTTTTGATGTTTGGTTAGATTTAATAAGATGACCCTGTATTGTCTTAGTCTAATATATTAAAAATACAAAGAATAGAACCCTGCTCACCCCTATTGACACTAAATTACTTGACAGATCATATATCAGGATGAGGTATTCCAGAGGAAGATAAAACCGTAAGGTAACTGTTACAAACAACCTTGGTAGAAAAAAAACAGCCGGTAGATGACACTACTTACAGCTGTTTGTAGAAATATGCCAGCTCTTACAGTCTCCTTCAAGAATGTCTTCACAAATTCCTTTGTGTGGAAATTGTTCTGAATCAAAAAGCACTCATAACTTCAGCAGGCTGCATGATACTTTGGTCGTTAATGTAATTTATTAGGCACAAGTGTTTATGTTTTGTTGGACATTGTCACATGAAGAGCTTGTACAAGTTTGAACCCTTCACAAAAGTATGTACGTTTCTGTGAAGAATGACAAATACAAAATAAATATTAGGCCTTTTATTGGTAATTGTTGATACCTTACACAAAGTATATCCGTAAAATGTGTACAGAACATCTTAAAGAGGCACGCTAGGGAGTTACTTTAAGAAAAGATTGTGAAGACAAATTTGAAGGAACTGCACATAGCAGATAATATGAAAACATTATGCATAACAGTCATGTCTAGAAACACGACAACAGCTGCTGTCGAAACTTTATATAGTGCTTACGACTGTATGCACAACAGTATGTACAGCTGTCTAGACAGTAACACTGAAAACTCTCTACAAATGTGCTACAAAATGCATTAATAAATAGATACTCTACAACCAGCACTAACAAAGCAGCAATACAGATTTGGCATTTCAAGATCAATTGACGATAGTCAACATAAAAAAATCAATGTACTGTTCACTGGGTAATTTTTGCATCAGGATATTTTCGCATCAGTATATTTACCAATTACAAAAGGTGTATTTTCACGAACAGAATTCGGTGAATCAGCATCTCTGAAATCAATTTTTTTAGGAAAAAAACTTTTTTTTAATTTTTCAACCATTATTAGCGATTTAAATTGGATGTAGATGAATTCTTCTATTGAATCGTTTCTTGTTTTCACTTGTCTTTAAACAGTTATCCAACCAACGCGGGATCAATAGTAAAAGTGTTTTTCACAAACTGTTCAGTTCACCTGAAAATGTCTTCAATATTTAAAATCAAAACAGTTGTAAGATGAGCTATAACTTCGTTATGTATATGACTGACGAATAATGGTTCTACTATGATATAAATTACATTGAACATTGATAAGTAATTGGTGAAAATATCCTGCTCACAAAAAAACTTAGTATACAGTATTTATTGAACACTAGCATGTCAATTTCCACAGTCAGCCCTAACAAAATAATGCTTTCGACAATCTGTAAAACCTGTAGAAACATAGTCATCGACATATGTATACATATATATATATATACATATATATATATATATATATACATACATATATATATATATATATATACATACATATATATATATATATATACATATATATATATATATATATATATATATATATATATATATATATATATATATATATATATATATATATATATATATATAAAATACGCTATATTTTAGTAATATTCATAATATCTTTCAGAAACATTATATAGACCTTTGTATTAATGAAATAAATGTTTCTATTACAATAGTCAATTTCACAAACTGTAAAATAATAATGATGGTAGAAGGTATTTCTACAGCTGAGCACTACTGAACCCAATATGACCTTAGTAGTGTTATTCGAAATGCTAGCTCCTTCTTCATTCTTTAACCATCATATTGATATCTCAGTTTTTTAATTTATTTTATGAGAAAAAAGAATGTCCTCAAAATAATGGGCAAGAATATCTGATATGATGTCAACATACCCATGGCCACCTTGCACGATTAGATCACTTTGCAGGATAGATATGAAAATAGCAAATATATCAAATGTAATATATTGATATATCGTATTTGATTCTATCATGATATGGGATTAGGTATTATGTGTAGATTGTTTTAGGAAGCGTAATATTATTAGGTGAACGATAGATGTCAAACAAAACTATATATACAACAACTGTGTTTCAAATAGACATTTGAACTAAATAGATATGTTAGTCAATGTCACCTGTATATACCAGATATACTGCTACAATATTCAATATAATGTCAAGTACATTTAGGTGTCACATTCGCACTCAATATCCTTGCACCAGACGTCCCATCAAGACCCACAAAGATCTACCCCTTGGTGTATCGTCCTCCCATTGCATTCTCCAATGTTTAGGTTTGTGGTGACTTCTCATCGAATCTGCTCACTCATATCCTCCTGTTGGTTCTCACTTTCAATCAAATCAACGTTTTTGAACTCATTGACAAAGGTAAAAGCTTAATTGCCAAAACAAGGGTAAACCCAAGAAAGTAGAATCTGATTAATATGTTTGTACAAACTGAGCAGATATTTGAAATGAGCAGGTTTAATGAAAATATAAAATATACTTCCAAATATAACCTCCAGTATATACATACGTATATGCTTCCAACCAATCACAATTCAAGCCTGACCTCCATTCAAACCTGCAGAATGTCCACCACATTTGACATGCATTTCTATAGTGCCGTTTGGCAGGTATAGAAATCTATGCTTCCTCTCCTTGGCACATCCAAGTCTCGTGTCCATGCCGAGACCTAACCTCCTATACCTGGATGGATCATTAATTATTTTATCACTTTGATACAATCCCTATATACATCCCAAATTAATATTTTGGTCACCATATTATCATCACCACCTTAAACCTTAAACAAGATTATGATAAAGAAAATTACACTGAAGCATCATCTTTAGCATAAACAAACCAGCATATGCAGTACATTATGTTCACCATCTATTATAGCACATAGCCGAGGCGTCTTGGTACAGGAAGTGGATACCTGATGACGTCACATCCTATGAATATTCATTAGATGTGTAATGTCAGTATGTAAGTTAAGGCCTCATTGCCCCTTTAAAGGCGTTGGAAGATTTGACTTGTTCCCCTCTATGTTTGCATGGTTTTGTTTGATGTTCAAAACTCCACATGAAAAAAACTCCCATTGACTAAAAAGGAATGAAAACTGAAAAAAAGGAACTTGTAGGAAATAATGATACTAGCCTTTTGTTTCATCACTGACCTAAATTTGCCTAATATTTCTAGTTAGCTTGGAAAAACATCCCTTTTTCATGAAGAAAAAGTGTGGTTTAGTTTGTTTGGAACTGGTTTTGTAGATATTAGAGTATTATTTTGATTGCACAATGATAGGTTAAAAATTACCCCTCCAGCATCACTTCCCTTCTTATCCATGTTATGAGAACATCAAACAAAACAAGTGAGTTTTTTCATGAAGGGCCACGTACTTTGCTATGTGGGTACATCACCATTTCCAGGACAGTCATTTGCTACATCATGGAGTAAATATAGTAAATATATTTGTCTTCTTGCACAATGGTTACACAAATATCATGTTAGAACAAAAACAGAAATGGTTTACATGTATATTCCAATATTTTGAGCCATTCAGTGATTGTTTCTTGTCGATTAATTGAATAATATACTTACGCTTATTTTAAACACTAATAATACTTTTTGAATGATTTAGGATCTGTCTTCATAACGATTCAACAACCGGAAACTGACCAGCAAACATCATGAACCTTGACGTAATATACCCTGGCGCCACCTGTTGTCCAGTCAGTCGGTCTCTTCACCTACGTCATGTATTCCTGCGTACCACGTGATCCTTAATTCACATATTTGCCCCATGTCAGTGTTTGTGAGGAAGTGAATAGTATGTAAGATAAGGTGTTAGATAAATGTGCCATGTGTGAAACTATGTGAGATTTAAGCAGATATACGAATATCTGTAAAGTAAATGAGAAAAGGGTTCATAAGCACTTACAGTTTTTGCATCGTTTTGTAAAAAATAAACATGATTGTATTAATGTTTCCATTATATTTCAGCTTAAAAAAATAGTTAATATTTGGGGGGAAATTGTTCAAAATGCGTGGTTAAATGTCGTAGAGATATTTATTCCACCTACTTGACCAAAGACTTTGGTACTGGTTTTTTGTAAGCAATATATCTATTATACACATACACATTCTGGGAATGTGCTTTAGGTTTCTAAATCGACATCTTTGAGCATTGTATTGCTATTATGTACATGTTTGTGTGCAGTTCTAAAAAACAGATGGACCGGCTCCATTGCAAGTGTTAAAACTAAGCCTGTTATAAGTTTTAGTAGCTTTATAAAATCTGTAACATCTATTGCTATTATTGGCAAGGCCAAACCTCTCCAGTTCCATGTGCTATTTTCAATTTTTCACAAGGACTTTTCCAATTTCCTAAATAGTAAAAAAGAATAAGGAATATCACATAGATGAACCGAGCATTGAAAAGGGAATTTTCTGAGAGCGAGTGCACCTACTGCTAAAGTTTTACAGTAAAACTTGTAATTACAAACATAATGGGATCTGAACTATGCCAAACAAGGTGGCCTTGACCTTTGACCTGGAAAGGCAATAATACATCTTATACTATGCAGATAAACGCGACAGTTTCGATCTAATTGTTTAATGTTATTTTGATTATAAATAAGTATCAGCATTCCTTTATAATAACACATAATTTACTGATTGTACTGAGGTTTGTACTACTTATTATAATAATGTTTAGGGTCATCTAGTTGCACAAGACACAGCTTTGCACTTTATTGTGAATCGTGAGTAAAATGTTAATTAGTGTTCTCCAATCACCAATCAGCAAAGCCCAGATAGGTGTTCTGGAGAGGTCTGAGTTTGGTACTATTCATGCCAAGTCCTGTTTGCTTGTGATTTTTTAAATACCCTTCTCTTTCAGTGGTAATTCATATTTTATGCATGATTATATCTAAATACCTCCCAAAAAGGTTTGATTACTCTTTGGATGACATTAAATAAAGAGAATATAGACACTTGATATCAGTCGTCAGCTGCAAAAATCGAGTTTTAAAACACGTTTAAATGACCGAATTGAACCCATTTAAGCAATAGTTCTATCAACTCCATCAAACTTTGGATGAAGAGACCCTGTACGTTCCACAAACCCCTCCAGATCATCTGTCTGGGCTTTACCGATTGGTGATTGGAGAATGTGTTCACTAAACGTTAATTGTAGAGATATGGTATCAGTCAGAGCGCAACCAGCAGTGCTGCCACCTATCGGCGGAAGTAAGCCCCAGGCATACAAGTAACTAACGTATAATTCCTGCCCTCCAAACTTCCTAAGGTCAACTTCCCCTCATTTTCCTTCAAAATGGCCAGAATGATGTCTGAGCTCCGCAACTAGGTGGCTTCTGCGCTGGTGCTTAGTCTGTGCAGTTGGATTTTGATGTTGACCTTTCTGCCTTGACATAATCGTTTGTTTGATTGGTATTTTTGGAGATTGTTCTGCGTAAAGGTTTGAACTATGGATTTGTGTAAGTAATCATACATTGTGAAATCTTGTGTAACAAAAATTAAGGACATTAAATAGATATTGAATTTTAAAATGTCCAGATCATGGTTGGAAATAATCTGGTTTTCTGTTCTGTTCCGTTTTATATTTCTTGATTTTTTTCATGTATTCATTTATCATTCAACAATTTATTTGCCTCAAGGTTAGGGCAGAACATTTTAGTGATGGGAGTCTCTCTGTATGTATGTGCGTGTGGACGGCAAGCTTTAATGATACATGTTTTAAGTTACAATATTTTGAGTGATACTACATTATTATTATTATTATTGATGATTGACTATTTCAAGATGAGTAGCATTTTGTATTGACCAAGGCCTGCCAGTGTTTTACATAATGTATACATGTGAGATAAAATAGTAATCTTATACAGCCTGAGGCTTTTGTTCAAATCACAATAAAATCACAATAAAATCGTAATTTTAGTTTTTGTGATCTCTGCAATATGCCACATGACACTTCTAGCTGACGCGTGGTCTTTGTCCTCTTGTCTACAGGCATACCAAACAGAAACGTGCGGAACACATTATAATCTAAGAAGAGATCAATTGTGATCGGTTTTTATTGATCCCTACAAAACATTTTATATGCACCCCCTTCGAAATAAACTGATAAGTATCCACCAGTAATTACATAATATGTGTCTACTTTTGCAAATCAAAAAGTAAAATTGTTTCAATGAAATCGATATCTTATGAAAATATCTCCCAAAACCTTTCAGCATTTGTGTGAGGACACCATCATGATTACGTGAAAATTGCCCAATATCTCACTTTGCACAAAAAATATTATTATGTGGTGAGAAAAGCGAATATCTATTATGGCATATTGCTCGTTCCAGACTGTTCATTGACCGGTTTTATGTTGTTATTTCTATGTGATAACTTAAATACAATATTCCCTGTCACCTATAAAAGAGAAGTGTATTTAATCCCCATTGCAGGCTTTAATCTGGCCTGATAAAACCTGAACACGCATTGCCAAAGCGTTAGCAAAATCTTAGATCCACTCCTGCTGGTATAGTTTAGTTAACTTTGAGATATGGAGAACGTACATGGGTAGAAACTAGCCGATAACTTGCCTTTGTGTATTTGTGGGTTAGAATGTAGAATCAAGTTTATTTTGGAATATAAATATTTTGTTTTTTATTTCTATTTTTCTTCACACATTAGATACATTTGCTTATTATATACAAAACCTTTTTATGTGTATCCCTTAACAACCAATTTACAATCTCAGTATACCTTTCCAGCTAGAACTGGCTATACCACACCGCTACCTTTCAATATAATATACTGTTGTGATAAACTGCAAGTATACGTATAGTTGATAGGTTATATCAGCTGTCTTGGTATCCACCTAATGACAATTTTACAGTTTATATAAGGTTTTATATAAAACGTTTTTTTTTTGTATGGTGTATGAAATTCACAAGAATCCGATTGAGAAATTTTATTTTAAGTTATTCTTTTTATAGAGAACCATATTTCCTTAAGAAATACAAAACATGTTTTTTGTTTTGCATTTTTTTTCAAGACCAATTAATGCTCTTACTTTAGGTTTTGATAACGTCCATAGCTATAAAAATGTATAAAAACCCAAAAACAATTTAAAAGTTTGATCTATGGTTTTAAAGTATATATCTACGTAAACAAATAAATTAGTGGAATATTCACTTCTTGTGGCACTTGTGGGTGTGTCATATCAATAGTGCAAAACCTGAGCGATCACGTGATACCTGTGAGCAGTTTTACTCACAATACATGAGCGCCACCTGCTTTGATTGTGATTATTTCAGTTTTTCTTCCCAATAAGTTGTTTTATTCACAATACACCAGCGCCATCTGCCTTTACCATGAATATTATTGTTTTTCGCTGCTTGATTCTGTTTCTTTGTTGTTAATTGAGGACATCAAGATGATAGTTACTAGTTGAAAATCTTAAAACTTTTATTAAATATTTTGAATGTAGACACTGTTCTTCTTTGCATATTTCTTGTGTCATCCTTTCTGTCTTTGTCTTTCATGTCAGAGGTTTTGGGCGATTTAGTCCGACGTATCGTGTTCCTGGACACTGACTGGGCCCCTGGGTTCAACAATCCTGACTTGTCCTCTGATATAAAGAGAGGTTGCAGTGCCATCTGGCGGTCATTTAGACGTAGAATGTCCCGGATGAGGTCGTGTAGGATGACCTCTACTGAGTTGTAATCCTCAGCTGCTGAAGTCTCATAGAAGGAGCAGTCATACTGAGTAGCCATTGCCTGCCCCGCCGCCTTGCTCACTGTCCTGAAACCAAATACAAATCAAGTTAAAAAGATAATAATGATATAAAAAACATAATTATCTTGAAACATCCCTATTGTTTGACAAAGCTTATCACTCTCCTCTCGTAGACCCTCACCACATAAGAATGAAGATCACAAGGAATGGTTAGTGTCAACCCCTTTTCCGTCTTTTCACTTGTGAATTAAGATTTATGTAATCGTTTTAGTTTTTACAAAGCAAGAGTTATCGATGTTGTGAGTATTAGAAGTGCTATAAGGTTCTAGCTACCGATATCTCTCCAGGTCCATCTTGTTTCCAGCCAGGGCTATGGGTTTGTCCTTGCCAGTGATCCTGAGATATTCAGCCACTGTGTCCAGATAGGCCCTGGCCGTGTCAAAGCTGGGTCTGCTGGTGATGCTGTACACCACAACAAACCCCGAGGCCCACTTCAGGTACCGGTCAGGATTACTGTCCTCCTGTAATACAATATACACTGCTAACTAGCTGTACACCACAACAAACCCCGAGGCCCACTTCAGATACCGGTCAGGATTACTGTCCTCCTGTAACACAATATACACGGCTAACTAGCTGTACACCACAACAAACCCCGAGGCCCACTTCAGGTGCCGGTCAGGATTACTGTCCTCCTGTAATACAATATACACGGCTAACTAGCTGTACACCACAACAAACCCCGAGGCCCACTTCAGATACCGGTCAGGATTACTGTCCTCCTGTAACACAATATACACTGCTAACTAGCTGTACACCACAACAAAACCTGAGGCCCACTTCAGGTACCGGTCAGGATTACTGTCCTCCTGTAACACAATATACACGGATAACTAGCTGTACACCACAACAAACCCTGAGGCCCACTTCAGGTACCGGTCAGGATTACTGTCCTCCTGTAACACAATATACACGGCTAACTAGCTGTACACCACAACAAACCCTGAGACCCACTTCAGGTACCGGTCAGGGTTACTGTCCTCCTGTAACACAATATACACGGCTAACTAGCTGTACACCACAACAAACCCTGAGGCCCACTTCAGGTACCGGTCAGGATTACTGTCCTCCTGTAACACAATATACACGGCTAACTAGCTGTACACCACAACAAACCCCGAGGCCCACTTCAGGTGCCGGTCAGGATTACTGTCCTCCTGTAATACAATATACACGGCTAACTAGCTGTACACCACAACAAACCCTGAGGCCCACTTCAGGTACCGGTCAGGGTTACTGTCCTCCTGTAACACAATATACACTGCTAACTAGCTGTACACCACAACAAACCCCGAGGCCCACTTCAGGTACCGGTCAGGATTACTGTCCTCCTGTAATACAATATACACGGCTAACTAGCTGTACACCACAACAAACCCCGAGGCCCACTTCAGGTGCCGGTCAGGATTACTGTCCTCCTGTAACACAATATACACGGCTAACTAGCTGAACACCACAACAAACCCTGAGGCCCACTTCAGGTACCGGTCAGGGTTACTGTCCTCCTGTAACACAATATACACGGCTAACTAGCTGTACACCACAACAAACCCTGAGGCCCACTTCAGGTACCGGTCAGGGTTACTGTCCTCCTGTAACACAATATACACGGCTAACTAGCTGTACACCACAACAAACCCCGAGGCCCACTCCAGATACCGGTCAGGATTACTGTCCTCCTGTAACACAATATACACGGCTAACTAGCTGTACACCACAACAAACCCCGAGGCCCATATTTATAATTCTTGTGTTTCCTAACACTTATTGTTTGACAATATAATGTAAGCATTGTTATGACATCATTACCAAGAATATTTTTTGTTTTATTGACATTCTAATGTTGGGGCAGAGATTGGGAATGTGTTCATTGATTGGTAACAGAGCAATGCTTTCCATTGGTCAAATATTAATCTTCAAATACCTTATCATATGTATCCATGATCCTCAAACTCATTTCTTGTCCGTCAATCGTTTCCTGTTTTGTATAAGTATCCTCTGAAAATTAAAGAGAAAAAGATGAAAGAAATGAATAGTTTAATTTTGATAATTCTTGGCGGTTGATGTACACATCGATTTCCTCGAAACAATGTCAAATCCATTAAAACTAAAATGAACATCCTCATTAGATCGTATATTTATACTCAAAACAATTACCATGCATGGGAAAAATCAAATGAAACAATCATGTATAAGTCTGAATGAATAGATAAACAGAGGAAAGCGGCCATCCAATTATCACAGGAAAAGGGCTAGTGTGTTATACCAGGGAGAAGGCAGTGATGGTCCATGTACCAAAGTGTGTGTGAATGAGTCATACCACTATTACCAGATGTATGTATTTGAGTAGGTTTAACCTTGCCATAAACTTTACTTTTATTTATTTCTCGATCTCTGGGGACGTTCCGCTAATCTGGGATCGGCCTTTAAAATGATCCAACCGGAAGTTCATCTTGAGACATCAAGTGGGACATAAATCACGAACCAGTTATAACGCTTTTTTGGGCCATTTCAGTTAAGGATATGACAGACATGCTTGACCCTTATGCCGCATTATCAAAGATTCTGTTTACTGTCGATGATTTTTTTTGATCATCCAAATCTTGAAGTATCATTTCCTGTCACTACATTATATTAAACCCTTGATATCAAGTATCAAGATGATGGAAAGAATTAAACGCTAAATCCTGCTCATCGGTTATGTGTAAGACTCTTGAGAGAGATTTTCATTTTGACCAACTTTCGACCAAAAGATTTTTATATTTCGATTAGTGTTCTCAAATCACCAATCGGCAAAGCCCAGATAGGTGATCTAGAGGGGTTTGTGGAACGTGCATGGTCTCTTCATTTTCAACCAAAGAAAAGTTTGGTGGAGTTGATAGAGCACTAGTGGAGGTGAAAGTCACCAGCTGCAATAACTGAGTCAAACCCGCTTAAACGACCAAATTGAACCCGTTTCACCTACCGTTTAAACGGGTTTGCAGTGTTTGCAGCTGGCGACTGTTGTCAAGTGTTTATTTTTTTTTATTTAATGTCATCTAAAGAATTGTCAATCTTTTGGGGATGATTTAGAAACGATCATATATAAAACATGATTTACAACTGAAAGAGTTGGGTATTTAAAAATCTCATGCAAACATGATTATACATAAAAATCAATAAACCCAGACCTCTCCGGATCAACTATCTGGGCTTTGCCGATTGGTGATTGGGAACACTAATATTCGCCGCCCTTTCCTATTCAACTTTTTAATCCCACACGGTTGTTCCTCACTTTGGCTTTTTACTTCCAAATCCAGGTATATTTTCTTGTGGAAAAATACGTCATGTGCAAACTTTTTCAAGATTTGTAACAATGGTCCATGCATATTAGCCTAAAAATGGTACATAATGTTTGTCAGAACTTCAATTTACAAGTTTAATGCCAGGTTTATACGTACCTAGTGTAGGGTCATATTCCATGATGAATCTTTTTGTGATATATTTCACTGTCAAAGCTGAAAAGTAAAACAAAAACAGATATATAATGTAATATAACATAAATATTACACCTTTAAAAATTGCATATAGTGTGACTTATAAACACCCAATTAGTTGGCAATTAGCATTGTGGAATGTACACTTTCAACCTTTACAGAAAGGACAGCGAGTTAAACACAGACAGGTTTGTGGAGTGTTTAGAATGAAGGTTAAGCGATAAGCAAGGGTAGTAGTGTAAATTGTGTTATTATGAACCGATGTAGCCACTTCACGAATACCCAGCCTATGGTAAACTATTGAACATGTTGACTGGGCATATCCAGTCATGGCAGCATAAACACACTGGGATAGAATTTGTTTTAAATTATCAGGAGATTCTATAAGAATGCCTCCTGTAAGTAGCTGCTAAACCCAACGTGTTAACATTCTAATTTTGTGATAAGTTCTGGTTCGTGTGTCCTTAATAGATTTCAGCTATCATGTTAATTAAGATAAATGTTGAAATCGTATCCCCTAAATATTTGAGGTTTGCCCCTGAGACATGTGGTTGCCATTGCTCATACTCAGCCTAAGGGTGCTGCACAGAGAATCATCTGCTCCTTGTCTGCTAAAACCTCAGGCAATACGGGAGCTAATGCCTACATGCTCTGATTCATTAATGCTTTCAGCAGGCCAAGGAAAATAGGGAACTATATAACTTTTAGGAGATATAGTGAACTCGTTATATGCTTACATAACTTTGGACAAAAATAGGGGCTTCCTTTTTACTCATTGCTGTTGCTAAACTCACCAGAGGAAATCCAGAACATGAAAGTTATCGTGAGGATATGACGAGGAGACAAGGTGTAAATATGACAGAGGAAAATTATTACATCTTATGATATAACTCACTATGCCATATATTCAAAGTTTAATGACGTCATGAATAAAATCCAAAGACAAAGCTGTTATGTTTAATTAAGCCTCGAGGTCTATGTTCAACATACTCATGTATACCAATACAACTTTGGGTATGTATTCTAAAATAATGATAATGCACTTTAACAAATAATTGGACATACAGCCATTACAGGTTTTAGGCAATTCTTATTTTATTTTCATCAAGCCCCGGCTATACATATTTCTAGATAAAAGCACTTGTATTTCCATAAAGCTCTCGGGGAAGTTCTCTAACCTATGCAATATTGCTATGTTTCCATACTCCAGGCAAAAACAATGCTCGTATATTACACCAAATCCCTGGGAAGACAATATGTCTAGGCAAAACTCATAAATTATAATGAAGCCCTTCGATGGGTATATTTGTATCTGGACAATGTTAGCATATTTCCATGAAGCCCTGAGTGTACAGCGGTGATGATTGATGGCGCTGCTCGGAGGGTGGATGAGGTGATCGACCCCGCCACGTGCAGGCTGGCTGCACTCGAGTTTACATGTTGTGATCATACACTCTCAATTAACCCGTTCAAAGTCAAAGTTCACAGATTGAAGCCTCATCTCGTGTCCTCAAACTCACATAACAATCTTATATATTTAAATCGTGTTCATTCTTTATTTAAAGTTTTAGTCAAAATGTTATTCTGTTTCGGTCATGAATGATATTTTTGTTTCAGTTCTGGATAAATCTTTTAAAACTTTTAAAATGATATATTTTATTCATATCAGAGTACACAAGAAATAAATACCGAAGGGTTTCCTCAAAAGTTTGATCTGGTATTATGCTGATACCTATCAGTAATTCAAACTTCACCCTAGAGCTTATGATAACGCAAAAAGTAGTGACAGAAATGTGTTAGGCCAATTGCGGGTCACCATACTGCCCCATTGAAAACAACGCACCGGAACTGCACAATCAAGATCGGAAGTGCACAAAAAATCGTATCATTAAAAAACCAAGATGGAAACCCACAATCGCACTATTGGTTTGTACGGGATATTAACGGGAGACTGGGTACCGGTTGTTAACCACACATCCGGTCCCGCCATCGCCCGCAAAGAGGCCAGAGGAATATGTCTAACTCATATCAATGCTTTAGATCCAGATACAGAAAAAGACCTGTCCACATTACTCTGGTATTATCAACAGATTTATTTGCCGTATTTATCTTTATTTAATTTTTAAATTCTTAATTACTGATTTAAACCCAAACCTTACAGGCCAAATCCTGTAAGAATAGTGTCATGTAAAGTACACATTTATATTTTTCTAATAAGATATCTTTGTGAGATTTTTTATATGATATTACTTTAAATTCTAACCATGGTTTCTTTAATATTGGTCAGTGTTGAATTGAGAAACTCCACAAAAAATAGATGCAGATGAAAGTTACATATGTTAGGAATAACCACTGATTGCAAGTTTTTTTTTCGAAAGGTGGTTATCCTATTTTTGTATTTTTATAAATCATGCAAAATTCCTCGGTATAATTTGAGTTACTTTTCTTTGACTGGCTTTTGATAGCTTGTATTGATTTGTTTGTGCAACAAATACTAAGAATGAGACGCATGCTATTTTGAGGTATCCGCAGTTAATGAAATGTGTGTTTTGATGCGTGTAGTGAAGACGTTCCAGAATCCTTCACATTACAGGCCGTGTTTTGATGCGTGTAGTGAAGACGTTCCACAATCCTTCACATTACAGGCCGTGTTTTGATGCATGTAGTGAAGACGTTCTAGAATCCTTCACATTACAGGCAGTGTTTTGATGCATGTAGTGAAGATGTTCCAGAATCCTTCACATTACAGGCCGTGTTTTGATGCATGTAGTGAGGACGTTCCAGAATCCTTCACATTACAGGCCGTGTTTTGATGCATGTAGTGAAGACGTTCCGGAATCCTTCACATTACAGGCCGTGTTTTGATGCATGTAGTGAAGACGTTCCAGAATCCTTCGCATTACAGGCCGTGTTTTGATGCATGTAGTGAAGACGTTCCAGAATCCTTCACATTACAGGCCGTGTTTTGATGCATGTAATGAAGACGTTCCAGAATCCTTCACATTACAGGCCGTGTTTTGATGCGTGTAGTGAAGACGTTCCGGAATCCTTCACATTACAGGCCGTGTTTTGATGTATGTAGTGAAGACGTTCCGGAATCCTTCACATTACAGGCTGTGTTTTGATGCGTGTAGTGAAGGCGTTCCAGAATCCTTCGCATTACAGGCCGTGTTTTGATGCATGTAGTGAAGACGTTCCAGAATCCTTCACATTACAGGCCGTGTTTTGATGCATGTAATGAAGACGTTCCAGAATCCTTCACATTACAGGCCGTGTTTTGATGCATGTATTGAAGACGTTCCAGAATCCTTCACATTACAGGCCGTGTTTTGATGCATGTAGTGAAGACGTTCCGGAATCCTTCACATTACAGGCCTGCCCCAGGGTCAGCCTCCTGTCTCCCCCTCGTCCATTAACACCTACTTCTGGCCTCATCACCGTCTCTTCCTTTCCTCAGTTGTTCATATGATACATTGGCTGTTTTGTCTTGTTTTTGGGGTGTAGAAACGTGGTACGAGGAGTAGGATGTACCAGATATCATGGTTAGAGAACACCTTGTTAGACTTGTCCCCGACCCAAATCATGATAAGTGTATTCTTATTGAAGAATTGAGACATAATTCATTCATATGCATATCAGGATTGTATATTTTATGCAATTGAACTAACTTAGGCACCTGTCTAAATCATTCAGTGGTGCGGACTATTCTTATCACATCTAAGCATTATTCAATACACTTTTTGGTTCTAAACGACTCAAGTCTAACACCAAAGTCCATCTTGAAATCCGCTGCATAAAGGTGTTTTGATTTGGTTCTAAATAAACACATTGGGATTGGGGTGTGAGAGGTCTGCACGACTACTAGTACCATGTCTCTCATGTGTCACCCACTACCACTCAGTGGTATGCAAACTGGATAGGGGGCTTAGCATCAAGTTGTGTAAACCAATAGAAAAACCATCATTGTTATGTTGGTACTGTGTGTATTATATCTAACTCCAATTTCTGTAATATTTTCTGCTGGCAGAGTGCTGGGAATGCGTAAAATTTGGGTTCATGTATACACATATAACAAAATATAAATGATAAAAAAAATGATTGTATTGAAATTTGATGATTTATAGAGTGTGGAAATTGTGGTGAGTGTGGAAATGGCATTACCTGACTTGCCGACGCCAAGGGCTCCAAGAAGGGCAATGTTGAACTCCTGGGCGTCCTTGCTGGAGCCCATAGTGAAGAACTGCCTCCTTGTCCCCATGCCTGGGTCTCAGCTTAATATACCAAAGTCCTGGTCCAAAATCCTGGCCCAAAGTCCTGGCCCAAAGTCCTGGCCCAAAGTCCTGGCCCAAAGTCCTGGCCCAAAGTCCTGGCCCAATGCAAGCAATGTCTTAGATGAATAACATAAGACTGAAGAATAGGTGAGAAATCTTGTGGCTATCACATCATGTTAGATATCCAGAACCAGCTTGGAATGTGAAATGAGGGCTTTGTGAGGCTGAGTCAACAATTATAGTGCTGCCATCTGGGAGGCAAAGGGGGGGCTGCACATATGTGATATCTTGTCTTCACGGCTTGGTGACGTAAAGCTCAAATCCTATAAGAAGTTGAAAGTTGTTTTGCCAAGCTGCCAGGTAGCCTGGGCAACCCCGGTAGGCCTTGAGATGTGAGGTGAGCCATATGGTTTGCGTTGGAGCCCTCTCACCGATATTGCGGCTCTATAGTTGAAACCACACCATTAGATTTCAACCA
This sequence comes from Amphiduros pacificus, assembly GCA_949316495.1. Taxonomy (NCBI): domain Eukaryota; kingdom Metazoa; phylum Annelida; class Polychaeta; order Phyllodocida; family Hesionidae; genus Amphiduros; species Amphiduros pacificus. The sequence goes on along the minus strand of OX439010.1, from coordinate 35,220,241 downwards.
AGAGGGCCGCCACACACTCAGGCCATGCAAACTTAATTGGTATTTTTTATGTTTCTTGTCAAATAATTTTGGGGGAATATTGGTTTTGTTGGTCAATGAATGATTTTATTCAAAAACAAAATTATGTTTATTATAATATTATTAAAAAATGCTTTTGTACTGGGCCTGTATATTTTATCACATAACTTTTATTCCAAGTGTGTATATTTCAGAAAGTAGGAAATTTCAAAGTCTTCCACAATCAATTCATCCCTCCAGAATCTTTGCCAACATAATATTTTCTTAAGCCACAAGATGTATATTATTTCAAAGGAAAACAACGTTAAAGCTTTTATAAAATCAGGGAGGTCACAGGCAATTTTCCAGATATTTTGGGTGTGTTTGAATAATATGTGATCATGAAACTGTGATTCAAACAAGCTACCTGAAATCAACCAAAATATATCTGCCAGGATGATTGTGTTTTGGTGAAAGTGCCAAGTACTATGTGGTCACTTGAGTTCAAGTATGTGACCACTGTTGTGGTCGACAAGGGTGTTAGACCTGTACCAATAAATAACCAAAAACTAAAGGACAAACGGGTCTCTGCAAGTCAAATCACTTCAGTGTCCCAATTTGAAGGTGTTTTGATCGTAAGTAAACCTATACTAATGTATGTGTTTGATTTAAATCATTTGTCAGCTACTAACATTTGATCAGATAGTTTAGTGTATTTTCATTTATATTATATGCAAGGAAGATTGCTTGAAAATCTGATATCATGAAAGCTTTATTTGATATTTAGCTGCAATATTCGTATTTTTTTTAACTTTTGAAAAATTTGTTATTTTATGTTATTAAACCAGTAAGTTATTCCATAATTTCATGTTGGCTAATAATAAAGTGTTATCCTACAGCTACAGAGCTAGAATGTTGTTCTTTATCATTTGCTGTGTGTTTGTTTTACGCCTCTGCAGCTTGGCAGGGAGATTCCACTTAGACCACGGCACAGGAGGGTATCTGGGGGGAGGTGTAGTACAGCCCCCGGATCACAACCCCGCAACAAGTGCACTCCAATACACCAACAACTACCAATTCCAGGTTTGTCGCCATTTAAAACACCAAAACCTTTCCCATGCAATCATGGATCGAAACTTGCAAAAATTATACAATACATTGCAATAAGGTTTTCATCTTATCCTTACTCGAGTAAACTTGAAATTTAGTTCCATCATTGGTATTTATAGGAAATGAAGCCTGTTCAACAGTTGTTTAGCAAAAAGTTAGCTTTCTTTATCAGGTAAAATAAATGCAATGTAAAAATTGGTGAGGCTGTTTAAGTTTCATGGCAACACAATTGATAGAAGCAGCTTGATAAGGCACTAACTGCCAGAATGCCAATATTTTACTAAGAGAACATTGGCATTTTACTATCAAAGTAAGAGTACATTGGCATTTTACTATCAAAGTAAGAGAACATTGGCATTTTACTATCAAAGTAAGAGAACAGTGGCATTTTACTATTAAAGTAAGAGAACATTGGCATTTTACTATTAAAGTAAGAGAACAGTGGCATTTTACTATTAAAGTAAGAGAACATTGGCATTTTACTATCAAAGTAAGAGAACATTGGCATTTTACTATTAAAGTAAGAGAACAGTGGCATTTTACTATTAAAGTAAGAGAACATTGGCATTTTACTATTAAAGTAAGAGAACATTGGCATTTTACTATTAAGTAAGATGACATTGGCATTTTTTCTATTAAAGTAAGAGAACATTGGCATTTTACGATTAAAGTAAGAGAACATTTACATTTTACTATTAAAGTAAGAGAACATTTACATTTTACTATTAAAGTAAGAGAACATTTACATTTTACTATTAACGTAAGAGAGCATTGGCAATTCACTATTAAAGTAAGAGAACACCTTTTTAGATTAAGTAAGATCCATTCAGATTGATCACAGATTGGGGAAATGCAAATTGTGGATTGATAATTGATTTTCAATGTTATTTTTTCCCAACTATCAATTTGACTTTTTCTTTCCAATTCATGGTATACTGATTCATTCATTTTTATGTGAATTAGATTAGTAATAGTTTTTTTTACAAACCAAAATGACTTGCTGTGCAGTATCTGTGATAGCACTAGTGTTTAGTCTGGCAAAAGGAGTACACTAGCCCCATAGTCTCTCGTTTCCTCTTGATTAAATATATAAAGTGTCAGATTCTGGGAAAGTAAACCATATATTGGCTCTGTGAGTAATAATAGAGTAACAAGGCATCTGCGTCAGAGTAGCCCGTCAGAGAGGAGAGGGGCCCAGGGTAACTTGAAAATGTCCCAGCGTTAAGACAATGTAAAGCAACCTGGGAGTATGGAGACTGTGACCCAGGGAACCGCTCAATAATATCCCATGCTTGGAGTATGGAGAGTGTGATCCAGGGAACCGCTCAATAATATCCCATGCTTAAAGTATGGAGAGTGTGATCCAGGGAACCACTCAATAATATCCCATGCTTAGAGTATGGAAAGTGTGATCCAGGAAACCTCTCAATAACATCCCATGCTTAAAGTATGGAGTGTGTGACCCAGGGAACCACTCAATAATATCCCATGCTTAAAGTATGGAGTGTGTGACCCAGGGAACCACTCAATAATATCCCATGCTTAGAGTATGGAGAGTGTGACCCAGGGAACCACTCAATAATATCCCATGCTTAAAGTATGGAGAGTGTGACCCAGGGAACCACTCAATGATATCCCATGCTTGGAGTATGGAGAGTGTGACCCAGGGAACCACTCAATAACATCCCATGCTTGGAGTATGGAGAGTGTGATCCAGGGAACCACTCAATAACATCCCATGCTTGGAGTATGGAAAGTGTGACCCAGGGAACCACTCAATGATATCCCATGCTTAGAGTATGGAAAGTGTGACCCAGGGAGCCACTCAATAATATCCCATGCATAAAGTATGGAGAGTGTGACCCAGGGAACCACTCAATGATATCCCATGCTTAAAGTATGGAGAGTGTGACCCAGGGAACCACTCAATGATATCCCATGCTTAAAGTATGGAGACTGTGACCAGGGAACCTCTCAATAATATCCCATGCTTAGTGCATGGAGAGTGTGATCCAGGGAACCTCTCAATAATATCCCATGCTTAGTGCATGGAGAGTGTGACCCAGGGAACCACTCAATAATATCCCATGCATAAAGTATGGAGAGTGTGACCCAGGGAACCACTCAATGATATCCCATGCTTAGAGTATGGAAAATGTGACCCAGGGAACCACTCAATAATATCCCATGCTTAAAGTATGGAGAGTGTGACCCAGGGAACCTCTCAATAATATCCCATGCTTTCTGCATGGAGAGTGTGACCCAGGGAACCACTCAATAATATCCCATGCTTAAAGTATGGAGAGTGTGACCCAGGGAACCTCTCAATAATATCCCATGCTTTCTGCATGGAGAGTGTGACCCAGGGAACCACTCAATAATATCCCATGCTTAGAGTATGGAGAGTGTGACCCAGGGAACCACTCAATAATATCCCATGCTTAGAGTATGGAGAGTGTGACCCAGGGAACCACTCAATAATATCCCATGCTTAGAGTATGGAGAGTGTGACCCAGGGAACCACTCAATGATATCCCATGCTTAGAGTATGGAGAGTGTGACCCAGGGAACCACTCAATAATATCCCATGCTTAGAATATGGAGTGTGTGACCCAGGGAACCACTCAATAATATATCATGCTTAGAGTATGGAGAGTGTGACCCAGGGAGCCACTCAATAATATCCCATGCGTAAAGTATGGAGAGTGTGACCCAGGGAACCACTCAATGATATCCCATGCTTAGAGTATGAAGAGTGTGACCCAGGGAGCCACTCAATAATATCCCATGCTTAGAGTATGGAGAGTGTGATCCAGGGAACCACTCAATAATATCCCATGCTTAGAGTATGGAGAGTGTGACCCAGGGAACCACTCAATAATATCCCATGCTTAGAATATGGAGTGTGTGACCCAGGGAACCGCTCAATGATATCCCATGCTTAGAGTATGGAGAGTATGACCCAGGGAACCACTCAATAATATCCCATGCTTAGTGCATGGAGAGTATGACCCAGGGAACCGCTCAATGATATCCCATGCTTAGAGGACCGACCCAGGGAACCACTCAATAATATCCCATGATTCGGATATGGAGTGCATGAACCTGGGTAACAGACACATATCGGGGAAACACTGGGGTAAGTGCATTTGGCCTGTAGGTTGTGCCCACTCGCTGTCTGCGAGGTACTCTCATATCACAGCACACACTCACAGTAATGGCACGTACCGTCTCAGCCGCCCCGTACATGCTATCTCTGGGGGGTAACAACCCCGAGCTACAAGTCTGATTACACTACCTAAAAGTGCCCTCAGCTTAACATCAACATTGACATTAACTGAAACCCCAAAAAAACATGTATGGCTTACTTATTTACCTGCATTAAAAAAATAATTGTAGTTTATAATCAAACTTATTTTGTACAAAAAATGTTGTCTATATCACCGAGGTATAGCTATTTACTTGAAGTTGTATATTTTCAAACGATCGATGCCATTAACATGAGAGCGATTCTCAGATACAGTAAATGCTAAGGGCATGGTCCTTCCTGATGGTGACTGGTGATCTTGTTCAGATTGTAATTGACCAGAAATAATTTGCAGAGGTGGAAAGCTACTGATGAATTATGATGAATTATGTCTTAATGCCAAGCAATACCTTACAAAATGTTATCTTATAACACGGACTGTATTGTCATGAAAATGAGAGATATCAAAATAATGATGGAATAGAGTCGGGCATTGAGTTCCACTGGCTGGTTTCTGTTTGACATTCCTAAACTGTGCTCTAAATCCCAGTTATGCATACAGAAAATGTGTTTATGGAACACCCATCCAAACGAATGAAAACATGAATCTTTTTTCGAAATTTATTATGTATTTATAATCAACAAAATGTGTGTGTTGCTTTCTATCAATTAAGATCTATGTCAATTGGATATATTATGAAATTTGAACAGAGCGCACCATGAGGACGTTTTACAAAGATATAGCTTCTACGTGGAATTTTAACTTTGTGGGACCAAGAATTTAAGTCAAACACAGAAAGGTTTCAAGAGGAGGTGAAGAGCCCCCGGTTCATAACTCTGCATTGGCGCTATGATATTGTAACCTGTTCATCAGAGAATTTTGGGGGTATTTTTACAGTTTCATCTACAGCCTCAGCAAATATTATTTCCTCAGGTCAATAATGCCTCACTCTGCATTCAACTCAACTCAATAATTGTTTACTATATAATATCATAATAAGAAAATGAAGATTTTTTAAACAAAAGAATTCTTTATTTATATACATTTTCTTAGGTACAAAATCGAATATGTTGCCGCGCTGTCATGGAATACAGGAAAACATTATTATCATCATTTAGCATATGATTTATGATGCTTTTATTGTAGGGGACCCCTTGTACATGCCTAATAAGCAATAATGGATTGCGGTGCTCAACTCTGCCGATGAGATGTAGATGACAAATTGACGAATGTCGTCTGCTTAGCCGGCGTCTTGCAGCTGCGTCTCTTCTTCATCAATAGTTTCTGTTACATCTACAGCGGGGTGAGTCTCCGACTCTGCTTCCACCATTATCACGGCCCTCATTGATGTCTACACAAATAATATAAAAATGAACTCATTTCAAAAGGTGGTAACCTACAGTGCATTAAACCACTTTCGCTTTAAAAAAAAAAATATGTAGAGAAAGTCTGAATGAGCTGTGTAAATATAAAAATATTTTGTCTAGCATTTTCTTCTTGATCAAAATCTTTAAGTGACTGAGATTGGTCAATTGTCTTGGGCATAACAAATGACTGTGCTTCAATTTGAGCTGATGATAATTGATGAGGATTTTGATGATTACTTTTTGTGAGTTGATTCAATATAAGCGTTTTTCAAGGGTGATTATTGATGAAACACATCCACACTCACGGCGTGTTTCCGTTTCCGGTTGTACTCTTTTATGGCTTCCTGTGTGTCCTGCATGTGTACAGTCTTTGCAGATGAGTTGCCATGCACCCATGGATGCATCAATGCTTTCCCTGCAGTTAACCGCTTCTTGGGGTCTGTCACAATCAGCTTCTGAACAAAGTCCTAAAACATGTGCAAGTCCTAAAGTATATCCAAACTCTATAAACATGTGCAAGTCCTAAAATATATCCAAACTCTTTAAACATGTCCAAACTCCTAAAATTGATCCAGAATCTCACAGCATATCCAAAGTCCTAAAATATATCCAAAATCCTAAAATATTGTCGCAATCCTGAAACAAATCCAAGGTCCCAAAACATATCCAAAGCCGATAATATATCTTAAGTCCTAGGACATATCAAGAACATATCCAAAATACGAAAATATATCAAAATTCTACCAGACACAAATTACTAAAAAAAACCTTGATTTTGTTTTTATAATTTTTTTGGCGATAAATGAATTTGTTTCAAGTATTATATTTGACCAAACAATCTATACTGTTCTATCATTTTTACTGGTACCATAATACTAACATCTATTATATAATAGATTTATTAAAGAGGTATCACATCCATTGTACCGACCTTGGCATTCTCACTGATATTCTCCCAATGTTTGATATTAAAATCATAGTCACACTTGAGGATTTTCTTGAATATCACAGCCTCGGATTCATCATAGAAGGGTTCACTCCCACACAATCTGAAATAGTGATACATATCAAACTGATAAACTATAGACCCAATTATCAGTGTACAACATGTATGAACTGGTAGAGAGAACTATCATTCTGGGAGTCAAATACAAATAATGTAATATATCCTTTATGATCTATATGGACTTTGTATACTGTAACTCTTGGAATAATTGCATAATTCACAATAAGTATTAATTAGGAAGTTTTGTCTTACAGTGTGAATGTCATGACCCCTACGCTCCAAAGGTCGACCGCCTTATCGTATGTGTTGCATTTGAGAACTTCCGGTGCTAAAAAAGAGATTCCGTATTCCTTATAATTGTTTATTTATCTCCCTTGTTTGCCTTCGTATGTCTGCATTAAATCGGCATCATTCATTCATGCTCTTATTAGGTGTGATTTTAGTCATCAATGTTTTGTTCAAACTCAATTCTAAACGCAATAACTCTATGTAATAACTCAACATCTCTAATAGCATTATACAATGAAGCGCTTTTTGCATAATGAGGTTGCATGAAATGACACAGGAATTGAATATGCAAGGTAAACTAAGTTGTCCTAAAAAGTACTTCCTTGCTGCAAATTAAACAATGTTAGACACCAAAATCGTTGAATATAAACGAGATAATTTGGAGTAACTCACCACAATAGCCAGGCGTGGCACAGACAGTATTCATGTGGACATAACCGCTGACAATCTGAGACAGACCAAAATCAGCTGCAAACAAACACATATGATGATTAAGTATCTATCTGTTCATTTATTTTATAATGATGTTGGACCATATGTGTTTTTATTATTAGGCTTTCAGGGATATCTATACCACATGTTTGAATCTTTTATCAAATATTTTTCCCGATCTTTCTTTTGAAACAGTTTTTCTTCATATCAAAGTCAATTTCATTTTGCTTTTCAAGTTTAATGTGACATCAAAGATATTTTTTACTTTTATATCAATCATGCCATTGTCCAATAAGATATTAAACTTGTATTAATACCTACCTTATTAAAATCTTGGATTTGAATACAATAATTGGAAACATGCTACTCTCAAATATATCAGTGAGTATCAAGTATTCATGAAATGAGGTTTTCAAGCACTTTTTCTTTGCAGAATATAAACTAATGATTATACCCCAAACATTGCAATCAAAAGTTGTTACCCATCATATTTCCCATATATTTACATAAATATCTGTGCCATTTGAAAGTGGGTGAGTCTTTTGCTAAAATCCAAATCATCCATTGGACACTTTGTTAACAAACTTTGTTTAGCTGACCAGTGATCTTGTGCAAACACCTGCTTCGTAAAGTCTAACAGAAAACACAATAAACATGGTCAGTGTATTTTGGTTGATTTCATTACGTGTTTTTCCCTTAAGCCAACATACCTGACAAAAAGAGGAAAGTCTCAGGTAAGGGTACCGTAGTTAGAGATTAAAAATATGAGCTGGCGTCCTGCTGGGAACACTTGCTTACTGAGATTAGTACTCAGATTAGTGGGGTGTGTAGTCACTTTCACATGTCAAAAATAGTGGGCAAATCACTGTACACACATCTGAGCATTATTACTACACATGATTCTTATTCAAGTTGTGGTTTTATTTGACAATTAAAATAATGATTGCAATATTTGAATTTATTTCAAATATAGAAATTCTAATTCTATATTGTTAGTAGTGTTTAAACAACTATGAAACTAGAGAACTATTTTAGAGGTATTGACACCATTTCCAAGAGGTTATCTTTGCACATATGAGTACATGCATTGTTGGCTGATCTCGCTGGACAACAGAGAAATGCACATACAGGTGACATGTGACCTGTTGATTTCCATCCTGTCAGTGACTGATATGGTCAAATATTGACAACTACACATTTTGAAGATCTTGAAAATTGTTTCGGAATATATAATATGATTGAATGTATTTAAGAATGAGCATTGTTTGCAGGTATGTTTTAAGTGTTGATGAATTGTAACAACACCTTAGATAGGTACAGTCCATGTTTATTTTTAAATGTAGATCCATGCGAAATGTTGAGTGAGCAATCCTGCCATGAGAAAAGGTCAAAGCATATCATCAGACCTGTGAGACACATAATAATGCTGAAACATTGGGAACTATTGCATTGTACTGGATTCATTCAGAGATGCTCAAGGTTGGCCTCTTGATCAACTTACTCGAAGTTTAAAGTCTATGATAAATTCTTGAAATTGGATCCATGTTATAATTCGTTTTTTTCTAAACTGAAATAAAATTGGAATATGAAGATTTCATATTTGTTTTCTGCATATAATTACTATTTTCTATATTTTCTATGTTGGCAAAAAACATATTCAATTCTCTATGTTCTGACATGCATATTGCTCAAATATTGTCTATGTTTGCAAAATAAAATAATAAAAATTATATTCTTCTGATATGCAAATTGCTCAATAAGAACTGCAATATAAAGATTTCATTTTTGGGGGGTATCAATTCATTTCTATTATTTTATATTCTTCTGTATTTGCAATAGACAAATCAAGTTATGTTTCCTGAAGTACATATCACTCAAACAGATATTAAGATTTCACCTTCAGCATGAAAATAATACTTTTCCCAACCAGGATTCGAACCCTGGACCTTTAGCACAGAAGACAGACATCTTAATCACTGAGCCATGTATCACCCTGTGTCAGTACTGTAGAAAACTTGGAGTCACAGCATTGTATGAAAATTAAAATTGTTCCATTTCTTTGCTAATAAAGACATTTTATTTTATTTTTTTGTATTTTCTCCATTTGCCAAAAAAAAAAAAACAAAAGAAAAAACAAAAGAAAAAACAAAAGAAAAAACAAAAGAAAAAACAAAAGAAAAAACAAAAGAAAAAACAAAAGAAAAAACAAAAGAAAAAACAAAAGAAAAAACAAAAGAAAAAACAAAAGAAAAAACAAAAGAAAAAACAAAAGAAAAAACAAAAGAAAAAACAAAAGAAAAAACAAAAGAAAAAACAAAAGCAAAACACATTTTATGTGTTCCGACTTTCATTCTGCTCTAAAAAGACCCCAACATGAAGATTTCACCTTTGAAGATTTCACCTTTGAAGATTTCACCTTTGAAGATTTCACCTTTGTTTATTGTATCGTCATTATTTTTTATAATTTCTATCAAAATAAAAAATGTTTCAATTCTATATGTTCTGATGTGCATGTTGCGAAAATAAAACTTCAAAATGAAGATTTCAGTTTCAGCATGAATAAAAAAAAAATACATTGTTCCCGGTGGGAATCGAACCCCAGACCTTTAGCATGTGAGACAGATGTCTTACCCACTGAGCCATGTTGATTAGTATGATTTGACCTTCTCACTGGTAAATCACACAAATAGTCAACATCTTTATCACTTGATCAAGTTATTCTAATAAAGGGATATTCCGTTATTTCACACAATAGCCTAAATTAAATTTATAGAGTAAAATTTTCCAAAAATATGTTTGTCTAAGATGATGTCAATAGTAATGCAAATTGATAAAAAGAAACAGTTATCTATAACTCATCTCTCATTTAAATCTAACCATTTTCTAGTTGATTCTCTGTAGGTAGGTATATAAGGTTAGCATGTAATAATTTATATTGAATATGAGGTGTGTCATATAATGTCCATACACATTTTATATATTTAACTCGAACACATAAAGCAGAGAATTGAAATTAGCCAAAGGAAATCAGTTACTGGAGTGGTGCACATTTTTCTGGAGAAGTCATATGGAAAGTAGTTCGGTAGGATGTTAATTTCATAGGGAGTTAATGTGTTAATATGTACTCAATGAGTTCACTCATAACAGAAATCAAGATGGCCGAATGTTGGTTGAGAAAGTGCTTGATTTCTCTTAAGGGGAGTACACGTCATGTAGTGAGATAGCTTGCTTGTATCTCAGTATCATTTAAGCATACCCCAAACCTCTGTAAAATTGCCAGTGACCTCTGAGGTTTCATGAATGCCTCAATTTTGTTCCATGATTAACGACTATGTCAATCAGTAACATATGCTGGTGTAAAGGTCAAATATTTAGCTGTTGTTTTATCCCAAAAAAATTATAGTTAATGCTCTTTCCAATGGAAAATTACATTTGATATTTATTAACTAATGTTCCCAGTTTATCAGATACTCACCAATTTTAAGCTGTGTATCTTCGGCATTGCTGCTGTACAGCACATTCTCAGGCTATTAATTAGACAGAAATGCTTTTGACTTTATTGTACATATAACTGGTGAAAAATGCGATGATTTCAAATATATCCTGAGATATCATTATCAACTAATGGGTGGTCGCATGTACATGTGCAGCACGGTGAACTGTCAGTTATTTTACGAATTCAAACATACACAGAAGAGCCTTTTTTAGAAATTTAATCAAATAACTTCATATGTTTAACAAATAGTCCGATCTCGTTGATCGTCAAAATTAGGTCATTGGCTCCGCCACCTGAGTGTAATCAATTCAATTATTTTCCTTTCCCTTCGAGGCGCCCAATATAATTAATATAATTGTCAGAGAATTTGATAAATATGTCAACTTTACCTTTATATCTCTGTGAACTACATCATTATCGTGCAAAAACTGAAAAGGAAAACCATATCTTTCTGAAAAAAACCTTTTGTAGTGTAATGTCATGAGTATAAATAGTTACCAAATATTTAAACAAATGAATGGAATCGTTTGACCATGTAAATTTTAACATTATCAAGTCTTTAAAAGATTCCATCAATGTTTAATGGCTTGAAATGAGATTTAGCCTCGACGTAAACCATGATTAAATACCTTAACTGCCTGCAGGATGCACCTGACGCTGGTAGCTATATCTTTCTCACTATAATATCCCTGGGTGACTATTCTGCAAGAGAAAAACAATATTCAAATGTATCAATAATAATGACAATAATGACAATTTAATAGTTTATATCGCGCTATGCCAGACTTCGTCTCCCTATGGCACTCCAGCAGATTTCTTCGAAAAATATGCGAGTTTTAAAGCTTTTATAGGAAAAAAATTCTTCATGTTTTTATTTTTAAATATATCGTGGCCGTTATTCCAAATATTTGGAGCACATATTTCGAATGCTCTACCATCAGACAGTTTTATATTTAATTTTGGGATTCATGAATAAAATATGAATAGACAGAAATATTAACTCTAATTAATGATAATGTGTACCTTATGGCACCAATTGAACAGAGTAAAATCTATTCAATCATACATGTATATTCATTCATTTTGTGAGAAGAATCTATTTATACCTGTCAAAGAGTTCTCCTCCCGTTACTAATTCATTCAACATATGAATATGGCTCGGCGTCTCGTACACCTCCTTCAGTCTTATCTGATATTAAGATAAAAATGCCCATATTTGCATTAAACAATTCCTTCTTTTCTCATTGCCAACATGTAGAATGTTACCAAAATGATTAGATCTAGAACATTTCATCTTTTATACGCAAATATCAGCTTAGTTATGCCTCTCCAAGACGGGAGGTTTCTCTCTTTATGAAAGAAAACACATTCATTACTTACCACATTTGGGTGATCCAATTTGAGTAGAATGCCCACGTTATCGCTCCCTGCTGTTCTCTTAGCATACTGAAAAAATATATTTATATGTCTGTGGTTCAAGGAGGTAATTGATCTAATATATATATATATATATATATATATATATATATATATATATATATATATATATATATATATATATATATATATATATATATATATATAGGATATAGGACATGTATTCTATAGGATATGTATTCTATAGGATATTTAATTCTACTTTATATTTATTCTATTGGATATGTACTCTACAAGATATGCACTGCACAGGATATGTATTCTTTATTTATGTGTAATATGAACTCACCGCTTTGTTGATTATTTTGACAGCCCATTGTTGTCCAGTACCTCTATGTTGACATTTATGAACAGCTGAGACATTTCCTCTGAAAAGGTGAATAGATCAACTTCAGGTGTAACATTAATCTGTCCTTATGCATGTACTGCCAAGATTCAACCCACAGTACCATGTGGCACTAAACAAGAAAGATCCACCTCATGAAAAAAAACATTTGAAATAAAAATTGAAATGCAACAATGATAAACATATTGCATATGATTGTGTAGACCAGATTTGATTACGATCGTTATGATACTAAACAGCAGTTAGTGTTCATCGAATAAATCTTTCCTTTTTCACGATTGCACAAGAAAGGGTATTTTTGCGGAGGGTTTTTTAAATAAAACAATCTAATATAAATGGGTAAATGTATATCTTCTCAAAGCAAGCACCTTCTGAGTCATGACATCGTCTCAGCTAATGGATCACTGCCATCACAAATCTGTCACAATTGATGGGCCATTTCAGTGGGATGGGATGTTAAACCTGGCCTAGCTGGGCACCATTAACCCAGGATGATCTTTGTTATTGGCCCCGGTACACAGCCTCCCATCCTGGCCTAGCTGGGCACCATTAACCCAGGATGATCTTTGTTATTGGCCCCGGTACACAGCCTCCCATCCTGGCCTAGCTGGGACCATTAACCCAGGGTGATCTTTGTTACTTGCCCCGGTACACAGCCTCCCATCCTGACCTAGCTGGGCACCATTAACCCAGAATGATCTTTGTTATTGGTCCCGGTACACAGCCTCCCATCCTGACCTAGCTGGGCACCATTAACCCAGAATGATCTTTGTTATTGGTCCCGGTACACAGCCTCCCATCCTGACCTAGCTGGGCACCATTAACCCAGGATGATCTTTGTTATTGGCCCCGGTACACAGCCTCCCATCCTGGCCTAGCTGGGACCATTAACCCAGGGTGATCTTTGTTACTTGCCCCGGTACACAGCCTCCCATCCTGACCTAGCTGGGCACCATTAACCCAGAATGATCTTTGTTATTGGTCCCGGTACACAGCCTCCCATCCTGGCCTAGCTGGGCACCATTAACCCAGGATGATCTTTGTTATTGGTCCCGGTACACAGCCTCCCATCCTGGCCTAGCTGGGCACCATTAACCCAGAATGATCTTTGTTATTGGTCCCGGTACACAGCCTCCCATCCTGACCTAGCTGGGCACCATTAACCCAGAATGATCTTTGTTATTGGCCCCGGTACACAGCCTCCCATCCTGACCTAGCTGGGCACCATTAACCCAGGATGATTTTTGTTATTGGTCCCGGTACACAGCCTCCCATCCTGGCCTAGCTGGGCACCATTAACCCAGGATGATCTTTGTTATTTGCCCCGGTACACAGCCTCCCATCCTGGCCTAGCTGGGCACCATTAACCCAGGATGATCCTTGTTATTTGCCCCGGTACACAGCCTCCCATCCTGGCCTAGCTGGGCACCATTAACCCAGGATGATCTTTGTTATTGTCCCGGTACACAGCCTCCCATCCTGGCCTAGCTGGGCACCATTAACCCAGGATGATCTTTGTTATTGGCCCCGGTACACAGCCTCCCATCCTGGCCTAGCTGGGCACCATTAACCCAGGATGATCTTTGTTATTGGTCCCGGTACACAGCCTCCCATCCTGGCCTAGCTGGGCACCATTAACCCAGGATGATCCTTGTTATTTGCCCCGGTACACAGCCTCCCATCCTGGCCTAACTGGGCACCATTAACCCAGGATGATCTTTGTTATTGGCCCCGGTACACAGCCTCCCATCCTGGCCTAGCTGGGCACCATTAATCCAGGGTGACCTTTGTTATTGGTCCCGGTACACAGCCTCCCATCCTGGCCTAGCTGGGCACCATTAACCCAGGGTGACCTATGTTATTGGCCCCGGAACACAGCCTCCCATCCTGGCCTAGCTGGGCACCATTAACCCAGGGTGATCTTTGTCATTGGCCCCGGTACACAGCCTCCCAACCTGGCCTAGCTGGGCACCATTAACCCAGGGTGATCTTTGTTATTGTCTCCGGTACACAGCCTCCCGTCCTGGCCTAGCTGGGACCATTAACCCAGGATGATCTTTGTTACTGGCCTCGGTACACAGCCTCCCATCCTGGCCTAGCTGGGACCATTAACCCAGGATGATCTTTGTTACTGGCCTCGGTACACAGCCTCCCATCCTGGCCTAGCTGGGACCATTAACCCAGGGTGATCTTTGTTACTTGCCCCGGTACACAGCCTCCCATCCTGGCCTAGCTGGGACCATTAACCCAGGATGATCTTTGTTACTGGCCTCGGTACACAGCCTCCCATCCTGGCCTAGCTGGGACCATTAACCCAGGGTGATCTTTGTTACTTGCCCCGGTACACAGCCTCCCATCCTGGCCTAACTGGGCACCATTAACCCAGGGTGATCTTTGTTATTGGTCCTGGTACACAGCCTCCCATCCTGGCCTAGCTGGGACCATTAACCCAGGGTGATCTTTGTTACTGGCCCCGGTACACAGCCTCCCATCCTGGCCTAGCTGGGACCATTAACCCAGGGTGATCTTTGTTATTTGCCCCGGTACACAGCCTCCCATCCTGGCCTAGCTGGGCACCATTAACCCAGGATGATCTTTGTTACTGGCCCCGGTACACAGCCTCCCATCCTGGCCTAGCTGGGCACCATTAACCCAGGATGATCCTTGTTAATGGTCCCGGTACACAGCCTCCCATCCTGACCTAGCTGGGCACCATTAACCCAGGGTGATCTTTGTTATTGGTCCCGGTACACAGCCTCCCATCCTGGCCTAGCTGGGCACCATTAACCCAGGATGATCTTTGTTACTGGCCCCGGTACACAGCCTCCCATCCTGGCCTAGCTGGGCACCATTAACCCAGGGTGATCTTTGTTAATGGTCCCGGTACACAGCCTCCCATCCTGACCTAGCTGGGCACCATTAACCCAGGATGATCTTTGTTACTGGCCCCGGTACACAGCCTCCCATCCTGGCCTAGCTGGGCACCATTAACCCAGGATGATCCTTGTTAATGGTCCCGGTACACAGCCTCCCATCCTGGCCTATGTGTGGGTGGGGCAGGGTTGGCATTGCCCCAGCACTCACACAGGAACCTCTGCTGGCTCCCACGTCTTGGTTAATTAACTGTTGGTAATTATGTGTATTCTCTGTACATGGAATCACACCATCACATGGGTTGGATCACACACTATAACCCGGATCACACAATACACCTGGATCACAATATAACATAACCTAAATCACACAATATAACTTGAATCACACAATATAACCTAAATCACACACTATAACCAGAATCACACAATATAACCAGAATCACACAATATAACCTGAATCACACACTATAACCTGAATCACACACTATAACCTCAATCACACACTATAACCTCAATCACACACTATAACCTGAATCATACAATTTAACCTGAATCACACACTATAACCTGAATCATACAATTTAACCTGAATCATACAATTTAACCTGAATCACACAATATAACCTCAATCACACACTATAACCTGAATCACACACTATAACCTGAATCATACAATTTAACCTGAATCACACACTATAACCTGAATCACACACTATAACCTGAATCACACAATATAAACTGAATCACACACTATAACCTGAATCACACACTATAACCTGAATCACACACTATAACCTGAATCATACAATATAACCTAAATCACACAATTTAACCTGAATCACACAATTTAACCTAAATCACACACTATAACCTGAATCACACACTATAACCTGAATCATACAATATAACCTGAATCACACACTATAACCTAAATCACACAATTTAACCTGAATCACACACTATAACCTGAATCACACAATTTAACCTAAACCACACACTATAACCTGAATCACACACTATAACCTAAATCACACACTATAACCTGAATCATACAATATAACTGAATCACACACTATAACCTGAATCACACACTATAACCTGAATCACACACTATAACCTCAATCACACAATTTAACCTGAATCACACAATATAACCTGAATCACACAATTTAACCTAAATCACACAATATAACCTGAATCACACAATATAACCTGAATCACACACTATAACCTGAATCACACACTATAACCTGAATCACACATTATAACCTGAATCACACACTATAACCTGAATCACACAATATAGACTGAATCACACAATTTAACCTGAATCATACAATATAACCTGAATCACACAATATAACCTGAATCACACACTATAACCTGAATCACACACTATAACCTGAATCACACACTATACCCTGAATCACACACTATAACCTGAATCACACAATATAACCTGAATCACACAATTTAACCTGAATCATACAATATAACCTGAATCACACACTATAACCTGAATCACACACTATAACCTGAATCACACACTATAACCTGAATCACACACTATAACCTGAATCACACAATATAACCTGAATCACACAATTTAACCTGAATCATACAATATAACCTGAATCACATAATATAACCTGAATCACACACTATAACCTGAATCACACAATATAACCCGAATCACACAATATAACCTGAATCACACAATTTAACCCGAATCACACACTATAACCTGAATCACACAATTTAACCTGAATCACACAATATAACCTGAATCACACAATTTAACCTAAATCACACAATATAACCTGAATCACACAATATAACCTGAATCACACACTATAACCTGAATCACACACTATAACCTCAATCACACAATTTAACCTGAATCACACAATATAACCTGAATCACACAATTTAACCTAAATCACACACTATAACCTGAATCACACAATTTAACCTGAATCACACAATATAACCTGAATCACACAATTTAACCTAAATCACACAATATAACCTGAATCACACAATATAACCTGAATCACACACTATAACCTGAATCACACACTATAACCTGAATCACACACTATAACCTGAATCACACACTATAACCTGAATCACACACTATAACCTGAATCACACAATATAACCTGAATCACACACTATAACCTGAATCACACACTATAACCTGAATCACACACTATAACCTGAATCACACACTATAACCCGAATCACACAATATAACCTGAATCACACACTATAACCTGAATCACACAATATAACCTGAATCACACAATATAACCTGAATCACACACTATAACCTAAATCACACACTATAACCTGAATCACACAATATAACCCGAATCACACAATATAACCTGAATCACACAATTTAACCCGAATCACACACTATAACCTGAATCACACAATTTAACCTGAATCACACAATATAACCTGAATCACACAATTTAACCTAAATCACACAATATAACCTGAATCACACAATATAACCTGAATCACACACTATAACCTGAATCACACACTATAACCTGAATCACACACTATAACCTGAATCACACAATATAGACTGAATCACACAATTTAACCTGAATCATACAATATAACCTGAATCACACAATATAACCTGAATCACACACTATAACCTGAATCACACACTATAACCTGAATCACACACTATACCCTGAATCACACACTATAACCTGAATCACACAATATAACCTGAATCACACAATTTAACCTGAATCACACAATATAACCTGAATCACACACTATAACCTGAATCACACAATATAACCCGAATCACACAATATAACCTGAATCACACACTATAACCTGAATCACACACTATAACCTGAATCACACAATATAACCTGAATCACACACTATAACCTGAATCACACACTATAACCTGAATCACACACTATAACCTGAATCACACAATATAACCTGAATCACACACTATAACCTGAATCACACACTATAACCTGAATCACACACTATAACCTGAATCACACACTATAACCTGAATCACACAATATAACCCGAATCACACAATATAACCTGAATCACACACTATAACCTGAATCACACAATATAACCTGAATCACACAATATAACCTGAATCACACACTATAACCTAAATCACACACTATAACCTGAATCACACAATTCAACCTGAATCACACAATTCAACCTGAATCACATTAATAATATGGTCAATTTGGCAAGCTAGGAATATATGTATTCTGAATAACACTGTCCAGATGAGGTAAATGTATATATTAATGTTGTATATAATGCATTTTATACCTGAGAGCAATATTTATTTTTGCTCTTAGATTATACTGAGCTTTCTAAATTAACGCAGACTTTACATTAAATAGAAGTGCAATCTGAAATATTGTGTGATTTTTAATATATCATATGATACCTAATATATATTCAAAACTTTTAAACATGTCGTGTGTCTAGATGTATTGCACTTATATTGGTGATGCCTGAACTTAATTCATGCCATATTTACACAACATTTATATTCTAAGTGTTGCACTGAACCTTTTTCACTTTGCATGAATGAAGAGAGGACTTGCATTCTAATAGTGGAGAAGGCCTACATTTGGATCATGTTTTGTTTACACATAAACAGAAGCACACACTTAGCCATATAGTTAAGTTGGTAATAAGCCTATTCAAACAATCTATATAACTTACTTTCCTAGCTCCTTTCCTATATCATAGACATCTTCAAAGAGAATGTCTTTGATGCTCTCATCGATCCAGTTATCATCCATTGCCGTGGGAATCTGTTGCTGAGATCAATGCTTTGATCTCATGCACAGGACACACACACTCAGAAGCCAGCAAGCCACTCAGGTGGAAATGACGTTGCTACTTGGTGATTTCTGGGCCGATCATTATTGATTATCGATCCTGGAGGTGCTTTTAGGATTTCATCGATCTGTGGGTCGCTGAATGATTGATAGGTTATTGATAAAGTACAGAGTTATTTTTACATCAACCATGAAGCGTGAGTTGAACAATGACCAGATTTGGAGAAAATAGCCAAATAATTTGATAATGCTGAACACATAACCAATAGGGGCATGTACATTGCAACAAACATACATTATTCAATACCAATTACCAATCAAACAATCGATCTCGGATGCCACTATTGGAATGTATATTCTTAAGCTATCATGGCAATGGTGTTTAATGCAGCCCTGTTAAAAACTACATAAATAGTATTAGCGAAGGAGGAATAATGAGGATCTCTGCGCATGGTATTTTAGGACATTTTGTATTTTAATTATCTGACTTTACTTGTCGTTAGGGGTGAGGCCCTAAAGAGGTTTGGAGGCATGTCTAGTCCAACTTTCAGCTTGGCTTCTTCCACTACCACAAAGGAATTTACAGCAAGCATAATACAACTGTGAATACGACCGCGGTTATGCCCTCTTCAACTGTTGTTTCTCTCCCGCCTGTTCTTACTCCAGTGTTTCACCTCCATAGCCGGGTATAATTATGGGAAAGGCTCGTCATGCTTAATCTTGTATCAGGACAGCAAAAAATGGAAAACTGAAAAAAAAATTTTTTTAAAAACAACAAAAAGACAAAAAGACAAAAACTAAAAAAAAAAAGGTTTTCTAACTACTCTGCTCTTGGTAGCAATTATATGATTTGATCTGACGAGTCAACATTGTGTTGGAAAGGGACAAACAATTCAAGGCAGTTACCTCCCTCAAGGCTATGTTAAATTGATATTGCACTAGTCTAAATTTCTCTATGATATCGTAATAACACCCTTTTGTGTGACAATGCGGTGGCCCTTTTCCCATGACATTCTAATGGTCTTTCTGAATGAGTACCCAAAAATAATTCCCAAGTTCCCCCGATTTTCTACTTACCTTTGATGTGGTGTCATAGATTCTACTTTCTTTTAAATTTATTTGTTTCTCTTTATGACATAACAATTTTATTACACTTTTAATTTTATCATAATTGCTCCGGTGTATAATGCTGTGCCTTTTCCCAATGACATTTCAATTTAACTTTATCATTTCTGTCAATACATGTTTGTCATTTTCATATCGAACCCTCTCAGGTCACTTTGTGTGCCAGGGTTGGATTTGTAAATCCTCACATTTTAATTTCTCGGTCCAATGAGCAATAATTTGAGACGTGGTGCAGGGGGTCAAGGTTTGAACTACAGTTGAAAAACCATAACAATACCACAATTTTTTTCATTTGAATGAATTTGGATGATAAATGACATTATGGACAAAATTACTTTATCATCGTAGGTTACTGCAGACTTGATATATTTCCGGACATGCTTTTATGACAACCAATTAATGTATTTTTCTTTGGGACTGGACGGTAGCTATGTGCAGAGCACAAGGAGGTCATGAACACTTCTGTACCTTGTGCCAACAGATATGTCTAATATTGTATGTCTTCAGTACCTCTCTGTTTCACAAAAAAAGTGATCATTTTTTCCAATTCACACAACATCGGCTAATTCTGTCGAAATCGCAGAAGCCATTTTATCATGTCACCTGACATGAGAAATCCCTGAACATGCCATGTCGCTCGTCTACCACCCAACTCCACCTAGCGGCAGATAAATCTGTGCGATCCAGTTGGGCTGATTGGAGATTGTAAGCTCTAACATGTCATGGAGTGATAATGGGTGTATCTCAACTTCGAAATCAATCAACTAATCAGTATTGATCTCAAATTAATCTGATTTCATATATCATATGACACTATTTAACATGGCCCCCGTGTTTTTGTTGGGAATGTTCAAAATTATGATCACAAAAGGATAATTGTATTCATAGAGATTTGTATATCAGTTAGAAAGTAAAAAGTCAAAATTTGACATTTCTTACATACAGAGACATGCTTTAGACCTTGTTGAGACACATGATATTTCTGCGAGTCCAAATAAAGGTCTTGTCGATCGATACAATGATTAGAAGTGTTTGTGGCCCACCTGGCTTTGGCAGTCGGGACACTTGAGGTTAACTGGAATGGGGATACTTGATTTTTCTATGTTACCTTTTTTCCCCCAAGGTCATGCCGAAAATATTGCTCCTTTTCAGAAAACCTCTATTTATTTCTCCAGATTCTGAATGCAACAAAATCAATATAAAGTTAATGTGTTAATTATACTTCATTACATTTCAGGCCTTTTTGATGCAAAGCTCAACCATGTCTCTTTTTTTAAAGAATTTGAAGAATCTATGAACAGATTTTATTCAAAATTTTATAAATAAATTTGGCATTTTCAGTTAATACATGTTTGGCTGCACCCTATATTTTTTATCTTGGTGTCAATCCTATGATGTTGTCATCAGCTCTCTCTTTGGTCTGTGGGGTACCATACTTTGTCAACTTAAACAAATTGTCACCTATCATGTCCTTGTTGATTCTAATGTGTATTACTCCGAGGTGGGAGCTTTATAACACTGCATGGAGAGTGAGTATCAAGTGTCAGAGTGGCCCTCTCTTGGTCAGGTGATCACAAGATGTGTACACTGATACAGGTCTGTATGAAGAACATTCCATATAAAAGCATAACTTGAATTGTTAAAAAAAATGGAGAGATATTGTTCAAGAGCTGATATAAAAGATTTATATTAGTCCTGATGATTATCATGACAAACAAGCTAGTGAGCTCAATATATCACGACAAACAAGCTAGTGAGCTCAATATATCATGACAAACAAGCTAGTGAGCTCAATATATCACGACAAACAAACTAGTGAGCTCAATATATCATGACAAACAAGCTAGTGAGCTCAATATATCATGACAAACAAGCTAGTGAGCTCAATATATCATGACAAACAAGCTAGTGAGTTCAATATATCATGACAAACAAGCTAGTGAGCTCAATATATCATGACAAACAAGCTAGTGAGCTCAATATATCATGACAAACAAGCTAGTGAGCTCAATGTATCACGACAAACAAGCTAGTGAGCTCAATATATCATGACAAACAAGCTAGTGAGCCCAATATATCATGACACAGTGCGGGCTGTGTTGGGATTGAATATTACATGAGCAAAATCAATGAGTATGAGAAAATGAGAAAAATCAATTTGCATAATAGAAAATCATTGATTCATCATTGATTGAACAAGAAAGATTTCTCTGAACTTTTTGTTCAAAATTAAAATATCAGAATATGTATCTCAACATTTGTAGATTTTTTTTATTGAAATTCTGGGCCAAAATTAGACTGCCATGTACACATATAAAATTAAGCTATTGAGTGGGCTTAGATTAGGTCAGGCAATGATGTCATTCTGATCAATTGATATAACAGAGTAAATCATGTAAATGTCTGGAACATTAGCACTTGAATATCATGTAAAATGCAGAGTTTTATGACATTTATGTTTATTTACAGATGGGAAATGACACAGAATAATTCTGTACACTAAGAAAGTATGAATTACACCAGTAATGACATCCAGGGTTACAGAGGTTTCTAGCTCACTTAGCTCAAAGTTCAAATACGTCTAAAATATGTTTTTGTGAAAAGCAGACACTTTTATTGTGTCACTAAAGCAGCATCCATTATATTTTTAAGTCATTAAGTCATTCACAAATCCATTTTTTGCCACATGTTCCATCGTCTTTGAGAGAAAAATCCCAAAATTACATACAGTTCAGTACAATGTTTGCAATACTTAATATAAAGATTATCATATAAATAATAAGATCACATTTGCTTATATATGTATAGTTGGTTTTCGGTAATATTAAGTTATTCATAATTGTTGCCATTTGGAGATGAGCAATTTAATGCCCACCACCAGAGGACGCTGTGAATTTTTTTTATTGTCCGTTACTAGGTGGCACTTCGACTGGCATGTTTGTGTCACCAGGGACATGCATAACTATCTGAATATGGTTGCTGTCCTTCTCTGCTTTGTGCGAGTCCAGGTTTGTAAAGGCTGTCATTTCATTTTCTGATCCAAATGGAGTTCTGAAAATAAATTGCATCCAATATTGAGATATAGTGGTTTGCATAATGGATGACTTGTGCCAAATGAGTAAATTCTGGCATTTGCAGTCCCTGTTGAGCTTAATATATTTTACTAGACCATCAAAATTCAACCCCATTTAAAATTGCAACACTATAACCATTCATTTAAAAGTGACTGGTGATACGTGCACAACAAAAGGAGGTGCTGAAAATGATGTTTTCTTAGTTAGACCGACCAAAGAATGTATGCCAAGTATGTAGGACCAGGAACATTTTGTGAAACAAATATATGGGGTTTTGATGTAAAATATAAACATTTGTCAGCATGAATAACCTAAGGAGATCTCTGAGGAAGTTGTCAACTCTGATGAAAAAAATATCAAACACTCAGCTCACAACAGACCCCTGCTTGTGTTTATACATGAAGCCTCCTAGGGGCCTACTTTGAGGGGTGAAGCCTACTAGCAGCTGACAACAGACCCCTGCCTGTGTTTATACATGAAGCCTACTAGGGGCCTACTTTGAGGGGTGAAGCCTACTAGCAGCTAACAACAGACCCCTGCCTGTGTTTATACATGTAGCCTACTAGGGGCCTACTTTGAGGGGTGAAGCCTACTAGCAGCTCACAACAGACCCCTGCTTGTGTATATACATGTAGACTACACCCAAAAATAACGCAATAAAAGCATTTAATATTTTGTGACATGGATTGTTTAGTATGTAATAGGTGTCAATTAACTTTTGATTTCTTTTACATATATTTTGCTGTGAAATGCTTACCCTATTTCGTAATCAGTCTCTAAGTGAAGAGCTTCGTTGGTTTTGACATGCACCAGGATGATATTCTCATTAGCCTGAAAACAAATCATGCCATACTTAATAGTTTGATGAATTTCCTCTATACCATCTTGATGTCAATAGCAAACAGCATTTATTATTCTTTTTGTTGCAAGAACCATGCATTTTATTTGAAAAATAAGTGTCATTTTTTTTTTTTTTCATGCAATTCTTGAAAACTTTTCACTTTTACGGTTCAGTATACCTGAATTTTAGTTTTTGAATTGGAAACCTGTTTGAATTGATTTACATGTTTTTTCTGACATGAACAAAAAATAAGCAAGCTCTTTGGTTAAAAGATAGGCCAATGCCATGCATTGCTTTTGGTAATGTGTTTGAACATTCCCCAGAATTGTCTGCAAACTGCTCCATAAATGATGATTTCAAGTTTTAACCCAGCTTTCCAGCTCAAGAACAGTCCATGTGGTCAAAATAATGTTGTCAATATTGGGGGTGATGGACCTAAATATGACCATCATATGACCAAATGACAATTTATCTCCTGTGACAATACTGCATCTTTCTTTGATGAAAATCTACATAATCCACTCAGTAGTTTCAGAGGCGAAGATCAAGTTTGGCGGACAGACAGAATGACAGAAAATTTAGTCGGTACATCTAAAAGGTACAAAATAACAGAAAAATAAGCAGAATACTTACGGGGACATCTGAGAATTCTAATTCCATCCGGAACTGAGGATTAAATGCGACCACTTTCCACTCAGTGAGGTGTGATGATTCGTGAACAAGTTTCACTTCATTGTGTCTGGACTTCTTTGCACAATTGAAGAACGTTGCTCTGTCACTGAACAGGTAGCACTGTAACATTCGTTCATTGCTATGAATATAACCATTTAAAAAATATAAGCATGAAACCTGTAAATTCATGTGTAAAAAAGCAAATTTATATCCGAACATAATGACATGTTGCAATTTACATATAAGTTTCACTATTAGCACAGATTGTCTCAGCCATCAGCTGCATGTTATGGATGAAAACGGTTATTATGAACTTGTTTGACCTCAGATGAGGCTCAAATTGGGTAGCATTGTTTGGTATCATTCAAGCACTATTCAAACAAAAATACTTTTCATGATGTCATAAGGATATTGCCATATTCTCATGACATCATTTTACCTTTCAGTACCTCTTGTCCTGAGTTTAGCTATTATTTGGTACAGTAATAATGGGGGTACTTACCTTGGGTTGACCATTTCCATCTACGGTACAAAGATTGAATCTTTGTCCATATTTAAGTGGAGATCCAACAGGAGTGCCATCGCAACTGAAACATCAATGCAATGAAAGGGGTGAAATATGCTATGATGCTGGTAAAAATATATAACATATCTCTTAATAAAAAAAAAACCTCATCGGCCCCCTGCCAATCTCTATTACCAATGATTGAATATAGAGGAGTTGTGCAGTTCTGGTTCCAGTAAAGTTGTACCGGTGTGTACTTTTCAAAGGGGAGAGAAAAAAAAACAACATGAACATAGATCTAAGTAAAAGTGAAACAGTTGTTATAAATGGAAATAATTTTATTTTTGATATATTTGGTCAAACTTTTGCTGATTTAAAAAAAGAGTGTACCCCTGTATTAATTTTTGCAATAAAAAAATGTCTTTATCAGAGTTGAAGATATTAACTTTTCTAATTCGCCTTAAAATCAACCCATTGAAAAAACAGAGAAAATAAAAACATAAAGGCAACATAAAAACATAACAACTAAACCTCAGACTTAGCTCTACTCAATCAATCTGCAGATTACCTTGTGATAACAAAGCCTGTGCGAGCACAAGGCTGGACATGCTTGGACCCCACTGTGAGGTATGTCTGATTATCTATGTGGACGCTGATAGCCCTCTCTGACCGGCTGTTATCCTTAGGTGCTGGATTCACCAACATGACAGTATCCCCAAACCTAACTTTGCCATCTCGAGATATGCTCAGGTTTATCTGTCAACAAAATCATATTTGGTAATTTGCAACTCAATGATGGAAGATGAAATTAATCTTATCATAAGACTTAATTGGAAGTTTCATTGTGACAAGAATTACAAATTCATGTATAAGCTGGTCCTTACTGTTTGCAGCACAGCATTCTTCAGTCTCTGTGATTTCTGGCAGAGAAGTTGTCCAGATTCTCTTTTCTCCAGGAAATCCTTCAGTGTGTCCTACAATATTTAAACATGAAAAGTCATAATCCAATTTATACTTTAGTAAGTAACTTTCCAATATAATAATGATTTATCTCAATATCAATATACTCAGATGGATATGAAATCCTCAGAGCTTTCAGCTTTAGCTGTGTTTGCATATATGTAGTCCATAACAGTATGCATACATTGAAACAAATTTGTTGGTCAGGTGAGAGATAAAAAGTTATGTCCTACAGTGCATGCTAAATGACACACCACACATACGGAAACAAGGGTTTTAACCCTACCATTTCAAAAAGTGGGCTAAGATCTACATTTACATCTATAAGTTTTCTCAATCGGCATCCCGCCGGACTAGCTTATCTTAAGTTTGGTGAATGGCAGGACTAACCAATTTTTAACGTTGAGGTGCCTCCCATCCATTAGTTGTTAGGTTTTCAAAATAATAATTTTACCACTTTTTTTCAGCATCTCTGCAGACAAAATGATATATCTGTAATTTGGGTTTTGTGTGTGTGTGTTTTTTTGTTTGTTTTTTTTTCTTCTTTCTTAATTTGACACTTTGATTTTGATTATCCTATCGCTAAAACTATTTACTTCTATGACATAAGATATATTACACTGACACAAAGGGTTATTGTGTCAGTACTGATACTAAGGGAAATTAGCATCTGGCAACAAAACATCTCTGAATTCCAACACACCAAAACCTTATGAATATGGAGAGAGTACTGACACTATGGATATATTATTATTCAACTGACTGTTTGTTGTTACTTCGGACATAGAGAAATTATTTTTTCTCTACGCTTGTGTACTGCTGCATGGCCATTTATTGTGGCTGTAATGAAATGTACACTGATAATGTTTGCACGACAGCACATTATGTGGACACAAATGATACAAATTCATCGAATACATCAATTTTACCTCTTCCAACTGAATGTCCTCATTCCAGTTTCCAACCCTGACGGAGGGATTGTATGTCCGCACGCTCATTTTTGCAGTTTATCACTATTATCCCAAACTATCGTCTCTTCCTTTCCTTACTGTTTCCTGGCTGTAGCTTAGCGACCGTAAATATAACAGTCCCGCACACATTGATATCTTTGAGGGAAAGATTGGGACAAAACGGTTTCTGTATCTGATTGAAATTCTCGTATTTTCTCACACCAACATATTACAAAATATATATGTAAAATGTAAGGAATATTTACCTGACATTTGTTAAATTAATTCTTTAAAATATATAAATATATTGGCGAATCATAAACGAATGAATTCAGAAGCCCGGATTGTGACCCAGTAGCCCCCCAAGAAGTATTGTTGTTGTGGATTCCTGTGTTTATCGTTCAATTACATCAAGAGGACAAACTTATTTTGGTGTAAAACTGGGCAGGTACAATCCTTAACTGGTAAATATCACTGATCAATCGTTATATCTGGCAATTAAAGCCGTTTTACTGTGTGTTCGTGGCAAAGTGACGTCATAAATTGTGGACGTCCGCCATTTTGGCCAGAACAGGTTCTCGTGTCAAAATAGCCATTTGATTTGACAGGTGTGTAAGAGGCACGACGACCCTCGATTCACCATGTCATACATGAACAGATCAGAAGGACTTGTGCAACGTCGAAATGTTGCCAAAGAGACCACAACTATCAACACGGACGAGGATAAAGACGAGGAAAAGCAGGCCTACTCCGAGGAGGAAGAGGACCATGATTCGAAGGAAACCAGATTGACACTCATGGAAGAGGTTCTCCTCCTCGGACTGAAGGACAGAGAAGTATGTGCCAACTAGCTTACATCTGTCATGTAGGAAAAGTTTACAAAGTTGATTGTGAGTCAGTGTCATGAGAATCGTCATTTGCGTACCAAGTTTTGAAGTTTGATAGAATGGCAAAAGATCACAGGTAACAACAGGCAGAAGTCATTGAACCGTGTCCCATGACCCAGGCGAAAGGGGTGCAGGGATTGTTGAATCTTATTTTCCTCAGAGGTGAGGCCAATCTACGATGTTATGATTTTTGTTTGTAAAGATACCTTTGCTGTTATTTGGAAATGACAACAGCTGCTGACAGTATAACATACACTTTAAATCAATCATACATCATATTCTCACCACACTTCATCATGGTCATTTTCATGATCATTTAATAAACACAGAGTATTACTCAATAGAGTACACTCGGGTCCAACAAGTTATGTTAGAGAGCTTACAGACAATAACAAGAAAAATAACTTTTATAAATGTAAGAAATAATTGTAAATCATTAGCTATTCAAATGATTTTGTGTTATTGGTGAACATAGTCAAACCAGCAGGAGTCTCCCACTAATTATTTATCACCATGATCCAGTAGCAAACAATGAGTTAGTTCAAAGGAAATTCAATTGCAAAAAATATTGATCAACAAATTATCACCAGAGGTCAGACAGGTCAGTCTGATGTTAGACGAGAAGCAGGTGTAAATATGGGTCATCTGGGATAGGCTTATTATTATATTTTTTTAAATGAAAATAGCAGTGGTTCTTGTAACTTAGAATTTAACATATTAGACTCAGAATTTTATTTTTTCTTCCTATTCTCCTTCTCTGTTTCCAAGGTAACTGGGGGTTCCTTAATATTATAAATGTTACCAGACATATGCCCTTGATAGTTCCAAGCTAATTTCACTGAGAGGGGTGCTTGGATTCAAAACAAGGCCTAAGTCGATGATTGTAATTTTTCATTTGAAACCATTTCATGGATTTTCAATAACTGTTTATTACCTCATGTTGAAAAATGCTAAATGTAACTTAGTTATGATGTTGGATTGTAAAACAATCTCACTTTACTGCTTCAGGGTTACACCTCATTCTGGAATGACTGTATATCTTCTGGACTTCGTGGTTGCATCATCATTGAGCTAGCTATAAGAGGAAGGGTAGAACTGGAGAAGACAGGCATGAGGAGGAGAAGTCTACTCAATCGCAAAGTCATATGCCGATCTGATGCACCCACAGGTGATGTTCTATTGGATGAGGCACTTAAACACGTAAAGGAAACCCAGCCCCCAGAGACCGTCCAGAGCTGGATAGAATACTTGAGTGGTAAGTTCATTATTTTGTACAAATTCTCTAATTTTTTTCTCAAGTTTAAAACAAAGAATTTTTTTTCACCGTTTTGCTATTTTGACCATAAATTTTTATAGCTCATGGAAGATGTGTCTTAGAATTTATAGTTATGACTTTTTGACTCTCGAATGGTACTTTTGCAAAATGTATTGACATGCTGTTCAAAATTGCTGCAGGCTTCCTTGGTGTTTGATGATAAGCTTTGTATTTATAGGAGAAACATGGAATCCCCTCAAATTAAAGTACCAGCTGAGGAATGTGCGTGAGAGGTTAGCCAAAAATCTGGTGGAAAAAGGAGTCTGCTCAACAGAAAAACAGAATTTTCTATTATTTGATATGACCACACATCCCCTCACAGATTCCACAATCAAAGGAAAATTGGTCAAGAAAGTTCAGGATGCAGTTCTGAGTCGGTGGGTTAATGACCCGCAGAGAATGGATAAACGTATGTTGTCGCTGTTATACTTGGCGCATGCCTCCGATGTCCTGGAGAATGCGTTTGCTCCACTCTCAGATGATGACTACGAGGTGGCCATGAAGCGTGTGAGAGAGCTTCTGGATCTGGACTTTGAGGCGGAGAGCATGAAGGAAGGAACTAATGAGACCATGTGGTGTGTGATAACTGCCTTCTCTAAATAGGACCCGCTCCACCAGGAGGCACCACATCATTCTTCATCAATCATCCAACGTACGGACGTTCTCAGAGACTTCATCTATTGTGATGTGTAAGAATTCATCTGCACACCATCTTCAACATTGATCAGATACATTTTGGCCAAAATAACATCAGTATGTGATTCTTGCCATTTTTTCCTGTCTGTTCAAATTCTAGATGGAAGAAGAGGTTAGATGTGTACTTTCTTGGGCTATATATAGTTCAAGGTATAAATAATTCAAGTAGATATCTCTGTGTGATATTCTTTCTATTTTTTATTTTCCTCGTTCCTTTTCAGCCAAATAATGGGAAGACAAGAATCACATATTGGTTATTTTGGCCTTATCTGGCAAGCCTGTGATCTGTGATCAATAGCTCTATAATGTGTGTTTTCAAATACACAAATTGTTTGAATTTGACGATCAGCAAAATGCTTGCTTTTTGGATCACATATAAACCAAAAGGCCAAACAAAATCTTGCTTCTCATACCCAAGATTGGTGTATAAAGAAATATTGAAATATTAGGCCAAAGTAGGGAGGGTCATGTTCCACATGAATAGGCCTGTGAATAAAAAATTGTTTTTGTCAGCAGATAAAAATTGCAGAAAAAATCTATGAGAAACAAGAATCTTGTTATGGCCATATCCAGACACTAATTTTATGCTTTCACATATGGGAGGTATAGAAATATCATATTATAATTATTAATGTGTACACAAAAAAGGATTTAACTATGGACATTGTAATAAATAATTTAATACTTTTAGGTCCACAACCAAGGAACAAGTGACTGAAATGCCTTGTATATATTATGTAGCAGCTAGAGGATTTGGTCATTTACATTTAGAGAGGGGAACTGTATAAAAGTGGTAAAGTGGCCTGGGTTATCGTGGTTTATATATCATATTGTTGTGTTATATATAAATGGTTGGGATAGCAACATTTCAACATGTTCAAGGGCATAAAATATGTGCTGCGGAAAGGGGCAGTGTTTTATTGTTTGGGTTTTTTTCTATCTTGTGTGTGCAAAAGTTACATAAAATACCAATGTGAAGACGAGTGGCATATCCTGAAAATTCTTCAGGAGGGGAACTTTTCAGAGTGGCTCCTGAAACCCACAGGGTTAGTGCTTAATGTGAAGCCCTGTGGTGCTGGGGAGAGGAGTCTTTTACAATGTTCTACATAATTTGTCATGCATACCTGTATTTATATAAAAGGAGCCTGGAATAAATTGTTTTATAGAATGGGGAATTCCTTTTCCAACTTTTTTTTAACATCAAACTTTTTTTCTCCTTTCTTTTTTCTTCTTCTTTTTTTATGATTTACCATCTTCATCAATTTGGACATGCAGTCAACCAGTGACAAAAGTCATTAGCCTGAGTTGAGTTGAACTAGTAGCTCAAAGAGTTCAAAAGGACAACTGAAGTCCATTTTCTGTGTGGAAGTACTGAAAATTCTGGACTTTATGACTATATCACTGTGTATCTTAATTTCCATAACAGATTTTATACTCAATTTACATGGAGTTCTATGTTTATCGTACACCTTTTCACCATATGGATAGCCATATGGATAGCCAAGGAGAGTCAGGGGTAATAAGATATTGCAGAAATGCCAAACACCTGAATCACACAATTAAAAAGATGCAAGTTGAACTAGATGCTTCATCAGATGTCCCCAGTGATGATGTTACTGGGTATGTAATCAGTTGGAGTTGTGTAACTATTTTTGGTCCAACATCAATGTGACAAAATAAGCTAATACAGGTCATTGTGTGACTGTATATATGCATGACCAAATAATGCCAAGTAATAACTGTGTGGAGAACCAGATACTGAGTTAAGGCGTCGGATGACCTTATTTGGTCATGTTTATGTGTGACAAAATATGTTTGGTCCCAACTAATACAGGCATGCATGACCAGTTATGGATAAACTTTTATAGGGTCATGCAAGAACTTGATGACAAAATCAGGCAAACCTTAGTTCCTTTGTTCAAGTCCATATATACGGGTGCAAGACTAGTTTGTGCTCACCAGTTTGGTCATTCTTCTCGCATTTCTGAGCAAAATGATTCTATGGCATGGGCATAACTGCTTTTGATGTCATTTCATATTTCTTGTAAATTGTTTGATAAAAATTCTTCTATAAAATGAGGAATGAGCCCATCGATGTTGCGAGTCCTCTATTCTGGCACTTCTTAACGATGTATGGAACTTGATTACCTGGAACCAACAAATATTACACAATGAACATTGCAATCCAAGATTAACCCAAATATATGTTCTCATTATTTTACACATTCATTCACAATAACTCCGTATTTATTATTATTTACAAAGTGACTGCATAAATCTTTTACAGCTGTTTGTCTTCAAGTTATGGTGATCATAATATTCATAAATTTGAAGGATGATAAAAAACAATTGAGGCAAGACATATTTGGTCATGCATAAAGTGATCAAATAGTATATGGTCATGCATAAAGTGATCAAATAGTATATGGTCATGCAGAAAGTGATCAAATAGTATATGGTCATGCATAAAGTGATCAAATAGTATATGGTCATGCATAAAGTGATCAAATAGTATATGGTCATGCATAAAGTGATCAAATAGTATATGGTCATGCATAAAGTGATCAAATAGTATATGGTCATGCATAAAGTGATCAAATCAAGCAACAGGCACACATGACCTTATGAAATCAATAAATGGCCTGACTTGCCTCATTGGCTCACTTTATATACAGGTGATATTTTGTGCAAACAGATAAAAAAGAACAATATTGTGATTGATGTCCATCATAGGTTTGATATTAGTATTTTGAGAATTCTGCTGATCAGGATAATATGCATCAACGATTGAACCATGCAGAAATTGATATGCACCATTATTGAGAGTTTATGAAATAATTAAGAGGTATACCTTTAACCAGGGACAAACAGTGGTTTAGTATTTCTGTGG
This sequence comes from Amphiduros pacificus, assembly GCA_949316495.1. Taxonomy (NCBI): domain Eukaryota; kingdom Metazoa; phylum Annelida; class Polychaeta; order Phyllodocida; family Hesionidae; genus Amphiduros; species Amphiduros pacificus. Next base: position 35,186,860 of record OX439010.1, on the reverse strand, counting down.
GCAAACTGTGACGTGATAAAAGGTGGCTTAAAGTTTTGATATTGGTGGATTTTGTTGATATATTAGGTCTGAGAGCACAGAGAATGCAATTGATTTAAGGATTGATATATGCTGCATTACATAATAATGATAGCAAATATTGCTCTACAGGTACTGTCACTTCACAGAGGTTTTATTCTTCCTGGTTGTGGTGATATTTAATCAAGAAATTAGCAGAAACATCTGGAACAATGAGGTTTTGTGGAGGTTTGATTTAAAGATGGTGGAACAGTGACCAAGTGTGATCTCGTAAGGTTATAATTGTGCAGGTTTATATGTGTGTGTGTGTGTGTGTGTGTGTGTGTGTGGGGGGATCATCTTTGATCAGTATCCAGTAAAAAATATCCAGAACATTTGAAGATCAAGTTTGTGGCATAAGAATCCGGTAGTGTTTCCAGAGCATTTGTATTTTGAGCACTGTGTAAACATTTAGGGCCAAGTGTCTATTTTTGTTGTGAATCTAGTAGCGTGACTGGTTCAGACTTGGCTGGTTGGTCTATTTGGTTTGACTCCATATGTTTACATTAAACAAATACATATTTGGCCCTAATTGATGAACAAAGTCATAATTATCATTTCAAACAATTTTTTCCTACAGATTTGCATGCAAATGTTCGCAAATTCAGGCAAGATATCACATTCTGTAAAAAGTAACTTAGTTTTGTTTTAAGTGCATCGTAAATGCAAAGAATTTTTATTTTTATACCTTCCCTGATTAATTCACATGTGCTAGTATTATAGAATTAATATCTTTACCCCCTTATTGCAATCTATCAACTATGACCTATTTCTTGATAGATCAGGCAAGACAACTTATTTGACTGATAATGCATCAGTTTGACCAAGTCATACAATTGCCTAGTGTAACCAGGTAGGGTCATGTGATGGGGTCATGTGACGGGGTCACGTGACAGACATGTTTGACATCTTTTGGTTATGGTTCCTTTTGACCAGGTTGGGTCACGAAAGATGGGGTCATGTGGTGGCCCGGTTTGACTTGTGAACTAAGAAAATCAGCAACAAGATGAACAAAGGATTATCTGATTTTCTTGTTCAGCAATTTGGTTGAGAAATGTAAACCCAAAAGAACAGTTTCTGCAGATATTTAAAGCACTATAAAATATATTTTTACTAAGTAGGTTAAAGAATGTATATGTTTGTTTTCAATATTCTCCAGGACACCAAAGTATGTTAAGTCTCCATGTCCTTAGTATGAAAGACATATTGCTTTGTAAATCATATTTTATGGTATTTTCTATAAGAAAGGTAACATAATGTCTTTTCCCTAAAATGAACTAAATTGAGACAAATTTATGTATATAGTATAAATTGGATATCATGTTGGGAGATAAAGTAAGCATTATATGAAAAGCTTATTACAGAAAAATGATTACATAACACAATGTATCGGTAATCAAATTATGTAAGCAAAGACAGTTGATGTCAACTGATATACTTTGAACATCCCATGCTTCATATATAGCCACCCCAATGTGGCATTATTGCAGAGGTTGCCATGGCTACCTTGTTACCAAGGTCACCTTGTTACTAAGGTTACCTTTTTACCAAGGTTACCTTGTTACCAAGGTTACATGAGTACTGTATCTCTATGGTATTTTTTTTCTCATTTTTTTGGCATTTCATGCTTGTTGGGTCACAAGGGTATAAGGTAAGTCTCCTGTTAATGTCAATCCAATGTTTTGAGGGGTGTTCAAGACAAACATGGTTACTCAACACAATAAGTTGTCATGGTAACAGTCCATTGGCATTGCTTTATTTGTCATTTGTGGTTGGGATTTCACCTCATTCTTATTGCTGTAGGACGGCAATTTTGACATTAATTTATGAAATAATCCGTGATTGATGTTTGTCTCGGTCGCCCCCGAGGGTTCCACACAGACAGGTGCACAATATTTGCGGCAATTAATCATTTTAATCAGAACAATAAACACTGCTCAGTGAGCATGGTATAATTTGTATATGTACAGTGATTGTTAATTATTAATCATAAGGATTATGTTCACAAGGTTTGTAAATAAATCAGAATAGAATATAAACTCTTGGTTCATATATTTTTATTTCTTTGCTTCTGTGACATGGAAATGTCCGTCCCCCATCAGGTGTTAATCACGCTGAATGCCATAATTTCCAGGAATCTTAATTGGTGTTGATATATTATATGATATATTAGGTTAAGATATTAGACATTTTATGTAAGAAGGCTTCAATAGATTGAGTCTTTCCCTATCTTAAACTATCAGCAATTAGCATGATTGCCTTCCTGAGCCCATTTGCCAATTAGTCAATGAAAGTTGGCCATCAAAAGCTGCAATTAAATTGCCATGGCCGGTATGTGAGGGCAAACTATTCAGATGCAGTGAGATGCCTGCCTCAGCATGGCCGGTATGTGAGGGCAAATTATTCAGATGCCTGCCTCAGCATGGCCGGTATGTGAGGGCAAACTATTTAGATGCAGTGAGATGCCTGCCTCAGCATGGCCGGTATGTGAGGGCAAACTATTTAGATGCAGTGAGATGCCTGCCTCAGCATGGCCGGTATGTGAGGGCAAACTATTCAGATGCCTGCCTCAGCATGGCCGGTATGTGAGGGCAAACTATTTAGATGCAGTGAGATGCCTGCCTCAGCATGGCCGGTATGTGAGGGCAAACTATTCAGATGCAGTGAGATGCCTGCCTCAGCATGGCCAGTATGTGAGGGCAAACTATTCAGATGCAGTGAGATGCCTGCCTCAGCATGGCCAGTATGTGAGGGCAAACTATTCATATGCAGTGAGATGCCTGCCTCAGCATGGCCGGTATGTGAGGGCAAACTATTCAGATGCAGTGAGATGCCTGCCTCAGCATGGCCGGTATGTGAGGGCAAACTATTCAGATGCAGTGAGATGCCTGCCTCAGCATGGCCGGTATGTGAGGGCAAACTATTCAGATGCAGTGAGATGCCTGCCTCAGCATGGCCGGTATGTGAGGGCAAACTATTCAGATGCCTGCCTCAGCATGGCCGGTATGTGAGGGCAAACTATTTAGATGCAGTGAGATGCCTGCCTCAGCATGGCCAGTATGTGAGGGCAAACTATTCAGATGCAGTGAGATGCCTGCCTCAGCATGGCCGGTATGTGAGGGCAAACTATTTAGATGCAGTGAGATGCCTGCCTCGGCATGGCCGGTATGTGAGGGCAAACTATTCAGATGCCTGCCTCAGCATGGCCGGTATGTGAGGGCAAACTACTAGTATTTAGATGCAGTGAGATGCCTGCCTCAGCATGGCCGGTATGTGAGGGCAAACTATTCAGATGCCTGCCTCAGCATGGCCGGTATGTGAGATGCCTGCCTCAGCATGTGCAGTAAACTGCAATTCTATTCACTGGATTTGGAGGTTTTGCTAAACATTTAGATTCTTTTAAAAATATAGATACGTTTAAACGAGTCAAATTTCGGATATTTTTAGTCTGCTATTTTAACCCATGATAATTTTAATTAATCTGCATCTATAAATAGTACAATTCATAAATTTTTACATGTAATTATTTTCACCATTCAACTTTACAAAATGACATGTTGAATGTATACAAAATCCCTGGGGCAAACATAAATTCATCAGTCTGAATTTGTCCCATATTACCAAAGTAGTTTACATATGAGAGGCGAGGTTTATCAATGAAACAAATAATTTTATTATAATTATTTATGATATTGTCAGGTCTTGTTATTAAGCTTCTCCTGGGCTGCGAGATCAAAATGGCTTGATCAATACTTCATGAAATATGGATAAATTCTATCAACTTGATTTGAATCAATTTGAATATCACACAATCCATCCCTATGTTGGTAAACAGGCATTTTATATGTATTAATGCTCAAAACCAGAACACTGCTCTTAAAAGTGTAACTTTTATGGCCATACCTGTCTGATATGTGTAATTACACATGCGAATATGTTGTCTCGATTGCGAGAATATAATTATAGGTCCATTTATGTTTACATATATATCCTGCCCTACTTTAATGCACACTGTGTCTGTACTTGGCTCTGTGCTCGAATATGAGATGGTCTAAATTCTGGGTCAGGTTATCTGGTCCTTTGTAGTATTTTGTTAATTAAGATATAGACTATTATAGATATAATGCCACACTCCAGACCTACACGGATTATACAGTTCCCAGCATGCTCTGGCCACTTTGTACACCAACAATAAAATACAGTAGCAAAATCCCCAAACATTGCAACAAAACAGGATCAGTGGGCAAGTAGAGGAATGTATTGTTGCATCTTTTACATGTCCATACATGAGGGAGGGCCTCAGAGGTAGTATTAGTAAGGTATTACCATATCATAACATGATAATTACTCCCAAAAAGTAGTATAAGGATTTTTTTCTCCAATATTGTGAGACACTTTGATCTATTTTTTTCTTTGTCAGGTTTATTTTTGACCTTTTAACAGAAGCCAGTGTGTAGTATATACATGTTTATATATGTGATTTTGAAATTGTCATGTCCCAGTTTAACTCAAGGAAACAAAAAAGAATCACTCTTGGCCTGTCTGGAGAAAATATACCATGAAACTGCTTTACTTGTTGCAAAAGTTAAAAAGTAGCATTTTTTCCTATTTTAATCTTTCACATCATTTGCAAATAAAGCCTCGGTTCCATGTGGTTAAGCATTCAACTGTCAAAGTGGCTCTTGGTGCATGACAAATTATTTGTCCTATTTATAGTGTTCAGGTACAAATTATCCCACCATGAAAATCAGAAAAGTGTGGAAGAAAAAGTAAAAATGACCGGGATAGAGGCGTTTGGGATGTGGAATAAAATGTCATTTATTTATATTTCAAAACAATCATATTAATGCCTGTCTTGTGTGAAAAAAGAATTAATAGATTTTTGTCTTCTTAGCTGGCAAACCTATTCCAAATGTTGGCTTTTGGTCTATTGGTCCTCTGGCAGATGAAATTGCACTGAGATTCAACACAAATATGTTTTTTTCATCTTCAGTAAAGGAAGATCAGCCTTAAATAAACTGATTGACATTGAAACATAGATATGAAAATATGATTTTAGATATTTTTGGTTTTGTTTCTGCACTTGCATTTATTCCTTAGCTGCACATGAGTAAATCATGGCAAGCAAAACTCACTTATTTAAATCTGAAATGTTGCTGGATTTTGAGCATTATTTCCATTTTTACCCCACAGCCCTAAAGCTGAACAGGGTATTGTTGGCAGCAACTACGGTAGGTGTAAACCCACTGCATATAATGTAGTTTGTCAAAGCCAGGTCTCCACAACTGTCTGTAGGAGGTTGTTCATATTTGTATATAAAATTACCATAAGAGGCAGGTGTTCAGTCTTGTTTATTTGACATTTAGCTTTGATGAGAAATGATCTTTTGCAACGTTGCCTCTGAAAATTAACGGTGGGGTTTGCTGTGCCATTTATGTATAAAAGAATATGACTAACATCCAATTTCTTTCATTGATATCTTTTTATTTATTGCATTACATTATATTTACAATTATTTCATGCACATTTCCAATGTAAAATGAGAAGCTATATATATATATATATATTTGTTTAAAATAAGAGTAAATCTATACTTGTAGCTTGACATTTAAGTATATATTTTATCAATAATGTAAACTTCTGTTTTGTGTCCTGTTTCTATTGGGTTTCCTCCACATTTATTCACTGATACATAAGGTTACTATTTTTATGATATATTTGACTCGTCAGCCCGTAGCACCACATTTAAGTAAAAGTAGTAATTAAGTTTGAATACTCATAAACACAAGCTTGCTGTACTCATCATACATAAGGTCAAGTATCATTCAGAAGAATATCATGTAAAGATAGAATCAATTAATTCACATTTACAATGTTAGTTGATTTTTTTACAGTTATTCTTTACAAAGTATAAGTACAACTCTCTGTTATGTACATTCAAAATGAGAAATAATACATAAAGAGTAATTGATTAAATACAAATATATCTCAGTAACCATTAAAACTGGAGCAAATAATTATAAAGTTATCAAGAAGTATTTATCATTGTTGATAGGTTCAGCAGGATATTCTTGTCTGATTGCATATGTGTGGAAACATTCAACTTCATTGAATCATTTTTCTTCAACAATCATTTTTTGCTTCATAACCAATCAATATCATTGATTTAAATGTCCCGTATTTGTTTATACATTTTGCATGTATTTATTTCAGCAGTAGATAAATATATGTATATATATTATTCATGGATCAACATGATCAACTAAGAAATGTTTGTGCCAAACAAATATTTGGTCTCATTTCAAACTGAGGAAAGTGGGTCACAAAAGCTTAACTTTCCAGATGACTGTGCCCTGCCTTATGTTTTCCTGGCAAACATGTAAATCCTCACTATAATTGTGTGTGACCAAATCTATTCATGACGCCAGCTGAAAAAGAGTGTTAATCTGGTAACACTTTCTGTCACCAGGTGGCACTTCTGAAATGCGCCATCTAGTGGCATTACTGAGTTGGCATCTAACAGTGGTCAAATTATTATGATCTCAGCAGTGTATTTATTCTTGTTTTATACAGCTCAAAAAGATCATTTGTTATTCAATGACATCTTAATTTAATGGAAAATAAATACATATGAATGCAAAATATATTGAGTTATTTCTTCCTCCTGGAATGTTTACAAAACCTCTGTAAATTGAGACATTGTGACAGGACAATCTGCATTCATTCTGCATGTTCAAAGCTAAATAAATTGAAATAATTATGGATATAATAATTATCCCAATAATTATGAACACAATTCAACATGTCCATGCTTAAAATGGCAGATATTAGTTCATATATATATAAGATCATTTAATGTCTTTGTTGGAAAGGCTTTTTTTCACCAAACTGTGATCCCTGGAAAATTGTATGTAAATTTGTTTAACTCATTTGTTAAACTTATTTGAAAACCTGGAATAATATGCCATCTTATATTTTTTTATTAGTTTTCAAACAGACCATTGATTATAATTTGCCAAATAATTATATATAAAGTGATATGTTAGAGGAATGTAACTTTAAATAATGGATAAATTAAACAACTTACGCACTTGCAATGACACTTCATACTTAACATAAACAAAGCCCTTTGTTAAAATTTAAAATAATGTCTTCTCATGTAAATCTATTTTAAATGTATTTATAAGTCAGATCCTGGTTAAAAAACCATAAATAAGTCACAAGATATAATAATATTCTTGGGAGTAACTTGGAGACAAACATTTCCTTGAAGTCAGTCTCAGTGTAAATATATTTTGTGTATCGTTTATCTTTGGTTTTGAGTGCGTTCTCATGACAAGTTCCTTGGGCATAAAGTTCTTTACCTATAACCCATCACAATACTGAAGACTCAATATCTACTGCCTCAACTAGAAAAAAATAATTTTATCTAAAAACAAACTACCTTGTCTCTGTCATTATACTCATGTCCTTATAATAGATTACACAAGTCAGTATGATCTGGTAATGATTCATTTCCCTCAAAATGGTTTTAGAACACAAATGTGTAATATTGGTAAATAGAACACTTTGATTTGAATATCTTTTTCACATTTAATATCAGTCGTCAAAACACCCACTTTTAAACATCAGTGATTAAAAATCTTATCTCTCAAATATTCTCTCAATATTCTGAGTCGTATCTAAAGAACACATTGTCATCCCATGGCCTGATTTCTAAAATTAGAATATGTAAAACACAGTGTGTAAATAAACACCAACTTATGCAGTTATATACAAAAAATATTTCACTAAAGTAAGACCTGAAAGCAACATATGAATCTTTTAATCTTGAGGCTTTGCTCATTTTCATATATTTTTATCCTGCATTCAGTTTTTAAGAAAAACCACATACATGTGGTATTAGGTATTAGGTATTTCTTCGAAATTGGCTCCAAAATTGTAGCATTTAACCAATAATCCAAGACTTGGTTCAAATTGTTAACTCTGAAATGCAGCGACAAATAGACTAGCTTTCTATGCAACAATATATACACCATTAGCCAGAATATGGATTTACATATACATATATATATCTATATACATTATGTACAAATCATCATAATCACAGTTGCTTTTATAGCCTTGCAATATAAATCACAAATGCATTCAAATGTGAAAAATAAATATCTACATAATAACTGATCTGATTCCAATAGACTCGGGATAACAAGTATCACTCATAACTGTACTTCTTAGTGCCACTTATACAGATCAAAGAACCATTTATATAATCATATCATTGCTCTTAGTGCCAAGCCCTCCCTCCATCTTATATTTATTTTAGCCACTGAGTTGGTGAAACATATGTTGTAAATAACCTATACTTTTACTTTACACATTTTTTGGGGGTTTTTTTTCACTATAAAAATGGCTATCCAGCAAAAATGCTAGAAATCAAGCATTGGAATTAAGACTTTAAGCATCCTAATTTGGAGAACAGGCTCCACTTGAAGTGTCCTCTGGTGGTCAACTTACACAGCTTGAAGTGTCCTCTGGTGATCAACATATACAGCTTGAAGTGTCCTCTGGTGGTCAAATTGCAAGATCATAAGCTTCTGTGATCATTTGTGGAGTACACATAATACTGGTTATATATGTAGAATATTTATTTTTCTGCATCTTCAAGGTCATGGTGCCTTCTTGTGGAGATTTCTGGATTATTTAATTCTCTGCACCTTCAAGGTTATAGTGCCCTCTGGTAGAGACTTCAAGTAGTTCCAGGCAACATAATGAGACAAATTGCTAAAGTCTTTATCATTAGCCTTGATGATAATATCGCCAGCTTGCAGTTTATCATGAGCCGCCGCTGCACCTAGTCAAAGGTAAATTATACATATTATGTCCTGTCCAAAGTTTGCTTAATCCAAAGCTGACTATTAAGTTAATGTGATGGTCTTAAACAAATAAAGCTTACCTTTGAAGAGGCGTTTGACGGTGATGGGTTGATCTCCGAGCGGAGAGCCTTGACCTCCGGCGATACAGAAGCCAAGCCCCACAGCCCCCTTAACAAGCTCCACTTCCACTGTCTCCTTCTCCGCAGCAGGGCTGCCCTCTGGTGTCACCACAGCGGCAGTGCTGGTCGAAAGTGAGGAGGAGGAGAGAGAAAAGCGCTGGTAGCTCCGCCTGGTGGTGTCTGAGTCTGCTGAGAGCTGGCGCCCCCTGGTGGTAGAGTCTGTATAACGCGCTCTTCTTGCGCTTGCTTCCTCAGTCTGACCTTGTGAGCTGATGGTGCTTTCAATGGGAGCGTCCTTTTCTGTTGGAGACTTGATTGGAACCTCCTTTTTAGTGTCTTTCCCAGTCTCTATGGTATTATGAGCTGCCTCATCTACTGTAGACTTAGCTACAGCCTTGACCTCTACATTCACTGTGTGCATGGATAGCTCTGAAAGAAAGTATACATCACATCATTAGAGCTTTCAAAATATACCAAATAAAACAAATTATGCAGTAGAATATATATATAAATGAAGAGGATGATATATATATATAAATTTATACATATTTTTAGATCCTGAAGAATGTATCACTGGTATATAAAGGGATCAACATTAGATTTACCTTTCTCTCCCTTGGCTGAGTCACTTTTGGTGGAATCAATGCCCGAGTCAGCATCGCTTGGAGTGGGCGATGGGGACAGGGGAACTCCTTCAGGACTACTCAGAATTGACCCCCGACCTTCTGATTGTTCCTCCTGGTCACCTATCTTTCCACGAGTTTGGAGCCTCTCAGCAGGTGATAGGGTGCCTGTGTGATATTTGGTATTGGCAGCCTCTATGTTGTGGTCCGTGGTGGTGTCAGCCAGCTGGCCATCATTGCTGGCAGAGTCTGACGTCAACACGTCCTCCACGGATAACGTGTCTTCTGAGGACACCTCCACGGCCTCCTCATCCTCCTCCACAGGAATCGGAGGAGGAGGACAGCTGGGCAGGCTTGGAGGAGGAGCTGATGGCAGAGGAGGTTCACCCTCTTCATCGTCCTCGATTTGAACATCAACCTTAGCATCCTCTTCTTCCAAATGCTCAACCGTTTGGAATAACTTACTTGTATCTTGAAATGTGGGAAGTTTGGATTCAGAAGGACTCTGCTTTAATTCTACAGGGTTGCCAGTATGAGCAACAGTCTTTTTATGTTCTTCATGGTTCTTTTCTGTATCTAAAACAACCTCAACTGCTTTTGGAGGTGTAAGTTCCAGGCTGTTTGATTTGATTTCTGGAGAAAGTGATGTACGGACACCACCTGCCATGAAGGGTTGTGGCCCCTGTCTGTATGCAGTGTTTAACTGCAGTGAGAACTTCCTCACATTAGGTGCGGACGTATCTTGGCTGACTGCGTCCGAGGGGCTGGGGGACACTGGGCCAGAACTGCTGCTCCATCTCCGGTAAGGCCTCGGTGCATCAGCCACAGGGCTTGGTGTCCTCCCTCGAAGTGACCCCCCTTCTACTATAACAGGAGACACAAGGGTTCTTCCTCTGAGTGACCCCCCTTCTGCAATGACCGGGGACGCTGGTGTCTCCGTCTCAAAACTGGACCCACGAGATGCTGTGGGACTCCACGCCTCTTTGTTGGGTTTTGGCATCAATTTTGGTGGCGTTTTGCCTACTGGTTTTGGTGGCACTGGTGGCTTTATTGGTTTAGCTGCCACTGGTGGCTTTTCTATTTTTTTCTCTTGTTCTTGTGCTATTTTCTCTTCTCTCTGGACCACGATAGAAGGTTCTAAATCAGAAATTAGATTCAAGGGTGGAATAGCCACAGTCTGTAATATCTTTGGTTGAATTTCTACCTCAGATATCTCTTCTTCATTTTCTTCTTCAGACTCGTACTCTTCTGTATGTGTGTTATGTGGAAGAGGAGCTGGAGACAGTGGCGCCCTCTGTGGCAGATCTGGAGTCAATACTGACAAGGCCTCATTATTTGGCAATGCTGGTATGCTCTTCTCTCGCCTTAACACTGATGGCTGTATCGACTCCTCCTCAATCTCAATTTCATTCTCATCATTAACACTTGTATCATCATTAAAAATGCCTGGTTTATCGGAGGAAGGTACTTTGGGTGAGAGATATTTGGCCTCAGGCATATCTATAGCGGGCTGACGTCTGTATGGCTTCTCAGGTCTCCTGGGCATCCCCTTTTCCTGTACATTTGGCTGAGGTTGAATACTTACTGGCGACTGCTTCTGAACAGCTGGAGGTTCTTGAGGTACCACAGGTCGTGGTGGCGGAACATCTGGGGGTGGTAAATCTGGAAGCTCGGGGGCCACTACGCTACCTACTTCTTTTGGCACTGCACTTGGCTTAGCACTTTCATTGGTGACACTTTTCACAGCTACATTATGAGATTTTATACCAAAGTTGATGGGTTTCACTGGCCTTTTGAACACGGGTTGGTTTTTAGTGTGACTGTCTGAGGTATTTTCTCCGTGGCTGTTGGATCTGTTAATACTGAATGGTGTCAATGATCTGAGAGTTGTCGTGGATGTTTTTCGCTCTCCTGTGTTAGGAGTTAAAGATGAGGCAGGCTGGACTGCTTTGATTGGTCCAAGTTTAGGGAGCAGCACAGAGGATCCAGAGGAGCTTACAGATTTCCTATTGGATGGAATCTGCAATCCTTTAAGCCTTGGCCCTATACTCTCTCTTCTCTTCCTTTCTAGAGTCTCAACCACTGACTCTCTCCTAGTTTTCTGTAAAGGAGGAGCTGCTGATCGTCCAAAGTCACTGCCGGCATCTGAACTGAAGCTCGATCTACGGCTGCTTGATCGCCGTGGAGACATGTTGAGGGATCCAGATGATCCATAAAGAGATGACCGAGACAAGCCACTAGGTGGCTCCACTTCTGTCAGACTGCCATCTAGTGGAGGCTCTGTAGGGCTAGCAAACTCCTTGCGGTCTGAGCCAGCAAGCAGCTCCATGGTTGGGGCTGTGCTGTCGCTTGCCACGGACATATTTAACTCACTGTCCTCGCTATCAGACATAAAGTCTGCTGCAGATTTCTCATTGTGGCCCTGCATGATTTCAGGTTTGTCAAAGCTCGCATTAAATGTTGGTACCGGAGGAGGAGAGCTTGGAGGCAAATTTGGTGGGTTCTCCAGATAAACCTCATTGGAGTCCACCATAGGATGACATACATCCATATTTAAATGGGACACATTCTTCTGTGAATCCATAACATTGTTGTTTGGACCATAGGTGCCTTTATTTGTGTCAGTGGTCATATTGTTTGAATCCAGTCGCATTTTACTATCTCTCCCAATATCACCGACTGTAATATCCACGCTGTCTCCGTTCACCACTTTCTCTGGGAACTCGTGGCCATCTGGTGGTAATCTGGGGAAATTAGGCGCTCCAAGATCTGAGGACTCATTACTCTGCTCTGACATTCTTCGTTCTACTGGTCCCCCGACTGATTTGACTGGTGTGGTATGTGGCGTGCTCTGCAGAGAGCTCTGCTGCGTGCTGGCGGACTCTACAGATAAACCGTCGGACAACGGCTCGGACAATTCATCGCTGACCGCTAGCACATCACTGATGTCATATATTAAATCACTTCCTTTTTCAGTTACTTCATTCTCCTCTTCTGTGTTGTTTACTTCTTCTGTTGTGTTTTCTATGTGCCCTGCTTCTGGTTCAGTTTCTGTTGTTTTTTCTCTATTCTCTACCTCTGGTTCAGTTGTTGCTATGTTTTCACTGTCCTCTACTTTTGGTAGAGTTTTTGTTGTGTTTTCAGGGTCTTCTAATTTTGGATCACTTCCTGTTGTGTTTGCTATGTGCTCTAATTCTGGTTGGGTATCTGTTGTTGCAGACACTGCAGGATATCCCAGTTTGTCTGTGTTGCTTTCACCTAGCTTAGTGGACAGTGGAGTGGCAGCATTGTCACTCCTGACCAGGCCTCTGACAGGGGGAGAAGGTCGCGGAGGTCGGGTCAAGGTCTTGGGAGGTACAGGCGGGGGAATGCGTTTCCCCAGGTTAGGCTGGGCTGTGTGGTTTGTCGCGGCTATTAGTGGTCGTGCCCCAGCGGGTACCTCTAGGCTCTCCTCAGATGGATCTGTAAATACAAGACACACACGCACATCATTACCATCGCCTCTATTTATATAAAGAGTTGAAAGATGCAGGTCGGAAATAACTGGGGCGTGACGGCAACTACAAAACAAATTAAGCTTTATTAAACTCTTTAAGAAAATTCCTGGAAAATAACAATAAGAGCTTTATTCTCATCTTCTTGAGAAGGTATATTCATTTACAAATGATTAAGATAAAATGTTTCTTTTATAGATCATACGATTACTGATTACATAATTTATTGAGGTTTTCAGAAATTTTCAGACTTAAGAGCAATATGCCCGAATGGCACATGACACCTGTAAGGGGTAGAAAGGTATTTTTATGGATCTCAGACAACAATTGGTACAACATGCGGGGCAATGTTTATATTCTCTCCAAATATTTGTGTTACGAAGCAGACCGTGGCCAGGACAAGGTAGGGGGGATTAGTCCCTCGCCAAATGGCAGGAAAATCTGTGAAATATCCCGATGTGATATGTGGGTGATCTTACAGTGCATATATAGTGCACTTGGCACACAGATACCATTACGATAGCATGAAGTCATCTCTATATCAGACCCTCTCTTTATCATGTTTATGTGCAGACTTGCAGAATGCATATATAATTCCCAAAGAGTTTTTTTTTTTTAATTCTCGCTCTTTTTATGTGAAATGCTATGCTCCTTACTATCACGAAAAGAGAGTAAATTAAAGTTTTTCAGCTATAAAAAGAAGAGAAAGAAGAAAAAATTATCTAATTTCTTATTCTTTTGAGGAGAAAATATATTTTAGAAAATTGAACTACAATTTTCCTTTAGACAAGTTTCAGAGGGAATATGTATTTGTCCAACAAGTAGGTTTTGTTGGGCCATGTATTTGTCAGACAAGTATTTTCAGAGAGGCCGTGTATTTGTCAGACAAGTATTTTCAGAGAGGCCGTGTATTTGTCAGACAAGTATTTTCAGAGAGGCCGTGTATTTGTCAGAACTATGGAGAAGAAGCTGTTTACTTTTATATCTGCCATGACCCTGTACTACATTCCTTAGCACTGAAGTTTATATTTTATCCATAAAGTATGTCTGACTGAGAGTTTAAAGTTAAATACTGACGTGAGTGTAAAAAAAATCTCATTAACCTCTTTATACCACTAGTCAGCACTAAATCAAAAAAAACATTCAAAAGATCTCCCTGAGATTCAAAAAAGAAAATGGAAAAAATAGACAATTAAAAAAATGATTTAAAAAAGCCTGTGTACTACCAAATCAGTGTACACTGATGTTTAGACACAGACATGAGTTAATGATAGCGTGGTGTAAACACATCTACAGCAAGGTGGTAAACCACAGGTCCAGCCATGTGGAAACTCGTAACTCTCGATTGTCACGTCTCTACCAGGATGCGTTCTCCCGTCAATAATGTCGTCCTCAAGTCTCGCTGAGGAGAAAGCAACCCACAGGAAGGAACTTGAGACGAGTCGACAATATCCTGTTATGTGCATGAATACATTATATCTGCCCTGTTCTTAAGAAATGAAAGGTCAGATGTCTTTGTGAGTGAAAAGGTTAGATGTTTCTTTGAGTTCCCTTCTTTGTACAAACAGCTGGATGTTGCGAAGAAAAGTAGAAATTTCAAAACAGTTATAACATTTTAGATTTTATCAAAGTTAAATCATCTGTATAACATGGTTCCCAGCCAAAACCATTTGAAACATCACATATTGAAGCTTATAAATACTTAGGTATATGTTGTGATTCTGTGACAATTCCCTTGACACAGTGCAGTCACAGTTAGGTTTGTTGAATTATTCTCATGCAGTTTGGTGAAGTTTGGTAATAGTTATTCTCCTGCACAAGACTATGGGCAATTTAATATAATAATACTTATTTACCAACCTAGATCTGGAATTCACTGAAACTACAATAATCTATATTTGTTTAATCTCAATTTTGGAGCATGTAAGGTCATACTTCATTCAGACCAGATATAACAGACATACCTGTCTAATACTGATAATATATGCTTCATTCAGACCGGTCATTACAGACATACCTGTCTAATACTGATAATATATTTCGTTCTGACCAGTTATAACAGACATACCTGTCTAATACTGATAATATATTTCGTTCTGACCAGTTAATACTGATAATATATTTCGTTCTGACCAGTTATAACAGACATACCTGTCTAATACTGATAATATATTTCGTTCTGACCAGTTATAACAGACATACCTGTCTAATACTGATAATATATTTCGTTCTGACCAGTTATAACAGACATACCTGTCTAATATTGATAATATATTTCGTTCTGACCAGTTATAACAGACATACCTGTCTAATATTGATAATATATACTTCATTCAGACCAGATATCACAGACATACCTGTCTAATATTGATAATATATTTCGTTCTGACCAGTTATAACAGACATACCTGTCTAATATTGATAATATATACTTCATTCAGACCAGATATCACAGACATACCTGTCTAATATTGATAATATATTTCGTTCTGACCAGTTATAACAGACATACCTGTCTAATATTGATAATATATACTTCATTCAGACCAGATATCACAGACATATCTGTCTAATATTGATAATATATACTTCATTCAGACCAGATATCACAGACATACCTGTCTAATATTGATAATATATACTTCATTCAGACCAGATATTACAGACATACCTGTCTAATACTGATAATATATTTCGTTCCGACCAGTTATAACAGTCATACCTGTCTAATGCTGATAATATATTTCGTTCTGACCAGTATAACAGACATACCTGTCTAATATTGATAATATATTTCGTTCCGACCAGTTATAACAGACATACCTGTCTAATGCTGATAATATATTTCGTTCCGACCAGTTATAACAGTCATACCTGTCTAACATTGATGATCCAGGTAGAGTTAATTCTTCCAACTTGACCAATTAGCTGTGCTGTAACAAACAGGTGGTGTTCTTCACAGAGCTCCTCCTGCACAAGACTATGGGCAATCTAATGGTCTCATGAGCTGCTATTTATACATAACAAACCATCACATTCATTTACTGCCTTTTGGAATGTTAGTTATGCCTGTCTTGGTGTTGACTATTGAACCTGACAAACGCATAAACTCCCCCGTCTGAAATATTACATATCCTGGTGCCACATAGAAGCTAAACAAGTCAGATGTGAATAGGCCCTTGACTTACATGACATTAGATTTATCACTATCTGACACCTACAGTTTGGTGGCAAGTTTTTTTCAAGAAACCAAAGTAATCAGTTACTCGTCCAGATGTATAATGGGATGGAAAGACAAATCACTTTGTTCTGTGTCTTATCTGCACTCTCAAACTTATCTGATGTCAGATCTTGTGAGAAGAAAGTGCCTAAATGGTGCTACAAGCTAGAATGGCCCAAATATCTAAATCACCCCAGTAGCTGAATGGCCCCCAGTAGCTGAATGGCCCCAGTAGCTGAATGGCCAAGCAGCTGAATGGCCAAGCAGCTGAATGGACCAACAGCTAAATGGCCCCAGTGTCCGAATGGCCCCAGTGGCTGAATGGCCCCAGTAGCTGAATGGCCCAGCAGCTGAATGGCCCAGCAGCTGAATGACCAAGCAGCTGAATGGCCCCAGCAGCTGAATGGCCCAGCAGCTGAATGGTACTTATTTGCAAGATTTCTTCATATAATTACAATGATTCATGCAAACCGAAGACTAAACTAATACTCTGAAAATATTGTCATGAAAGCAAGAGACGATGTGAACATTTTTGGTAAGAAATTCTCTCCGCCATCTCAAAATCTAGAATACTGTCTGAATACTCTTATAAACCTGGACATAAAACGTAAAACGTCAGCGAACTCATCAAGCATTTTATATGTCGATTTACAGCCAAGGGACTGCAATCTTAACTGAACACTCCCATTTCTACACAAAGACCATTTAAAATCATAAAGTTTGACATTACAGAATATATATCGCAGTGTCGCATCCTATTCCTCCTTCTGGGCCATAATAGACATCACCAAAACTAGGTCAAGATTTTATTTCAGTGATTTTTCAAAACTTCAATTCTAGGATAGAAAAAGATGACAGTTTTGAAGAAAAGAGGGAAAATCATTTGTCATAATGGAATGTGTCATTGATAATGGTGGCCAAACTTTTAGAGGGGAGATCAGGTAAATGGAATGAAGAGCGCCACCCTGTCATAGCCTCTATTGGCACAGCCAGTGAAATATTTTCACATATATCCCCCATTGAATTGGTAACACAAGAGGGTCAGGCAAAGGGGATAATATTTTCTACTTCTAAATAGAAACATAATCTGTCACGTAAAGTGACCCGCAGGAAGATGAGAGATTATGGCCGCTTTTAGGAGTATTGCTCGCTAACATATGATAGCCTTGTAGTTAAGGGCATCTGATGTCAACGAAAACCCTGATCCATGTAGACCCACAAATACCACATTCCATGCAGGTGTTTAAGCAGTTGAATCTTACCTTCTCTCTGGTCATTCACATTCTTGACAATTTTTAATCATGCAAAGTAAAGCATGATGACATTGTACTGTGCATGCATGACTAAAGTAAGTCATGCATGAGATAAAGGTCACCAAGTGATGCACATGACTTCTTATATTCACTTGTTATATTTAATGATATTTATGATCACATAGATGTCTGGACGGTACCAATAAAATATGTAGATGCCATATATTAAGTATCAAAATCACAACTCGGCCATCAAATTTATTAAGAAAGGTCATCATGGGTTGGAATTTAAACAATCTCAAAATATGAATAAGACATGATTTGTCACAAATAGGATGATTCTTAAAAACTCATTTTTTGGCAGAATTTGAATGAGACATAGTTTTAAAACCACAAGGTCAGATTTTTTACAACTCCTTTCTTTGAGCAACTTTGCATGAGACATGACTTGACACCACATGGCATGTTGTACGACATTAAGCCGCATAATCTGCTGACAATATTCCCCACTTACAGGCCCCATATAAACTCCCTGAGAGGGCCGGCTGATAGAGTCTGCCTCAGGCCATACTGATAATGCCCTCCACAAATCCTGCACTCTCACGTCATAGATCTTTTGAAACTTTTGTAAAAATTGTGTACAATTCTGGTAATAAAGAAGACATCTATTTTGTTGTGAAAATGACCTACATATTAAGCTTTTTTCCAAATGTTCAAAGCTTGCTTCAAATGAATGGAGATCAGAAATACCATTTCTAATCTTTATGTATCTAATCTTTGTAATCATGATAGTGCTTTTAGTTTCTTTTTGAGATGTTAACAATACTCATATTGCCTAACCACTAATCACTTTTTTTACTCTTTTGGACCTACACAAAGACCACTAAATATGAATGACATGAGAAGACTATACATTTGAATCCCGTCTGACTAAAAGAAAGTTCTGACACCATGTTACAATATAAAAATACATTTCTCTTTGCTGAAGTATATATAAAGCTAGACATATATTATATATATTATATATATATATATATATTGTTATATTGGATGTTATATTATTGGATGTTATGTGGTGTGATCCTGGTGTATTCGATCTGCTTCGCTTCTGCTCACACATAGTTTATGATACCACACACGCTGCACAACATGAGGCCTGGACATCCTACCTACAGGCATAAAACATGTTACTGACAGATCAGAACAATGTACTGACAGATCAGAACATGCTAATGACAGATCAGGACATGGTACTGGCAGATCAGAACATGC
Organism: Amphiduros pacificus; assembly: GCA_949316495.1. Classification (NCBI taxonomy): domain Eukaryota; kingdom Metazoa; phylum Annelida; class Polychaeta; order Phyllodocida; family Hesionidae; genus Amphiduros; species Amphiduros pacificus. The sequence goes on along the minus strand of OX439010.1, from coordinate 35,167,946 downwards.
TACTGGCAGATCAGAACAATGTATGGTCAGATTAGAACATGCTACTGACAGATGAGAACATGCTACGGACAGATCAGGACATGGTACTGACAGATCAGAACATGCTACGGACAGATCAGGACATGGTACTGACAGATCAGAACATGCTACGGACAGATCAGAACATGGTACTGACAGATAAGAACATGCTAATGATAGATCAGAACATGCTAATGACAGATCAGAACATGCTAATGATAGATCAGGACATGCTACTGGCAGATCAGAACATTCTACTGGCAGATCATGATATGGTACTGAAAGATCAGAACATGCTAATGACAGATCAGGACATGCTACTGACAGATCAGAACATGCTAATGACAGATCAGAACATGCTACAGACAAATCAGGACATGCTATCAACACTAGGTCAAGACAGGAGGTCAGAACTTGTCATCTGTATGAGGTCAAGACATTCTACCAATATGAGGTAAGAACATGGAACAAAGAGGTGAGAATAGGGTAATGAAAAGAGGTCAGAACATGTCACCTGTATGAGGTCAAGACATTCTACCAATATGAGGTAAGAACACGGTACTAAGAGGTGAGAATAGGGTAATGACAAGATGTCAGAACATGTCACCTTCATGAGGTCAGAACATGTCACCTTCATGAGGTCAGAATAAGCTGTAGCCGGATTGTCATCACAGAGGAACTTTGTTTCTTTCAGCACAATAGATTTTTATTCCTGCCAAATGTGGTCACAACAAATTCCCCATAGTATCTCAGAGAATGTGAGATATGTACATAACAGTCACAGTCATTACACTGGTACTATAAACAACACCTTCAGCCAAATACCCACTGAAAACATACAGGAAACACCCATTGAGAAACAATTTGAGTAAAACAATAAAATGGTAATAACTTGGGAATTTAAACAGATTTCTCAAAGATGATAGCATTTTGTTTTAAAATAGCATTCATAGCTATGCTACATTATGTTTTGATATTGAGCATAAATTCATCATGGAGGATCTGTCCTTAAAAAAATAATTCTCTCACTAGGTGGCACCAAATGTGATTATGTCAAGATTTATTCCATTTTTACACAGAGAACTTATTGGTATCTAAGATATTCTCAATTATGTGGTGTTGATATGTTGCAAATCTTTTCGGTGTAATGATATATTGACTATGTGAATAAATACGGTTTCCACAATGGGTGCCCAAGCTTGCAGTGGTATTTATAGCCGTATTATGCATCGCCTCAGGCCATAAACAAATAAAATTCCCTGCTGGCATAAATCACACTACTGTGCTTACCATAATCAACATAAACATTGCTCTCTTGCTATATTTCATCACAAAAGTTCACTTGATTTTCCCACACAAATAAAATATTGTTAAATGGTAACTTCCTAATTGTCAGTCAGATTTTCTATTGACAAAACTCTTAAGCATGGAATGTGACAGAACATGTCCCTGGTGTTGTGGTCAGCCATGTGTTAAGCTGAACCATAGACGCCCACATGACTGATCAGATATCAGTGCCCTTCCTGCTTCCAAATATCTCCTTATCAACATTATTCCCATTGATTATTCTATGTAAAATGTATCTTGACTCAGAATCTATTGACAGATTACTTGTTTGTTGTGTGTGTCATTGAGGCTAACCAATTTACATGTCATTCAAGTTCACCACTTTGTGTCATTCTGGCTCACCAATTGTGTGTCATTCTGGTTGATCACTTTGTGTGTCTTTCCACCTTTCCAAATTGTGTGTCATTCAGACTGACCAATTTGTGTGTCATTCAGACTGACCAATTTTTGTGTCATTCAGACTGACCAATTTTTGTGTCATTCAGACTGACCAATTTTTGTGTCATTCAGACTGACCAATTTGTGTGTCATTCAGACTGACTAATTTGTGTGTCATTCAGACTGACCAATTTGTGTGTCATTCAGACTGACCAATTTGTGTGGGGCTATTTTTTTGTATACACATTCAATAACAACACTGAACCTTCCTAATAAATCCCTATTAAAGAAAAATAAATCTCAATTTTCATACTATTTTGATGAGTTTTATCAAGGTTTTTTTATCATTTGAAATTTGGCCATTTGCAATCAAAACACAAGAGTATATCGGAAGACTATGAGCAATACTTGAAGTATGTAATGACTGCTTGAAGGAGCTAGCTCTTGATGCTGCAAGGTAAATACAACAGTTACACTTGTTTAAATAAAGCAACACCTTCCTATTAGTCACCACAGACCTGCTGCCTCAAGAACTACTTCTTATCAAGTCTTGTTTAGGGCTGATGTTATAAAATGGTAACATTGACAACTGCAGACAAAAATCTCTAGTCCCAAAAAAGTGGAATCATAAAATAATTATGAGAGAACTTTCTTGTGATACTGTCCATATTAAATTTTTTTATACTCATCACACCCTTGATTAATATACAAAACAATGATATGTTTACTTCAGGACGATATTGATCAAAGCTTGGTTATAATATGGAAGATAAGAATTTCCAAATGTTTCCAGTGTTTTATGGCCTGTTTTATGTTTTAACACGGAAAGAATCAAATCAATGCAATACACTTCAGCTGTCTATCCCAGCCTGATACATGATCATCAATACTGATATTTCAATTATCTACCTGTCCCTGCCTAATACTTGATTATCGACACTGTTATTTCAGATATATTATCCCAATTTATCAAACTATATCAAGCTGACTCTACACAATACTAAAACATAAGGCTTTGGTGATTTGTTTCATATGTTATTTAGGAAAGTGGACGGATATAGTGAGAGCCCAGCAATTATGGCCGTGTTGTAAGCAGACACATGCTGGTAGCCATATGGTGCTGACTGCCACTCCTAAACACAGCACTTTTCTTCCTCACCAAACAAGTTATATATAAATATATGCAGCTTTTTTTCGGACAGATCTGATCACTGTTTGTCAAGCCAGTTTTTGTCATATGTGGATCATAAGATGTGTCAGTTATTTTGGCTATGAAGTAAACATTATAAAGTTCTGTGCAATTTTGTGATTAGTAACTAAGGATTCACTTTGGTGTCCACAATTACAGCTTTAGATAATCATCAGTTTTTATATAAGAACTGGATCAAAAAGTCAACATCAATACGAAACTTTAACAAAGTCATGTGACATCAACATGATACTTTATCAAAGTCATGTGACATCAATTTTCAAAAATTCAAATCATGTCATTTCTCTACAATGTTCATTTCAAAATATTTATTTTCATTTAAATTTAAATATATTTGGATAAAATAAATTTTAGGAAGCTTGTAAAAACCTTTATTGCTAGTTTCTCTGATTTATGAATTCAGAGAAATTTATTTTCTGTTTTGATGAAATAATATCCTCAAGAACACTCCAAAAGAAATATCACCCCTGGAAAACAGTTTATCGGATGCGAAAAATGTTAAATGATAGCTAGAATGAGATGAATGGCTGACAGGCCATCATCAATATGGGCACAAAGATTGAATTGGGAACCATAAATTCTGACAAGTTTGGACATCACCCTGTGTGTCCGCCAGGTTCCCTGACCAAATTATGCAGGTTTTCAATCATTGTCAAAATTGAAATAACCCCCTTTGGTATAGTTTTGTTCTTTTTTAACTTAACACCAAACTTCAATTTACACCATAATTTGGTGCATTTTTTTTTTGAAAACAGAACAATGTTACACACAGGAGACTTAAACTAACTGTAAATTGAAATGCTGATTTTAAATGGAACAGAACCATTCACATTTCACTTTTCTCAGGAGGGGTTCCTTGTGAAAAAGTTATGATCCCAGAAATCCCTGATACACATGATTATAAACAACAATATAAAAATATTATTTGTAAATGTAGATCAAATGAAAAATCCAACAGAAAAATAAAAGAAATTTGAAGTAATTTTTTTTCCAACCAGTATTTGTATCCTTATTCAATTGGTAAGAATATGATGTAGGATGACTAAAGACTCACCTGAGCTGAGCTGATCCTGTGGTGTGGAGGGAGAGGGAAGTTTTGCCGACACTAGTATTCGTACAAGTCCTCTCGGAGCCAGCCATAGAATCTGCTGAACCTTAGCTTCAGTTACGTTACTCAGTTCCGTACCATTCACTGATAACAAGTAGTCTCCCACTCTGCAAAGATTAAATACATCATCCATCAGATATGCATTCCATATAATATCTGTCATATCATATTGAACATGATGTTCTTGATAAGCTGTAAAACATACTAAGGATAATACATGTCTGATAATCTCATTATCATCCTACTTCCTTAATCTAAACAAATCCTATTACTTCAATATCTACCTTAAATACCTAAAGTATTAAATCTCCATAAGATATCCAGATAAATTATCATAAATTGAATCACTCGTTTAATATTTCAGAATTTCGTACTAATAAAATCAAATTAAAATCTCCTTTTCTTTGGAAACACAGCCAATATTTCCAAATGTATTCTATCTTCTCAGGTTTAAGTCTGTAAAACTCAAAGTACAAATCAAAACTTTCATGTCCTCAGGATTGAAGAATGACACAGAATTCGCTGAGTCTTGGTCTGAAATAGTTCTGTTGCTCTGGCCACTGCCTTTTTATTGAAGTGATCTTATCTGTGTCTTTTCATAAACTGGTCCATTTTGTGTTATTTGAGGTGTCAAAGATTTTAGAGTGTAGATGAGGTGTGTGACCCGTCTGTCCTCTCAGTCAATAGACACAGGGGACCAGTCAATTCTGAAGGGGCAGATATTTTAATCTCTAATCCAATCACATTTTTCTATGAAAAAGGAATCTTTTTACACCAAAGAAAACTATTAACACAGTGTCAATTTACACAGTAAAAACCTCATCCCCACCAAATTCGATTGGTTACTTCAGAGCACAAATATACACAAGGACCTGTCAATATTTAAACCTGAGGGTCAAGAATGTGATTTCTTCCATAACTTAATTCCAAAACCAAATATTTTGACCACTCAGGTCCCTGGTTGATTCTGCAGCTACAGCATGAATGAAGCTGCCACTTTCTCAATGCAATTTATCTAACAAAAAACCTTAAACAACCACAAATGCTAATCACTGTTTTATACACATGCCAGATTACCAGACATAAATAAACTTTAATAATTATAATCATAATGAAAAAAATCTCAAGCCATTTACTCACCAAAATGTAAGTGTCTGTAATGTGACTGTGGGTGAAACCCATACTAAAAATATATCCTTTCTTTCTCACTCTCTCTCCTTCTGAACTGAATAATGATCCCTAAATCTGAGGTATCTAAATATTTTAAGTGCCCTCAACAATGTTATCATTGTCAGTGGCGAGGGAAGTCAAAGTGCTTATTTTGGTCCATAAAATCTGCACCAGCGAATAGGAGAGTGTGCCCAGACCAAGTGGATGTTATTCTACAGGCTGCGGTGGACCTTCATGAGGCCGCCGCAGACGATTTATGGTCCTCCATATAAAAAGACCTCGCTTAGAGTCGACCTCTATGATTTCATATATGAAAACCAGGATCAATCTTTAATATCTCCATATAAAATCCATTGCTTTAGATGGAGGTCTATGTCAAATATTCAGCTTTCATTAAGGTTAACATCAGCTTGTGTTGAGGTTAACATCAGCTTGTGTTGAGGTTAACATCAGCTTGTGTTGAGGTTAACATCAGCGTGTGTTGAGGTTAACATCAGCGTGTGTTGAGGTTAACATCAGCGTGTGTTGAGGTTAACATCAGCGTGTGTTGAGGTTAACATCAGCGTGTGTTGAGGTTAACATCAGCGTGTGTTGAGGTTAACATCAGCTTGTGTTGAGGTTAACATCAGCTTGTGTTGAGGTTAACATCAGCTTGTGTTGAGGTTAACATCAGCTTGTGTTGAGGTTAACATCAGCTTGTGTTGTTTTCTTTTCTATTCTCTACTTGTTTACACCAAAATTCACCTTAAATAACACAGACTCTCGAAAAATATACTACTGCCCTCTCAAAAAACGAAATTGACCATAAAATCAAATTGCTCTTTTGTGCCTGCCACTCTAAGAGCAGCAGAGATGTTTTTGTTCCTTGAGCTTTTCATAGCCTAATTGAAAGGCAGATTTCACAGGCAAACACTTGGTACCCTCCACCTCGGACAATATGTTTCTATACCCGCAATCAACCTGACCATAAAACCATGTTTGCATTATTGTTATAGAATAAAAGTTATCAGCGTATCATGAACAGTCTTGTGTGTCCACATCATAAAGAGTCACAGCCAACTTTTCACACACATTTCTCTCCCTGGACAACACAACACATCAGTGTTGCTAAGAATCTGATTTGCAGGAACCTACTTGACCTATCTGTTCCACTTGTAGCATATTTACCTTACATAAAAAACCTTTTTTCTTTTATCAGTTGCATTCTTGGTAGTCCTTACATTCCCAAATGCTTCTCATTTTTTAGACACTATTTGTCAATAAGAGTCAAATGTCATATATCCTTGATTACAAAATACATGGTATTCCATTTTGGCACTGATACAAATCTCTCCTCACCATCTACATATATATATATATATATATATATATATATACATATATATATATATATATATATATATATATATATATATATATACACACACATATATATATATATATTCACATCAAAGATCAGATATATATTTTTACACCAGAAAATAAAGTCAAATCAAGTCCTCCACAAATTTGTCAAAATGTACCCACCTCACTGAAATAATACACTTAAACTCCTCTGCTGCATATAAACAGACACTACAAGGACTTCCTCGTGAGGAATGCTGAAAGCTATGAGTTGACCAGCCAGGTATATCAAGGACTGATCCCTATCTGAAGATTACCCGCCAGATTATCTCTTATCTCCCATGCACTTACCCATCACTTGCCAACAACACCAATTAAGATCATCTCGATTAAGTCAAAACTCGTTCATCTCTCTGCAGATTAACTCCATTGTGTTCATTAAGCTTCACTTTGATAATCCTATTGTTTAAACAACACTTTGATAATCCTATTGTTTAAATAACACTATGATAATCCTATTGTTTAAATAACACTACAATAATCCTCGCAGTTTTCCATTTCGCAAATGTTGTGAAGTATTCGCTGTGAAATACCTTGCTATCTATGTATGTACTTTATAGGATTATAATGGCAATTGTCTCTTAATTACACCATTGTTACTCTGAACTACAGCATTATTCTCTCCTATAAAGCGTGGTATATCCAACGAGCCGGTGATGACCTCTCATCTGCTGCTTGGTTACATATAAATGTATGTCAAATGTCACCTGACCTGGACCTATCATTCATCTTTTATACTTTACTTATTATTTCCTCATAGTTCTTATTTCATATACAATCTGCTTGTAATTAAACAGCCTTTGTGTATGAATCTTGACAAAATAAACACCTTTATTACCAGGAGTAAATGTCATATAAACTGACAACATTTCTGTTTTCCATTTTGATATTTATATATTCCATAACATAACAAGTATTTCTCAAATATTTCTCAATTCTCAAATATTGCACAAGAGATTCCTTTTCTCTGCTTATTGGGCCATGAAATTCAAAGAAGCAAATGAAATACTTTCTGATTGACTTGTTTGGACAATTTCATAATTTTCCCTTCCATAATTTTTCTTAATCAAAATAAGGTCACAACCAAAGAAAGATATTGAATCAATGATTTTTTAGTCTCACTTCACCTAACTGTCCACCACCACCTGACCAGGTCATAAAGGTCAAGAGATAATGTGGATCTTAAGGATGAAAGTCGACATTCAGATCTTGGCAAGAATTCACAGCTGATGTGTGGACGATGTCTCAAGTCCTGGACAATAGTACATATAGGATCCTGTATTACAAAGACGATTTCACCCTAATCCTGTGGGTGCATAACAGATTAGCTATATCTCTGTGCCAATAATCCCATCACAATGCACACATATCAGATTGATTCCCTGTCCTCTACCGTATTCATCACCTTCAGTGCCCCATCCCTGGGAGATGACCTCTACCGTAATTTTCACCATTGGTGCACTATCTATATGAAGCTCTCTACCGTATTTCCCACATTTATGCCCAACCCTTTTAAACATTAACTGATCATTTCATTTAAGAAAGAAGTTTTTAAGTAAATGATATCTCTTTTGCTTAATCTTTTTTCAGATATCATGCTGTGAGATAAATAAATGTTATACATTCCTTAAATACCTTCCTTGATGTTTTCCTCCTGTTTAATCAACATGAGGAAAAACATTGACCAAGCAGCAATATACGGGACTCAAAGTTTGATGAAGGTGATTAAATGTTGACTATGTCAGTCTGTGACAGTTCCCTCAACTCAATAAGTGAACAAACACATTCTGAATGCTCAAAAGAACATGTTTTATTCTTATATTAAATCTTGATCTTTCATGTCAATCACTGCCATCTTAATCATAAAATGCTGAAATCTCAAAATATAAATAATATTACCAAAAACGATCTCATATGGTGTCAAATCCTATTTTTCCTTTTGGTTGCATTTCCCGCTATCTTGCAGCTGAGACAGACTAAGCATGCCTGGTCAAGAATATAAACCTCGTATCCCTTTTTCATAACGCTCATTATAATCTCCCACTGTGTCTAAACGATCATGAAATGGACACTGATTGGTTCCACGGGAAGGGTCGACGACCATGCGGCAAAGTGGTTTCATAACAATCAAATTAATTGTTTCAATCCCACAACACTACCAAACCAACTTTGCTGCAACATACTTTCTTAACAACCTCCACCAAAGGCCTATTTGTGTATTAAAACATATTTAGTGATTTTTAATTGCACAAAATGAGTTTAACATTCCGGCTGAGACGCGCAGCCTAAATGCAATATTGGCTTTGCCCCAGGTTGAAGATCAAATGTGAATAGTGCTAAATGGCTGATAAGCATTTGATTGCCATTTGCCAGGTCATAGTTTGGTCAGAGAGTGCGGAGGCATTTAGCAGTTCCTGTTGTGTCTGAGGATTATTTTCCCATCAAAGCTCCAGGTGCGAGCATGTTCTGTCATGAATAGTGTTTATTAATCCAATCAAGCTGTATTAAATACCACTTATCTTAACAGATTAATTCTGACCTACTTCTGTGAATGTAAACGTTATGTAAACTGAAACAAAATCACCCATGTAAACAAAAACATTTTGAAAACCTAAATCTTTTACAGTTCAATACGCAATATATAAATGACTGTAAATGGGTCAAGACATAAACACAAGGTGTATTGCATTTTCCTGCATGTAAACAATGAAGCAAAGTGTATTCAATTTGGCCAATAGTACAGAAGACACGGATGGTACCCACAACATCCTCTATGGCATTTTAAAAGGTTCAGGGGCACAGTTCACATGGTGCAAGTATCAAAATATCTCTTACATACAAACAGGAGTACAATTCACAATGTATTGCACCATGCTACATTCCTTTTCTTTTCCTTTTTACTAAATATGATATCGTCTTTAAATAAGAAATAAGAAACTGTCACCATTGCATCAATTTGTCAGTGATGAACCAACTGAGCTACCTTTATATCTATTTTTATTAATAGAAGCATTCTAATAATTCTTTTATGATCATTTTTGATCTTTGAAAGCAGAAGAGCTAAGTCATCCTGCCCACCCTCCTCGCGTGTGTTTTGCTGGGGGCCGCTACTGTGCAGTAACGTTACGTTTACACCTGATGATGCCAGCAGAATGGGCTGATAATTCCGCTGATTGCACCCTTACATACCCCGACGTGTCACACGCACCCCGCCTGGCTCGGACACCAATGTACCCCATAACCTCCACTCTACCCCACTCCCAATACACTCCCAATACACTGCACTGCAACCCCCGCCTGGCTCGGATACCAATGTACCCCATAACCTCCACTCTACCCCACTCCCAATACATTGCACTGCAACCCCCGCCTGGCTCGGATACCAATGTACCCCATAACCTCCACTCTACCCCACTCCCAATACACCCCCAATACACTGCACTGCAACCCCCACCTGGCTCGGACACCAATGTACCCCATAACCTCCACTCTACCCCACTCCCAATACACTCCCAATACACTGCACTGCAACCCCCGCCTGGCTCGGATACCAATGTACCCCATAACCTCCACTCTACCCCACTCCCAATACATTGCACTGCAACCCCCGCCTGGCTCGGATACCAATGTACCCCATAACCTCCACTCTACCCCACTCCCAATACACCCCCAATACACTGCACTGCAACCCCCGCCTGGCTCGGATACCAATGTACCCCATAACCTCCACTCTACCCCACTCCCAATACACCCCCAATACACCCCCAATACACTGCACTGCAATACTCCTGAAAACAAAGTGCTGAACTGCACAGATTTTATGACACATACTTCTGCTGTACGATTGTGAACTTTCATTGGTAATTGCTATTAATTTAATGTTAACTACTTTTTTATCCATGATACTGTCCATCTACTCTCCCTGTTTGTGATAAATGTCCCTGTTTGTTGACGGGTGTCTCTGTTTGTTGGCAAACTGTCCCTGTTTATCAGCAACCTCTACCTGTTTGAAAAGGACTGTCAATATTTCTTGATAACTGTCCCATTTTGAAAGGTGTCCCTGTTTGATAACTGTCCCTGTTTGTTGACAATTCTCCCTGTTTATTGGCAAACTTTCTCTGTTTGATAACTGTCAATATTTCTTGATAACTGTCCCTGTTTGATAGCTGTCCCTGTTTGATAGCTGTCCCTGTTTTTATGATAACTACCTTTATAATGGACTTGCCCATTTCTTAATATGATTCAGAAAATGATTCCATTAATTTTTTGTAATCAATAATTTAGTTTAAGTGGTATTATTTCAGGACATCAGAATGCTGATGACAGCTTTCTGAGTACTGCCAAGGTTGCGGCTTAGCACTGCAGGATTGCCAGGAATGTTGACTCTCTATGATTCACAGATCATAAATACTTTCACATGTTAAGAACGCAGTCAGGTCCAGAGTAAATGTGTTCACCTCATGAGGCACCTAGCATGTCCTCAAATCTTTATCAGCAATCGGAAACATGGTTGGTCAATAACTAGTGCCTTGCCTCTACAGCCTGTGAAACTATATTAAACCTATATCTTGTTAGTAATAGGGAAGCAATCATATTTAATTTACATTGAAAAATACTATTTGTAAAGGGGAGAGAACTGATGACATCTGGGACCCCACTGAATTTCAAATAATGGCTTAACTCCCAAATCTCTTGATGACTAAATCATTGTAATTCCAATCATTCAACAAAATCAATATCCAAACTATTACACAAACTGTTCCATTCACTAATTATCTGAGATTTTCCAGAAATAAATCCCTTAAATTTGGCAATGATTTCGTGATTTTGTCAATAATTTTAATACCCTATGATAATGAAGCATTTATCTTTTTTCCCTCAGTTCACAATGTTTTGTGAAGACAGCTTAATTGTCTTACATATGATAATCATGCCAATTTCTCCTTTCGATCAAACCATAAAAAGGCAAATTTCCTAAATCTTTCTTCCACAATGCAGAAACTAGCTTTATTGAATATTATTTCCTCTAAAGGAAAATAAAAACCTTAAATTAAATAACACTTTTACTCTTAACTGATGTCAGACATAGGCCCAAATTTGATGTTGAGAAGTGACCTTTAGTAACACCAGTCATTAGGACTGGACATTTAGGAGGCAGTTAGTGACAAGAGAGGGTTGGTCACGGTCAGATCCAACCATCAACTCCAACTATACCATAAATTCCGACAGACACAGGTGCAAAAACCTCATTACGTAAACATCCATTCACAACACTCGACCCTAACATTGACAAGTTAGCAAAACGCTGCCTGAATCCAGGATTTTAAAAAAGTTGAGAAAAAAGTTGTTTAGATTTAACGTGTGAATCTATGATAATGTCGAACGGTGGTTAGAGAGATAACGGTGTGTGACATTACCTGTGGAAGATGATATGTCAAGGATCCACATGAATCGTGGTATGTGAATGGTATCAGTGAACACCATGTATTAACTGCATTCCAACACACTTCTCCAAAAGGTGCACAAAGCAGGTCCATTATTGCTGTCAAAGGGGGTCAGGGCCTGTCCATTAGGGCCAAAGGGGCCACAGCTTAAAGTTGTGCCTCTTTTTTTCAATATACTATCTATTAAAATTTCATTATTACTTCCATGAAACAATTAACGTTAACAGTCCTTTTATGATTTGTTGGTTTTAAATATATGCCTAAAATAAATTTTTTTATTGCCTTATTAAAAAGCATGTTATTATTGGTGATTCTATGTCAGGCCTCAAGCAAAATCACATAAAACTGCAAAAATTACATGTATATCAATTCCATAAAAAAATCTGGCACTTCAGGAACATGACACAATATCAGTTTTAATAAATAGTTATCCACTTGATAGCAACAAAGTTTAATGATGTGTTTTAACACAGGATTTCCACATTTATAAATAAATGGTCCAGTTTTTGCCCAGACTGGCGCATGCAGCCTCATACAGTAGCCTGTATCTATTTTCAGCAAATGCACTTTTCCCTATTGTCAATCTGATGGCAACAACACGGCTGGGACCACAAGACGAACTTTCCTGTTTACAAATAACATACAATGAACTCTGTTTACATCAGAAACTAAGGTGACTCACAATCATTTTTTGTAACCATGACAGGATTATTATTTGTTGGTACAGTTAGAGGACAATTATTCGCTGGTACAGTTAGCGGACAGTTATTTGCTGGTACAGTTAAAAAGACAATTTATTTCTGGTACAGTTAGAGGATAATTATTTGCCGGTACAGTTAGCGGACAACTATTTGCTGATACAGTTAGCGGACAGTTATTTGCTGGTACAGTTAGCAGACAGTTATTTGCTGGTACAGTTAGCAGACAGTTATTTGCTGGTACAGTTAGCGGACAACTATTTGCTGGTACAGTTAGCAGACAACTATTTGCTGATACAGTTAGCGGACAGTTATTTGCTGGTACAGTTAGCGGACAATTATTCGCTGGTACAGTTAGCGGACAACTATTTGCTGGTACAGTTAGCGGACAGTTATTTGCTGGTACATTTAGCAGACAATTATTTGCTGGTACAGTTAGCAGACAACTATTTGCTGGTACAGTTAGCGGACAACTATTTGCTGATACAGTTAGCGGACAGTTATTTGCTGGTACAGTTAGCGGACAATTATTCGCTGGTACAGTTAGCGGACAACTATTTGCTGGTACAGTTAGCGGACAGTTATTTGCTGGTACATTTAGCAGACAATTATTTGCTGGTACAGTTAGAGGACAACTATTTGCTGGTACAGTTAGCGGACAGTTATTTGCTGGTACAGTTAGCGGACAACTATTTGCTGGTACAGTTAGCGGACAGTTATTTGCTGGTACAGTTAGCAGACAACTATTTGCTGGTACAGTTAGAGGACAACTATTTGCTGGTACAGTTATAGGACAGTTATTTGCTGGTACAGTTAGCGGACAGTTATTTGATGGTACAGTTAGCGGACAGTTATTTGCTGGTACAGTTAGCGGACAGTTATTTGCTGGTACAGTTAGCGGACAATTATTCGCTGGTACAGTTAGCGGACAGTTATTTGCTGGTACAGTTAGCGGACAGTTATTTGCTGGTACAGTTAGCGGACAGTTATTTGCTGGTACAGTTAGCAGACAACTATTTGCTGGTACAGTTAGCGGACAGTTATTTGCTGGTACAGTTAGTGGACAGTTATTTGCTGGTACAGTTAGCGGACAATTATTCGCTGGTACAGTTAGCGGACAGTTATTTGCTGGTACAGTTAGCGGACAGTTATTTGCTGGTACAGTTAGCGGACAACTATTTGCTGGTACAGTTAGCGGACAGTTATTTGCTGGTACAGTTAGCAGACAACTATTTGCTGGTACAGTTAGAGGACAACTATTTGCTGGTACAGTTATAGGACAGTTATTTGCTGGTACAGTTAGCGGACAGTTATTTGATGGTACAGTTAGCGGACAGTTATTTGCTGGTACAGTTAGCGGACAGTTATTTGCTGGTACAGTTAGCGGACAATTATTCGCTGGTACAGTTAGCGGACAGTTATTTGCTGGTACAGTTAGCGGACAGTTATTTGCTGGTACAGTTAGCGGACAGTTATTTGATGGTACAGTTAGCGGACAGTTATTTGCTGGTACAGTTAGCGGACAGTTATTTGCTGGTACAGTTAGCGGACAATTATTCGCTGGTACAGTTAGCGGACAGTTATTTGCTGGTACAGTTAGCGGACAGTTATTTGCTGGTACAGTTAGCGGACAGTTATTTGATGGTACAGTTAGCGGACAACTATTTGCTGGTACAGTTATAGGACAGTTATTTGCTGGTACAGTTAGCGGACAGTTATTTGCTGGTACAGTTAGCGGACAGTTATTTGCTGGTACAGTTAGAGGACAGTTATTTGCTGGTACAGTTAGCGGACAGTTATTTGCTGGTACAGTTAGCGGACAGTTATTTGCTGGTACAGTTAGCGGACAGTTATTTGCTGGTACAGTTAGAGGACAACTATTTGCTGGTACAGTTAGAGTACAACTATTTGCTGGTTTGTTTGTTTGTTTGTTTGTTTGGGGCTTTACATCACTTTCAACATTATTTCAGTCATTTCGTGATGAGACCTACTTGTAGCAGATATAGTGCTGCCTCACTGAATTGTCATGTCGCAGGTCCTTGACATGACAACCCACCCGGTCACAGATTTACAAGGACAACGGGTTAACCCTTTTGGCACGGGCCTCAGCTCATATGGGAAATTGTATCATGAGTTCAATCTCAGCATGGCCGGGATTCGAACCCACGACCTTTAGATCACCACAGAGGAACTGGTGCTAATAAGCTGGCGCTCTAACCTACTGCTGGTACAGTTAGCGGACAACTATTTGCTGGTACAGTTAGCGGACAACTATTTGCTGGTACAGTTATAGGTTGAATATTTGTTGGTACAGATAGAGGATGAATAATTCTGGGTACAGTTAGAGGTTGATTATGTGTTGTTGAAGTAAGAGGTTGATTATTTTTTGGTATACACTTGAGGGATGATTTTTAAATGGTGGATGATGATATAAGCAGAGTATGCAACTGATATAATCAGAGTATGCAACTGATATAATCAGAGTATGCAACTGATATAAGCAGAGTATGCAACTGATTTAAGCAGAGTATGCAACTGATTTAAGCAGAGTATGCAACTGATATAATCAGAGTATGCAACTGATATAATCAGAGTATGCAACTGATATAATCAGAGTATGCAACTGATATAAGCAGAGTATGCAACTGATTTAAGCAGAGTATGCAACTGATATAATCAGAGTATGCAACTGATATAAGCAGAGTATGCAACTGATTTAAGCAGAGTATGCAACTGATATAAGCAGAGTATGCAACTGATTTAAGCAGAGTATGCAACTGATTTAAGCAGAGTATGCAACTGATTTAAGCAGAGTATGCAACTGATTTAAGCAGAGTATGCAACTGATTTAAGCAGAGTATGCAACTGATTTAAGCAGAGTATGCAACTGATATAATCAGAGTATGCAACTGATATAAGCAGAGTATGCAACTGATATAAGCAGAGTATGCAACTGATATAAGCAGAGTATGCAACTGATATAAGCAGAGTATGCAACTGATATAATCAGAGTATGCAACTGATATAATCAGAGTATGCAACTGATATAAGCAGAGTATGCAACTGATATAAGCAGAGTATGCAACTGATATAAGCAGAGTATGCAACTGATATAAGCAGAGTATGCAACTGATATAAGCAAAGTATGACATTGTCTAGATATATTTAGATCATATAAGTGTCAGGCATGATGAATCTCGTTTAAGAAGTAATATAACATATTTGTATCAGGTCTGCAAGGTATTCATATCACACATTAATATCACCTTAATGGAGAAAGTTGTATCATTATATTTCCTCACCAGACCTTATCATGACACAGAGATTCTACACAAATCTCTTTAAAATTTTGTATTAAATAAAAAGTTCTAAAATAATATATTGCTCGATTTTTTTAGGTTAAATATCAAAGGGCATCACCAATTTCCTCCCCTTGGTAAGGACCACACAGTAGGACAGTCATGATAAATTGTGTCTTGATTCTGTATAAACATATTTAAGCATAAAAACAGGCAGGATTCCTGAATCTATTTAGAGATACTATTGTTGTGATAGCCTGACATTATGAGACCTGGACATATTAAAGGAGATGATATATGACCGCCTCCTAGAAAAAGTTTTTATATTTTTGTTCAAAATCTGTGCAGAAACTATGAGAGATTTATTATATAAATTGATTTTTATTTTAAGATCATCAGCTTCCTGTTATGCGACATATTCTTACACTTGTGAAATTCAAAATTGTAAACATTTTTCATTTAATACATTCCATCAACATAAAACTGGTGAGCCTTTGTACTGACAGTCAGAATGTATGATGGGTGTAGGAATGTGAACTGTCTTTCAGAAAGCAAGCTGCCTGTCAGAATGTATGTGGCCTGTCAGAATATAAGCTGGCTGTCAGAATATAAGCTGGCTGTCAGAATGTATAGGGGCTGTCAGGATATAAGCTGCCTGTCAGAATATAAGCTGCCTGTCAGAATATAAGCTGGTTGTCAGAATGCAATCTGTCTGCCAGAAAGTAAGCTGCCTGTCTGCCAGAAAGTAAGCTGCCTGTCTGCCAGAAAGTAAGCTGCCTGTCGGAATGAAAGTAAGCTGCCTGTCGGAATGAAAGTAAGCTGCCTGTCGGAATGAAAGTAAGCTGCCTGTCGGAATGAAAGTAAGCTGCCTGTCGGAATGAAAGCTGCCTGTCGGAATGAAAGTAAGTTGCCTGTTGGAATGAAAGTAAGCTGCCTGTAGGAATGAAAGTAAGCTGCACGTCGGAATGAAAGTAAGCTGCCCGTCGGAATGAAAGTAAGCTGCCTGTCGGAATTTGTGATGCCTGTCAAAATGTAAGCCGGCTGTTGGAATGTGTCTGCCTGTCATAAAGCTGCTCCCTGTCATTATATATGATTTAATTTCAACAGTTGTGTCAGAAGACACTCGTTCTAAGTGTGTCACTGGTAAGTAGAATGAGCTTGTTTACGTCAGATTGTGACCTTCATTTGTGACCCAATTCTGATTTAAACTTCCTCACCGTGGAGAGCAGCTATCAGGCAAATCAACTTGTATCATCAGGTCTGGGATACTTGAAAGAATGTCATGAATATTTTGCCTCCACCAATACACAAAATCTACTGATAAAATGTATTAATTCAAGGGAATATATTCTGTGCATGTAACCTGTTCTGGAACCTTTGAAATAACAAAAAAATGCTTCAGCCCAGAAGGACCCAGTCACTACACAGATATGTCAAACAGGGAAGTACAGCAGGTGTATTGCAAGCTATAGGTGCCGGCGTGGACATCAACATCACAGACAGGGACTCCAGGATACCTCTACACTATGTGTGTTATATTGGCACTGACGTAAACGAAATGATAACCCTGTTAGTGCATCATGGCAGCAATATCTATGCTCAAGACAAATATGACAACGACCCATTTGGGTTTGCGCTCCTTCACGATAGGTTTGACATCTGTAGATCTATGATAAGACTGGGCTACTCTTTCCAGAAATCCGGTTCTGATGTAGTAGATGTACTGTCAAGTATCCCCCTGGATGTGCCAGGAGCCGTGGATAAATTGGCTTTTTTAAAGGAGTGTGATGTTGATATTTCCACTCCGATCTCTCCTACGGGAGACACACTGCTACACACTGCAGTGCAGGATCATGCCACTTTTGAGTTATTCAATTTTCTCTGCGAGTCTGGTCTGTCTGTTAACGCCAGAAACTCCCTCCAGATGACTCCACTACACTGCTTCAAATACAATGAACTACAAAACTCAGAAATGATTATCTCATTGGGAGAGATCGTGACCTTATTTCTGAAACATGGCTTTGACATAAACTCAAGAGATATTCATGGCTGTACGTTTTTGCACTACGCTGTTTGTCGAATGAGAAACCTGGAGTTTATTCAGTTATTAGTTACAAGCGGGGCTGATGTGTCTATCAGAAACGCCACTGGAATCGCACCTATACACATCGCCACACAGCGCAAAGACATCAGTGTTCTTCAATACTTCCTTGATTCTGGTTGTCCTATAGACATTCTTGATTCCTATGGAGCTTCAGCTTTGCACTATGCGGTGTGGAATAACAATCCGAATGCCTTGAGATTCCTACTGAGCCATTGTGGAGAACCACTCCCAGATCAAACAGATTCCCAGGGCAAGTCTCCCGTAGAAATGGCACAGTACTTTGGTTACACAGAACTTATAAAAATAATGAGGCCAAGGAAAAACTATGCCAATGAACATCAAGAAAAAGCCTTTGATGCTCTGGACCAAAGAGAGATTCACAGAAATACTCAGTCTGGCGACACTTTTCAAATCAGAGAAGAAAAGCCTGTGGTGTATGCAGTCAATGCTGACACAATGCAAAGTAATGCTTTGACACAGGAGGAAATCTCTGATGTACTTGAATCACCAATACTTGGGAAACTTCCAATGAATGACGAGACAAGACAGATTCAGCAGAAAGTCCACATTTTGATGGAATGTGTCGCTGAAAGAGTAGGTTCAAATGTTCCCATATTGGAATTTACACCCACTTTATCAGGCAGTGTCAGTGAAGGAACAAAGTGCGGTTTTCCAGATGAATTTGATTATTTGTGCATAATGGATGAATTCACTGGATGTTTCCTGACGCCTGATATATCAAATAGTCCCCCTGGATTCTGTCAGTTGAATCTCAAGCAAGAATACGCCAGTAAAAATAAAGATATTTGTAATTATATCAACAAGAACTGCCATCTGGACAGTGACAAAGTAATATCTGACCTTCACATGGAGATAAATGCTGTGTTGACAGAGAGAACTATTTGGGAGAATGACCTTGAGGGTCTGACCTTGAGAAGCAGGTGTGAAATTGGGTCAAATGCCCTGACAGCCACGCTTATTTGGAACGGAGCAACATACAAGGACCTCTATATCTCTGTTGATATGGTTCCTGCAATCCATCTACCAGATTTCTGGCCAAACTCGGACTATGAGAAACCTCTCGTCACACACCCAGACATTCCGGAAGGTGGGACGCACGTGGTTATGGCGGTCTATGAGATGGGAACTGAGAGACCAGGTGGAAATCACAACCGACTTTCATTCTCTAGAGCTGAGACCTGTATATTCCGTGTACTTCCTGCTGACATCAAGCTGGGGTATATTCTGGCAAAGACTATAAGAAATCCACATATATGCCCACCCATCACAAATACTCATCCAGGCAAAATGCTAGCACTTTTGGACAGTCTAAAAGAATCAAAATCAGATCAAATGCAACTTGTCTATAGCCGACAAGGCAAAATAGAGAACGACTCAGAAGATTGTGAAAATACAAGTGATTTTGACAACAAGAATTCTGCATCTGTTTTTTATGAGTATGCCGAGCAGAATATGTCAACATACTGGCTGAAGAATGCTTTGTTTGCTCAAGTAGAGAGGGTGAAGCGTGGTGAACTCTGTATCAGGGAAGACGGCGATATGATCTCCAAGGCCAGAATGTGGGCATCTCTGATATATAGACACATCCTTCAATGTCTCATAGAGAACAACCTCAGCTCCTACTTCGTCCCAAGACTCAACCTCCTCAAAAAAAACTATGACTCGGACCAGCACTTTGAGATAGACTTTGAAGAAGATGATAGTGATGAAGACAGTGATCATAATGCCGATGATAGTGATGGTGATGGTGATGATGATGATGATGATGATGATGATTATGATGATGATGATGCCAATGATAGTGATAGTGATGGTGATGGTAGGGATGATCATGAACACAACGTCACTGAAAGTGATGTAGTCATTACTGATGAAGACAATAGCAAAGATGCAGAAAATGATGTAAAAAATAATAAAAATAGTACACAAAATGATAGAAATGGTGCAGAAAATAATAGAGACGATGCAGAAAATGTTGACGGTAGTAAAGAAAATTTGAAAGATAACATTTCTGGAAAGGAGCTCAATACTCTGGAGGTTGAGGATGAATCTAAAAATAATGAAATTCCTGATCAGATGGACGTGAAAATATTATTTGTCAAAATGCTGCTTGATATTCTTTCTTATGACACTAAAGATATTCTATGAAAATATCAAAGGTTTTGATTAATCTAAATTGGTGTAAACCTGAATAAAGTCTGGCTTGACACAAGTATATTCTGTCATTCATATTGTTGTAGTCTTGCAGAGGCATTCTATCAAAATGATAGATTTTATGCCAGTGAAATTGGTTATTACTCAGGTGTCGATGGTTAAAAGTATGCGGGCCATGATAGCATCTCTGGTTATATTATGATATGACACAGGTACCTGTATTGTATTATAACAATGACTATTATAGAGTCCAAGGTAGGCCACGGGCCGTGGTGCAGTTGGTTAGAGCGCCAGCTTATTAGCACCAGTTCCTCTGTGGTGATCTAAAGGTCGTGGGTTCGAATCCCGGCCATGCTGAGATTGAACTCATGATACAATTTCCCATATGAGCTGAGGCCCGTGCCAAAAGGGTTAACCCGTTGTCCTTGTAAATCTGTGACCGGGTGGGTTGTCATGTCAAGGACCTGCGACATGACAATTCAGTGAGGCAGCACTATATCTGCTACAAGTAGGTCTCATCACGAAATGACTGAAATAATGTTGAAAGTGATGTAAAGCCCCAAACAAACAAAAGAGTCCAAGGTGGCCAGTGTTTCTGAGAAAATTCATGATTGCTTGATAGCTATACAATTTCAATGACTATTCTAATGCCTGTGGAAGCTTGAAATTGGTTATAAATTATCATTTCTTGATGCATCATGATTCCAATCTTATGATTACAATGACTATTCTAGTGCCAGTGGCAGGCAGTTTGTGGTCATAATTCATGATTTCTTGATGCCCGCATGTTACCACTTCACTGTCAGCTGCTACACGAATATCTCACTAATTGTTTGTATCCATGGAAACCAACAGTCTCTACTCCTCGCTGTCCACCATTGTTCTCCGAGATTTCCAGGATATTTTATGGGCTTGTGCCACACAATTCTTATGTTCTTTTCGCCTTCCAAGACGCCAGAACCAACAATAAATCCTATGAACAATAATGACCACCCGGAATATAACGAGAGTCTGACTTCTTCCTTTATTTTCTACTTTCCATTATCTTATTCACTTTATGTTATCAGAATCGTGATGGTTCATATACTAAGATATGCATGTTGCCATGGAAACCAGGAACAACACAAAATCAACTCTATCAAGATTTTGATCATAATCTGTAGCCATTACTGGCACCCATATAGTCATTTTAATCAAGTAGGCAATCAAGAAATTAATAATTATGAAATCAAACTACATCTTTCTATGAAATTTCTTATTCATATATAGTTTGGAAAGTTTGGAAAGTTTGGAAAGTGAGTGAGTATTTATTGATGTGACTTGGCAAGGGCTGTGGGGGTTTCTGAATGAATTAACTTGGCACCACCACTACTACTACCTCACATGTCACATTCCCTGGACATCACATCCAATCACTTTACTCCAACCAAAAAATAAATTACACATATTATTACACCTATTTACACATGTTTTTTAGCCCTGTAATTATCGGTGGATTAATTTTGCAAACATCCAATACATCACTCTTAAAGTGTCGAAATTGTTTACTTTAAACACATAATTTGACTGATAAACAGATTCTTGAGTTTCCACTTGAAATATTTGTGCCGATGTGAATTGAGGATAAATTGGCTACAGACTTGATGATAGGTTCGCAGGCAACTGTCCACGGCTGTCGGGGGAAATTAAATCACTGCTTATTGTATGTAATTGCTCATTTCTCACTTTGATGTTTCACTCTGAACAAAACATGCTCGTGTTTCTCACGATAACCTGCAAGACATCTCTGCCTTTAAATGGCCAATCAGAACTCCCAGACCAACCAGGGCTAGGTCCATTCCTGCTTGCACTCTTGGTGTTGACTAGTCACGGTCGAGTTAACTAAAACAGGTTGATAAACGTGCACTCAGACAGGTGTATGAAGCCGTCGCTGATGGGCAGAGCTTCAAAGTAAACACACACCGACATGCTCCGTGAGTCCGTGTGTCGCTCGGCTGCAATCAGGGCTTCCCCGACAAGCTCACTTATTGCATGGACAATGACTTTCACACTAAATTCTGGTCGTCATAATATATAGAAATGGATGGAAAAATTTTCAAAGCCTCCATTTTTTTAGCGTCTTCTTAAAGTCAAATGTTTATCTTATTGAAGAGGCCATCAATTGTAACATCGCTCCAATATATAAAACCATTTCTCAAAAAAACTTGCTGAGAGATGAACCTTAGTCATGCTGTCATAAATTCTTGATTAATCATGTTAATTGTATAATCACATATGATTAAATTGCCTGTGATAAATTCATCATAGGTTAAAGTTAAGGTTACTTACTTGACGTTTCCATTCCTGCCAACTGGTCCTGTCTTGTTGACCTCTGTGACCTTGGAATGTCCTTCAGTGGTGACCTCGACCTTGATCCCCAGTCCTAGCAGTCCCTTCAATACCTCTATCAAGAAGGGCTCGGTCTCGGAGCGTTTGTTCCTGGACTTAGCTGGCAAGAGTTTACTCGGCGATGAGTTAACAGGTCGAATGAGGGGCGTGCTTGACAAGGATCGGAGCTTAGTAGGAGTTGGAGGTCGCCTATCACCTTGACCTTCGTTTGACCCATTATCAGAGGTCACCGATACTGGTTTATATCCCTGCAGGCTGATGCTACTGACTGGTTTGATGGCTGGCAGAGATTTGAGTGGTGAAGGTTTAGATCTGAGAGGAGATGGAGGCCTTCCTGGGGACGGAGGCCGAGCTGGCTGAGATAAACTCTTCCCGGACATAATCCCGGCCCTGGCTGAACTCATCACTGTGATATCTGTGTCCACTACGATACCTTTATCATCCAGTGATATTCCATTGCATATGCTATCATCAGATTGGTGATCTTTTGGATCTGTCAACTTATTAATATCGTTGACATCACCAGCATTAGCACCTTGTAATGAGTGTCTTGCGACCTCGGGTTCTCGTAAGTCTTGCGTTCTCTCTGATACCAGATTGTCTATGGCGTGACCTGATGCAGGGTTCTCAGGTAAGTATTCACTGTCCTGTAAGTCTGTTGTAGTTCCGTGCGAGCCTGCACTTTCCTCTGCCTGGTTTAAGTGTGTGATTGCGAGTTGTAAGTCTTGGCTGTTTGAGATTGGCGTGTCCTCCTTGTGCGCTCGCTGGTGCGTGTCTGCTGTCTCCACATTTCCTGATGTGATCACTTCGTGCACGTTACTCTCATCATTCAGATCTCCATTAAAAACTTGACTCCTTATCACAGAGTTTGTTATGTCCACCACATCGAGTCGTGCTGGTGGTTCTGAGTCGTGATATCCGGTATTCCGGTCCTCCTCCTCTTCCTCCGTGTAATCTGGGGAGCGGATATGTTCCGGAGTAGATCCTATATTTCTGGACTCTGTCGTCGTCACTCCCTGGCAGTCAGCACTTATTATTACGCTTGTCTTCCCGTCTTGATCTATGTGCTCCCTGTCTCCACTTGGCTGCCCCGAGACATCAATATTAAACGTCGGCCGATCATGTTGCAGATCTATGTGCCAGCTGTGATTCGGAGGTCCGGACTGATCACCAGAGGTCTCCACGAGAACACACGTGCCTTCTGTGCCGTTACTTAATAAGGCGTTGTCATCATTGACCTCTTCATATGTGACCTCTGCACCGACCATTAACTCTGTGTCGTGATTGTAATTATCACCGAGGCTGGGATCGTCCAGGTTAGGACGGTCGAAGCTGGCCAGGTCCGGGACCAGATGGTTGGGGGTTAGCTGGTGGTCATCTCTGATGGATGCTGGGAAGGACGGCACATCTGTGGTAGGAAGCGGCGGAGGTGGATCGCTGGAGTCACTTGAGGCACAATCCTCTCCCTCTACCACCCGTACGATGCTGATATGACCGTACTCTGTCTCCTCTCCATCCCCGACATTCACCACGCTACCATGGCGACCAGGATCGCTCACATCTGGGATCAAATCCTCCCAATGGTTTGGATCTGGCGTGAAAGTATTAAAGTGATCATTGTCCTGGCAGCCAATACTTGCTAAGTCGGAACTGGATCCCTCTGTGGCATTGTTGCTTGGTATGATATGTGGGTGGGGAGGCATGATGATGGGGGCAACAGACTGAGGGTTATATAGGGGTGTCATTACCTGCCCTGCACCCACGTCACTGTCCCACCCATTAGGCTCATACTGGTTGCAGACCACATCAATAGGAATGCTATCATTATGCCCATCATCATGTCCAGGCTGCGGTGGAGAGGCCTCAGACGGGGCTGGAATGAGGACCTCAAAGGGGAATGGCGTTGGGACGTCAGGAGAGGAATGTATTGGGACTTGAGTTTGGAAAGACATTGAGGGCTCAGTCAAGGCTGGAATGAGGGGGGCTGGTATCACAACCTCAGCTGGGGGTGGCAAAGGGGCCTCATATGGGGTAGGTACTGAGGCCTCAGATGGGGCTTGTATTACAACCTCAGATGGAAATGGGGCCTCAAATGGGGATGGGATAAGGGCATCAATTGTGGATTGCACAGGGGCCTCCAAATGGGTTTGCATCATAACCTCAGATGACAATGGGGCCTCAAATGGAGATGGGATAGGGGCCTCTGAAGGGGCTTGTATCACAACCTCAGATGGCATTGAAACCTCAACAGGGGATGGCATAGGGGCCTCATATGGGGAAGGTACTCGGACCTCAGATTGGGCTTGTATCACAACCCCAGATGGCATAGGGGCCTCATATGGGGATGGGATCGGTGCCTCAGATTGGGCTTGTATCACAACCCCAGATGGCATAGGGGCCTCATATGGGGATGGGACAGGCGCCTCAGAGGGGGTTTGTATCACAACCTCAGGTGAAGCTGGTAATGGGGCCTCAGATTGGGCTGGTATTAAAATCTCAGACTGTGATGACTCCAATCCATTTGAAATGTCTATCAAAGATCCATTCATGCCATCCTCAAGTACCACGCCCTGTGCTTTGTCTCCTCTTTTATCTTCCTCCCCATCTGCCAGGTCACTTACTGTCCATTCATCTCTCATCGCATCTATCAATAAATCATTTTGTCTCTGGATCTGTCGACTGGGGCTATTGTCAAATTCTTGTTCAAGTGCCTCAAATGGATTTTGTAGCGCATTCCTGAGATCCATTGAAGTTTCAGGAGTTGGAATTTCACATTTACTATTGTCTAAATCAATAACATTAATGTGTTTTTCTCCAATTTGTGAATCTTCCCTCCATTCCTCAAGTTGTAAAACATCATCACCTGTTGCTATTTCATTTTGGACACTAGGTGGCACCACATGATTGAAACAAATAGCTTCAGAATTTACTGAGGCATTAAAACTGTTCTCAGTATTGTGAATACTATTATTCTCACCATCGTTTCCAAGCGTAATGGTCACAATATTATCGGTATATTTTTGTGGAGAGTCATCTGAGGTCATGTTGGTGTCACTGAGGTCACTGTCTGTATCAGCCGGGGGTGGGGGCGGAGGGGCAGAGGGGGGTGCAGACTGAGGGAGCCTGGGGGCTGACATATCATCGCTGTCCTCCACATCAGAGCTGCTGGCCGAGGGTATGGGTGGCGGGGGTAGGCTGGGCGGGGCGCAGACTGGCAACTCTGGGGGGATTGAATCCGTGTCTGATTCTGAAGCGACAAACTGATCATCCACTGCCAACATCTGTGTCATATCCACAGCTTCTTGGAGATAATCCCAAGATTTGTTATCCACAAGATTATCTTCCATTGTTGCTACTTTTTCATCATCAGTCCTTAAATCTGGTTGGACATCAGAACTTACAATGCTTACCCCTTGAATAGGAATATGCAAAAGGGACTCAGTGCTTTCTGTGCTTGGTGTGTTTTCAAGTGGATCATTTTGATTGGCATCTGAGAGAGATTGGTCATTTGAATGCTGTGGGACATTGTGAACGATCACATGCTGTACACCTCCAGCCTCATTAACTGATTTGTCATAAATAGCACCATCATGGGTTATGTTTTTAGGGGTCTCACTTTCTCTTCCATAGGCTGTGGGGGTCTCACTTTCTTTTCCATAGGCTGAGGGGGTCTCACTTTCTATTCCATAATCTGCAGGAGTCTCCTGTTCTTCTAAACAACTTGTGGGAGTATTCTTTTCTCCTTCAAGGACTGTGGGGTTTCCATTTTCTCTCACAAGAGCTGTGGGGGTTTCATTTTCTCTCACACAGACTATAGAGGTATCATTTTCTTCTGCAGAGTCAATATCCTCTGTTTCAGAGTCGTCCGTAACTGGCAAACTCTTTTTTACAAAAGCAAGTTTAACATTTCTTTGTGCAAATATTTCATTATGATGGGCTGGGCTGTGTACTTCCTCTATGTGGATGCTTTCCAGTGCGTTATTTTGCTCGGTCATACCCTCACCCTCCTCGGCTTCCGTGGCTCTGGAGTGGCACAGGTCATTAGTATTAATACCATCTCTGTTGACCTCCATCTTATCTTGCTGAGGTTGCACTTGTCGAAGGAGAACAAGATCAACACTTGCAGACTGCTGTCGCAGAATGTCCATACACTGAGTCTGTGTTAGGCCGACCAAGCTGCGGCCATTATACGACACAAGCCGATCTCCGACACGCACTTGACCATTCCGTGATACCACTCCACTCGCCAATAACTTTTTCACCTGAAATTACATAAAATATATATTCAATTAGACACATTGAAATAACAAAAACTGCCAATATTTGGTCAATTCATATCAAAATATTCACTTTTTGCTGTAAGTCCTATTGCACTCATCAGCAACCTGCTGCATTATGTTTAAACAGACTGGGAGCAGAACTGCTGATCAATGAGGCACAGATGTTTGACTACATGTAGCTAGATTATATATTACCGTAGCAATCCACAAACATGTACATACTCCAAAAAAATGATAAATAAGAACTCATCATATTTGCTTTTAACTATCATTCAACTTGGTATGAATATTCTTGGCAGCTTTGTTTTGTGGAACTAAAAAATCTTTCTGCATCTATTTGCTCTATGTCAATGTTTAATAATATTATCTATGCTGCAATTTCATTTAACATATCTGTGAGGTTTCCTTTTCGTATCAAACACACATTGATCCAGTCGAGAAATCATGAGATATTCATATTTTTCAAAGTCGGTGAATGAGAAACCTCTATTTCCAGAAAACCACGATCATCCTAAAAAATATATGGACGCATGTCCAGCGACTGATGTTATGATATCATCCTTCAAAACATCTGATATTATAACCACTTGCTGTGATCTAACCCCAGATGCCATCTGTCTGCAATCTGTGTTTACCGTATAACTCATTATTTCAGTACGTATGTAAATAATTTTTAAATTCTCTATGACAACAAATCTGCAAATTTCACTTTAAAAAACCTGTCTTGCTGAGTCTGATTAAAAACCTTTATCCAAAATGATGATGAGAATCTTGACTAAATATTCTTCAATGCTTAAGTACTCATGAAAAGCAAAATTACAAGAATTTACGGTAGTTATATAAAAATCATTGATTGATTTTACCTTGTTTTTTTTTGCATCTATTATACAGACTATTTAACATCAGTTTGAAATGTAACCTGATAAATAGAAGTAAGTCTTTCATTTCAGATATCCCGAGAACGGCTAATAATTGCCTGAGGCCAATTCCCCTGTGTTCTTTATGCTAATTGTCTGACCTTCAAGTAAAGGCCACTTAGGACCCTACTCATAATATTTTTTTACTGACAAACCCAAAAAGATGTAGAATAATTCTCTTTAGAAATTTCCTTTTTTTATCAATCACAATTATGCCACTTAACCATCAACGATGAGTTATCTTAACTAATTTCTGTTACCAAACTTACAAAGAATGATTGCATAAAATTCAACAGTCTACATCTCCATATTTTAAAATATTCAAGATGACCAATGTCTCTTGAGTTTCTTGCTTCCATGAAGATATCACAAAACCAAAATCTAAAGAAAAATATCATTTCACAGAAAATCAACATATTGATCTTTGAAAGTTTCATCACAATATATTTAACCTATTCTGAGTAGAAAATTAGGTTTCAGTCACAAGTTCACATTACACTTTGGGCTGTTTTTACCACTACAATGGTTAACACAATATTTTTGGAGTGGCTTTCCACGCTTCATGCTTCTAGAATTTTGCAAATGGAGGTATCCACAAATATTAAAAAATAATATTGATAAACTTTCTTTATCATTATTACCATTATCCTTTAATGTCATTCCATTGAATACGAAAAAAATATAAAATAAAAATATAAAATAAATATCCAGACACGACACTGAGATCTTATTATAGTTGATACATGAATCTCCGTAAGTTTCTATTTCCTTCCTAATTATCTACA
Organism: Amphiduros pacificus; assembly: GCA_949316495.1. NCBI lineage: Eukaryota > Metazoa > Annelida > Polychaeta > Phyllodocida > Hesionidae > Amphiduros > Amphiduros pacificus. The sequence goes on along the minus strand of OX439010.1, from coordinate 35,139,221 downwards.
GATTAATCATATATACTCACACAAAAATGCTACGTATTTCCCATCAGGGTTGTTGACTGGGTGAGACGTGACTTACATGATAACACCGAGCATTGTGCATGTCAACACATCCCACGAGACGTGCTGCTGTGTGGTCGGACCAGAAATCTCCTCGGCAATTTCTACCTCAGATCCGGATTTCCAGCTCATTTTATCACCAAATGCTAATAATGCAAACCCCTGTATGTATAAAAACTGAGGCCTAAATAAGTCAACTGTGAGCTGTTTTTCCCCGGCTAAATGCAAAATAAGCTTTACCATTTGAGTGAATTAAAATTCCCAGTGCCCATTTAAAGCATGAGTGGGAGGAATTGACCGCTGCATCAAAGGCTTTATGTAAATCCCGGATTCACTCTCCCCGTGCCATAGCCTGTAAATAGCTCAGTGTGTATCTGTATATCACTCTCCCCGTGCCACAGCCTGTAAATAGCTCAGTGTCTATCTGTATATCAAACTTCACCAGTGTTGGTACACACCAGTAATCCTCCAAAATGACTTGCGGTGAATGCGAGTAACTGTAGGCTGCATTCACTAAGCCTCTTGTTTATCCGGAATATTCCAAAGCTACCGGGTCACTCAATCTCCACATCCTAATTTGTCTCATAAATTTTACAGACAGTATTTCCTTGTAGCAGTTTGTTTGTCTTTAAGCTGAGTATCATTTCTTCAAACTATACAATTTGCTAGATCAGTTTCATTGCTTGGAGTTTTACATCACTTTCAACATTATTTCAGTCAATCCAAGACAAGAACTTCTTATAGCAAATATCTTGCTGCCTCACTGTATTGTCATGTTGCAGGTCCTTAATATGAAAACTCACCCAGTCACATATTTACAGGGACAACAGGTTAGCCATTCAGCAACGGGCAAAGATTATATGAGAAACTGTGACGTAAGTGCAATCTTGATTTGGCCGGGAATCGAACCAACGACCTTCAGCTCACCACAGAGGAGCTTGTACTTAAAAGCTTGCACTCTAACCAAATGTGCCACAGCCTGTGGCTTTTTTGCAAGATCAGAACTTGAAGTTTGATACATATCACAAAATAAACCTTCCTTGTGCTTTTACAGACAAAGTCCTAAAGATGTGGAGAATCAATCAATTTCACTGAGCTTCATTTTAATTATTCTGACTGTGATTCACATATCGCATATATACATGCAAATAAGCACCCTGAAAAGATGTATATCTGTTTGTTATATTCTCAACCTAATGACAGACAAGATTCATTGAGAACAAATTTAACTATCCTATCTTGAGTGCAATTCGTACGATCTTGACTCCTTTCCAAGAGAACAATCTAGTCTATGGTTTCGTCCTTAAAATGGGCTTATAAATTAAGTCAGGACTCCGGTTTTATCACCACAGAGACTAAAAGGTATCATTATTGTCTCCTACAATGCTGAGCTTTTAAAACATACGCCTGTGGGGTTCAAATTACCAACATCATATGACTGCGACGGTCTGGTAAACATCACCACAGCTTTTTTCAGGGATAGTTGACTTAATGTATATGCCAGAACCACAAAGATAGTTTTTCTCTGCTTGAAATAAGCTACTTGAGTTATTTATAGCTGCAATTAACAGTCCATAAAACACATTTAAGCAGCCATTTTGAGTATAACTGGTTGCTATTTTAACATATTTATCAAGTTTTAATCAAGTAAACTGTCGTATACTTTGAACAGTTTTAACACCTAGAAAGGCATTTGGCAAAGCAAGTGTATGAATAGCACTGAAAAACCAGCTACCTTATGCCTGGGTTTATGCCTGGGTTTATGCCTGGGTTTATGCCTGGGTTTATGCCTGGGTTTATGCCTGGATCTATGCCTGGGTTTATGCCTGGGTTTATGCCTGGGTTTATGCCTGGATCTATGCCTGGGTTTATGCCTGGGTTTATGCCTGGGTTTATGCCTGGATTTATGCCTGGGTTTATGCCTGGATTAATGCCTGGGTTTATGCCTGGATTTATGCCTGGGTTTATGCCTGGGTTTATGCCTGGGTTTATGCCTGGGTTTATGCCTGGATTTATGCCTGGGTTTATGCCTGGGTTTATGCCTGGGTTTATGCCTGGATTTATGCCCGGGTTTATGCCCGGGTTTATGCCTGGGTTTATGCCTGGGTTTATGCCTGGGTTTATGCCTGGGTTTATGCTTGCCTGGGTTTATGCTTGCCTGGATTTATGCCTGGATTTATGCCTGAATTTATGCTTGCCTGGATTTATGCCTGGATTTATGCCTGGATTTATGCCCGGATTAATGGATAATTTCTATGACCGTTATCTTTTATCTGAATGTTTTCCTGTAAATCTCCAGATAAACATTAACATACATGACAGCAAAACAATAACCTGAAATAATATTCTAAAAGCAAACATTACCATTGAGACATTTTAATTCTTAACATCAGTCCAGTCAAGTTTAATGTAAAGAAATCAGAAAATGATTTCCTCCTTGAAATTTAGACTAAATTTTAATATTGCTGATCAAATTTGTGATAAGCTTTAAATGATATGAAAAAATGCATTTCCTGTTAGAAAACTGGAAAGAACAGAGAATACTCTACAAATTTGACTGAGTAAACCTTTCTAAACACCTTTTAAAGATCAGAAGAGCCTTTTCAATCTAATTGGGTATGCAAATTTAGAAAAATATATGAACTCATTTAGCAATTGTGTCACTCAATGTGATTACATTGGGGTGATTCCTTGACAACACAATTCCAAAATACTTAAAACTTAGCAAAATTATCATGTAATGTTCCAGCATGAACAAAAAATAAAAACATATGTTTAAGATTATGCATGATTAAATGAAGGTGATAAATCATGCATATACATGATGAAACAGACTAGACTGTTTTTCCTGCAGTTTAAATCTTGTTGCCTGCGGTGCTGACCAGTTACGCCATTGTTTGTGAGCACTTGTTTTCTTAAACGTCTTGTCTAATCTGAAGAGTTCCTACCGAGTAATTACGTAAGGCCATCACCTGACGTCTGCCTGCAATAATCACCTCCTACACAGAAGAGCTCTCCCATCATACACTTCTATCTTTTCAAAGTCGCCACATTGAAGAATTTTTTCCAGAAGACTGAGTAATAAGTTGATGCCAAGTTTAAATCTAAGTCGAGATATAATATTCACAAAGACTGATGAGTATGAAGCGAGAATCCCCTCTAAAGTTAGATGTATAGAGGCTTCTTGTCCATAAATATGCACAAAATGCCTATTTTACATAAGATCTGAGACCAGTTGAGTTTATCTAAACTAATTTTAATGAATGAAGCAACTTTTTCAAAACTGAATTATTTTAGACTTTACCATAATTATTAAAAAACACACCATTAAATCTTAATTCTGCAAAATGAAAAAAAAAAAAAAATTTTTTTTTAAATGAAAAATAAAACATTAGGAGCATTGAAACTATATGAGGACTTCACCAACTGATGAGGTACCGGTATATACATTCTTTCTTGTCAAAGCTTTTCCCTCCATGCTTTATGATTGAGAAATATGTCTCTGTATTCATTTGTATTTGGCTGAGAAAGAAAATGGCACCACGTCCAATATGATCTTGGCATACGTTTAGCAGACTGTGTTTTGTGTCAATTATGCGTTTCATGTGATGACATATCTCTATGTAATGTATAGCCCAACATGAACGTTCTCACGCCGCCGACGGAGCTCGCCGACTTCAACATTCTCACACTTGTCAGACCTCTACAAGGCATTTGATACCACACACATATGATAATGTTATATGAACAATTAAAGACGAGACTAAAAATCAATACGTTCAGGCATAATTGTGAAAATATTCTGACACACAGGGCTACTGTGCGACCATACGGGGTCATGTGACCATGGTGAGTGAGGGACAAACATCCAAAATATCTTAAACTGTTGTATATCCAAATATAATGTAAATTCTAGTAGAGAAATATTTTTAAACTCATTTCTTGGCACATAACACCCTCCCCAAAGCCTATATTAAAAACTGTTCATTCTTGGCATTTCAAAGCTTAAGGTATGACGACCACTAAAGCTGTAAAGGACTCCTTTTGTTAATAGCCTACGGACCTTGGAACAGTTCACAGCGTTACCCCCAGCTCTTGTTCATTTATCACTTTGTCTCTTTAAGAAAACTGTTTTCACATTTATTTGAAGCATTTTAGTATCCCTCGGGAGGCAGCCAGTTAAATTCTTGACTCAGTGTTGAGTGTTGGCAACTGGCCCCATGGCCGTGGTATACTAGTATGTCATGTGAAGAGTTTCCCAGGGCTATGCCTCAAATCATCATGCTCCACTATTAAACTGAGAGCTTATCCAAAGCTCATCCAATATTGAATGAAAACAAAATCAATATTGAATTTCCTTTATTTTAATAGTGATGGTGTAAATCCCCTTAAGAAATAATCATGTAATAAGCCATCTGAATAATTTCTAGAGATTTTGCTCTTAAAACAGGAATTAAGTTGTATCTGTGAATAAAAAGGGAATTTTTGCTTATTGTTTGGAATTTCTTTGTATTGTGGCAATAATTGTTTTTCTTTATAATAAATCATTAACCTGTATAGGTAAAGCATGTTCTTATGAAACAATTGTCAAAGTAAAAACAATGTTGTCCAGAGAAACTCTAGCTGGGCTTTGGACAAGCATATGACAATCATATGACAATACAATTAACATGATGTATAAATCTGCCAACATAATGCCAACTTATCCAGTGAAATATTTGGAAAATGAGAATTAATTCAAGAGGCCACATGCCAAATTATGAGAACTGACAAGTGAAGTTGGCATATGACACCAATTCTCCACATTCTTTTTATAAATCACGTCTTAAAATCATACTATATTTCAAATTTGTTGAACAACCATATACTACATTAACTGATAATCATTTTGGTAAAACATGTTTTCAAAATTGATAAAAATCAGGAATACATAGAAAAATATTTACTCAATCCAAAGCATTTTAAAAAACCTAAAAAATTACTGCTAGGATAAGGAAGGCAAAGGTCACGGCCAAATTGTTTTGTTGACAAAACAAGTACAAATATTTTGCCCAACCCAAGCAGAACCTTCCCCCCACCCCAGCCCCAGGGGTGAGCTGTACTCTGTGACCCTATCTGACATACCACACCCCTCAAGCCAGGAATGACACCTCTAGTATCCCTCACCCCTCTCATGGGTTCCTGAGGGGTGAGAACTGCCTAATATGGAGAGAAAAAATACAGGTTGATCTTTGGGTAAAAAAAAAACAACATTGCAGTAAAACTGACTCTTTTGAGAATTCAAAGAGAATGATGGTCTACTGGTCTTTTATGATAAAATATACATGCTTAATCACATTTAAATCATTATTTCTTCAACTGAATGTAAAATTTGTGTGGTCAATATTGATATGCTTGTTTATTTGATATTTAAAATATTCAATATCTACCAAGAAGTCTACATGTTGCCCTATTACAAGTTAAATATCAGATTTGATATTCTAGTACCCACATCATCAACCTATTTCATCCTTATTTGTCAAATCAACTGAAAACTGATGGGTTTAGATTTTGGTGCATATTTAGCAGAATGCATAAATACCCCCCCCCCCCCCCCCCCCCCACACATTCCTGGGGCTTGTTGGCGTGTGAGATCTAACACGGATCCCTAATGAGACCCTGATCTGCCTTACAATCCCTCCCATAATTACAGACAACCACATATTTCCTGTCCATAATGTGTCTTGAAATTTTTTTGAATTCATTTGGGGAGGAGAAGATGAAACTATTAATTTTCTAGACCTCTGTTTTTTCTCTGTTTTTAGACATAAAACTGAGAAAATTGGATTTGTGGACTTCCATGTTGAGGGATATATATTGGTATATCAGCACATACCTGTACATGGAATTGATCCCATTTGTTATAGATCGCAATATATGATATGCCATCAGAAAGGAGATATTTTCTGAATCTTAAAATTAAGCTGTGACACATGCCTCATTGATTTCAAGCTCCATAATATGACAGTTTACTCAATATCAGCTAACAAAGGGATTCAAATACCGGACCTCTCAAACGTGACAGGGACACCTTACCCACTAGTCCTTAAAACAAGAGAACGTACTTGAACATAGTTGAAGTTTCAGAGTAACACATTGGTGGATGAAACCACAGCCAGTTACATCATAGAAGACAATATTGCGGTTACAACAAGTTGTGAAAATCTTATGTAAAAAGGGACGTAGGGAGAGAAACAGCTGTAACATTTACATCCCATAACAATTTGTTTAAATCGTTGTGCAGTCACCTTCACTTGACCTGACATTAGCATTACAAATCCATTATGGATTTGACCACCAGGGGGCTCCACGCATTACCACCCTGGTTAGTGCTTCGTACCGACAGAAGATAACTTTCCCAGGCAACCAACCATTCTACATATAGGGGGCAAAAATCCACTTTTTACTGTGCATTTTTTTTATCACTTGTGTGTACTTTGTCATTTTCTTTCTAAAAAAAAATACAAAGAAAAAAACTCTTTTTTTTTGTAACCTAAATAATAAACTGAGATGATAAAAACTGTAAAAAAACAAGGCACAAAATGTTTAAATGGATATTTTCCTGATGTTTCCCAGGTAACCCTGGTTTGAGGGCACTATCAATAATATTCTAAAGACTACTATTTCACCCTGCCTCGCACTTGTATGGCACACCCCAGGGTTCCATACACATACTTGCAAATCCACATCATCAAATGCCTTGCCCATGTCAATAGTGACATGGTTCACCTGCGGGTGACATTTAGCATCATCACTAATAATTGCCAAACATTCACCGGGTCACATACCTTGCCAAGATTCCTCTTAAATTATATTATTAAACATTTATGAAGTTGCATTATATTCTTAATTTCGATTGAGAAGAGTTATCATGTTGAAATATTGACATCCGAGAAAATGTATAAAAATATATCTTGTCAGCTTTAAAAACATGGAACAAAAAGATCATTTGAAAGTAACAAAAAAATTTGATTGATTATCTGACTTGCTGTTAAAGAAAAAATATTAAACAAGTATTTTACATTAAAACTTTTCACTGAAATGGGAAAAATTTAACACTTTTTAAAAAATGTTTGAAAAGAGTTTGACAGGTGCAGAATAAAAGGGAATAATATATGACTAGCTAACAACATCTCAAATGCTTCATTCTTTCTCAAATATTCTATTTGTAAAGACCAGAATAAATATTAAGCAGTTTTTCTGGCATTTTTGTTCAGCTTTGGTACCCCAATACGATATTGCATGTTTTTCGTCCTGTCCCATAATGTGGCCATTGTTGAGTTGCACCTCCAGTTCATTGTTTACTGAATTCCACACAGCACATCACATGAAGTTCAAACAATGAGACCACAAACCAATGCCAAAAAGTGCACAATTTGTTTTAGAATTCCAAAATGTCTCTGCCTATGTTTAAACAATACAGCTTCATGGGTTCCTAATCATTGATATAATCTTTCATATTGACTGCATGAAAACCGTTTCTCAACTGCATCTGGCTTTTCAATCAGGTTGCTAAACTACCAAACTTTGACTCAAATCATATTCAAGGGTACTTCAAATATTCTTTCAATTTTTTTTACTGTCAAATAAAAAAATAGTCTATAAGTACACAATATTTATGTGTACCTAAAATAACCAAATCTCATGATCTCATTTTGTCTTTCTCATGATCTAAGCCTCATGATAACACTAAATGTATACAAAGCATTAGTTTTAATTAAAACAATTTTCACTCATTTATATAGGAGTCATGAAAGACTGGTACCCTATCCTACATCCTATATTAACCCCCTTTTCTTCATGTTTACTTGGCGAGCTTGTCCAACGTTGCACCTGTGCATGTCTATATGTATTCAGCTGTCCAGGAATGTGATAACAACATCACCGTCGCAATTCGCCGTGTTTTTTTACAGGACTATTATGTGCAATATGTCAAGTCTCTTTTCATATAAGGTGATTTTTATGTGATATTTGAGATGCCATAGACATATTTTTTACATGCTGCAGAAACTTGTTTTATGCCCAAGAGAACTTTTAATCATATTCAACTGAAGCAGCCTATGAAGTTTCTCACAAGTATTCACTGCTGAATAGACTGGAGATTCATACACGATTTCCAACCTATATATATATATGTATTTATATTCTGCAACATAATTATACCCTGGACCCTGATAAAAGATCTCCCATTTGAGGACGGAGCAAATCTTTGAAGACTCTTTAATTCTGTACCTGCGTTGATGATCACTGATAGGAATTGAGATTAATTCACTCAATCTATCCCAGCATTCCATCTCAGTAATCTATCAATCTAATGGACATTCCCAAGCAAAACACTTCTTCCTCATTCAGAGTAAAAAAAAAATAGTTCTCTTTCCTTGAGGCTGTCACAAGTGTTTGCTTTACCATGAATCACCTCAGTGGAATTAAATGCTTGTCAAAATCTGAACAGGTAGCAGACGAACTAACGTACACAAATTGCTTGACAAGAGCCACTGGTGTCTGAAATATACTGACACTGTATACATGATAAGAAAGACACCTGAATGTGCGTCATTACCAATGCAATGAAGTCAGATGCCTCTTGACCTACCACTGCATCTAATACAAACTCTACCAAAACTAATAGTCTAACCACAGATCCATCAAATCCAGGCTTTTTATTCTCAATATATATATTAAATGTCTCCACCTAGAAACTGCTCCCATAGCTATTCAAAATATTCTAGACTCGTTCTCTAAAAGTGGTGTATAATGAATGAAGAGTTAAAAGTGATGACTAGTTTTTTGTCCGCATTCACCTATGAGCCTAGAAGACAGGTGCCTATTCCGGATATTTCATGTTCTCTGTCAATCAAAGTAAAACAAAATTAATCAAAATTTCATCTTAAGTCCTGAAAATGAGCTATTTACCTGTTGGTGGTATGAGATGTCGGAGTTGATATCCAGAGTGAGATAAAACTGCAGGTAGGCATCAAGAATCCGAGGGGAATAAATGACTGCCTCTTATTATCCGGCGAGCCCGGCCGTTAAGTAATCAGCATGCATGCTTGGATGGAGGCCAGAGCCGGGCCTGGCCGGGCCGGGTGAGGCTGGGCTGGGCTGAGCCGGGCTAAGGCAGGCAGGCAGGTAGAGCAGGCTGGTGCACACTTCATTGTACCGAATGCCATTGTAAAAGCCAGCCCCCCAGACACATTCACTAAACTGACCACTGATTCTATTTACATCCCACCACTTTGACTAGGGTTCTAATTATATATCACCTAATAAGTGCACTAAGTTTTAATCGTGCATCAACTTATAGGTGCGCTCTATAGAACTTGTTACTTACTTTGCAGCTTGTAGGTCATGATGCATCATATCTGTTTGTTGGATATGAATTTTTGATGACGTAGTATGATTTTCTATAATCATCATAACTATTGATACCAATATAAACATTGGCAACCAGACAAGAATCTCCTGAAGATCAAATTAGTTATTTTTATTGTCATGATCATTAAGATATAATATTGTAGTAATAGTAGCGACTGCAGTCTCGTTGATAGTATGGAAAGTAGGTCAAGTGCAGGTTTAATTATTCTGCCTTTTTGATGCAGAATTTATTATCATGACAATGATACATGTCATGCTTAACAAACAAAGCAAAATCTTGCACCACTTTAAGACAATTGACTGACAGACAGATACACACTGAAACTACAATATCTCTCCCCCAAAAAATACTGGGGTTTAAAAAATATGTCCTTGGAATAGCATATGGTTATTGAGTCGTTCGATTGTGTTTGATTGAGTATAATGAAGTGGAGAGATATTTTTCAGTTACACGTCTCTCCTACCACCTGTTGAAGGTCGTTCCTGGACTCTGGCCAAATGAGATTGAAGTTTGGGAATTGTAGGCATCAATCTTTTACACAACAAATATGCAATCACGAAACACCTCCAAACCACATGGGGCGTCTTGCTCCAACCTCAAGGCAATTTATTTGTGCCTTCTTCAAAATCTTTTTCTTCTCTGCCTATAATATAATGTAACCTTTTCACAAAAATGAGAGAAATGCGAAACAAGTTCCTGTAAAAATGTTTTAACAAATTATCTCAACAAAATAGATCAAATCCAGGCAACTGTGTACATTTTTTCATGACTTTTCTCACAATGTTTGTAGTCCGGCTTTGTTTTCATTGAGGTAACTTTTGTCATAAAACTTCACGTCTGACTTTTCATAAGGTAACTAATCTCATAATATTTCTAGAATGGCTCTGTTCTCATACAGGTAACTTATCTCATGACACTCAGAGACTGGCTCTGTTCTCATACAGGTAACTTATCTCATAACACTCAGAGACTGGCTCTGTTCTCAGACAGGTAACTTATCTCATGACACTCAGAGACTGGCTCTGTTCTCATACAGGTAACTTATCTCATAACACTCAGAGACTGGCTCTGTTCTCAGACAGGTAACTTATCTCATGACACTCAGAGACTGGCTCTGTTCTCATACAGGTAACTTATCTCATAACACTCAGAGACTGGCTCTGTTCTCAGACAGGTAACTTATCTCATTACACTCAGAGACTGGCTCTGTTCTCATACAGGTAACTTATCTCATGACACTCAGAGACTGGCTCTGTTCTCATACAGGTAACTTATCTCATGACACTCAGAGACTGGCTCTGTCCTCATACAGGTAACTTATCTCATGACACCCAGAGACTGGCTCTGTTCTCATACAGGTAACTTATCTCATGACACTCAGAGACTGGCTCTGTTCTCATACAGGTAACTTATCTAATGACACTCAGAGACTGGCTCTGTTCTCATACAGGTAACTTATCTCATGACACTCAGAGACTGGCTCTGTTCTCATACAGGTAACTTATCTCATAACACTCAGAGACTGGCTCTGTTCTCATTCAGGTAACTTATCTCATGACACTCAGAGACTGGCTCTGTTCTCAGACAGGTAACTTATCTCATGACACTCAGAGACTGGCTCTGTTCTCATTCAGGTAACTTATCTCATGACACTCAGAGACTGGCTCTGTTCTCATACAGGTAACTTATCTCATGACACTCAGAGACTGGCTCTGTCCTCATATAGGTAACTTATCTCATGACACTCAGAGACTGGCTCTGTCCTTATACAGGTAACTTATCTCATGACACTCAGAGACTGGCTCTGTTCTCATACAGGTAACTTATCACATGACACTCAGAGACTGGCTCTGTTCTCATACAGGTAACTTATCTCATGACACTCAGAGACTGGCTCTGTTCTTACACAGGTAACTTATCTCATGACACTAAGAGACTGGTTCTGTTCTCATACAGGTAACTTATCTCATGACACTCAGAGACTGGCTCTGTTCTCATACAGGTAACTTATCTCATGACACTCAGAGACTGGCTCTGTCCTCATACAGGTAACTTATCTCATGATACTCAGAGACTGGCTCTGTTCTCATACAGGTAACTTATCTCATGACACTCAGACACTCAGAGACTGGCTCTGTTCTCATACAGGTAACTTATCTCATCACACTAAGAGACTGGCTCTGTTCTCATATAGGTAACTTATTTCATGACACTCAGAGACTGGCTCTGTTCTCATACAGGTAACTTATCTCATGACACTCAGAGACTGGCTCTGTTCTCAGACAGGTAACTTATCTCATGACACTCAGAGACTGGCTCTGTCCTCATACAGGTAACTTATCTCATGACACTCAGAGACTGGCTCTGTTCTCATACAGATAACTTATCTCATGACACTCGGAGACTGGCTCTGTTCTCATACAGGAAACGACACTCAGAGACTGGCTCTGTTCTCATACAGGTAACTTATCACATGACACTCAGAGACTGGCTCTGTTCTCATATAGGTAACTTATCTCATAACACTCAGAGACTGGCTCTGTCCTCATACAGGTAACTTATCTCACGACACTCAGAGACTGGCTCTGTTCTCATACAGGTAAATTATCTCATGACACTCAGAGACTGGCTCTGTTCTCATACAGGTAACTTATCTCATGACACTCAGAGACTGGCACTGTTCTCATATAGGTAACTTATCTCATAACACTCAGAGACTGGCTCTGTTCTCATACAGGTAACTTATCTTATGACACTCAGAGACTGGCTCTGTTCTCATACCGGTAACTTATCTCATGACACTCAGAGACTAGCTCTGTTCTCATACAGGTAACTTATCTCATAACACTCAGAGACTGGCTCTGTTCTCATACAGGTAACTTATCTCATGACACTCAGAGACTGGCTCTGTTCTCAGACAGGTAACTTATCTCACGAAACTCAGAGACTGGCTCTGTCCTCATACAGGTAACTTATCTCATGACACTCAGAGACTGGCTCTGTTCTCATACAGGTAACTTATCTCATGACACTCAGAGACTGGCTCTGTTCTCATACAGGTAACTTATCTCATGACACTCAGAGACTGGCACTGTTCTCATATAGGTAACTTATCTCATAACACTCAGAGACTGGCTCTGTCCTCATACAGGTAACTTATCTCACGACACTCAGAGACTGGCTCTGTTCTCATACAGGTAACTTATCTCATGACACTCAGAGACTGGCTCTGTTCTCATACAGGTAACTTATCTCATAACACTCAGAGACTGGCTCTGTCCTCATACAGGTAACTTATCTCACGACACTCAGAGACTGGCTCTGTTCTCATACAGGTAACTTATCTCATGACACTCAGAGACTGGCTCTGTCCTCATACAGGTAACTTATCTCATAACACTCAGAGACTGGCTCTGTCCTCATACAGGTAACTTATCTCACGACACTCAGAGACTGGCTCTGTTCTCATACAGGTAACTTATCTCATGACACTCAGAGACTGGCTCTGTCCTCATACAGGTAACTTATCTCATGACACTCAGAGACTGGCACTGTTCTCATATAGGTAACTTATCTCATAACACTCAGAAACTGGCTCTGTCCTCATACAGGTAACTTATCTCACGACACTCAGAGACTGGCTCTGTTCTCATACAGGTAACTTATCTCATGACACTCAGAGACTAGCTCTGTCCTCATACAGGTAACTTATCTCATGACACTCAGAGACTGGCTCTGTTCTCATACAGGTAACTTATCTCATGACACTCAGAGACTGGCTCTGTTCTCATACAGGTAACTTATCTCATAACACCTGTCTCTCTAAAGTCAACGCTTTTTAGCCATCATATAAATCAGATGTAAATTCCCTCGACTTATTAGTATATAACATGCAAATGTCTATATAAAAAATATTTTAGATGCTACCTCCATCTTGTCTGTACTTAAGATAATGAGCGTCCCACCATAATTATCAACATAATCATTGCACTCATTTTTTGTACTCAGAATTCTAAGACTGACTCACGTTGATGACAAACACTATCATGCATCCTACATCAAATAATTGGTACTGGAATATCATGATTTCTTCAACAGTATATCACTATATTACGTCAGACTGTGTCCAGTACAGCACAATGATCCATGATTTACAACACCTTACCACGAAATAATAGAACATTTTCAAAATGCTATGTTTCTAGGTTCTTGTATTTCAACTTGCCTTAAACATGACAAGTGCCATATCATTGTTTTTTATGTAAATTAGAAACCAAAAATATAATTAATAAATCAATTGATAAATAGATCTTGAGGAAATAGTTTTTGTAAACTATCATAAATCTTAAAATCAAGATAATATGCTGCAAGTTCTTTTCCATCTGATGATGTGAATCAGCACATGAGGCTGTACAAAGATGTGCAGTGCCACCTGGTGTCTAACAATCCACAGCAGAGATTTCAGCAATATTTGGAAATCTTTCCATTCTGAAAATTTGATAATTTCTTCGGGCAAATTATGCACTTGTGGTTCTATCTACTTATATCATGACTACAAGTGTTAGAACTTCACCTAAATCTAATGGCTTTAATCTAATGGCTTTAATCAATTAATTAATTAATTAATTAATTAATGGCTTTAAAAATTGTTTACTTTTGGCATAAACCTTTGAACAAATTTAAGTCATAGTTTAAATGTTAATATGCTTGAATGAATTCTTAAAAGGATGTATCATTAAAGTAACATTTCAATTTATCTATTTTTAACCAAATCTGTTAACAAAATTTACTGAGGAATTTATGGTACATTTGTATATTTCAAGTGACAATTGAAAATACAATTTAGTTGCTTCATGTAGAAACATATAAAGGTTAAATCATCCTGGGTTTTCCATTTTGCTCTCCAAAAAATATCCTTCATTTTCTTAATTGGTAGAGGGCACCACCGAAGCATTTATCACGACCTTTTAAAATGTCTTTCCTAGTGACCAGTTATGCACGTACATGATAAGTAAATATAATATATTAAATATGCCTACATTAAAGCTGAATATTCATCATTTCAACTTTAAAATATTTATTGTATTATTGTTACCACGAATCCTTAATTCTAGTTCTCACATAACTCACATGGGATGTTATTGGAGAATAAAATATATCATTTTTATATTGTCGTGTGGGAAATAGAGAGATTTACCAACCTGATACATGTGTTTGGTTGATCCGTAACTTTGCACGATGCTGAGTCCCAAGCCGTCACCTACACGCTTACTGAATGTCACCTGCACTTTCACAAAGCCTTCTGGGACATCGGGATCACCAGGATGAGGCTCTGGTGACGTGGAAGACATGTCCCTGTGGGGCTCTGCTGCAGCTATAGCACCGTGGGACAGCGGCTCGGGTTCAGGATCCTGGTCCATCTTGCGTCGGATCATGAATATCACTCTCAGCGGCATCTCCCTGAAGAAAGTCACCGTTTCTGAGTAAGACACTTCTCTGAGTGGTGTACCGTTCACTTCTAGTATCTCGTCTCCGACGCGGAGGCCGTGTGAGCCTCCTGTGGCCCGGTCAGCAGCGCCCCCTGTGGTGACACTCTCCACGTACACTCCACGCACGGGGTCATTGTCACCACCCATGCTCTCTATGCTGAGACCCATGCCAAGCTTCTCCCCCGGCAGACGGTGCAGCACCAGTACTTCTATCAGGTCCCCGTGGTACGGCATGTTCCGGACGGCACCACCGTTCAAACTGGAGTAGTGATTAACACCTGGATTATCTTCTCCAGTAATCCCCTGATAATCCTCCCCTAAATGATCGCTATGATTTGATTCACACTCTGCTTCTATTGTTTGATTAGACTGGTCGCCAGTCTCTGCTTGGTGTTCGCCCCTATGATATTCCTGTTGATAGTCTGTTTGACTGGTACCCTCCTCGCCGGTACCATCTTCTAGGTCACTGACCTCTGTCTGGTGGGCGTCTGTGCCTGTGTCTGGCGTTGCTACACTGTCTAAACTACAAGTGCTGCTTTTCCCGCTTTGACTGGCACCCCGCAGGAAACTCAAGTCCACCAATTTGTTATCATCCGATGAGTATCCGGCTGACTCCTCCTCGGTGCCAACCAATGAACTGTTCTGACTAAAGTCTTGAGATTCTTCACTCTCTGATTTATTTCTTATCTTTTTCCTGCGCTTTAATTTTTCTCGCTCATATTTTTTTCTCATTTCCCATAAAAATTCTTTTTGAGGATCAAACTCAATTTTAATATCATTTATATCAACTACTCTATTTCTGCGTAACCTTTTTTTGGAGAGAACTGAGACATCATCGCCCTCAAGTAAAGATTCCCTACTTCTACTTTTGCGTTTCTGGTCGTGAAGTGTTTTATGGTGCCTGGGAGTGGTTCCTTCACTGTTCTGCGTGTATACACTACTCTGGTCCCATTCTGTGGAGCCAGCCTCGGACCCTGGGCTGGTCAGACTGGTGTTGGCACTTGTGAAGCTGGCCAGAAGGTCTTCCCCGTCCTGTGGTTTGAACTCGCTGCTGTTCCTCAGCGCCGGCAGGGACCTGGCCCGTTCCGTGCGTGTGTTGTTGATCCCCTTTTCTCTGTGGATGTCACTGTGACGTAGGATAGACTGAGGGCTGCCGTTACCACTGTCTGTGTTCTCCTGCCTCAAACCTGAAACACAATATATATAACATAGTTAAAAAAATAAAAGCACAAGCCTTGTGATGGCTAAGAGATGATTCATGAAAATCACAAGGACCTGATATGTTTACCACTTCTAAAAAAGTATATCCTGAATTTGAATTTCAACTGGAACATATCCCTGTCTGCTCCTTTCCCTGGTGTATACCCCTGTTTGAACCCCCTTGCTACATACCCTAATCTGAACTCCCCTCCCTGGCATATACCCCTATTTGTACCCCTTACCCTGGTATGTACCCCTGTTTTTACCCCTTTCCCTGGTATATACCCCTGTTTGTACCCCTTTCCCTGGTATATAACCCTGTTTGTATCCCTTTCCCTGGTATATACCCCTGTTTGTACCCCTTTCCCTGGTATATACCCCTGTTTGTACCCCTTTCCCTGGTATATACCCCTGTTTGTACCCCTTTCCCTGGTATATACCCCTGTTTGTACCCCTTTCCCTGGTATATACCCCTGTTTGTACCCCTTTCCCTGGTATATACCCCTGTTTGTACCCCTTTCCCTGGTATATACCCCTGTTTGTACCCCTTTCCCTGGTATATAACCCTGTTTGTATCCCTTTCCCTGGTATATACCCCTGTTTGTACCCCTTTCCCTGGTATATACCCCTGTTTGTACCCCCCCTGTTGTACATACCCTTGCCTTTGGGGTCGTCTTCCTCGTCCGACTCGAGGGTGGCGGCGTGGTTGATGATGCCCTCCTCTGGGGCGGGTTGCAGCCATGGCTGGGGTTCAGAGGACACGGTGTAGGCTGTATCCTGCTCTCCTGGTGCCGACTTCTACAACACACACGACATACAAGCCTCATTAATACACAGCCTTCCTACCATACAGAACAAACACACCATTATTATATCAATCTCCTCACGTTTTATCAAGAAATGTGTACATCTTCAGTCTTTTGCTGCAGACAAAGAGAGAAGTGAGAGAGAATGATGCAGAAATGTTAGGCTTTGTCATTCATGGGGATATCAGATTGCAGTTGCAGACGTTCACTTTAAAGTTTGAAGGACACTGACCTAAACTTAATAATGTTAGAAAGCCAATGGCGAGCACAGACAATTAGTAATGGCATTGGCTATTCTCTGTGGTGATATACTGGCACTATCAGCATATCACTCTACTCTATCTATCATACACAATAAATACCATAAAGTGGAAAACAAAACATTAAATATTTAGACGCAATGATTAATCCCGATTTATATTAACTTAAACATATATTCATTGCAAATCATTGCTCCTAAAATACTGAAACATCGCTTCTGAATATAAATAATATATATTGCACTACCTCAGCAAGATGACCACAGATAAATAAAGCCCGGTGTCCATGGTGTCAATGGAAGGATATATATTTCATGATTATCATATATAAATATATAAACAAACTTCATTTTATATATATATATATATATATATATATATATATATATATATATATATATATATATATATATATTATGCTAGTCAACTGATATGTAGAATATTAGCTTTATATGGTCTCTATTGTCACATGTAATCAGTAAGCAGTTTTATGCAATTTCATTTTAGATGTAGTTTCACAACAAGCAGTTTCATATAATATGTACCAGATGTGTAGTTCCATTGACTGTAAACAAAATAAGCAGATTCATCTTACATGTAAACAGCAAGCATTTCCATTTAATAGTTATTGTTCTATTCTTCATAAAAGGTCATATGTAGCTTTTTGTGACCTTGTTGCATGAATTCCTAATCCTGTTACTCAACTGTTGAGTTTACATGTATATGATGCAAAAATTGGCAGAGAATCAACAAAACATAATACAGACAGATAAATCGATGACATATTGAGAAGTCTTCCCGACACATCTTAACCATGTTTTATATCAGTGTGGAATTACCAAATATATATTCTGTGGTGTTCAAACACAGTGCATTTATTTTGTGACATTGTATCATCTTGTTGACTGAGTCTCTAGTCACCTCTTCACGTCAGTTATGTACCGTACTCTCAAAGCAGAAAAAGTCTCATAGTAGGTATGGCAACATCTTGATGTTTCAGCAAAATAACTTTTGGTCCCCGAATATTCTATACCATGCAAATTTGATATTAAATGTTTGTCTCCCAGTACTCAGAAAAAGATACATAAAAACATTTTACTGAGTAATTATTACATATGTGATTATTCTGATACTAATACTATTATCGGAGGCAGCATAAGAGAGTTAAAGGTGTGGTTGTATATTGCTAATATTGAAAAATATTATGTATACATTATTTGATCCAGTATGGGATAATACATTATAGTCGGGCGAATGGGCAGATATATATATATATATATATATATATATATATATATATATATATATATATATATATATATATATATATATATATATATACACACACACATACACACATACACACATACACACATACATACATACATACATACATACATACATACATACATACATACATATACATTCATACATATATATGACATATATGCATGATGAAAATTGCAAGTACCGGTAACTCCATGTTTGTGAAAAGTAAAATTTGATAAGAAAGCTTTTGCAGAAGTTGTGTTCACATAGGATAATGACACATTAATAAAATGCCAGACCACTAATTATTAATCAACAGGCATAAATGGTAAAGAAATGTGATAATAACAAATACTGCTATGTTATACAAATCTTTGCCAAGTTTTACAAGCAAAGCAAAATGGATGTGGAAAACCAAATAATCTAAAATGCTGTCTAGAAATTGTCATAATTGGGATATATTAATTGTACACTCCTACAGATTATGCAAAAAACAATCACATGAATGTTTAAATAATAGGTCTCAAAGTTTAATAGACTTAATTATATCTTTTGAAAATGAATTCCTTATCTTTTTGATTTTGTCTGTAATGAAATACAATATTGTAATTCCTTGTTGTAACTGGGAGTGTTATTGTTACAGTTAGATTTTGTCTGCAGTGTGCATTAAATCATGTTTGAGTCCTGATATATTACTATGTTACTGTTTGCTGGTTACAAGGGGGATAATTTTACACAGCACATTACATAAAATACATATGAATCATGCAACTTCATCATGATATCATTGCAGTATTAAATGCCTCATATTAAAAAATCAAAAATAGAATTGTTTCATATGATAGGTTTTGCCTTGACTGAGTTACAGCCTCCTCCCCCAAGAAAGTATGGACCCTCACAGCATAAAAAAGGTTCATAGGGGATGCTAACAGTCAAGGTTTTGCCTTGAAGTTCTTGACATAATTTAATACCTCATTGATTCATTCTATAGTTTTACTTCTATTTACAGACATTATAACCATAAAATACCCAATAAATCTGAACTTGTGATCTGCAGGTGTCAGTTTTGTTGCATTCACTTGAGATCTCCAGCATATCAGCTTAATGAGGTATACATTATGGACTGAGTTTAAATCCCTCCCTTCTGACATGGAAGGTTCCCGGGAGGTCCATAAAAGGTCCATGTGGGGC
The DNA here is from genome assembly GCA_949316495.1 of Amphiduros pacificus. Lineage (NCBI taxonomy): Eukaryota > Metazoa > Annelida > Polychaeta > Phyllodocida > Hesionidae > Amphiduros > Amphiduros pacificus. The sequence continues at coordinate 35,119,534 of OX439010.1, read as the reverse complement.
GGGGGTAACAAGAAGGCAATGGCCATGGGAAAGGTTAATTGGGAAGGGTTAATTGACTAGCCCTGGGCCCGTAGGGCTATCTTCTTCCTACCTCGATCCCTGCAGGTTACCTGCAGACTTATACTGACCCTGTGTCCCTGCTATATTCACATTGTATGATGCTGCCACTTGTCCTGCAGGCAGTCATCAATCATAATTCTTTTTAAAGTAAATTCCCCAAATTATCATGGATATTTTTATATTTCCCTAAAAGGGATCACAATGGTGTTAATGGCAGATGGTAGATAGCCATATGATCCACCAGGCATTGCACTCCCGATCCACCAGGCATTGCACTCCCCACCCATATATTGATCCAATATCTCCCGATTCTTTCCCCTGAAGGGTGTTTAATAAAGATTAATTTACAAAGAAAATGTGTCTTGAAAGACTTATAAAAGCAGATATATTTCATGTTATCTGTTTTACAATCATTCCACAAGAATTTGGTGCATGAATCTGGGGATAAACCAGAAACTCAGAGCAGCATCAAGCTCTACCAACTCATATTATACTAATCTGTGTTTATGAACATGGAAAATAATGAAAATAAAAGCAACCTTTCAGGCCTGAGCAGGGAAGTATATCTCTATGCCTTCTGCACCTGACTGAATCACTGAAGAATTAATATGACCATAGATCACTTTATCTTCAACATCACACATTTAAACCAATCACATTGATGTTGCATTCTTCCTCTTGCCAAATTATGTCTTTTAATTCTATTTATTCTATATCCCATGCCTTTGTATATGTAGAGTGAATTTGACATACTGTCTGGCCACTTCAGCCAGCTGTATCTTCTGACAGCTTATGTAGGCTCACATTGCATGCCAGTGTATCAGCACAAATCAAAATCCCACTCGGCTATTACACTAATAAGCTAAGCCAACAGACCACCTCATCGTCCTTCATATATGTTTGCTCCACCTGAGCTATGGAAATCTCTCTGAGTTATTAATCTGGCTATATTCTCTCTGAGTTATGAATCTGGCTATATACTCTCTGAGTTATGAATCTGGCTATATACTCTCTGAGTTATGAATCTCGCTATATTCTCTCTGATATGAATCTGGCTATATACTCTCTGAGTTATGAATCTCGCTATATTCTCTCTGAGTTATGAATCTGGCTATATTCTCTCTGAGCTATGAATCTGGCTATATTCTCTCTGATATGAATCTGGCTATATTCTCTCTGAGTTATGAATCTGGCTATATTCTCTCTGAGTTATGAATCTGGCTATATACTCTATGAGTTATGAATCTGGCTATATACTCTCTGAGTTATGAATCTGGCTATATACTCTCTGAGTTATGAATCTGGCTATATTCTCTCTGAGTTATGAATCTGGCTATATACTCTCTGAGTTATGAATCTGGCTATATACTCTCTTAGTTATGAATCTGGCTATATACTCTATGAGCTGTGAATCTGGCCATATTCCCTCTGAGTTATGAATCTGGCTATATCATCTCAGAGATATGAATCTGGCTATATACTCTCTGAGTTATGAATCTGGCTATATACTCTCTGAGTTATGAATCTGGCTATATTCTCTCTGAGTTATGAATCTGGCTATATACTCTCTGAGTTATGAATCTGGCTATATCATCTCAGAGTTATGAATCTGGCTACATTTCTCTCAGATGTATATTCTCTCCAATATGAACCTGGGTATATTCTCTCCAATATGAACCTGGGTATATTCTCTCCAATATGAACCTGGGTATATTCTCTCCAATATGAACCTGGGTATATTCTCTCCAATATGAACCTGGGTATATTCTCTCAGAGTTATGAAACTGGGTATATTCTCTCCAATATGAATCTGGCTATATTCTCTCAGAGTTGTGAATCTGGCTACATTCTCTCAAGAGTTGTGAATCTGGCTACATTCCATCTGAGCTTGGAATCTGGCTTCATTCTATCAGAGAAAAGCACATACTGGGAAAATTAGGGACCAGTCTAAAGGTGGTTGTCTTCAATTTCTTTTTATATTCGTATTTTGTTCTATTTGTTTTTCATAGAACGAGGCAATGTGTCAGAAAGCTTGTAGCTAATGCATAATTTCCATTCAACCCAATGCAAATTTGAAGTGACCAAAAAAATATATTTTAAAGTCATGAATATATACACCATTTAGAGAAAATCCATTAAGCTCAAACCTCATACTTCATTCAAAGCTTGCTTATTTCTTTGGAGAATTCTGTTATGCATCATATACTGGATCATACAAGTGACTACCAGCTCTTACCCACCCCTGCATGGGGCATATATCTGACAATCTGCCCCTATACACCCCCACTCCACCATAGAGGTGACGACCTGCTCCTATACACCCCCACGCCACCATACAGGTGGTGACCTGCTCCTATACACCCCCACTCCACCATACAGGTGACGACCTGCTCCTATACACCCCCACTCCACCATACAGGTGAAGACCTGCTCCTATACACCCCCACTCCACCATAGAGGTGAATACCTGCTCCAATACACCCCCACTCCACCATACAGGTGACGATCTGCTCCTATACACCCCCACTCCACCATACAGGTGACGACCTGCTCCTATACACCCCCACTCCACCATACAGGTGAATACCTGCTCCTATACACCCCCACTCCACCATACAGGTGAAGACCTGCTCCAATACACCCCCACTCCACCATAGAGGTGACGACCTGCTCCTATACACCCCCACTCCACCATAGAGGTGACGACCTGCTCCTATACACCCCCACTCCACCATACAGGTGGTGACCTGCTCCTATACACCCCCACTCCACCATAGAGGTGACGACCTGCTCCTATACACCCCCACTCCACCATAGAGGTGACGACCTGCTCCTATACACCCCCACTCCACCATACAGGTGACGACCTGCTCCTATACACCCCCACTCCACCATACAGGTGAAGACCTGCTCCTATACACCCCCACTCCACCATAGAGGTGACGACCTGCTCCTATACACCCCCACTCCACCATACAGGTGACGACCTCCTATACACCCCCACTCGACCATAGAGGTGACGACCTGCTCCTATACACCCCCACTTGACCATAGAGGTGACGACCTGCTCCTATACACCCCCACGCCACCATACAGGTGAAGACCTGCTCCTATACACCCCCACTCCACCATAGAGGTGACGACCTGCTCCTATACACCCCCACTCCACCATACAGGTGACGACCTCCTATACACCCCCACTCGACCATACAGGTGAAGACCTGCTCCTATACACCCCACTCTACAATAACGGTGAAGACCTGCCCCTATACACCCCCACTCCACCATACAGGTGAAGACCTGCTCCTATACACCCCCACTCCACCATAGAGGTGAATACCTGCTCCAATACACCCCCACTCCACCATACAGGTGACAACCTGCTCCTATACACCCCCACTCCACCATACAGGTGAAAACCTGCTCCTATACACCCCCACTCCACCATACAGGTGACGACCTGCTCCTATACACCCCCACTTGACCATAGAGGTGACGACCTGCTCCTATAAACCCCCACTTGACCATAGAGGTGACGACCTGCTCCTATACTCCCCCACGCCACCATACAGGTGAAGACCTGCTCCTATACACCCCCACTCCACCATACAGGTGACGACCTGCTCCTATATACCCCCACTCCACCATACAGGTGACGACCTCCTATACACCCCCACTCGACCATACAGGTGAAGACCTGCTCCTATACACCTCACTCTACAATAACGGTGAAGACCTGCCCCTATACACCCCCACTCCACCATACAGGTGAAGACCTGCTCCTATACACCCCCACTCTACCATAGAGGTGAATACCTGCTCCAATACACCCCCACTCCACCATACAGGTGAATACCTGCTCCTATACACCCCCACTCTACCATAGAGGTGAAGACCTCCTATACACCCCCACTCCACCATACAGGTGACGACCTGCTCCTATACTCCCCCACTTGACCATATAGGATGACCTGCTCCTTTACACCCCACTCCACCATACAGGTGGCAACCTGCTCCTATACACCCCCACTCCACCATACAGGTGACGACCTGCTCCTATACACCCCCACTTGACCATATAGGGATGACCTGCTCCTATACACCCCCACTCCACCATACAGGTGGCAACCTGCTCCTATACACCCCCACTCCACCATACAGGTGAAGACCTGCTCCTATACACCCCCACTCCACCATACAGGTGACAACCTGCTCCTATACACCCCCACTCCACCATACAGGTGACGACCTGCTCCTATACACCCCCACTCCACCATACAGGTGGTGACCTGCTCCTATACACCTTATAAATGCCAAATATCAACAAAATATGAATTTATATTTCATATGCTCAAAGATGGTGTCTGTCAATAATTTTTCATTCTATTTTTTTCTCATTTGCCAGGCAGCCATTTTTGCTTCAGGTCATCTGTATGAGAAATTGAAGATATTGCATTATTCTTGCATCTATTATAGCATAAAAAGTCTTTTCCATACATTTATAGTCACTCACATTTCTGACTACCTCTTAAATGTATCGTCAATTTATATTGCAGCTTTCTGAAACCTGTTTGTCACATCCACCAGTGGAGTGAACTTATATGGTCACGCCATGACCTGACATGGTCATCAATCTACATGACCATATTGAAGTGAAGATTGTCAGATGAGGAGCATGCCTCTAAGCAAGTCTGTAAGCAAGTCCTGACAAGCTAATATTGACTGAACATTGCCATAACCACACTATCTACCTGTGTTTGCCTGCTGTGTACAGACCTCCTGCTGTAACATACAATATGCAGGATCATGCTTTCAAATCAAGATTCAGCATTTCCACAGTTGTAACATGCAGTGGTCAGTATATAATGTACAGTTTGCATGTTCCATGATTTCATCTCATATTCATGGCAACAAACATTGATCAATTTGCAGAGGTCATGTTTTGCATCCCTGATTCATGCTTATTACGGTTGTAACATTCATTGATAAATTTGCAGGGGGTCACATGTACCACAACAGATTCGTGTAATAACAAGTTGTAATATTCATTAATCTCTTTGCAGGGGTCATATATTTCATCCCTGATTGATAATTACAACACTCATTGATCAATTTGCCAGGGGTCACATGTACTACAATAGATTAGTGATTACTTCAACTGGACCATTCAGTGGTCAGTTTATACGACATGTTGGTACGTTCTGTCCCATAATCACAATATATTGGTAACTATTATATTTTTTTATATCTGACATTTGATCAATTGCTAAAGAAACTGTAATCTTTTAAAAAGTCTTGTCCTGTAAGAGTCTGAAATGTCTTATATCAGAATGAATTGCTCCAGTATCTGAAAAGACTCCAATCATTTACCCTAACTCTTCATAATACATATAGGAGACCTTAGTCTGCACAGCGAGGTAGAGTCATATATGACCTCTGCAAGTATTGCCCTTCACATGCAGATGTGGAGTGCACAGTGAGGTAGAGTCATATATGACCTCTGCAAGTATTGCCCTTCACATGCAGATGTGGAGTGCACAGTGAGGTAGAGTCATATATGACCTCTGCAAGTATTGCCCTTCACATGCAGATGTGGAGTGCACAGTGAGGTATAGAGTCATATATGACCTCTGCAAGTATTACCCTTCACTTGCAGATGTGGCGTCCACACATTAGCCTTGAGTTCTGTAGTTTGTGGACTTCAGCATATGGCCAAGCACAACACCCAACGTTGTTTAAACCATTACAAACTTCCTGTGTGTCTGTTTCATATGGTACAAGGTCATTAAGGATGGACCATAATTGATTCATGGGGTTGAAAAAATATTATAAGCACCCTTTGTTGAAAATTGTTTATATATATATCAAGATTGCCTGACCAAAACAAAAAAAAATGGAGAATTCTTTTTTCCTCCGTCACATGAATGATAAAAGGTCCGTTACTACCGGTAACTTAGTTTGACAGTCTATTTTGTTGTATTCACTTTCAAACCATATCAATGACATCAATTGGCCTTGTCAACACATTGCAGAGCCTGGTACTAAACGGGCTTTGCTTAAGGTGGAATAAGGACACCAGTTTTCGAAGCAATATTCTGCATGTATAAACTAAATTCTTACTATTTCTTCAATCTATGCCAATCAATGTCCTTCACATCAACATACTTTGTGGTTTGCTCATTCATAATATTGTCTTAGATAAAATTGTTAATATTTAATCCAGACTAACTCATTATGCGGAGTGTATGTGCTTAATACATTCCTAATCAGTGCTATATAAATCATACATATTTAATGGTCAACCTCCACCTACAGGTTTTGCATGTATCTTTGGTGCTGAGACCCAGGCAGAATGTGAGTGTAGAACCTGTCCACTGAGCATGTTCAGCTCATACCCCAGCTTGTTCAGCCAATATTGACTACTAGCTGACAAATGTCCAGCATACAATGCCTTCAATACGGACGCAAATTATCAAACATAAATGGCATTGATGTTTACAAAGCACAAGAAGTAGTCATACAAACAACCGGTATACTGAACAAAGATTACCAGAAAATGTGTCATTCTAGTAAAATACTGGTACAATCAGTGTCGCTGTCATAGATGTTTGACTGACATGTCTGGTCAGTTAATGTGTCCATTCTGGTAAATACTGGTACAATCAGTGTCGCTGTCATAGATGTACGACTGACAAGTCAGGTCAGTTAATGTGTCCATTCTGGTAAAATACTGGTACAATCAGTGTCGCTGTCATAGATGTATGACTGACATGTCTGGTCAGTTAATGTGTCCATTCTGGTAAATACTGGTACAATCGGTGTCGCTGTCATAGATGTATGACTGACATGTCTGGTCAGTTAATGTGTCCATTCTGGTAAATACTGGTACAATCGGTGTTGCTGTCATAGATGTATGACTGACATGTCTGGTCAGTTAATGTGTCCATTCTGGTAAATACCGGTACAATCAGTGTCACTGTCATAGATGTATGACTGACATGTCTGGTCAGTTAATGTGTCCATTCTGGTAAAAAACTGGTACAACCACAGTAAATGTGATATAATATGTATAACTGTTTCCCTTATTTTATCTGCATGTTGTCAGAACAGACGCATTTTCTGACTGGGTATTTTCGTCATATATGACAGACATCCTTAGCTTGAAAGTTGTGTCCATTCTGGCATCATATCAAGGTACCAGTCACACATGTATTACAGGCCTACGTGGCCATACTCTGCATTGCCCATCATGTCCATCATGCCCATCATGTCCATCATGTCCACCATGTCCATCATGTCCATCGTGTCCATCATGTCCATCATGTCCATCGTGTCCATCATGTCCATCATGTCCATCATGTCCATCATGTCTATCATGATTCTGGCAATATTTTGGTACAAGCAAAGTAAGAGTATACATGTTGGCTCTTTCTATTTATTTCCCAAATTATCACACCTCCCAGGATATAAGATCAAGTTAATCAAAGTTCCTTCATAGATGGCAGAGCTTACTCAAAATGGCATTTTTCTTGATTTAGGACTTTATCAAATAAAAATACAATATCAAAAATCTAACTCAAATCAAGATGATGTATGCATCTGAGATTGACAGATTTGAAGATCGATGCAAGAAATTAATTGTTGTGTTGAACTTTCAGATATTTGCTGATGCTGTACAGAGCTTAATTATATCAATATAATATCTTATTCGTATATAAAACAGGTCTCTTTCTGTTATCATATTAGTTTAATATACTCCATTTCAAATGTCTCTCAGTGCACTATCAATTAGTCCTCAGTGATCCCATGTCTGAATTGCTATTTTCAGAATGAACTTTTCAAATCAAGATAGACGTCACTTAAATCTGAACGTTTCAGTCCATGGTGTCAATCACTGAACGTAACCAGCAGTACGCTATAACCAGCGATAAGCTATTACGTAAATACTTCATATTAACTGCTCAATCAATGAACTACGTGCATACTCTGGATCAAAATATCCAATCGGAATGATCACAAATAATGACCTATTATTACAATGTCTATGGCCATTGTCAACTGGGCTGTAGATGGCAGCACTGACACAGAGACATGACCTAGATGTGAGGAGATTGCAGTAATTGGTGGCGACCTTGAGGCTTGTGTGGTGGTCAGTATCTCAGTATAGCCTTGTAGTGGTGAGACATAACACCACACAAAGTGCAGTATCATAAACATCTCTCAGGCTGCTCTTAAAACATATTCTTTTCACCAGTTAAAAGAATTGAGCACTAATTTTTAGAAACGTTTTAATCATAAATGGGAGAAAATTGTTTTGATTTTGCATTCTATTTAGTGTCTTTAAAATCCATTTGAATGGGAACCTAATTAATTATTCCCTTTTGAAAGCACGCTCGTTGCTTGCTGTCATTTTTAAATGCAGTTTTTTCAAAGAGGTATTGAAAGGAAAAATGATGTCATGATGGTAGAGCAATATGCTTTTGACATCATCAAAAGTATTGCTTTTGGATAGTGCTAGAATGGCATCAAACAGTTCTACCCTATTTTGAGCCTCATCTTTGCCAGAAATATTTCACACTACATGTACCTGTGTTTACCATCACATGCAGCTGTGGGCAGATCTGTGGCTTATCTTGTATCTAAAACCTTTTATAAACGTCATGATGTTCACAGGAACATATGATTTAAAAGCATAAACCACAGTAATGGTGCATAATACCTTGAGGCACATACCATTTTTGGAACTAGCCTTTGTATGGTAAGAAACCTGGAGAGTATATATTAACTTTAATAATTAGGACAGTTATGACTGTAACCTGCCTCCGTTCCCCGGTCTCTTAATGCACTAATGCATTCCAAATATGGTCTTAGTACAACCTTTTACTGCAAATAATTATTCCTATAAACATGTACCGGTGTCCAAATAGCTTAATTGACATGCTCATTCCCCTTCTAGTTTTATCAAAAGATGTTTAACAAACAATTTCACATTATGTATGAACACTTTACCATTTAATATGTTATCGCATTACAGACATGCACAGGTGCCCAAGCAGTTTACATTCACTAATTTGATGCTCTCTCAACCTCTTTTATTTCACAACAAAATTATAATCAATTCAATGGTATGTGACAAGTACATGTAATGTTATTAGAAGTTGGCAGAGTTTAAACGATATCAGGACAATGTTTACGTATCAGGTGGTAAACCTACATGCACACAATATACATGCCCTCCAAGAGCAAAATACAATGCTAATAATGCTGACGCGACCCATCAGCTGCACTCATATTTCTTTGCCAGTCTCCGTTTTCATCTCGAACATGGATAATTTTTTCCAAGTGTGTTCTCATGCGGTGTGTATTTGGAGATGAGTGTTATTTGTTTCTGATATTATCTGATGACTGTGCATGGATGCAGCCCGAGACATCTTCATCCTTCAATGTACTTCCCCTGCACTTCTCTCATTTCTCACCATCAATATTCAAGGCTGTTTGTGAATATTTATCTTAATACAACAATCCCATTTCATTAACCTTGGTGGAATGCCTGATATCCCAAGCCTTGATAGATTGTCTCCTGTCCCAAGCCTTGGTAGATTGTCTGATATCCCAAGGCTTGGTAGAATATCTTATATCCCAAGCCTTGGTAGATTGTCTCATGTCCCAAGCCTTGGTAGATTGTCTCATGTCCCAAGCCTTGGTAGATTGTCTGACATCCCAAGCCTTGGTAGATTGTCTCATGTCCCAAGCATTTGCCAAATGCTCAATATCCCAAGCTTTGACAGAATTCCTAATATGTTTTTCAGTTAAGATGTTAATGTTTTTAACATTCACTCTAACTAATATCCTGCCACTTCACAGAGAAAAAAATCATGCATCATTTGTGACAGCTTACATAAAAATATGTTTCAATAAATATCATGTAGATAAAAAGGTGGAGATTTGAAATAATACATATTTGTAAAAGATGAAATTTAGATCATAATTTCAGGCATATTATAAACAACTGAAAAACATTATGAGTATATAATGAGTTTGAGTGTTCTGCAGCTGAGAAGCCCACTGTGTTTAGTGGAGTTCTTCCATTAATGTTCACACCTTGTGCCACATGATAAGTATTAATGGACACCATTCAGGTGTAAGCCTACAGAGGATAGAAGCAGCATCTCCAACAGGCAACAATTACTACCAAAAAGGATGTTTGCCAAAACGATTCCACGAAAATGACAGAAATAATATTTCTTGAGATCCGAGAATCCCTCAGGTTAAGTTATTGCCATTTACTGTAATGTCTGCAAGTGCTGGGGAACATCTGCTAATGTCTTTACAACCTTTAATAAGAAAGATTTCTTTGAAATAGAAATAATACTTTGCTGTAAAAAATAAAAAGTATCAAAATTATCTTTCCCAGTAAAGTTATATAAATCACATCAATGAATATATATGTATTCTAACATTTTATGATAATTTTTAGAACTCAAATTTAGCACCAAAATTAGACTCTGATGTGTCGCATGACATATTACACATTGAGTGTGCTAAGATTAAGACATGCATGGACATATACAGTGTAGCTTTATCTCAATCTTTGATAAATACATTATGATAAATTAATTTCAAAGTGGCACAATATACCAAAAATCATTTCATTTGATGTTTTTTCCCATTAGCAAATATACCTGACTTCAGGGGGTGTATCAAAGTCAAAGATCAGTCGTGGGGGATTAGAGAGTTGAATGGAGCATACCAACAAAAGCATTTGCACCTTTTGTATCACCTTGCAAATCATTTGTGACACCCAAAGCCAAGTTGTGAAAGCAATGAAACCAAGATGGCCAAATGCTGGTCAAATACTGCATCAAAATTTAAAAACCTATTAAGGGCCTAACACATATTGTGTTATATCTGACCAACTCCGGACAAATAGCTCAGCTTTACCATACAATGCCTGGAGCATATGAAACCCTCCAATAGATTACTCGAAAGTTTGATTGTTTGTGATCTGTAAGCAAATTCTTTTTCTGCTAACTTGAGAATTTGCAACTTGATATTTTATAAACAATTTTTTTCCCTTTCAATATGAAGGCAACAATATTAAGTATTCTAGGCTGTTGTCATGGCAACAACTATGACATTAATGAGAAGTCTTTTGACTTTTAAGTGACAATATATTTTGCTTGAAATTAATGGATCAATGTTTGAAAAGTTTCAACCAACTAACTTGCTCTGATTAGGAACTTGCTCTGATTAGGAACTTGCTCTGATTAGGAACTTCATATATAATTGGACAATCCAATATTTCTGAAATGGGGAGATTTGACAGTATCCGTTGGAACCAAGGGATTCTATTTTATCTTAAGCCTTAAATTCCCTGGAGAAAGGAAAATAACTTGAGTAGGTCTTTAAAGTCGATATTATGCATCTATGTTTTAACTTTCAAAAAACAAACATTAATTGTTTTCAATTTAGTGTGTTCACAAATATGGACGAATGGGGATTTCTGTTTTGAATACCAACCAGTTAATATCAAGCACTGTCAGTAGATATTGTCTTGAATCAGTGCAAGATGTGTGATATATGAGGTAAGCAGACATTAATGGCAGACTGGAGATGTGATACATGAGGTAAGTACAGTATTAATGGCAGACTGGAGATGTGATACATGAGGTAAGTACAGTATTAATGGCAGACTGGAGATGTGATACATGAGGTAAGTACAGTATTAATGGCAGACTGGAGATGTGATACATGAGGTAAGTACAGTATTAATGGCAGACTGGAGATGTGATACATGAGGTAAGTACAGTATTAATGGCAGACTGGAGATGTGATACATGAGGTGAGTACAGCATTAATGGCAGACTGGAGATGTGATACATGAGGTAAGTACAGTATTAATGGCAGACTGGAGATGTGATACATGAGGTAAGCAGACATTAATGGCAGACTTGAGATGCGATACATGAGGTAAGTACAGTATTAATGGCAGACTGGAGATGTGATACATGAGGTAAGTAAACATTGATGGCAGACTGGAGATGTGATACATGAGGTAAGTAAACATTAATGGCAGACTGGAGATGTGATACATGAGGTAAGCAAACATTAATGGCAGACTGGAGATGTGATACATGAGGTAAGTACAGTATTAATGGCAGACTGGAGATGTGATACATGAGGTAAGTACAGTATTAATGGCAGACTGGAGATGTGCTACATGAGGTAAGTACAGTATTAATGGCAGACTGGAGATGTGATATATGAGGTAAGCAAACATTAATGGCAGACTTGAGATTTGATATATGAGGTAAGTACAGTATTAATGGCAGACTGGAGATGTGATACATGAGGTAAGTACAGTATTAATGGCAGACTGGAGATGTGATACATGAGGTAAGTACAGTATTAATGGCAGACTGGAGATGTGATACATGAGGTAAGTACAGTATTAATGGCAGACTGGAGATGTGATATATGAGGTAAGCAAACATTAATGGCAGACTTGAGATTTGATATATGAGGTAAGTACAGTATTAATGGCAGACTGGAGATGTGATACATGAGGTAAGTACAGTATTAATGGCAGACTGGAGATGTGATACATGAGGTAAGTACAGTATTAATGGCAGACTGGAGATGTGATACATGAGGTAAGTACAGTATTAATGGCAGACTGGAGATGTGATACATGAGGTGAGTACAGCATTAATGGCAGACTGGAGATGTGATACATGAGGTAAGTACAGTATTAATGGCAGACTGGAGATGTGATATATGAGGTAAGCAAACATTAATGGCAGACTTGAGATTTGATATATGAGGTAAGTACAGTATTAATGGCAGACTGGAGATGTGATACATGAGGTGAGTACAGCATTAATGGCAGACTGGAGATGTGATACATGAGGTAAGTACAGTATTAATGGCAGACTGGAGATGTGATACATGAGGTAAGTACAGTATTAATGGCAGACTGGAGATGTGATATATGAGGTAAGCAAACATTAATGGCAGACTTGAGATGTGATACATGAGGTAAGTACAGTATTAATGGCAGACTGGAGATGTGATATATGAGGTAAGCAAACATTAATGGCAGACTTGAGATTTGATATATGAGGTAAGTACAGTATTAATGGCAGACTGGAGATGTGATACATGAGGTGAGTACAGCATTAATGGCAGACTGGAGATGTGATACATGAGGTAAGTACAGCATTAATGGCAGACTGGAGATGTGATATATGAGGTAAGCAAACATTAATGGCAGACTTGAGATGTGATACATGAGGTGAGTACAGCATTAATGGCAGACTTGAGATTTGATATATGAGGTAAGTACAGTATTAATGGCAGACTGGAGATGTGATACATGAGGTGAGTACAGCATTAATGGCAGACTGGAGATGTGATACATGAGGTAAGTACAGTATTAATGGCAGACTGGAGATGTGATACATGAGGTAAGTACAGTATTAATGGCAGACTGGAGATGTGATATATGAGGTAAGCAAACATTAATGGCAGACTTGAGATTTGATATATGAGGTAAGTACAGTATTAATGGCAGACTGGAGATGTGATACATGAGGTGAGTACAGCATTAATGGCAGACTGGAGATGTGATACATGAGGTAAGTACAGTATTAATGGCAGACTGGAGATGTGATACATGAGGTAAGTACAGTATTAATGGCAGACTGGAGATGTGATATATGAGGTAAGCAAACATTAATGGCAGACTTGAGATTTGATATATGAGGTAAGTACAGTATTAATGGCAGACTGGAGATGTGATACATGAGGTGAGTACAGCATTAATGGCAGACTGGAGATGTGATACATGAGGTAAGTACAGTATTAATGGCAGACTGGAGATGTGATACATGAGGTAAGTACAGTATTAATGGCAGACTGGAGATGTGATACATGAGGTAAGCAGACATTAATGGCAGACTTGAGATGCGATACATGAGGTAAGTACAGTATTAATGGCAGACTGGAGATGTGATACATGAGGTAAGTAAACATTGATGGCAGACTGGAGATGTGATACATGAGGTAAGTAAACATTAATGGCAGACTGGAGATGTGATACATGAGGTAAGCAAACATTAATGGCAGACTGGAGATGTGATACATGAGGTAAGTACAGTATTAATGGCAGACTGGAGATGTGATACATGAGGTAAGTACAGTATTAATGGCAGACTGGAGATGTGCTACATGAGGTAAGTACAGTATTAATGGCAGACTGGAGATGTGATATATGAGGTAAGCAAACATTAATGGCAGACTTGAGATTTGATATATGAGGTAAGTACAGTATTAATGGCAGACTGGAGATGTGATACATGAGGTAAGTACAGTATTAATAGCAGACTGGAGATGTGATACATGAGGTAAGTACAGTATTAATGGCAGACTGGAGATGTGATACATGAGGTAAGTACAGTATTAATGGCAGACTGGAGATGTGATACATGAGGTAAGTACAGTATTAATGGCAGACTGGAGATGACACATGAGGTAAGTACAGTATTAATGGCAGACTGGAGATGTGATACATGAGATAAGTACAGTATTAAAGGGATTAAGCACCGATTTTGAAAAAAATATTTAAAATTCACATATTGGTGATAAATGATGTCTATTTTGTTGTCTATTTTCTATTTTATTGATGTATCCCCATGTTTGCCTGTTAATTCTATTTTAACAAGACCCTAATCTATTGCCCCTTTATGAAAGCACACTTCTTTCTTGGCGTCATTTTTATGTGGAGTGTGACCATAGAGGCACTGAAAGGTAAAATGACGTCATAAGAGTATGGCAATATGCTTATGACGTCATCAAAGTTATTGTCTTTTGAATAGTGCCAGAATGACGTCAAACAGTGCTACCCTACTTTGAGCCTCAATTGAGGTCAAACAAAGTTCACGCTACCCGTGTTTACCCGTCACGTGCAGCTTATGGCTCAGACAAACCTGTGCTGGGAGTGCAACTCTTATATCTTATAGTAACTTATATTATTACTCTATTATAATTTTAATTTGTCATGATGTTCATATTTGGCTAAGCTTTCAGATTCACCGAATTGTAGAATTGGTGCTTAATCCCTTTAATGGCAGACTGGAGATGTGATATATGAGGTAAGTACAGTATTAATGGCAGACTGGAGATGTGATATATGAGGTAAGTACAGTATTAATGGCAGACTGGAGATGTGATACATGAGTTAAGCACAGCATTAATGGCAGACTGGAGATGTGATACATGAGGTAAGTAAACATTAATGGCAGACTGGAGATGTGATACATGAGGTAAGTACAGCATTAATGGCAGACTGGAGATGTGATACATGAGGTAAGTACAGTATTAATGGCAGACTGGAGATGTGATACATGAGGTAAGTACAGTATTAATGGCAGACTGGAGATGTGATACATGAGGTAAGTACAGTATTAATGGCAGACTGGAGATGTGATACATGAGGTAAGCACAGCATTAATGGCAGACTGGAGATGTGATATATGAGGTAAGCCCAGCATTAATGGCAGACTGGAGATGTGATACATGAGGTAAGCACAGCTTTAATGGCAGACTGGAGATGTGATATATGAGGTAAGTACAGCTTTAATGGCAGACTGGAGACTAAAAAGTGGTGTCTGTTAAACCTGCGAGGTTAAGCGGGAAGCATTCTCAGATTTCAAATAGAGTTTCAAACATGGGGCTAATTTTCTCTGAAAGGCAAAATATGTTTGAGGCAAAGATATCATCTCCGTATTCACAAACCTTGCCCAAGCCATACTGCAAATATAAGACTTTATAGAGGCCCTCATCACAATAACTGACAATCCTTAATCCAACTATACTGCTGATGAAATTGAGGTTTCAACTCAATAGGCTGGATGTCTTTGGACTGCCACTGTATTTTAGCCCCATGTCAGAAGATTGGCAGCCAGATTTAGGCTATTATGCCACTTGAGGGTGCTTTTGCATTCAGATTGAAAAGGGATAAATGTGAATTGTAGTGTGCGACCAATTCATCTCGTGGGGATAGCTTGGAAGTTCACCCAGTAGTTTCAGGGGAAAAGATCGAGTTTAGCAGACAGAGAGAATGCCAGAGAATTTCTCCCTTTTGCTGCATAAGCTATGCTGACAAATCAGGACTGTAAAGGCTAAAAAGGATTTTTTTAAAATATACGGAAATATTCAGAACTTTAAAAAATGTTTTAAAATATGTGAAATATAAACTGTAATAACTGGACAACTTGTAAAATTCGGATGGCATTCAATAAAAGGTCAACTTCTTATCGTTTGTTTACTGTTGAACAGAATTCACACCTTGAACTTGCTGCTTATCTGATATGCGATGTAAGCCGTGTTTTTCATAATTTTTCCCAGAATGCATCAGATGATATTCAGAGAGACAAGTGTATGATGGGAGACGTTTGCCATATTTGCAGTTGGACATTGTATCTGGCTGGTAAACACTGCAATCATCAGCTGGTTAATCATGATGAATATGTTTCATTAGTCCTGTACAGTGAATCATATTTGCATCCGGATCTGCACTAACATATGTATTATTTGCCAAAAATCCCTTATAAATTAATCATTGATTTTTGTGTGACATTACTATTATGGTTTGCGTTAACAGACCAACTATCTATAGTGCTGATCACCTGGCTTGATGCTTCAGTGTGTCCGGTCCAGGTCAGACCCTGACAAGTCCACGACATTCTCCATTATACTCCTCTATAACATGCATGATAAATGTCTGATCTCCTAATTTAAAAGTAATGTGTGCCTCCATGTAAGTTGGTATGTGATAAATTCACATGCCTGACCATATTTCTGAGATTGGGTCACTTTAACCACTGAACCACACTGGTGCCTGCATTTGACTGATCAGGCAACTGCATGGAAATAGCAAATCAGATATATCTACACTAAAATAATAAAATCAATCTGTAATATCAATCAATGTGTTTTTCAAATACATTTTTATGTAGAAATGATTTTTCATTATTGTATATAGCAAATTTGGCATTAGTTTTTCCAAATCTGATCCTGTACCTAATAATGTATTATAATCGAACAATTGCCACTACAGGTACTAAGACATGATCAATCACGGCATTAATTCAACAAAAGAATCATAAAACCAGGAAATTTTATGGGATGACAATGACAAAGTTATGTAATTTCTATGACTTCTTTCTCTCGTCTTCCATTTTCCATAAAATCTATGTCCCTTATCCTTAATGAATGATATAATGAAACTTATATATATAAATATATAACATAAATGCAAACGTTGCATACAGGAAAAATCGTTGTTGATCACTGTATCTAGAGATATGAATTATCCATAAAATCTTGTTACCACAATAATACCATATGATTTTTCGACCCTTCTGTCAATGAAAAAAAATATGCACAAACGAAAACAAAAGTGAATTTTAAAAAGAAGATGGTCATATTCACCTGGACACAACATTTGAAGAGCGATGTACACATGATGAAGAAGGATGTTCTGCTAATCCCTTCAAATCATAGAATCAGAGGGATAATCCATTTGCTTAATCCCTAATGCTCCCTTTATAGCTAAACAGCAAATATTTTTTTACGAATCATGATTTGTCTCTTGAAATTGATAAGCAGAGAGCGATTGACAGCAATATCTTCTCTGATGAATATTAATCCTAGGATTATCCAACTGCTAATCCGGCATTCTCTAAATGTTAATCCCATAATTGGTAATCCCCTCTTATCTGCAGCTCAAGCTTCACCTGGCAATATCCAGCCATCAATTCGGTCATAATGTTATACCTTTATGGTAGAGGCTTCCCGAGGTGAGTGGGCTTTATGGGACGTCCGCAGTGTATAACTGCACGGATGACGGTGTTTTGTTATGTGGCACTGTCTGTGTACTGACGGCACGATATGAACATCCACCCATTCACATACCTGCCTGCCAGGCCAAACCGCTCCACGACTCTGCAGTCTATGACTTGATAGCTCCAACCACTTTCATGCCTTACACTGTTTGCTACTTCTCATACAACGATTTCAACTCTAAAGAATATGGGACATTTAAAATAGACTGCATTAGCATCCTGCTATTGTATGTAAAACCATCCATTCTGGCACGACACAGCAACACACTACAAATAATATGTAAAACCTCAGGTATATATGCTCTCGTCATGATGTCCAGGTATGGGACTTTAATGGATGTATTCTCATCATTATGACATCTTTGGCAACAAATCTGAATCATATTCCACATGGAACGTCCAAATTGAAGATATTGTCAATGCTCGGTTGCATTTCTGCCAGTCCATTTCCTGTGACTTTATGCTGAAGACACACTTACTCTTACTGTATGTTCTTTCCTTTTTTTATGAGTTTTGAATAAAATCTTGGAATTGATCTCATTAGAATGTGAACGTTTGTCCAAGTTACACGAAATATTCCAGTGCATCTATCATCATCATTATCTTTTTACATTGCACTTCATTACAAATATCTCATTTGCTTAAGTTCTCTTTGGTTCCTACAAACTGTATGCATCAGCAGTTACTTCATCCTAGTTTTCCCGGCTAAGCTTTCTTCAAGTACTGATTTGTCCCATAGTCGTAGATTTGATCCTTTGTTTCTTTTTATTGTCAGGTGCCATTGCGAATTGTAACTCCTGTCCTGTGCTACATAACACTCCAACTGTGTCCTTGAGGCTTTGCACACTATTTTAGGGCTATGCAAACATGAGGTGCTTTGATACGCTCAGAAACAATTGTGCCCACAAGTATTGAAAACCTTGGTGGCGGTATGATTCGCTGTTTAGCTGTGAAGATTGTAATACCACCCTATAATCATGGCAGCCTTTAATACACCTCTCTCTTTAAGTCCATGATTGTCTGTCATTAGTGCCCTGGCAAAGTGCTCTCTCAGTTAAGGAAATCTTAGGGTTTTTTATTCAGGTGGGTTGTGTTGTTGGCACATGAGGGCCACACTGAGGCTGGCCTGGTTAGCCTACATTTCCTTGCCAACTGCGTCTCTGGCTTGCGATGAAGGCATCGTTCTATCTCACACAGCCATCGCAAAGCTTACATGCCAAAACTGCTTGTTTACAATTCAGTTAAACTCCCAGAATAAAATTCAAAATAAAAAATATCCTCACATTCTCATTATAGTTAAATTGAGTAGACATAGCCCCAAAAACATATTTCCAAACATGGGAAGCTGATACATTGCTTATATCTAAAAGTCATATTTTATGATGATTGAGAGTTCACAATGTACATGTTTCTTGCAGAGTGTTGGTAGATCGACTAAGACTAAGACGACTTTGCCGCCCATGCAGGCTTCAGCGTAAGGTGTGCAGCTGCTCCTGAGAAGTGTGTGGCGGACGACGCGTGTAAGTGTGCTGACCCAAACCTGCGAGCTTTCCTCTGCTACCACTGTCACAGCTGAGGAATGATCCCAACATGGTGACAGCCCTGACTCCTATTGTCACGGTAACCGCAGGTCGTGACCTCCGCTGATTGATATGTGTACATGCATGCCGCCATTTGTGATCTCTTCTTGCCTGAGTTGAGCGGGTGGATCTACCTGCGGTGAGCAGTTTGCGGCAGTAATCCCCTATCTACCTGTACTGGAGGAGATCAGCTTGCCGAGTCTGGGCAGCGTCTGGCATGCTCACCTGAGCTCATTCAGATGACTGTTTCCTCTTGGATGACATAACACCTGAGACATCAATCTGAGGGTTGTATGTGTACTGGCAGCAGGTCGTCAGGATCAATGCAGTACAGTAGCAAGACTGAGCAAACATCCACCGCAAATATCTCACCCACATGTCGGCCAAGAACCTTCCCATTACTAACGCGACTCTCATTATCACTCAATCCTTCTCATAACCATGTGACCTTCTCCTTACCTCATTAGTCAGTAATGCATTCCTCATAAGTCAGTAATACATTCCTCATAAGTCAGTAATGCATTCCTCATAAGTCAGTAATGCATTCCTCATAAGTCAGTAATGCATTCCTCATAAGTCAGTAATGCATTCCTCATAAGTCAGTAATGCATTCCTCATAAGGAATGACACCCACACACATTATTATTATTATTATTTTATTTATTTATTTTTTATTATTGTTATAATTTTTTTTTATTATTTTCTTTTTATAAATTCTGGTATTTCTCTTATATCAAACATAAGACAGATATGTTATGCTTTTATTTATGGCCAATAATGGCCCACTTGCTTCAAGCTTAATTAAGTAAGACCTGATTTAATAGACGACTAATAGCCAGTTATATGAGTACGGTAATCTGAAAATTTCCATTATAATGTTTTTTGGGAGGTGAAATTAATCAGGCAATGATCTATTAATCAGATGAATTTTGTCTTGTTCTCAGTTTTCAATATGGATATTAAACTAAATTAGTGATTCATATAATGCTTATTAGAATGGTTTATCATTGATTAATATCAAGAGTTCCTTCAGAACATGAAATTCACTTCTTCTTGAGAATGTTGCCACATTATTCTTTGAGCTATATTTACATAAATAATCTCAAAGTGATTGATTTATTGACAATCTTTCAAAAAAAAAGTCCAGGCACATTCAGTTTTTTGTTTTATAAGCTTATATTTAAATGAATAATTTTGAACACACATCTTTGAAAGATTGTCAAAGCAATGAAACATTATTATAATCTTTATCATCACATCCCCCCAAAGAATGATCCCTCCTCAACTGGAATGAAGCATATCAGGTCTGCTAACATTACATGTACTCGTGAACCAAGAAACCCACTTATCTTGGCCTGAACTGGGGAGAATTCATTCAGATTGTGGAGGGGGTTTGTGTGATTAATGTGGTGGATGCAATCAGCTGATGAAAGCTGATCTGAGCCGGTCATTGTTACCACCTGAGCTTAGCATGCGTGCTACTCTCTCACATATGTCAATTAGCTTTCACCTCGATCTCACAACTCACAACTTCCTTTATTTGGCTCTTTGATAGTCAACGGAATTAATAATACATTAATTAATCATACATATTACGTATGTGAGACTGTTCATTCGCATCAGTGATCAAAGCAGAGAAGTTGAAAATGAATTGCGAGTGGATAACAAGATATGGTGGCAAGCTGCAATGTCATAACACTTATTGATTGGTGGTGTCTTATGGAGATTACAGATCCTGCAATGTCATCAGATATCATACCCTGTGATGTCATAAGATGTCATACTCTGTTGGGAGAGGTCATACTTTGTGCTATATCATAAGATGCCATACCTTGTTGTGTCATAAAATGTCATACCCTGTGATGTCGAAGGATTATGTACCCTGTAGGGAGCGGTCATACCCTGTGATGTCATAAGATGTCATACACTATGGAAACAGACACTGGGCCCCTTTAATTGGTCAAATATAATTTTGGACAATCCATGACCGCTTGGATACTGGTCAGGAGATTGAGCCTTCTGATAGCTTACTTTGCCCTGTAACTAAGGTCATCCCAGGTCAAGTATCATGTGACCTACTGAGTTATAATATAGCTGACAAAATGTTTGGTAATTAGAGTAAACACGACTGGAGATTAAGATGCATGCAAGGAGGCCAGACTAAAGCCGTGACTCATATTTTTTTTCATCAATATTTAAATACTTGTGGAATGTTTCCCCACAGACAAGTCGTACACCGCACCTTCCAGTGGCCTAATTAGCAAAGAAACTGTAACCTCACCTGCACTTAACTGTCCAGCCTAATAGAGGCTTGCAGTCAAACACTGCTTCTCATTAATATAGAACATGCATTTATATAATTGATTGTCAATGAACAAGATGTCTGACACATTAAAGGTGCATTTTTATTACTTCTGTACTTATACAACATGTTAATAAAAATGTTTAAGATGTTAAGGCATTCAATCATTACAGAAGCTTTAGCATTTTGAAAGCAATGACATACAAAGCACTGCCTCGTTACAGAAGCTTTTACATTCTGATAACTACTAATATTATAAGTACATGTAGTTCATCATTGCAGAAGCTCAATAATATTCAAGGTATGACAGCCAGGAATAAACAAAGTACTAAATTATCACAGACGTTTTGCCATTCTGAAAGCATATTTATTTCAATAAGATGGTGAGCTGAACCCTAACTCAATACTGAGGAAAAAATACTTTTCTGACTATTCATAACAAATTGTTTATGCATTTTGTAAGCTGATCAAGAAAAAGATCTGAAACTATTTGTCCCTGTGACTGTTACCATCCCTCATGAACCTATGATATGCTGTGAGGATCCAACTAGGACGTGGGTGGGAGGCCTGAAACGCCGTCAATTTGTCCCTCCTTTAGCCAGAAATATTAATTTGAACTGACACAATCATTACATTAATACACTAGCGTTGACCTCGTGACAAAGCTGGCATTTATGCAACAAATAGATCAATAAATGTTCTTTGCTAATTACGACCCCCAGGAATCAGCTCAAACCTAATATCTCCATGTATTCTATATTTCTATATATAACCATTCATTGTCATGTTTATTGTGTAACATATGTATGTCACATGTGAAACATGGCCTGCTGTTAATGCAAGGAATGTCCTGCAGGGCATCATTACTTGCACTAGTTTCAACCTCCAATGATCTTTTTATTATGAATCTTTGAGGATAAACTTTAAAGTGGCTTTTCCAGATGTTTTTTTATGGTCTATGAAGGACATTTCTGTGTATGCAAAATATTTCGAGAAAAAAAGAAAAACGAGAAAAAGCATAACGAAGTGAACTCACTATTAAAATCACAATTTAATCAAAGAGCCATTTATTTGAAAGAAAAACTTGTCCAATATGTAGAATTCTTTTAAAAATGAATTCTTCAAATTTTTCTTTTCTCCTAGGTGATATTCAAGAAAGAGATCTTGACATAGATATCGAGTGTCCTGCGCCATGAGGTGGTTCTGTAATTATATTACTGTGGTATCAAGGTTAATACCTCACATCAAAGTGACCATCAACTCTGGATGGCATGGAAACAAAACACAGAAATCACCTGTAATTGGTATTGACTGCATTAGCCCTAATTCTCCATCAATGTATACTAACGCTGCTTTGAAATCTCTGTCCTTTCTCCCCCAATGGCTGCACTAAATCACTCTACACACAGCCTCAAACCCAAACATTGTGTTTCCATGACAACAGAAAACCATTACCTAGTTGCTACAACAAAAAGAAGGAAACTTGGGGTTGTCATGAAATTTAACATTATTCATCAATTACACCACCCTTCAAAATGCAATATCTAAAATCCATCAAAACGCCAATAGAAGGCACAAGAATGGAGACTGAAGCCTGGGCTTCCGGCAGTAAATATGCTTTCCTGTGCAATAGTGTTGAACGTTGGCTATGCATTATACCCAGTGTCCACATTGTTGGAGTGTCCGTACAGTGTCCACATTGTTGGAGTGTCCGTACTGTATTTTGTGTGATATCTGACAGGTATCAAAGGTCAGTGCCAGAGACCTGGTGTGTCTGGTCAGGACCACGCTCAAACATAATGTATACCTGTCATAAAGGTGACAATCATCATTGAATAAAAGGTCTCTCCATTCAGCTGGTTGTCAGACAATAGTGCAATGTACATTCAAATAATGAAGATAAAAGTGGATAAGATTCAATTTTTTTTTTAATAAATCAAGTATAGAAGATTCAGTAACATTCCATTATGCTCTGCCCTTGAAGAGTATGACATAAATGTCCAGAGAATAGCAGAGCAGAATATAGAAGAGCATAATAGAGCAATATGGGACGAGAGGAGAGAAGAGCAACACAGAAATAACAGAAGAGCAACAAATAGTACAGCGGAGAAGTGATTAGCAGAGCACAAAATAGTAGATCAACAAATGGCATAGAGAAAAATAACAGAGAAAGTAAACAAATAGCAAATTTCATACTTGTTAATCTGAATGACCATAAAGGATTTTTTCTTGAATCCTCCACCTTACTTTGTTTTTAATCACACAATGAGAGTTTGAAATGCTTGGTAGCGTAAGTTTTCAATGTATGGCGTAATGTATTCAAACCTTTTTTTTTAATTAACCATGAGACTGATGGCTGAAGATTGTACATTTGAGTGGATCAGAGTTCAGACCAGTTAATGTGGTGGGTGCAGTATTTGAGGCAGTACTTGATAATGCACCCAGCATATCACCAACCTGCATTTAGCAGATGGCAGGAAATTGGCTCTTGAGATGTTTTGATAAGTGTAGCCACAGTACCATGATGGCAAACTCTGCTGATGTCATGTTCTGAGGTCACCTCGTGCTGATGTCATGTGCTGATGTCATGCTGTGAGGTCATGCTGTGAGGTCACCTTGTGCTGATGTCATGCTGTGAGGTCATGCTGTGAGGTCACCCTGTGCTGATGTCATTCTGTGAGGGCACATTGTGCTGATGTCATGCTGTGAGGTCACCCTATATGGATGTCATGCTGCAGGGTCACCCTGTGCTGATGTCATGCTGTGAGGTCATGCTGTGAGGTCACCCTGTGCTGATGTCATGCTGTGAGGTCATGCTGTGAGGTCACCCTGTGCTGATGTCATTCTGTGAGGTCACATTGTGCTGATGTCATGCTGTGAGGTCATGCTGTGAGGTCACCCTGTGCTGATGTCATGCTGTGAGGTCACCCTGTACTGATGTCATGTTGTGAGGTCACCCTGTACTGATGTCATGCTGTGAGGTCACCCTGTACTGATGTCATGCTCTGAGGTCACCCTGTGCTGATGTCATGCTGTGAGGTCACACTGTGCTGATGTCATGTTCTGAGGTCATTACTCTGTCCTGATGTCATGTGCTGGGATCACCCTGTGATGATGTCATGGTCCAAGGTTATACTTGTGGTTTGTTTACAGATCTACAAGGCATACATTCTGGTGAGAAAGACCAACTTGATCAAACATGGCCTGCACACTTTGTCCACTCGCTGTCAAGCTGACAGGCTTAATTGCTCCAGTCATATCCTATTATAAGAGTACTTATTTTTGTACTTATTTTGAATGCAATACAGTTTTAACTAATGTAATGTGAGTGACTATTTTCAACTCAAATAATAAATCAATTCGTAAAACAAAAAACAGTAGATAGACATGTACACAATATTTCATTGAATTCGCATACATATTCTTTTCTTCAACTTTATTTTGTTTAGACCCACATTTAAATGATTTTTTTTGGCAGTCAATTATGTATGTACCTCTTCATGATTGACAGCAAAGATTTATATGAGAGAGAATGCCTCCTTTGCAGACCACCAGCTATGATGACTTCAATTACACATATATGGCACTGTCTTAGTCCTGGTATACCTAGTGCATCTAACCAATAAGGTATACCTAGTGCATATAACCATTAAGGTATACCTAGTGCATATAACCATTAAGGTATACCTAATGCATATAACCATTAAGGTATACCTAGTGCATATAACCATTAAGGTATACCTAGTGCATATAACCAATAAGGTATACCTAGTGCATATAACCAATAAGGTATACCTAGTGCATATAACCAATAAGGTATACCTAGTGCATATAACCATTAAGGTATACCTAGTGCATATAACCATTAAGGTATACCTAGTGCATATAACCATTAAGGTATACCTAGTGCATATAACCATTAAGGTATACCTAGTACATATAACCATTAAGGTATACCTAGTGCATATAACCATTGAGGTATGCCTAGTGCATATAACCATTAAGGTATACCTAGTGCATATAACCATTGAGGTATACCTAGTGCATATAACCATTAAGGTATACCTAGTGCATATAACCATTAAGGTATACCTTGTACATATAACCATTAAGGTATACCTAGTGCATATAACCATTAAGGTATACCTAGTGCATATAACCAATAAGGTATACCTAGTGCATATAACCATTAAGGTATACCTAGTGCATATAACCATTAAGGTATACCTAGTGCATATAACCATTAAGGTATACCTAGTGCATATAACCATTAAGGTATACCTAGTGCATATAACCATTAAGGTATACCTAGTGCATATAACCATTAAGGTATACCTAGTGCATATAACCAATAAGGTATACCTAGTGCATATAACCATTAAGGTATACCTAGTGCATATAACCATTAAGGTATACCTAGTGCATATAACCATTAAGGTATACCTAGTGCATATAACCATTAAGGTATACCTAGTGCATATAACCATTAAGGTATACCTAGTGCATATAACCAGTAAGGTATACCTAGTGCATATAACCAGTAAGGTATACCTAGTGCATATAACCAGTAAGGTATACCTAGTGCATATAACCAGTAAGGTATACCTAGTGCATATAACCATTAAGGTATACCTAGTGCATATAACCATTAAGGTATACCTAGTGCATATAACCATTAAGGTATACCTAGTGCATATAACCATTAAGGTATACCTAGTGCATATAACCATTAAGGTATACCTAGTGCATATAACCAGTAAGGTATACCTAGTGCATATAACCAGTAAGGTATACCTAGTGCATATAACCATTAAGGTATACCTAGTGCATATAACCATAATTATTAAGGTTTTCAGGTTGGGTTGCTCACAGTGTAGTACCTTTCAGACTTTACTGCATAATAATGTCCTGTTTGTTTTTTTCAACAATTTGATTGGGACTGATGGTACCTGGCCTAAACTTATTTAAGTGTTTGTATTCTTGTTGATAACAATGGATAAGCGGAAAATATAATTGATCTTGAACCATGCAAATCTATCTTATAACAGGGTTGTATGGATTTCAAATATTCTAGCTAAATTTACAATGTTAATGCAGGTTTTAATCCCACCATGAGAACACTGGTCAGAATTCTAATCAATATTCCAAATGGCAAGTTTCTTCATGAATCACTGGTCTTTGAAAATTGCCACATTTATATCCATATATATCTGTCTGTATTGTTGTTTATTTATATTCAAAATAACATCAAATATATATCCTAGATGCCTTGAAAATAATCAAGAAAAGTCCAAAATACTTAAGTACTCCCGAGGTCTGAGCAGATGTTTTTGGATATAGAATATTGATCTGATAATATTCTTTATATTTGACAGCTAAGTATTGAACTAATCAAATATAAGGAAGGCTCTCTTCATGATTTCCTCACGACAAGTCAGCATGACTAGACAAAAAACCTCAGTCTTACCTGGACGGTGTTATCTTGTTTTGACGACCCAGAATTTAGAACGTTCTTCTCCTCTGCTCAATGAGTCAGTCATATTAATGCGATGCAGAATCCAAACGGATTAGGATTTTACTGAACCATCACCATAGTGATGATGTGAAACGACTCCAAGCAATGCTTGATATCACAACAATTGAAGTTTTTATGGATCAGGTATTGTTGGTCCTGACCAGATTACACAGCGATAGAACACGGCAAATCTCACGGATGTTACATCATCAGGGGCCTACTCATGAGCAACTCAGGAAGGCCAACATACACAAAGAAAAATCACCACTAAAATAAAACAAACCTAAAAACGCCCTAATATCATTTTTATTCACATAAAGAATGGATAAAAAACAATCTAGATCATAAAATTGAATTATTATGGTTTAAATAAATGATTGTCAGAGAATAATGTGTTGTGTTGCCATGTGTATTTGCCATCCCTGTGATAATGGGTGGTTTAGCTTGTGTTGCTATCCGTCGCAGTGATAAGAGAAAGCCGTGTGTGATACCAGACAACGTCAGAGAGGCAGGATAGTCAAGTAAACCCACACACAGTTACTGGCTTGTAAATCTCACTACTACAATATTGCTGTCTCCTAAAACACCAACAACCCCAACCACACTCACTCCAGGTGTACTCTCGAACCTGTCCACATAAAACGTATACTCTCTAACCTGCCCACATAAAAAGCATACTCTCAAATCTGTCCACATAAAAAGCATACTCTCAAATCTGTCCACCTAAAATGCATATTCTCAAACCTGTCCATATTAAACGCATATTCTCAAACCTACCACATACTCTCAAACCTACCGCATACTCTCAAACCTGCCCACATCAAATGTGTGCTCTCAAATCTGCCCACGTCAGACTTGCCCACATCAAACTCATCTGTCCACATAAAACGTATACTCTCGAACTTGCCCATATAAAACGTATACTCTTGAACATGTCCACATAATATGCATACTCTCAAACCTGGCCACATAAAATGTATACTCTCAAACCTGTCCACATAAAACGCATACTCTCAAACCTGGCCACATAAAATGTATACTCTCAAACCTGTCCACATGAAAAGCATAGTCTCGAACCTGTCCTTATACTCTCAAACCTGCCCACATCAAATGTATGCTCTCAAATCTACCCACGTCAGACTTGCCCACATCAAACTCATACTCTCAGACTTGCCTGCATCAAATGTAGTCAAATGTAGTCAAATGTAGTCAAATGTGTACTCTAAAACCTGACGACACCAAATGTGTTCTCTCAGACTTGCCACACTTCATGTATATTGTACTTTGGCCATTTAGCTCTTGTTCCCATGATACCGTACATATTTAAATTATTTCTGTACGTGTATTATTAGCCTAGATATTAATGTGAAATCTTAAAACTATGAGCAACATCTTGTTTTGAATCTCTGTTAAATCTTTTTACACCATACATGACAGTCACTGTCTTCATTTTCTTCTCACGACTTCAGACCTATCTAAATCATTTCTTTAAGTGTATAATTGACATCTTGTTATGTCGATCACAATTATGGCAGTCATTTTTCGATCGCTAATATCAGCTAATAATACATTTACAGAAATAATTTAAATATGTATGTAATCTTAAGAACAAGAAGGAGATAGCTATCTATGTTATAAAAAGATTTAACCATATTTGGACCCTGAAAATGATTGCTGTTTTGCAAGCGATATAACAAGATGTTAATAAGAATTCTAATTGTTTCACATTGATAACTTTGCAAATAATACACTTACGGAAATGATTTTAAAATGTCTGAAATCGTGAGAACAATCATGAGAAAATCAGTTGTGTTATATAAAATGACTGTCATGATTGCGAAAGATATATCACGATATAAATGACATAGACGTTAATGAGTTTCCATATGATGATTGACAGTGAGACACCTTGAGTTTGAATGTGCTGTCTAGGATTTCAGCACTAGCCCATTGTCTCAGACTAGTAGAAACACTGTCAGGCTAGTACACCTTCTCCAGATGCTAGCCCATTGTCTCAGACTAGTAGAAACACTGTCAGGCTAGTACACCTTCTCCTGATGCTAGCCCATTGTCTCAGACTAGTAGAAACACTGTCAGGCTAGTACACCTTCTCCAGATGCTAGCCCATTGTCTCAGACTAGTAGAAACACTGTCAGGCTAGTACACCTTCTCCAGATGCTAGCCCATTGTCTCAGACTAGTAGAAACACTGTCAGGCTAGTACACCTTCTCCAGATGCTAGCCCATTGTCTCAGACTAGTAGAAACACTGTCAGGCTAGTACACCTTCTCCAGATGCTAGCCCATTGTCTCAGACTAGTAGAAACACTGTCAGGCTAGTACACCTTCTCCTGATGCTAGCCCATTGTCTCAGACTAGTAGAAACACTGTCAGGCTAGTACACCTTCTCCTGATGCTAGCCCATAGTCCCAGACTAGTAGAAACACTGTCAGGCTAGTACACCTTCTCCTGATGCTAGCCCATTGTCTCAGACTAGTAGAAACACTGTCAGGCTAGTACACCTTCTCCTGATGCTAGCCCATAGTCCCAGACTAGTAGAAACACTGTCAGGCTAGTACACCTTCTCCTGATGCTAGCCCATTGTCTCAGACTAGTAGAAACACTGTCAGGCTAGTACACCTTCTCCTGATGCTAGCCCATAGTCCCAGACTAGTAGAAACACTGTCAGGCTAGTACACCTTCTCCTGATGCTAGCCCATAGTCCAAGACTAGTAGAAACACTGTCAGGCTAGTACACCTTCCCCTGATGCTAGCCCGATTGTCTAGCCCGATTGTCTAGTAGCTAATCATTAATGAAAATGTCCTTTTGTCATTTGACTAATCTTACTAAATATGAATTGCCCAAACCAAGCACAGAACTGTAGTGCATAAACCTAAAAGATTCATTATTGTAATTTTTTTTTAAATATGCAAATAATGGTTCAGACTAGTACACTTTGATTTGGACTAGTGCAAATCTTCACTTACTAGCCCAACAGACCAGTAGCCTTTAAAGTATTTGGCCCACACTGAATGTGTGCCTGTTTAAAAGCCAGTTTGTGTACTATCATTGTTTTACTCCAATATTTGGATTAAAGATGCTAAAAAAATCACTCTTAAAATAGAATTACTGTCTGCATCATGAATTTTTCCACTTTTGGTATTTTCCTTTACACAAACTGTTCAATAAGTACACAGTCACATGTATGCATTGCTGGTGCACTTTATGAAAACCTATGCCAAATTAATGGTTAACATAAAAACATGAGCAAATGGCCTTAGAACTATGCTGACCATTGCTTTTTTGTGATGTTTGTAATCATTTTCTGGAAAAGCCTGCAAATTGCTACAAAAATGATCATTTATATTATTTACCAGTTTTTCATTTTAAGAACAGACGATATGGTAAGAAAATGGAAAAAATCTGAGCATAATGATGGAATTGGTCCCCTGAAAATACAACATCTTACCTACTAATAGTGAAGAACTTTGAACAGTAGTTTCTGAGGAAATGATTAAAGTTTATGGACACACAGAATGGTAGGAAATTTCTTAGTCTGCATAGCTAAAAAGGTCTGTGAATTACACATCTAGAATCTTAAAATCTTAGTAATGTTCCAACATGTTCCTGGGGAAAATATTTCCACTGATTGAATGAGATGTCTATTTTTGTATCAAGATACATTTGCCAGCATATTTCAGTGATGATAGCAAACACATCGGATTCAGTGCCTTCTATGGTACAAAGTACACACTGATATTCAACAGGCATTCATGATGTCAAAAAATCTGCAATTGACCAGTATCAGGTAACTTGCATAATTTCATTTTTCTTCACTCATCAAACAAAGGTTAATTGTTTAGTTTATTTGACTGAATCAAAGTACTTACCATGCTATTCTTCTGTGCTGGATTCTGCTTCTGATCCTTGTATCTTGCAGATTCTGAAATATAAAACAAATATCACAATCAAACTCAGTTTCTAAACGTACATTGTATACTTCTGTTAATGTTTCACCCCATATTCACAAAACCAAGATTGTACAGTATGTTGCAGAAATAATACACTCTTCAACTTGTTGAAATCATTTTTTAATGAAAAGTTTTGTTTTCTTTGTTTTAAGTCCCGGAAGTTAAATCAAGTGTCTTGTGAAGTAAGGGTTTATAAACTTATAGAAAATAATCCCAATGATCTCATGTGAGAAAAGTAAGCTTATGCTGCAAAATGCTCTGAGTGTGGAATAGCTAATCAAAGTGTGTGATACTGGTGCATCTCGGCAAAATGCATTGCCAAGTCTCTGCTCATATGACAAGCTCACTTTAATCACTCTGGAATATTATCTAATAACCAGTCCAGTCAAGGCACATATCAAGTCATGGTGATTAGCAGTCATTTTCTGCCAAGTGTGAAAGATATAATAAAATGATGCCAAACATAACAAAGCTAGTATCTCTAAAATTAAATATGACCAGATAATATCATGCATCAAGAAAAACTAATCTATGAACACAGCAGCACTTAATAAGATTATGGTTTTGCCATATCATCTCCTTTATGAGAATAAAATCCAGATGATACATGAAAGATTCAATTTACAGTGATATGCTTTCAGATCATGTAATAACTCTCACTGACCTCATGTGCTTTCATATTTCTGTGACCATAGAGAAGTTCAGACAAAACTGATTATGAATGCAAATACAACAATATTACCATAGAGATGAGGTGTTTACAAATAATGCCATGATTACATGTTTTTTTCACATTAGGATAATGAACATCTGTGAATAACAATGCACAGAAGACATGAAGTGTGAACAACAGCGATTCACACTTCATTGGTTGCATACTTCGTGGATCAAATATCAATTCTTCAAATTTCAAATCATTCACACAAATTTAATGTCAGGTCACAAGGTAAAATTTACAAATAAAGATAAAGATAATATATCCCATTTCATTATTTTTTCCCTGATTAAAAGCAATTTTACTATCAAATTACTTTGCTTAGTCATATATTGTCAGTGTCTATGGTTTCAGTTCTATTGTTTTGTTCTGCTATGAAAACAAATGTTGTCTGAGTAAACTGTTTATAAAAATATATATTACATTTTCAAGATGCACTAAACATAAGTCTCTCTACCTGAGGCCCCCTGGTGGGAGGTTTCTAACATGAAGGTCTGGATGGTTTGCGAGGCCCCCTGGTGAGTGGTTTCTTACCTGAGGGTCTGGATGGTTTGTGAGGCCCCCTGGTGGGAGGTTTCTAACATGAAGGTCTGGATGGTTTGCGAGGCCACCTGGTGGGTGGTTTCTTACCTGAGGGTCTGGATGGTTTGCAAGGCCCCCTGGTGGGAGGTTTCTAACATGAAGGTCTGGATGGTTTGCGAGGCCACCTGGTGGGTGGTTTCTTACCTGAGGGTCTGGATGGTTTGCGAGGCCCCTGATGGGAGGTTTCTTACCTGAGGGTCTGGATGGTTTGCGAGGCCCCCTAGTGGGAGGTTTCTAACATGAAGGTCTGGATGGTTTGCGAGGCCCCCTGGTGGGAGGTTTCTAACATGAAGGTCTGGATGGTTTGTGAGGCCCCCTGGTGGGAAGTTTCTAACATGAAGGTCTGGATGGTTTGTGAGGCCCCCTGGTGAGTGATTTCTTACCTGAGGGTCTGGATGGTTTGAGGGGCCCCCTGGTGGGTGGTTTCTTACCTGAGGGTCTGGATGGTTTGAGAGGCCCCCTGGTGGGTGGTTTCTTACCTGAGGGTCTGGATGGTTTGAGAGGCCCCATGGTGAGTGATTTCTTACCTGAGGGTCTGGATGGTTTGAGGGGCCCCCTGGTGGGTGGTTTCTTACCTGAGGGTCTGGATGGTTTGAGAGGCCCCCTGGTGGGTGGTTTCTTACCTGAGGGTCTGGATGGTTTGAGAGGCCCCATGGTGAGTGATTTCTTACCTGAGGGTCTGGATGGTTTGAGGGGCCCCCTGGTGGGTGGTTTCTTACCTGAGGGTCTGGATGGTTTGTGAGGCCCCCTGGTGAGTGGTTTCTTACCTGAGGGTCTGGATGGTTTGCGAGGCCCCCTGGTGAGTGGTGTCTTACCTGAGGGTCTGGATGGTTTGCGAGGCCTCCTGGTGGGTGGTATGGGAGTATCTTTCGGTCGTAGCTGCCAGTTTCCACTCGCTCCTCGGCTTGACGTTCTCACACATTTCTCCTGAGACTGAATATCATTACTGCCACAATTATTCTTATTTGCCTTATCAATATTGCACTTTTTAAGACCAGTGTCTTGTGCGATTGAATGTGATGTATTTTTCGCATTCTTCTGTTTTAGTTTAGAATGTCTGACAGGAGGAGGTGGAGGAGGGGGTCTCTGTGGGGGTGGTGGCTTTCCTGGGTCCTGATGGGATTTTCCTTTTTTCAACACAACCTGAGACCTTATCCCCTTGTTGTGAGAGTCAGATATATTTTCCACCCCTCTAATGTTGTGTGTATCAGTTCCCTGGGGATCCGGATGGGGAGCAATTGCCTCCCTTAGGATAGGGGGTCTAGGTGGGGGTTGAGATCCAGGTGAAGGTTTTCTCCAATCCTTAGGTTTAGGTTTAACTGTAGGTGGTTTAGGTTTTGTCAGAGGTTCGGATGTGGCAAACTCAGCAGGTGGTGGAGGAGGAGGTGCTTCCCCAAGTGGCTCCACCTACATTCACACATATGATTATTGTCAATACTAAAATCACTACCAAGTTCAATTAAAAAATAAATTAAGTGGTGAATATTTAATTCCATCTTACAGTGAAATATATTTCAAAACATATACATAACAAGATATATATAACCAATAGAACATCCACTTACATGAGGCATGGTACCTTTTGAAAGCAGCAATCGGATTGGTCCAGGCTGAAGATTACCAAATATGGAGAAAGCCTCCTCTATGGTCATATTATGAAGATTCTCACCATTGACCTGAATGATCTGGTCACCGCACCTTAAGGGAGAGCAGATCAAACCAGTCATCTTTAACATAAACTTGTTATATTGTGCTTCATGATTTTATATGTTGCTTAAATTTCCTGGTCATTAAATCATTATCAAATGATTATTTATTGGTAAATTCTTTAATACAAATACAAAATATTTGGATATTAAATATATTTTCATGTTAGAATTTTTATTTTGTTGTTTTGAATTCTCAATAGGCAACATTGGACTGCCAATAGGCAACATTGGACTGCCAATAGGCAACATTGGACTGCCAATAGGAAGCATTGGACTGTCAATAGGCAAAATTGGACTGCCAATAGGAAGCAATAGACTGCCAATAGGCAATATTGGGCTGCAAATAGAAAGCATTCGACTGCCAATAGGCAACATTGGACTGCCAATAGGAAGCATTGGAGTGCCAATAGGAAGCATTGGACTGCCAATAGGAAGCATTGGAATGCCAATAGGCAAAATTGTTAAATTTTGATTGATTGAATACACAAGGGAACTAAAAAAACATAAAAGAAGCAGGTATGTATCTCACTCTACGTGTCCGTTTGTGCTGGCGGGTGAGTTTGGGGCGATCTCCTCCACAAAGATGCCTCTGTCTCCATCAGGCAGATCCAGCACCACCACACCAATACCCAGACCCTGGCCCTGCTCTGCAAACACATACCAATATACAAACATCTTAAACCATAAGGCCTAACAAAACGCCTGCTTCCAAGCTGAATTCAAACCAGCCACCCTCAAGGTATCTATTTGTTTTACTTTCTTAATGGAAAGACATAATGATAGTGTTGTTAATAATAGTATGCATATAATTCAATTCTCAATATATTTATCACATTTATCACCAAAAGATATATCAAAATCTACTCCCAACCCATTTTGTCATGGCATGTTGTCTCTAACTGGGTTATTACTTGTAAATCACATTGATAGATGGATGCACAGACAGAGAGGCACCAAGACACCAAGACACCAAGACACCAAGACAACAAAATGTGGTCATAATACATGTATACTTTCACCTTGTTTGGCTGAGGTTTTAAAACTACATGATTTCTTACTCTTCATTTGTCAATGATTTCTCCCTCAAATGGGTCATTTTTTTGCCAGAAGCCAAGTTGACCAAACAGATATATGATATCATTTCATGTGACAAAGTGTGATATATAAAGAATCATTATGATCAAATAATATTTGGATTTGACAAGAGGTGTTATAACTTGCATTAAAGATAAACACATCAGTCATCACAAAGGCAAATTCTGAATGGGAAAGTGCTGTCCTCGTGTGAGAGTTTAATCCATGAACTTGTGCAAATGTCTACATTGTAACTGAACAAGAAATTAAACATGTCCCTATAAAAAAAACTAACCATAAACAAAACTAAACATAGACTTAATTAAAAAAAACCAGAAAAATTTCACCGTATTTAAATCTACACAAGAATTTAACATCTTCCTGTAAAATTTTAATAAAAAAGTTAACCTATTACAATAAACTACCGGTACTTATTTGGTAATAAGAAAATTTCACCCTTCTAATAATTTTTTTCTGTGTTGTGTTCACACGTAAATTTTTAATAAAAAAAAGTTAACCTATTACAATAAACTACTGATTTTAGAAGAAGAAAATCTCACCTTTCTTTAAAATGATTTCAATAATTTTTTTCTGTGTTATGTTTGCACGTGGGTCTTGTGATTTGCCTTCAAACTGTTCCTTGCAGAGCTGAGAGACCATGGTGGGTGGTGCAGAGTCTTGCTGAGGTATGTTACTTCGTGTTGTGACAGGGCTGCAAGAGGACACAATTAGAGTTGTGCACACAGACAGATGGACATGATCATAACAATAAATCAGGCCAATGGATGAGGGGTAATCAAAATATTAATTATGGTGATTGTTATCTTGTTGGTATATAAATTGTATAGAAGATTTAAATTTACCAAAATAAATGGTACTTTATCACAGATGTGTGTACCTACCTGTCAGCAGGTGATGGCTGCACTGATCTTGCAGTCAGCAGGATGGTACTTACCTGTCAGCAGGAGATGGCTGCACTGATCTCACAGTCAGCAGGATGGTACCTACCTGTCAGCAGGAGATGGCTGCTCTGATCTCACAGTCAGCAGGATGGTACCTACCTATCAGCAGGAGATGGCTGCTCTGATCTCACAGTCAGCAGGATGGTACCTACCTATCAGCAGGAGATGGCTGCTCTGATATCACAGTCAGCAGGATGGTACCTACCTGTCAGCAGGAGATGGCTGCTCTGATCTCACAGTCAGCAGGATAGTACCTACCTATCAGCAGGAGATGGCTGCACTGATCTCACAGTCAGCAGGATGGTACCTACCTATCAGCAGGAGATGGCTGCTCTGATCTCAGTCAGCAGGATGGTACCTACCTATCAGCAGGAGATGGCTGCTCTGATCTCACAGTCAGCAGGATGGTACCTACCTGTCAGCAGGTGATGGCTGCACTGATCTCACAGTCAGCAGGATGGTACCTACCTATCAGCAGGAGATGGCTGCTCTGATATCACAGTCAGCAGGATGGTACCTACCTATCAGCAGGAGATGGCTGCTCTGATATCACAGTCAGCAGGATGGTACCTACCTGTCAGCAGGAGATGGCTGCTCTGATCTCACAGTCAGCAGGATAGTACCTACCTATCAGCAGGAGATGGCTGCACTGATCTCACAGTCAGCAGGATGGTACCTACCTATCAGCAGGAGATGGCTGCTCTGATATCACAGTCAGCAGGATGGTACCTACCTGTCAGCAGGAGATGGCTGCTCTGATCTCACAGTCAGCAGGATAGTACCTACCTATCAGCAGGAGATGGCTGCACTGATCTCACAGTCAGCAGGATGGTACCTACCTATCAGCAGGAGATGGCTGCTCTGATCTCAGTCAGCAGGATGGTACCTACCTATCAGCAGGAGATGGCTGCTCTGATCTCACAGTCAGCAGGATGGTACCTACCTGTCAGCAGGAGATGGCTGCTCTGGTCTCACAGTCAGCAGGATGGTACCTACCTATCAGCAGGAGATGGCTGCACTGATCTCACAGTCAGCAGGATGGTTCCTGATCGGAGATGTTTAAATTTGAGAATGGCCTCCTGATGTGTGAGACCCTTCAAAGACTCTCCATTGACCTCCAAGATCTCATCTCCTGATTAACAACAATCAATTTATAAATATAATTCAGGAAAATATGAGATCTATTTTTTTTACTATTGAATTTTTTGTTCTTCTGAACATGGAATCCATTTTGTAATTGAACATTTTGAAAACTATTGTTTGCAAATGTGAAAAATCTAGAATATTAATTGTAGTTTTGAGATGAATATTCTGACCTGGTCGCAGTTTTGTATCCTCAGCAGCAATGCCATCGGGGTGGAGGGTTTTAATGTAGAACCCCATCTGCCCTCGCACTGAGTCAGCGCCCCCTACAATGCTGAACCCCAATCTACGCCCTGGCGTCTTCACCAGGGTGATCACTTCAATGTCACTCAGACTGGATTCTGACTGAGTGACCTCTGGCTGAGTGACCTCTGGTGGACTGACCTCTGGTGGAGTGACCTCTGGTGGTGGCTCTAGTACCAGAGAGGTCCCTTCATTTGGCTGATCATAAACAGACATTAAACCAATATTAGATATTCACTGTCCTGCATAATTGTCAAACATATTAAAACACTTATTATAATAGCTTCAGTTCATAATTAAAGCCAAAAAAGACAATTTACTCCTTTGCTATTTTTTTTTATAATTTGAAAATATATTTTAAAAATATATTTAAAAGTTTCCTACCTGTTCCATGGTGGCAGGTGTGTTTGCCGGGTCAGGATACTTCAGTGTCACCTGAATAAAATTCACAATATTTACTTTTGTTACATCATTTACATCCCTAAACTACTAACATCCATAACTCCTATCTATATCATTAAATTAAAAAAATAATATAGTATTTAAAACATTTCAATTCCATTATAGCTGAGAATTCACAAGGCCTACCTGCATTATTTCACACAATATGTCTGCCCAAACTTGGCACAGGCTGGCTTAATTATAAAACAGGCAGGCTGTGCATATATGCATATATATTTCAAAACAAGATGAAAAAAAAACCTGCGAGTGACTCACAGATCTGGCGACGACTATTTGTACTACGGCGTTGTTATTGTGGTTGAGAAGCTTGATGGCCTCGGAGGTGGTCAGACCCCGAACTCTCAGGCCATTGATCACAATCACCTCATCTCCCACCTCCAGCCTCCCATCTCTATAATAAACCAAATATACTGCTTTATTTATGTGTTAATATATCAATTATGTAACTTGGGGTGGTCAGACCCAAAACTCTCAGGCCAAAAAATAGTCTCCTCTTTCTACAAGAATCCAAACTAATTGCTTTGTCAATGTGCTAATAATATATCTGTAAAATATGTGATATCTACCTTCAATGGTGTCCTTTAAACCCAAAAAAGATGTGTATATGATGATCACCAAATTTATTCATTTTTAAACAATTAATTTCTACATATAGGCAATTTCATGTTTATTTTAGAGTAAGTATTTTCCCCAAAAGAATACCTTTTGAATAATGCCTAGTCAAAAGTATATATCTTGTGCAAACTGATGGTGATGTCCTTTTTGAAAATCCTATCAGA
Organism: Amphiduros pacificus; assembly: GCA_949316495.1. Classification (NCBI taxonomy): domain Eukaryota; kingdom Metazoa; phylum Annelida; class Polychaeta; order Phyllodocida; family Hesionidae; genus Amphiduros; species Amphiduros pacificus. The sequence continues at coordinate 35,080,532 of OX439010.1, read as the reverse complement.
ATCTAGAAATGCATTTGACAATAAATCTTGAAGTTTGCTATTCTTAGGAACAAATTGCTGTGAAATTCTAGTTAAAATAAACTCCAGGCAGTTGACTCTCTACATTCAAATTGTTCTCAGTCTCCAAAGAAAAGCGACACTTGTGCAAATAGCCCCAAGGTTCTCTTGTGTATTCAATCTTGACAAAGTCTTTGATCAAAATATATGTCATCTAATTATATACTGCATACAAATGAACTTAAAGGTCTGATTGGTCAGTTTAGTAATGCCATTTAAAGCCAGGTAAAGTTGATATATTATTTATATAGATGTGTAATTTTGGTCCTCGTGAAGTGTCACTTCCACTGATCTCTTATATAACAATGTAAAGTCAGAATACAGAGTAAAACATGTTTCACAACACATTTCAGGCAATGTTCTGATATTTTTTTTTTAAAGAACAAGTAGCCTGAAGAAGGAATTCCAGAAATAATGAAATTTGTCTTGTAATGAAATAACCCACTCAGGTATGTTAGAACAACCTATTTAACTGTTACTGTCAGGGAATGTTTTAATTTGAGAGTGAAATTGAATTTTAAGAGAAATATCCCTCACGAAACATAATTCAAGTACAGATGAAGTGAGCCAATTAAAAAACATTTATATAAAATAACAAAAAATCTAATCATTAAAAGCAGTTTGAAATTAAAGACTTAGTAATTCTATTGTTAAGTCCTAAATATCAACTGGTCCTTAACCTTTGGAAATTGCCCTCTCTGAACCACCATTTCTTTTAACTTTTATCTGTAAAGCAGGGCTGAATTCCAAGCCCTTAAAGGCAGAACTTTTTGTTATGTTTATATATATTTCTGTACCTTTGAGCGGGGCTGTCTGGATCAATCCTAGCGATGATGATCTTATCCTTGTGGTCTGAATCCTCACCAAGCCACACTCCCAGACCGCCACCATCCCTCACCAGGTGGAGCACCAACATCCTCTGCCCCTGCAAACATATACCGGTAACATGGCAAATCAAGAACATGGTCACCTTGACTACTCTACAATATGTGCTTAAATTGTCCTTGTTTCATACAATTAATTGTTATTCATCAATTTTCCTCAAATTTCTATTCTCCTTACAGTTATTTATATTCATCATGAACTAATGTTAAAGTTGCTTGGCAGATCCTTGGTAGATGATTTACTATAACTGTCCTGGTATACATGTATCTTTAATTATTCTTGTTTTCCCTTCTACAGGTGTCCTGGTATATATGCATCTATAACTACTACTGACTTCACCCTAAAAATGTCCTCAAATACAGGCATATTTCATTATTTTTGCTTCTACACAATCTCCTCAGATCTTGGCATTTCATACCTCTGTATTCTTTATTCTTTAATTTTCACACATATAGATCAATTTATAGCTTTAAGCTTTTTTCTCTTTGTAACCAGTAGCAAGATATTTCTTTTTCGGGAAGCCATTCAAATTCTTTCAACAGGTTATGACTGAACATTGTTTTCTCTTGGTTTTCATAAATAACCTGAACTTAGTAACATATATTGATGTAAGGTCATGGCGGAAAAATAGTGACTATATAAGTACAAAACATTCATATTATTGAGGATTGAATGAGCCAATGCAAGGTCAATGTGTGATTAATGCATATAGTACTACCATGAAGCATTGCCTGAGGACCGAGTATCAAAATAGAGTCATTCAATGTGAAAGATAAGCATTTTCTTGTCAAACTGTCCCCTGTATTTACCTGTCAGACACCTATGATTATCCGGTTTTTCCAGACCACTGACCATATGGGATGTTTACCCACCCTGACCAACCACATCAGCTGATATCCCATAATAATGCCAACAACTTTCACACCAACATCACCACAGATACAAGACATATCACCCTGACCAACCACATCAGCTGATATCCCATAATAATGTCATCAACTTTGATACCAATATCATCACAGATACAAGACATATCACCCTGACCAACCACATCAGCTTACCATATATCCCATAATAATGTCAACAACTTTGATACCAATATCATCACAGATACAAGACATATCACCCTGACCAACCAATAATGTCAACAACTTTGATACCAATATCATCACAGATATAAGATATATAACCTGGGCAACTACATCAGCAGATATCCAATAATAATATCAACTCCATAATAATATCATCTCATATAAGATATATCACCCTGGGCAACAACTCTAATTCCCTACCTTGGTGCAACGTCACGGGTCACGTGACTTCCCTCGCGACCACGGCGGCCATATTGGAGCCGCTGAAAACAAAGTGAACACACCTATTGCTCACAGAGAGAACTTACAAATTTATCACCGTTTATTGCACTCAGATTTCACCCAAATGTCGTATGACTATCAAGATCACCTCAATATTATCACAAATTATGCTTTGCAGGTCGAGAACAGAACAAAACCATCCATTTAACATGCATTATGCAATACGAGGTCGTCATTTTAAAAAGCGGGAGTGGCGGGGACAAGCTCTTATTTTTGGCACGAAAACAATTGGAGTGGATTAACTTGCATTAAAATATTATATATATTGCGCAATGATGGATCCCAGGCTTCTCGTGACTATCTACACGTGGTAGAATATTTCTGTGTATTATAAGCAGTGATATCAGACGTAGCAGATTGATTTTAATTGCTATCAAAATCGATCCACGTGTGAAAGCATTTCTGTCAAAACGGGAAGACATGACTCAAAGACGAAATGCAAAACTGTGAACGCTGATAATTGGTATCAGTGAAATTTTACTAATTTTCACAACACTGAATGGGAAGACATCAAAGGCAGAATTGAATTGTGTGATATAATAAAATAATAATTGTAATTCTAATAGACATAGAAGTAAAACGTAAATACGATGTCCGTGACGTAGTGGATCGATTGGCCACGTGACTCACAAATCATGTGATCATTGACTGCAGATTTGCAGGAGAATTGCGTTTTAAATGATAAATAAAATCATATACCCAATATTAACACAAAATGCACTTTGCAGGTAGATAACAGAACAAAACCATCCACCCATTTAACATGCATTATGCAATACTAGCGTGAAAGCAAATATCGGACAGGCGGACAACTGTCTACACGTGGTTGAATATTTCTTTGTGTATTGTAAAGCCAATATTAATTATATCGCTTTTAATTATTATCGTTTATAGCACTCGATCGGCTGTAAATCATCGTGATAATATTGGGTAAATACCTTTATTTATCATTTAAAACGTAATTAAAATCGATCCATGTGTGAAGGCATTTCTGTCATAAAGGGAAGACACGACTCAAAGCAGTGGAAACCAATGCCACAAAACTGTGAAGGGCCAGCTGATACAAAGAAATTTTGATTATCATGTCAATCATGTCAATGGAAGCGTCTTGGTCCACAGATTCTAAATCTCTTTACTTTTTGTTGATATCTTGAAGCATTGCAAAGATATCACTGAAAAGGTAAATTTTGAAGGTTTACTGCGGTTTCTTGTCAATGGTTGCTACACGTTTGTTTTCAGCGGCCAGTGGTTCGCGCTCTGGTTGCCAAGCTGTGAAATCACGTGATGCACTGAGTGACCCGGATACTCCCGGTCGAGAATACACATATAACACATATCAAGATATTATAATATTTAGTATGTTCTTTGTGCAAAATGTGTGTGGAATGTACATTCCAGCTTGTATAGAGACATAGTTAGGGGAGACATCACAACCCCTGATTCCTGGCAAATTGTACAATAGCAAATATGCTGAAATGTGAAATGGGGATTTTATAACTCTCTGAAGTACATTTAACCAGTTTGGGAGTAACCATTGTTGGCACCGAGACTGGAACCTATCACCTCCAATCCTCCACTTAAATAACCCACTGAGGCACATATCCAATGCTCTACAGACTGCACTGCTGGGCTCAGTCACAATATCAAGATATTTATTGACAGTTATCATTATACCAGTGTTAAATAATTTTTTATCTAAATTCTTCTAACTACCAGAAGCAGTTTGGATGATGTTTCTTGTTAGATTGTAGTGCTATGATCAGTGAATTCTGGAGTAACTATGATATCATTAATGTACTCACTGGTCGTAGTTTATGGATCTGTGAACATGTGTGCAAGATTGTAGCCCGTGGAGAAGACCAAACACCCCCCAACAACTTACAACAAAGCAGTCATTGTTGCCAAGTTCATTATTTTAGTGTCAACCAGGAACGGCACCAGAGAACTCATGAAGGTTTAACAGGATCTTTAAAGCCATAACTCTGTGTTCTTGACATGATCTACCAAATTGCCCAAAAAAACATATGTTAAGATGTGAAAAAATTGTGCCACATACAACACATCAGAGTTGTATATACTTTTTTTTTATCATATATGTGATTTTACATAAATGATAGAAAAGACAGACAATTTTAATGGTAAGTATTTCATAGGTGGTAAAAGATATTGGATGCTGCACCTCTATTTGAACAGATGGCCAGGGACCTTTCATTGGTATAGATGACCAGGGACCTTTCATTGGTATGGATGGCCAGAGACCTTTCATTGGTATGGATGGCCAGGGACCTTTCATTGGTATGGATGGCCAGGGACCTTTCATTGGTATGGATGGCCAGAGACCTTTCATTGGTATGGATGGCCAGAGACCTTTCATTGGTATGGATGGCCAGAGACCTTTCATTGGTATGGATGGCCAGAGACCTTTCATTGGTATGGATGGCCAGGGACCTTTCATTGGTATAGATGGCCAGGGACCTTTCATTGGTATGGATGGCCAGGGACCTTTCATTGGTATGGATGGCCAGAGACCTTTCATTGGTATGGATGGCCAGGGACCTTTCATTGGTATGGATGGCCAGGGACCTTTCATTGGTATGGATGGCCAGGGACCTTTCATTGGTATGGATGGCCAGGGACCTTTCTTTGGTATAGATGGCCAGGGACCTTTCATTGGTATGGATGGCCAGGGACCTTTCATTGGTATGGATGGCCAGGGACCTTTCATTGGTATGGATGGCCAGGGACCTTTCATTGGTATGGATGGCCAGGGACCTTTCATTGGTATGGATGACCAGGGACCTTTCTTTGGTATAGATGGCCAGGGACCTTTCATTGGTATGGATGGCCAGAGACCTTTCATTGGTATGGATGGCCAGGGACCTTTCATTGGTATGGATGGCCAGGGACCTTTCATTGGTATAGATGGCCAGGGACCTTTCATTGGTATGGATGGCCAGGGACCTTTCATTGGTATATATGGCCAGGGACATTTCATTGGTATGGATGGCCAGGGACCTTTCATTGGTATGGATGGCCAGGGACCTTTCATTGGTAAAGATGGCGAGGAAAGTTTCACTGGCGTTCACATGTGAAGAAAGAGTAATCTAATTTTTGAAAAAAAAGCATACAACAAAATGGAAACAATCTGAGCCTTCAGGACAATAAATAGAATTGGTCCCCATCTTGTCTGCTTATATCTAAGAACTCTGACCAGTAGTTTCAAAGGAGGAAATAAAAGTTAACAGACAAAATCTGCAGAAACTATGCTATGCATAGATGAAAAAGGACCCACAGTGTTCCAGAATCCAAGTGTCTTCACCTCCTCTTTGATACATAAAGATAAATGTGATCAGCAGTGCAGCTTAGCAGACCGAGGAGATCTCCCTGTTACTAACATTGTCCTATCCAGCTGATGTGTTCACGCTAGACTTGACTTTCCCACAGCTCTTGGATAGCTCAGGTGTTTGTGGTTAAAGTTGCCATGTGTCTTTGTATCATCACATCTCATAACTCATTCAACTTGTATTGCAATTTTGTCAATGCTGTCCTTTGCTGTCCGACATTAAGTCATGCTCTTTTGAAAATATAAGCTTGCTTGTAAATTTATATTTTCAGCAATATTTAGGCTTAATCAAGTCAATAAAAAGCCTGTCATTGACTCTCAATGCCCTGCTACTTTTGAAAAGGGACTGGGGATATTAATTTGCATTATCAAATAAACAAGATAACACAAACCGGATATCCAGATATCCACCTTTCTAAGTCAGGCAGCATGACCAAAGTACTTGTCCAAACATTAAATCAAAACCCCAGACATTCAGCATAGAAGCCAGTTGTCTGACCCACTGAGCAGTGTCCCTGTCCCTAATGGGCATATGAGATCACACAAATTAGGGATGAAAGTAATCTACTATCTCCCTAATTTTTCAATGAGACTGCAGTACATTTGACTGAGCTTCAATCCCTCCTCAATGGTCCCTCACATCATAAAAAGGTTCATAAGAGATGATAACAGTCAAGCAATGCACTTAATTACGTGCACAATTTCTAGGCAGCAACATGTCAGTTAGTTTATTACATAACTCTTCTATTTAAAGCATAAAATTAAGTCTGGTAATTTCATTTTGCACTGAAGCAGACAAATAATTAACCTATGGCGTGATCAAAATATTTTCTAAATTAAATCAATCATAACTTTTCATTCCATTCATACACTGCTTTGGAAACTTCATAAAGAAGCAATCCAAGATATTTTTTTCTTTTTGATTTAAAATACCACACTAAATAAATGGCAAATGGAGCACAGTAGCATTTTATATATGAAAAAAAGGTTATTTGCGAAGTTTACGGTATGTATACATTCATGGAACAATGAGAAAATATATTTCATGGCAGACTTTGATAAATGACCACGGTGACAGCTGCGGTTTAATGTTTTGTTGAGGTCTGATAAGTTTACCATCAATTAAGGAATGATTCATCTGCCCTTATCCTCACACAGGGCGACTTTGAATGCCAGGGTCAGACCTCTGAAAATTAACTGATACTGGGATGAACAAAATATCATTAAGGTGCTTAATGGAGATCAGGTTGATGCTGAATGGACATTGGAAGCTGATATCAGAGATAAACAGACAGGCTGGTTTTGTAAATAAAGGGATAACTGATCAAAGAGAAAACAAATTGTTTGGCACCCATACATGAAGATAAATAGATGGGAATAAGCAGGACTTAACATGATAGGTATGGGCTGGCAACAAGGATGAAGGGATGGACATGATAGGACAGCATCAGGGATGAGGAGACAGGCTGGCAACAAGGATGAAGGGATGGACATGATAGGACAGCATCAGGGATGAGGAGACAGACTGGCAACATGGAAGAAGGGATGGACATGATAGGACAGCATCAGGGATGAGGAGACAGGTTGGCAATAAGGATGAAGGGATGGACATGATAGGACAGCATCAGGGATGAGGAGACAAGCTGGCAACATGGATGAAGGGATGGACATGATAGGACAGCATCAGGGATGAGGAGACAGGCTGGCAACAAGGATGAAGGGATGGACATGATAGGACAGCATCAGGGATGAGGAAACAGGCTGGCAATAAGGATGAAAGGATGGACATGATAGGACAGCATCAAGGATGAGGATACAGGCTGGCAACATGGATGAAGGGATGGACATGATAGGACAGCATCAGGGATGAGGAGACAAGCTGGCAACATGGATGAAGGGATGGACATGATAGGACAGCATCAGGGATGAGGAGACAGGCTGGCAACATGGATGAAGGGATGGACATGATAGGACAGCATCAGGGATGAGGAGACATGTTGGCAATAAGGATGAAGGGATGGACATGATAGAACAGCATCAGGGATGAGGATACAGGCTGGCAACATGGATGAAGGGATGGACATGATAGGACAGCATCAGGGATGAGGAGACAAGCTGGCAACATGGATGAAGGGATGGACATGATAGGACAGCATCAGGGATGAGGAGACAGGCTGGCAATAAGGATGAAGGGATGGACATGATAGGACAGCATCAGGGATGAGGAGACAAGCTGGCAACATGGATGAAGGGATGGACATGATAGAACAGCATCAGGGATGAGGAGACAGGCTGGCAACATGGATAAAGGGATGGACATGATAGGACAGCATCAGGGATGAGGAGACAGGCTGGCAACATGGATGAAGGGACGGACATGATAGGACAGCATCAGGGATGAGGAGACAGGCTGGCAACATGGATGAAAGGATGGACATGATAGGACAGCATCAAGGATGAGGGGACAGGCTGGCAACAAGGATGAAGGGATGGACATGATAGGACAGCATCAGGGATGAGGAGACAAGCTGGCAACATGGATGAAGGGATGGACATGATAGAACAGCATCAGGGATGAGGAGACAGGCTGGCAACATGGATAAAGGGATGGACATGATAGGACAGCATCAGGGATGAGGAGACAGGCTGGCAACATGGATGAAAGGATGGACATGATAGGACAGCATCAAGGATGAGGGGACAGGCTGGCAACAAGGATGAAGGGATGGACATGATAGGACAGCATCAGGGATGAGGAGACAGGCTGGCAACATGGATGAAGGGACGGACATGATAGAACAGCATCAGGGATTAATTAGGAGACAAGCTGGCAACATGGATGAAAGGATGGACATGATAGGACAGCATCAAGGATGAGGGGACAGGCTGGCAACAAGGATGAAGGGATGGACATGATAGGACAGCATCAGGGATGAGGAGACAGGCTGGCAACATGGATGAAGGGATGGACATGATAGGACAGCATCAGGGATGAGGAGGCAGGCTGGCAATAAGGATGAAGGGATGGACATGATAGGACAGCATCAGGGATGAGGAGACAGGCTGTATCAAAAATAAGCATGTTATAGATTTGTAAAATAGTATGATATGTCGGCCCTCATATCACAACAACATTAGCAATATCAATACCCTTATGAAGTAAAGTACTTGATTGTATACATTATACATTACAATATATTCTTTTTTCTGCTTTTGTAATTTGACAACAAGTAACACTACCACATAATTATTCCAAATTATATGTAAAAGCATGAAAGTTTGTTGTGTTATTCAATATTTTAGACACAATAAAGATAATTTTCATGTTGAGAACTTTTCACATCCTACCTCTACTCTCCATGTTGAACATACAGAAGTTACAGATATATCTTATTTTTGTATAAAAATCTTTTTTACGAGTCAAGATCAACCTTTATTCTCCTTGGAATAAAGCTTCATCTGAAGAAAAACATCACAACTTGCAAATATCTCTATATATTTTTTTAACCACCCTTCAAGATCATGTTACTATGCTTTGACATAAATATGCCAGGTTAAAGGTCAAACAAACATTCCTAGATATCAAAACAGGACATCTTCAGGTACAGAAAAATAAAGTGTAAACATGCACTGACAGCTTCACAGCATAAAAACAGAGCATTATCATTCCAATGTACTGAGATCTAATATCTGCATGAACAGCAAAGTAATGCCCTCACACAATACAGTTAAAGCTACCAAAAAACCGTAAAAAGGTGATTGCAAAAACATCAATCTCCATAACGTAACCAAACTCATTGTGTTCAAATTTGAGTTAAAGGCTTAAAGAACTCGGAGAGTCAAAAGGGCTTAAAAAAGGTAGTCAATATCATGAGCACAAAAAGCACACCTCAACTTCTATTTTTTTTAAAGAACTGAGTGTGGTTGAAGGTATTCATTTAATACTAATCAGGCAGGAATCATTTATTGTATTATACACATGAAAATATCATTTTAGAATCTTCTCACAGGCATATTTCATCAGAATTCATTCCTCAGAAATGTAGATTTGCATGAGTAATTGGTTTCATAATGACCATTTTGGCAGAGGTTTGTAGATTTTGACTAAGGCAATTACTGCCAGAGGAGTTGCCCATCAAAACTGGAGGAGAAGGAAGTAAAGTAAATTGAAAAGGTCTAAATTATAAGTTTGTGATCCCTGGCCTTAATAAAAGCTTCAAGGTAAACTTGGGGAAGATAAAACAGTGGATTTCACTTTTGAAAGTAATTAAGATATATAACCCTCCTTGGTTTCAAATGATTTTTCTCAAGGCTGAATGCATATGATGGCGTTATCTTCTTGAAACATTTCCAAATATGACACAAAATGTCACCTTTACAATGCAAGTTTTCATTATGTTGTATGGTGTGTGGGCCAATAATAAACTGGATTTTTATTGAAATATGAACTTGATGACTCCATCATTTCAGTCTGCACATCTCAGTAATAAGATTCATCACAGGAAGAAGGTAATAAGCGAATAATTGAATATCATGTGATTACTGGATCAAATTATAAAAAAAAAGCTCTCGTAGGTCAGAGATAATAAGAATTTTCACTGCTCACCATGAGCACATATTTGTCAGTATTAAAATGTAAAGAAAAAAAATCTCTTGAAAAGACTTGATTTTATCTTTAAATTTATGGCTTCAAATAGTGTTGACTTGCCTCAAGTATAAATCAGAACATTCAAAATCAAAAACTGTAAAAAACGAGGTTTTTCTTGAATGCATTTTCTAAATAGCAGGTTCTTTGCAGCAATGCTAATTAGCTCTCCCCATCAAATAGTTCACATTCTAAATCATGTCATTTCATAAAAGCATTTCATAAAAGATTTCCACCCTTAGCAAAAGACGTTATATGGCTACCAGTCGGGGTCTACTGGGTGAAATCGTTCATGCATCGGATACTGAAATGTTCTTCTTCAGACTTGCTCAGAGATGACACCAGGGGTCACTGTGACTCTACATTCTCATGTGTACCAGGAACCAATGTCCCTGTCATGCTGCACCCACAAATTCTCAGAATGGTAAAACACAAATAACTACATAAAAGTAAAGGCGTCTCTAATTATGATGATTATAAATAAAAATGTTGGTGTCAAACCGCCCCCACAAATTACCAATTCTCAGAAAGGCATTCAGTGCATCGTTACATGTTCATATGAAGTGTCTCCTAAGTAGCACGGTTCTATAACAATGTCAAGCTCCACAAACTAATTAGCAATTATTCTCGGATAGGCAACAAATGAAATTCTACATTGTATAAAGTTTCTGACTGAGCTTTCGCCCCCAACCTCAAGAAAGGTCTTGGATGGACTCTCACAGCATAAAAAGGTTCAAATAGAAGGTAACAGTTAAATAAAGTTTCTCCTTTCCTACTATCATGGTCATAAGTAACAATTTCAATGTCTTGCTGCAACATCATATTAATATTTTATAGAGAATCCATAGATAAATTACAGCATATGAAGTATTAAGTGTCTCTTCATGTTCATGGTTATAATTAACAATTTTTCTGTCTTGTTACAGTATTTATAACATTCTTAGAAAGGCTGAACTATCGTGCAAACAATGCCCATGTCGTGCTTTGCCCCTAAGTTATATTTAGGAATGATGCAGAGAATCACATCTAAATTGGTACAGAAAGTGTATTTTGGGAATGGTAATTTGCTAGGTCTACAGGGGACAGTTGAGGGCCGATCATTAATATTGAGATCAATCATGGCAAACTGGTCAATAACCTCTCCAGCTAAATTTCTCATTTTTCAGAATATCTAAATTTATCTGCATTTTTAAATATGTTTTCATGTGTGAGGATCTGATACATGAGATCACAAAGACTTGAGATTCATTTCTCATAATCTATAATTTCTATATTTCTCATAAACTTCTAAGTACAGAAAGGAAAAAAATCTCTTGAAAAGACTTGATTTTATCTTTAAATTTATGGCTTCAAATAGTGTTGACTTGCCTCAAGTATAAATCAGAACATTCAAAATCAAAAACTGTAAAAAACGAGGTTTTTCTTGAATGCATTTTCTAAATAGCAGGTTCTTTGCAGCAATGCTAATTAGCTCTCCCCATCAAATATTTCACATTCTAAATCATGTCATTTCATAAAAGCATTTCATAAAAGATTTCCACCCTTAGCAAAAGACGTTATATGGCTACCAGTCGGGGTCTACTGGGTGAAATCGTTCATGCATCGGATACTGAAATGTTCTTCTTCAGACTTGCTCAGAGATGACACCAGGGGTCACTGTGACTCTACATTCTCATGTGTACCAGGAACCAATGTCCCTGTCATGCTGCACCCACAAATTCTCAGAATGGTTAAAAACAAATAACTACATAAAAGTAAAGGCGTCTCTAATTATGATGATTATAAATAAAAACGTTGGTGTCAAACCGCCCCCACAAATTACCAATTCTCAGAAAGGCATTCAATGCATTGTTACATGTTCATATGAAGTGTCTCCGAAGTATCACGGTTCTATAACAATGTCAAGCTCCACAAACTAATTAGCAATTATTCTCGGATAGGCAACAAATGAAATTCTACATTGTATAAAGTTTCTGACTGAGCTTTCGCCCCCAACCTCAAGAAAGGTCTTGGATGGACTCTCACAGCATAAAAAGGTTCAAATAGAAGGTAACAGTTAAATAAAGTTTCTCCTTTCCTACTATCATGGTCATAAGTAACAATTTCAATGTCTTGCTGCAACATCATATTAATATTTTATAGAGAATCCATAGATAAATTACAGCATATGAAGTATTAAGTGTCTCTTCATGTTCATGGTTATAATTAACAATTTTTCTGTCTTGTTACAGTATTTATAACATTCTTAGAAAGGCTGAACTATCGTGCAAACAATGCCCATGTCGTGCTTTGCCCCTAAGTTATATTTAGGAATGATGCAGAGAATCACATCTAAATTGGTACAGAAAGTGTATTTTGGGAATGGTAATTTGCTAGGTCTACAGGGGACAGTTGAGGGCCGATCATTAATATTGAGATCAATCATGGCAAACTGGTCAATAACCTCTCCAGCTAAATTTCTCATTTTTCAGAATATCTAAATTTATCTGCATTTTTAAATATGTTTTCATGTGTGAGGATCTGATACATGAGATCACAAAGACTTGAGATTCATTTCTCATAATCTATAATTTCTATATTTCTCATAAACTTCTAAGTACAGAAAGTGTGATGTCACCTTAGAAGGATAGCTGAAGAATGGTTGTGACATCATGAGGTGAAAAGATTAATAGGTATGATATCACTAGACCAGGATAATACTCCGGTGACATCACTAGACCAGGATAATACTCCGGTGACATCACTAGACCAGGATAATACTCCGGTGACATCACTAGACCAGGATAATACTCCGGTGACATCACTAGACCAGGATAATACTCCGGTGACATCACTAGACCAGGATAATACTCGGGTGACATCACTAGACCAGTATAATACTCCGGTGACATCACTAGACCAGGATAATACTCTGGTGGCATCACTAGACCAGGATAATACTCCGGTGACATCACTAGACCAGGATAATGCTCCCGTGATATCACTAGACCAGGATAATACTCTGGTGACATCACTAGACCAGGATAATACCCTGGTGGCATCACTAGACCAGGATAATACTCCGGTGACATCACTAGACCAGGATAATACTCCAGTGACATCACTAGACCAGGATAATACTCCGGTGACATCACTAGACCAGGATAATACTCCGGTGACATCACTAGACCAGGATAATGCTCCGGTGACATCACTAGACCAGGATAATACTCTGGTGACATCACTAGACCAGGATAATACTCCGGTGACATCACTAGACCAGGATAATACTCCGGTGACATCACTAGACCAGGATAATACTCCGGTGACATCACTAGACCAGGATAATACTCCGGTGACATCACTAGACCAGGATAATACTCCAGTGACATCACTAGAGCAATAGTTTATGTGGATGACATCACTCAAAAGAAGAGTTCCTATGACATCACAATTCCGAAAAGAAAAAGTACAGAAAGTGTGATGTCACCTTAGAAGGATAGCTGAAGAATGGTTGTGACATCATGAGGTGAAAAGATTAATAGGTATGATATCACTAGACCAGGATAATACTCCGGTGACATCACTAGACCAGGATAATACTCCGGTGACATCACTAGACCAGGATAATACTCTGGTGACATCACTAGACCAGGATAATACTCCGGTGACATCACTAGACCAGGATAATACTCTGGTGGCATCACTAGACCGGGATAACGCTCCAGTGATATCACTAGACCAGGATAATACTCCGGTGACATCACTAGACCAGGATAATACTCCAGTGACATCACTAGACCAGGATAATACCCTGGTGGCATCACTAGACCAGGATAATACTCCAGTGACATCACTATACCAGGATAACACTCTGGTGGCATCACTAGACCAGAATAACACTCCGGTGGCATCACTAGACCAGGATAATACCCTGGTGGCATCACTAGACCAGGATAATACTCCGGTGACATCACTAGACCAGGATAATACTCCAGTGACATCACTAGACCAGGATAATACTCCGGTGACATCACTAGACCAGGATAATACTCTGGTGACATCAATAGACCAGGATAATACTCTGGTGACATCACTAGACCAGGATAATACTCCGGTGACATCACTAGACCAGGATAATACTCTGGTGACATCAATAGACCAGGATAATACTCTGGTGACATCACTAGACCAGGATAATACTCTGGTGACATCACTAGACCAGGATAATACTCCGGTGACATCACTAGACCAGGATAATACTCTGGTGACATCAATAGACCAGGATAATACTCCGGTGGCATCACTAGACCAGGATAATACCCTGGTGGCATCACTAGACCAGGATAATACTCCAGTGACATCACTAGACCAGGATAACACTCCGGTGGCATCACTAGACCAGAATAACACTCCGGTGGCATCACTAGACCAGGATAATACCCTGGTGGCATCACTAGACCAGGATAATACTCTGGTGACATCACTAGACCAGGATAATACTCTGGTGACATCACTAGACCAGGATAATACTCTGGTGGCATCACTAGACCAGGATAACACTCCGGTGACATCACTAGACCAGGATAATACTCTGGTGACATCACTAGACCAGGATAATACTCCGGTGACATCACTAGACCAGGATAATACTCCGGTGGAATCACTAGACCAGGATAATACTCCAGTGACATCACTAGACCAGGATAACACTCCGGTGACATCACTAGACCAGGATAATACTCTGGTGACATCACTAGACCAGGATAATACTCTGGTGACATCACTACACGAGGATAATGCTCCAGTGACATCACTAGACCAGGATAATATCACTCAAAAGAGTTCCTATGACATCACAATTCCGAAAAGAAAAAGATGACATCAATAGACAAAGAAGAACAGGGTGACATCACAAGACAGTAAGAAAAACATGTTTATTACATCAACATTGAACAGTAAATGGAGTGACATATTCACATATTAAAATCCTTTGAAAGAAAATAGTAGCAGCGATATATTGGGTGTCTGTGAGTGAGGGAACACTGAGCTATAAAGCTCAACTTGAGCTTTACAAGATCTGATACAAGTGACAATAGATCAAACATTATCACTTATCTCACACATCTAAATACAAAACATGAAGCGACAAATTTCTTAAACATTCAATTTAAATTTACATTAGTCAAGAGCTACAAAGCAAGCCCACATTGACATAAACAAATAAAATGCAATATTCTTAAAACTCACTTGATGTAAAAAATAAATTCAAAATATTTTTTTTTTCAATATTCTCAGAACCATATTTCCTTTCATTTGCACATTGTACTCAGTTTTATGATATTTTCTTGTTAAACATTTGTTAAACATTTTGAGTGGCACCGGTAAGTAATTTTTGATCAGGGAGTCTGATTCAGACCTTGTTTCCTGTCAACCTGCACAATAAACATAAACTTTCACTTTTCTTTTTTACAAGAACCCAATGGTGAAGTCTTTTCGTAACATCTATCTGACCATGCACGCCTGTGACTAGGTCATTGTTGGACCCCATTTGGTCAGGCAAACCCCAGGTATGACAAAAACAACAGAAATACATGACCTTATACTGTGGCAGCCAAATATCTATTTGGTCACGTATAAACATGACCGTGTGAGGATACCAAGGTCATGATGATTTCATCATAAATATTTATGTACGATGAGTAATGCCTACATGTATAAACAGCTGTACTTGACCGCATTGAGTCATTCAATGGTCAGAGAATGACTTCATCAGTTGCCCTTTTTTCTGACCTAATTTTTAGCTTCAACAGTTAGATGACATGGAATGTGTTCTCACGTGACTGAATGGGTGTTTGCCATGGACTGGCAGAGCCTTCACAGAGAACATCCATCATTTCCTGATGAGTAACTTCCTTTCAAGAAAATTTTATCAGTTTTTAAAACTTGACATTTTTATTGTAAAGGTGAAGGGAAAGTATCCTTTTTTACCCTAATGTACAGTATATTTTTCTCTTAAAAAATCTTACCCGTGAATTCTTTAAAGTTTTTTAATATAGAAATAAATTGAAATCTTGAGGCTTTGATGACAATATAACCATAATTATTGTGATATTTAAAATTTGCCACTGAACAGTGTTGGAATGTCATAAAATTGAATTCATTAAAAAAAACCACAATAGTTTGTCTAGCTCTGCCCCATGTAAATAGGGCTTGTGCTACTGTACATAATACACAGGTACTGTTTTACAACATGAACTTAAATGTTTGAATAACATAACTCAAAGTCAATTTGGCTTTGTTATTATAATATGTATCAGGTTAAAATTATTATAAATATGTATCAGGTTGATATTATTATAATATGTATCAGGTTAAAATTATTATAAATATGTATCAGGTTGGAGAATCAGAGACAATGCACTTCTTAGCAAACTATTCTGGACAGCCCAGTCAGAATGTAAGAATTACAGGTGTGTCTGGCATGGTGATGTGGGCTGGTCGCTTAACATGTGTTAAAATGACATGAAGTTATGTTGATATATTCCGTCTCCAGATGGTCACTCCTCAACAGATTCTTGACCTAATATATATATATTATGTATTACATGAAGTATATTGTCCATAAATCACTCAACATTCATCTCAGAATATCTCTCTTACAATATGTCATTAACATACTGCAGAAAATCATGCGACATGTCTTTGCATCACTATACACTTTTGTTATTGCTGTACTTTCATTCAACAGTACATATATATATGCCATATCATATCATATCATATCATATACATAGGTATATGTATGTTATAAATGCCCGTTCTTGATGGCTGTAAAGATAACTTTATGACATAGCCCTATCAGAACAGGTACAGAAGACTATCTAAACAATCTTTCTTACCTGAAGAAAGTAGAACTCATTGAGGTAAAGTATTTCCGTGGACCGTCTTTGACGTGTAGAGGTTTTTACCAGTCAGGCCACCTTGCCTATTATGACACTAATGTCCCCATACAGTCCGGTTCCTACAGCAGTAATTTGCTTTTTTCTTCTCATGATTTCACTCAACCAAGACCCGCGTAAACATTTCCTTTTCACATTACTTTTGCATGTATTTTTTTTTTAATCGCGGCAGTTGGAATTTAGCTAAATGCTTCTTGTTTGGTGAGCCCAGATATGGGATGAATATAGGCTGGCGACCAGTGGGATGACGGATCTACCGTATTCTCCCCACGCAGTGAACTCATCTCTATGTTTAAACATCTCCAACATTCACACTCATCACTCTACTCAGGGAAATCAATGCCACTCAGGTCAACACAACACAATTCAATATAAACCATGAGATTTTTTTAGATGCAACAAATAGAGCAAGTGTGATTTTAAATTCAGAAAATTGATTCAGGATCGATTATATGAGATTTTATGGTATGTTCAGCTACTGGAACCAAGTGGTACACGAAGGAGGGGACAGTGACTGTCCCGCAGGATGCAGTGAGATGACACACACTATACAGAGTTCTGGCTTTTGTTGCTGGTTGTTGGACTTCCCAAAGGCGTTTGAATGTGCGAGACTATCCATTTAATTGTGTGCCTAAGTACCTTTGTCATGACCGCGACGATACCACAAGAGCGCATTCTTAAGCTTCCGAGTCAACATGCTCCTCTCTTGTTCCTTCTCTCTCGAGGATTAAATTAGTAAGTGTGAAAAACAAACAATGTGAAAAGATAACCATGGTTACGATAGACTGGGCTGAACTTAGCGTTTCATGTCAAAGAACATGATCCAAAGGTTCCCAGCAGTGTCTTCAATACTAATCATTTTACTTTTTTCATCTTTCGTTTTATTTTGTTTTTCCACCCTACTTTCAATATTTCCTTTTCATTTCAATGAGTTTATTCCTGTGCATCAGAGATTTTTACCTTAATGCTATTGTTCCAGGTCACAATGTTCCAAGTATTCATGCATCCTTTTCATTTCTCAACATGTCATTGATATATTTTCCATGATCACTGTTTATTCCTATATTATCATGAGACAAGTCCTGAAATTTCTATTATTTTCTACATCTTCACATTCTCTTCACTCCATCATGAATAAGTATGAGGTCTACACTAATATCAAAAAGTCAATAATATAGCTCGTCTTGATTGATTGGCTAGTGTCATTCAATTTTACAAAATTTTCAGATGGAAATGTCCTATTTTCTGCATTTAAACAAAACCTCAGTCTGCTAACCTGAGGGCTGCATTCTTAATATGAATATACACGAATACACATATATATTCATGTTTTTTTAAAATATTATTTATGATAGTATTAAACATATTTCATATAATCTTTCAACTAAAAAAGACACTTTTTGGATCCAGTATTCTACCAAGTTGATTTTTATGAGTTGTGAACATATGAGTTCACACCAAGCTCCATTATGCCATTCATAAATCTACCATAATAGTCACAAAAATCATCACAGAATTGTGTCACAAATCTTGTCACTAAATTGTGTCAAAAACAATCAAGAATTGTGGTACAAAGATTATTGTTCACAAAATTGTGTGACAGTGAATGTCATCAAAGTGTGTGCCAGTATGGCAGTTTGGACTGGACTGTTCAGTCAAGTTCTTTCTTCTGGATAGGACAACAGCTGGGACCATGTCCTTCTAAGCAAATAGTCACCCTTGTCAACAAACTGTCACCGTGGCAACACAAGGCTGCAAAAACTTTAATATTGTTGATAATGTAAGGTTTTGGATCATTCAATTTTTTTGTTGTTATTTTTCAATTTCTCAATATTTCATAAAAATATATGTTTATCCAAATATTACCAAACTATTAAAAGTGATTTTTTTATGTCTTTAAATTGCAATAAAACTTTTTTCAAACTGTCTTGAAATCTTTTTATCATTCCCATAATATCAATACTTCACCACACATTTATCAATCTTATCATTGATAATAAAGATATTTTGATGTGACAAAATCAACTTTGTATAAATCTGAAATAACAAAACATTACAGAACTGACAAATAAAAAGTGCAACTTACTTGGATTAAATGTCTGACATCTTCTGAGCTAGTGCTGTCACCTGGTGACAAACTGGACTGTCTGCTACTCTCTGAGGATGAGGCCGAGTCTTCTCTCTGCAGTTTCCATGGTAAAATTCCTGTATCTGTTTCACTTCTGTTCTGACTTGCATTTTGAATCACAATTTTGGGAGCCATATTGGAAATCTCTGTCTTTTCATGTGATCTGATTGTTTTTGTGTAATTTTGATTCGTGTTACTTTGAGGAACCTGTGGAGATGTATCACAACCACCAAGGACCTCTGTTGGTGAGATAAAACAATCTTCATCATACCAACCTGGGGCAATCTGTGTCCCCTGAGAATGGTAGGGTAAGGAGGACACATCATACTGGCTACCACTGTGCCCCTGTATTCTTTGAGATGGTAGGGGACTATTGTTCTGGGAGTTTGGTGAACGGACTGAGGTGTGAGGTGGTGAGGGTGGTGCTTGAAGCAAATACTCATGCCTTGCTCTTGATGCACCAACTTCACTCTGGACCTCAACACAGGACCTGTCCTGGCTCTGTAATGACCTTTGGCCCTGTAAAGTTAACTCTAACTGTGAGGACTTCTGATCCTGTGAGGTCCTCTGACTTTCTGAAGTCCTTTTTCCCTCTGAGGTCCTCTGGTCCTGTGAGGTCCTTTGTTTCTCTGGGCTCATCTGTCTCTCTGAGGTCAACTGTCTCTCTGAGGTCTTCTGTCTCTCTGAGGTCATCTGTCTCTCTGAGGTCATCTGTCTCTCTGAGGTCATCTGTCTCTCTGAGGTCATCTGTCTCTCTGAGGTCATCTGTCTCTCTGGGGTCCTCTGCCTGGAGGTCCTCTGTCCCTCTGAGGTCATCCTCTCTGAGGTCCTCTGTCCCTCTGAGGTCATCCTCTCTGAGGTCCTTGGTCCCTCTGAGGTCATCCCCTCTGGGGGACTGTGTTGGCTATCCTGTGGGGAGTGGTAGGAGAGGAGAGATGGCGGTGCAGACATGCCCCTCCGTGCCCTCACCGCGGCGATGCTCACCCTGCCAGACCTCACCGCCTGCTGCAGCACCTCACTGAAATCACAATAATATAATATAATAACCTCATTTACTCATCTTCTTAAAAAACACATGTACTTTATGAACACAATGATTCATCCATTTGATGAGCATGGGGTTTTCTTTGACTGTTTCCATTAAATTCTCTGTTTGATAATTATGCTAATCATTGCATTTTTGTCAAAATAATTCAATACATACTTAAACTATGCCAATATTCTTTTGGGTTATGACTATGTTAATTTAGTTTTTGGGTTATGACTATGTTAATTTAGTATTAACTGAACTCATGAACCATGTAACAGCTGAGAACAATGATGAGTTCTGAGCATATTTTACCTTATCAGGTCATGTTTATCACTTAACTACTTAATGTCAAAAAAGGGACCTTACAAAATATTGAATTCTGCTGCAAATTGTTAATTCAAATTAACATTAAATTCAATAATGATTAAATAATTCTAAATTTGTTCAACAGTACAAGATAGGTGTTATTTTGAATGTTGGGATGTTTCAGATCTTTTTAACACATCATGTGAAAAAGTATCCTTAAAAACAGATTGAGTGTTTTGGTTCTTCTTTTTAATGATGAACTCTGAGCATTATAAATTAATATAATACTTGATTGAGACTGATTATCATTCTGAACTATGCCTAATAAACATTGTCCTTAAAAAAACTCTAATGCCTGTAGGGAAAACTCAGAATGCAGACAGGAAAGATGAGTTAACAGCTGACAATCCTCACTGCTAACATATATATAATATTGACACAATGGAGGCTGTTGCCGTGGTTATTAGCACCAGCACCTGCTGACATAGCAACATGTGTTGCGGCTGTGCACAGTGCATATTCAAAACCGAGATGGAAAATATACAAAATTTGTTATTTAATATATAAATATATCATGACCACATCAAGAACAATCAATACAAAATGATGTTTTTATTTAAGTTACCGCATGTGCTCTGTTTGGGAATGGAAATACAGGCACTACGAATGAATATATGTGTGAAGTGTGTATAACAACACTAAAGTTATATCATATATCTTAATAATAATAATACTATGACTGTTGTAAACACGTCCAGTTCACTGACCATACATGGCAGCCAAGACAATGGTACGGATGTTGAGCTTTATTTTTGACCAATCAGAGACCAGCTTACAAATGGTGAGAAGAAGTGCCTATTGAAACAATGGCGGAGGATGGCAAACTTCGGTTCAATTCTTAAATGCAACACTCTCCTGATCAAATCAAAAGTTAGTATATGATATGACTAAATATCCTGCACATTATAATCAAAATAACTGATTGAATAAAATTTTCCTCATTTCTACGTTTGCAAGTCATCACATCGATTCTCTTTCCTTTCAGCATATACCAGCCTGATTTGTTTACATTTTGATTGTGATGATTGACAGTACTGGTATACTATTGGGTATACCAGTACAGAACATAATTATATACACACACACACACACACATATATATATCTAGGCACATGTATATATATATGCACTCATATGTGCACACAAACAGTCATATATCTTGGAGACAGGTCTATCTGTCAGGAAATATGACAAAGCAGAGAGGCATGTCTTTATAAATACTGTGAACCCAGTCAACTCTGCATTCTTTGTCAGTGTGTGAAATCGTCACTTCTCATGCCATGTGTGTCGCTCACATTCAGGGCTCATTCCCATGATTACATGTAATAATGCCAGCCCCATCCCCCCTCGGCACACACCCATACTCTGCATTCTATTCATATCTGTGAGTTTTGCATGCTTAACTCAAATCTTCCTTCCTTAAATACTTGTTTTTCAAGCTAACCCTGAGATGATTTTCAGATTTTAAAATGAGAAAGCGAGAAATGTTTAATTTGTATTTTTTTCCTTTGAAATCTATTGTTCACTTTCAGAATTTATGTATTTTCTAATCACTTCACAAAAATAATAACTGGTCAAATTCATGTTTTAATTTATAACCCTTTAAAAAATCAACCTCAAAAACAGTGGAATATATGTCTTTATATCTTTAGTTCATGATTTATAATTTGTTAACTCTAAAGTTCTGAGGAATGGCAAATAATAGAGGGTTTAAAAGGTCAAACAACTATCCCAAACTTACTTAGCATGACACCATCAAAGAAAACCATGAAGTACTGTTTCGGTAGTTTAAGTTAGCACTTCTATGTTTTGACTGCAGTGCCTTTAACATGTCTTTATATGTATTATACAAGAAGATTAAAGCATAGTCCAAGATGTGAGGTCATCTCTCCATACACATGACAACAGGAGCAGTAAAATATAATAAAGCCTTTACAATATTGTGAAAAAAATGTTTTTAAAAAAGTTTAATTATTGAAAGATGTTTTTCAGGAAATGTAAAATATTGATGATAGCCTGGGACCAGAAAATATCAAACTTCCCAGAGGAAGATATATATACATAAAAAGACGGCATGGATCAGATGGCAGATAGGCTGAGGTGCAAACCGAAAACATGAGATATCTGTCACAGTAACCTTGTGACCTTTACGATAAATCACACTAGGGGGCCTCAAGGTCACCAATAAAGCAGGTCCCCACCGATCATATCATTTATATGCGATTATACATGATCATAAGAATGCAATTAAGGTTCTATATTGATACAGAAAAGCGTGATCATTCTGTGCAACTTAGTTAAAGAAACTTTAAATATTTGCTTCAAAAGGCTATTAAATTTACACCAATGTGGGTACCATCAAGGTTGCATAAATGCATATAAATAAGTTGTGTTTAGGATCAATGATATGGATGAGCGACCGTGACTTCAATTAAGCTCACCTGACTTGAGGGAGGGGCAGTTGCCCCAGTGGCAGCCCATTTAACTCCAGGATCTCATCCCCAGCTTTGATGCGGCCTGTCTGAGCCACCGGGGAGCCCGGTACGATCCCCCGCACGGTCAGGTATCGGCCCTGGTTGTTCCTGATTAGTTCCTCGTATTTATCATACTCGTTTCCTTTCTTGACGAGGATGGCACGGTCTCCGGGAGATCTCCTGGCTACGCCCAGTGCTAATCCTAAATCCTGGGAGGGGTCCGGGGTGAGGATGTGGGTGATAAACACATGCCCTGGCCGCGGAGGTTTGGGGGGTGGGGGCGATTTTGCCACTGTGGTTTTCTGCGGACTGGCTGGGGTGCTCAGACTATTATCACTACTCAGCCCAGGCGATGATTTACGTCTCTCACCCAACCACCGACGTTTCTTAAAGACGTCCAAGCGAGCGGATAAATCACCCTTCATTCTGACCCCACATTAAATAGTACTTATCATCATCAAGCCTCAGACACAGCTCATCTCATAAGGGGCACTTCCATGAATTCTCTTAACTGAATCCATTCTGAGCATATCTCACCAGTCCGTCTGTAAATATGTGTTATCTGAAAAAGAAAAGCAGGTGTTGAACTGATACAAAAATGCACTGACCCACATCATTATACCATGCATATACATCAACTCTCTCCTTGTTTTGTGCACCCCATACAATTATACAGCTTTCATTCTACCGCTCAACATTAGTCATTGCTCCCATTTTCAGACAATCTTTGTTTTAACATTCTTGGTCTATGATAGATTTAAATGGTATATTTAAGTTTCCATTATTTTTTTTCTATATTCAAATTCTATTAATCTTAAAATCGTTTCTACTATTAAAAAAACTGCTGTTTTGATCCAAAAATATTGTAAATATCAACCTTACAAATAAACATACTGGTATTTTTTTTAAATTGCAAATTTGTACAGACAACAATTTTACCTAAGAAAACAAATGACCTGAAATATATAATTATAAAATATTTAAAAACCTAGTAACTTACAATTTTCCTGATCTTTTGAGGATGTCTTGCAGTTACTTTCATATTTTACTCTCTACTCCTCCATATCAGGACAGTACTTGTGACAACTCTGCTGTGTTTATTTCCATCTTTACATACAGATATCACATGTTCCTTACTATCTGTATAAAGAGTGCAGTATAATAATAATAATAATAAATATTTATATAGCGCATACACCAAGACAAGCTTGCTCGCAGTATACATCCGTGCATTTATAAATATCCTCTCTGGTACATGGAGTGAACACATCAATTTTTTTTCTCATAAACCCATCGGAGGGTAACACGTCTTACAATTGCGGTACAATAAAATCCTGTTATGTCAGCTGTGAATATGCAAAGATCGGCAATTATACCATTAAGAGGAGCATTGTCAAGTGTCTGCTATGACTTGTCTGCAAGGTTCACATTCCAATCACGATATGCCCCGGCTTCACACGGACACACCTGGTTTTTTCCATTGACAATTAATCCTTTTTTTTCCAGTGATGCACCAAAAAAAGAAAGCTGAAAAATCTCCAGTCTTCAAGCAGAAAATATCTTGAGGCTTTTCCACTGTGTAAAAAGACATGGACAGATTTGATCCATTGTTAATAAAAAAAATGTATATTGACTCAAGCTTTGCAATATTTCTTGCAAACTTCTTTGTGACACTTTCCTGAATGTCAACGTATTAAATATCAAATTGTCCACTTTTCATTTCATAGTGTCAAGACATTGCGGTCACATTGAATAGTCATCTCACAGTTTTTTTCCTGAGGTCCATTGATGTTAACAAAACTGACCGACCTTCTCCTTGGATGAAATGAATATAAAAAATGTGTCATATCAGACTTGAGTTATCTGCTTATATGTCACTATGAACCTTCACACACTTCCATGTGACATTTTGTCGAGCATTCACTCTGCATTCAATGGCAGTTTTCCGGTGGCTGACTTCCAAATACTTGTGTACACAGCACCCTCACTAGGCGATGTTCAGAGAAGCTGCAACAATGCACACCACAAAAAAAACAAGTCTCTGAAATATCTACCACAATTTGAGAGCGATTTAAAAGGTGCTTAAAATCCTCCTCTGTATCTGGTGTTGACTTACAGGCAAGTGCGTTGACTTAGAGTGCTCGGGTTCCAAGCAACAAGCGATCCATGAAAAAACCTGCGGGCTTCAGCGCTTCAAGCTAATTATAAGCCGTCCTGATTGTCATACTCCATTCATTAAACTCCTCGCAGTTTGATTTACAACTTTTTCCACAATTTTACAAAAATGCACAGGCAAAGCCTAGACAGACTGCCACAGCCAGGAATATATCACATTTGACATATATCTTTTCTTTATCAATTGCATGATTTATCCACAGTATTTATTGCAGGTACAAAAGTTTCTGTTTGTTGACCTCCGTAGTTCTTTGATGCAGTCATGCATGAATATGATTTGGTAGAGTTTGATATCACGTACTGCTTACCATTGAATGCATAACAAATTTAAGTGATGCTCTGTGAATCATAACCTGTCATTTTAGAACCTTATTTATTCCACTCTATGCACTCTCCAAGTTATGAAAAGTCCGCTTAATCATCCAGAGTGAGTGAAAAGTTTACGAGGTGTTGAGATGTGGTAAGACCGTATTATGATTATATTTAATATATATTATTAGCACTGGAATTTGCTTACATAATGCGAGTGTTTGTGACAGTGACACACATTTGTGTGTCCTGCTGCATGCACCTGTGTCTACTAATCCACAGGGTGGGTCACAAGGATGGACAGCTGCCAACCCACATGTTCCAATCAATGACTTCTAATTATAACTACTTTATTAAACGAGACAGCCAAAAACAGTTGACAACTCCCCAAGGGCATGTCTGCTTTGTTTTTAAAAAATCAATATCACTTTTGTAATCATCTCATCCACTTAATAGTGAAATATTTTTTGTGTTTTAAACTGCCAAGTTTTTTTAAAAAGGAAATGTAAGGTAATATATGGCTCCATATCTGTTCACAGGACTTGATAGTACCTGGCCAGTTTCTTCCCAAACATATCAGCCTGTGAAGGCTGGCAGTTGATGTATATTTATAATTTACAATATGCTTTATGTAATAAATATATACATACATACATTCATATGTTTGGGTCTCAATGCTAATTAATGCTTTACCGATTTGGTTATTTGGCTTTGCAGACAAGTGATATTATTTGTGGTAGGTGTCGCGTTGTTGGTGTCCATCCCGCATGCTGTCCCGTGGACGCTGTCCCGTGGACGCTCTCCCTTGACCACGCCATCAATACCCTGACTAAGACCATCTGCTACACCCAGCTCACAACATGGCTGCAACTATTGATTAAAGAGTTGAATTTCAAAACTTATTTCCCATGCACTGAACTCACTAAACACCACTCATGACTTTCCTTCGGGCCATTAATTTTCCTTGATCAGAAGATTGGTCTCAAGTACAGACTGGGCAAAACTAATCATGCTAATTCACACTACCAGTTTATGAAAGCGCTAAACATTTTGTTCAGTATTTTCACGGTTTGTTCATTCTGAATGACATTCCATAGTGCTCCATTATCTACCACAATCATGTGTTATTATGGATGTGGTATGTGTTATTAAATTGATAACATCTCAATGGGTTTAATGATAATACTCAAATATAAAAGGGTTGCCATGACGAGTGGATTAAAACATCGCCAGCCATTCACATTTAAGACTGAGGGGATGCGTAATACTGTATATGTAGATGTAAGTACTGTACTTGAATGGTTTTATAGAATAGCCTCAGAAGAATAGTTTTACAGAATAGCCTCAGACAAATACAGCCTTGGATGAATACAGCCTCAGGTGAAAACAGCCTCAGATGAATACAGCCTCAGATGAATACAGCCTCAGATGAATACAGCCTCAGACGAATACAGCCTCAAATATAGCCTCAGACAAATACAGCCTCAGACGAATACAGCCTCAGATGAATACAGCCTCAGATGAATACAGCCTCAGATGAATACAGCCTCAGATGAATACAGCCTCAGATGAATACAGAAGTGAAAATGGCAAAGTATCCAGAAGACAAGGTCGACAACATTTGCAGTCCCTAAGCCAATACCAACAGTAATGGTTTCGATATGTGTTGATCTCATCAGTTGGATGCGGATTCTTCAAATATAGCCTCAGACAAATACAGCTTCGGATGAATAGTCTCAGACGAATACATTCTCAAATACATCCTCAGACGAATATAGCCTCAG
Source organism: Amphiduros pacificus (assembly GCA_949316495.1). Taxonomy (NCBI): domain Eukaryota; kingdom Metazoa; phylum Annelida; class Polychaeta; order Phyllodocida; family Hesionidae; genus Amphiduros; species Amphiduros pacificus. Next base: position 35,053,022 of record OX439010.1, on the reverse strand, counting down.
ATGAATACAGCCTCAGACGAATACAGCCTCAGACGAATACATCCTCAGAAGAGTGCACCTTAAGAAGAGTGCAGCCTCAGAAGAGTGCAGCCTCAGAATAGTGCAACCTCAGACGACTACAGCCTCAGACGACTACAGCCTCAGACGAATACAGCCGCAGATGAATACAGCCTCAGACGAATACAGCCTCAGACAAATACAGCCTTAAAACAGTGCAGCTTCAAAACAGTACAGCCTCAGAAGAATTTGAAAAAGCATACCAAATTTTATTATAAAAAGGCATAATATGATATAAGGCATAAGAACTGAACAAATTGTGTTTGGTAAATTATAAATGTCTCAGATAAATTTGAGGAAGTTCTATACCTCCATTTGTCCACAGCACAGGATGGTACAGCACACATTGTGTCATCACATTTGTCTGATACTGTTCTTCTGGTGCAACAAATCACAATCTGAAAACAAAAATAATTTCCATTAATACATATTTTCTTATACTTTCGATGTGTCATATAAATAGGAGGCATAATGGTATGAGTAAGTTAAGATGGCTACAATTGGGGCAATCTGCATTTACCTTGAAACATTGTCAGGCGTTGGAATTGTTAATGATAGTGGCGACACCTACCAACAGACATTGATATATATGTATATGCTCATGCTTTTCCAGGCACAACATTATCAATTCTAGTAAAATTATTACTGCGACATTGGCATAATGCTATGCCAAGTCATGGCAATTCAGAGGGCTTCTGAGATTCAAGCACAAGTCCATACATTTTTACTTTTTAAATTTTGTTTGAATTTTTTAATTAGGGGTTTTTATTTTATGATTTGCCATGGATATACTTGCCGCCATCCATTTAAAGAATACTCTGTCTTAAGATGCACATCTCTAGTGCCACTCAATAATATGCCAATACCATGGCACATTATTGAGGGGAAAGCTACCGGTATGTGTCGGGATAGGAGCATTTCAGCAGGATATGGTTACAATCCTTTATATTTCAAGATGCCTATCTCATGGTTAAAGTTCTTCAAAATGAAACAAGCATGTTGAATCACAAAAGACAAAAAGAAGACTGTAACTAACCTGATATTGGTTGAAGTAAGTATGGTATACTTGATACTTGATATGGTCAGTGAGTATAAGGAAGACTGTAACTAACCTGATGTTGGTTGAAGTTGGTATGGTATACTTAATACTTGATAGGGTCAGTGAGTATCAGGAAGACTGTAACTAACCTGATATTGGTTGAAGTTGGTATGGTAGACTTGATACTTGATAGGGTCAGTGAGTATAAGGAAGACTGTAACTAACCTGATATTGGTTGAAGTTGGTATGGTAGACTTGATACTTGATAGGGTCAGTGAGTATAAGGAAGACTGTAACTAACCTGATATTGGTTGAAGTTGGTGTGGTATACTTGATACTTGATATGGTCAGTGAGTATCAGGAAGACTGTAACTAACCTGATATTGGTTGAAGTAGGTATGGTATACTTGATACTTGATATGGTCAGTGAGTATCAGGAAGACTGTAACTAACCTGATATTGGTTGAAGTAGGTATGGTATACTTGATACTTGATATGGTCAGTGAGTATCAGGAAGACTGTAACTAACCTGATATTGGTTGAAGTAGGTATGGTATACTTGATACTTGATATGGTCAGTGAGTATCAGGAAGACTGTAACTAACCTGATATTGGTTGAAGTTGGTATGGTAGACTTGATACTTGATAGGGTCAGTGAGTATAAGGAAGACTGTAACTAACCTGATATTGGTTGAAGTTGGTGTGGTATACTTGATACTTGATATGGTCAGTGAGTATCAGGAAGACTGTAACTAACCTGATATTGGTTGAAGTAGGTATGGTATACTTGATACTTGATATGGTCAGTGAGTATCAGGAAGACTGTAACTAACCTGATATTGGTTGAAGTAGGTATGGTATACTTGATACTTGATATGGTCAGTGAGTATCAGGAAGACTGTAACTAACCTGATATTGGTTGAAGTTGGTATGGTATACTTGATACTTGATACGGTCAGTGAGTATCAGGAAGACTGTAACTAACCTGATATTGGTTGAAGTTGGTATGGTAGACTTGATACTTGATATGGTCAGTGAGTATAAGGAAGACTGTAACTAACCTGATATTGGTTGAAGTTGGTATGGTAGACTTGATACTTGATATGGTCAGTGAGTATCAGGAAGACTGTAACTAACCTGATATTGGTTGAAGTTGGTATGGTAGACTTGATACTTGATATGGTCAGTGAGTATCAGGAAGACTGTAACTAACCTGATGTTGGTTGAAGTTGGTATGGTATACTTGATACTTGATATGGTCAGTGAGTATAAGGAAGACTGTAACTAACCTGATGTTGGTTGAAGTTGGTATGGTATACTTGATACTTGATATGGTCAGTGAGTATCAGGAAGACTGTAACTAACCTGATATTGGTTGAAGTAGGTATGGTATACTTGATACTTGATACGGTCAGTGAGTATCAGGAAGACTGTAACTAACCTGATATTGGTTGAAGTTGGTATGGTAGACTTGATACTTGATATGGTCAGTGAGTATAAGGAAGACTGTAACTAACCTGATATTGGTTGAAGTTGGTATGGTAGACTTGATACTTGATATGGTCAGTGAGTATCAGGAAGACTGTAACTAACCTGATATTGGTTGAAGTAAGTCTGGTAGACTTGATACTTGATATGGTCAGTGAGTATCAGGAAGACTGTAACTAACCTGATATTGGTTGAAGTAGGTATGGTATACTTGATATGGTCAGTGAGTATCAGGAAGACTGTAACTAACCTGATATTGGTTGAAGTAGGTATGGTATACTTGATACTTGATACGGTCAGTGAGTATCAGGAAGACTGTAACTAACCTGATATTGGTTGAAGTTGGTATGGTATACTTGATACTTGATATGGTCAGTGAGTATCAGGAAGACTGTAACTAACCTGATATTGGTTGAAGTTGGTATGGTATACTTGATACTTGATATGGTCAGTGAGTATCAGGAAGACTGTAACTAACCTAATATTGGTTGAAGTAGGTCTGGTATACTTGATACTTGATATGGTCAGTGAGTATAAGGAAGACTGTAACTAACCTGATATTGGTTGAAGTAGGTATGGTATACTTGATACTTGATATGGTCAGTGAGTATCAGGAAGACTGTAACTAACCTGATATTGGTTGAAGTTGGTATGGTAGACTTGATATGGTCAGTGAGTATAAGGAAGACTGTAACTAACCTGATATTGGTTGAAGTAGGTATGGTATACTTGATACTTGATATGGTCAGTGAGTATCAGGAAGACTGTAACTAACCTGATATTGGTTGAAGTTGGTATGGTATACTTGATACTTGATATGGTCAGTGAGTATCAGGAAGACTGTAACTAACCTAATATTGGTTGAAGTAGGTCTGGTATACTTGATACTTGATATGGTCAGTGAGTATAAGGAAGACTGTAACTAACCTGATATTGGTTGAAGTTGGTATGGTATACTTGATACTTGATATGGTCAGTGAGTATCAGGAAGACTGTAACTAACCTAATATTGGTTGAAGTAGGTATGGTATACTTGATACTTGATATGGTCAGTGAGTATAAGGAAGACTGTAACTAACCTGATATTGGTTGAAGTTGGTATGGTATACTTCATACTTGATATGGTCAGTGAGTATCAGGAAGACTGTAACTAACCTGATATTGGTTGAAGTAGGTATGGTATACTTGATACTTGATATGGTCAGTGAGTATAAGGAAGACTGTAACTAACCTGATATTGGTTGAAGTTGGTATGGTAGACTTGATACTTGATATGGTCAGTGAGTATCAGGAAGACTGTAACTAACCTGATATTGGTTGAAGTAGGTATGGTAGACTTGATACTTGATAGGGTCAGTGAGTATCAGGAAGACTGTAACTAACCTGATATTGGTTGAAGTAGGTATGGTATACTTGATACTTGATATGGTCAGTGAGTATAAGGAAGACTGTAACTAACCTGATATTGGTTGAAGTTGGTATGGTAGACTTGATACTTGATATGGTCAGTGAGTATCAGGAAGACTGTAACTAACCTGATATTGGTTGAAGTTGGTATGGTATACTTGATACTTGATACGGTCAGTGAGTATAAGGAAGACTGTAACTGACCTGATATTGGTTGAAGTTGGTGTGGTATACTTGATACTTGATAGGGTCAGTGAGTATAAGGAAGACTGTAACTAACCTGATATTGGTTGAAGTAGGTATGGTATACTTGATACTTGATATGGTCAGTGAGTATCAGGAAGACTGTAACTAACCTGATATTGGTTGAAGTATGTATGGTATACTTGATACTTGATATGGTCAGTATCAGGAATACTGTAACTAACCTGATATTGGTTGAAGTAGGTATGGTATACTTGATACGGTCAGTGAGTATAAGGAAGACTTCAGATTGACATCACCAGTCTCCAGCACTGACCATTCCTTTCATCAAAAAATCTCTTTTTTATGTGTAAAACATTGTTGAAGTGGCATATTCTCAACACAAATGCATAATTCAGGAACAACATGGGACTTTTTTCAGTAATTTTTCAGTAAAATTATGGCCCTAATTTGTTCTCCAGCCTGCCAATGTGCTGAACTAAAACTGTTGATTTTTGCATAGGAAGTTTTAAAATTATTTAAACATAAGTGTTGGCCAGTTTATCTGATAAATTATTTTAAAAAATTTCCTAATTTTTGGAATAATCATTAAAATATAAAAGTTTTGAAAGTCTTCTGCCTTTAATATTCATTTAGTTCTATTTTAAAACTTATTTTTGTTTATAAATCAATTCAAACCAAAGAAATAAAACTCATTTGAAAAGAATAAAATAGGGGAAATAAAAATGTGAGAGTAAAAGATTATGTTTAAATTGATAGAATTATGAATTAATTTTGAAAAATATGTTAAGAAATCATTTATGGATAATAAGTTATTTGCTTTTCATATCGATTTACTTTTTGGGTTGACGTAGTTCAATAAATGTCTGTAAAAGCGCTTAGAGCAGACTTAGTCTGATATAGCGCTATATAAATCTTTATTATCATTATATTATTATTATTATTATAAAACCAATTTGAACAAGATCCTAATTTAAAGCCCCATTTTCAAAGCAAACTCCTTGCTTGGTGTCATTTTTAGATAGAGTAATATCACAAATGCACTGAATGGTAAAATAACATCATGCAAGTATGCCAATATCTTTATGACAGCAATATGCTTGTAATGTCAAACAATGCCAACCTAGTTTCTGTCTTATCTGGGGTCAAAAAAAGTTCATGTTACCTTGTTTACCCATCACAAGCAACCATTGGCTGATACAGAGTATAATAGTTATTTCTCTTATTGCCCTAATAATAAGATTTAATGTCCATATATACACATTATGTTCTAACATACCAAATTATAGGATTGATGCTTAATACCTTTAAGCAAGAGTCTTGGGATGATTACACAACTGAGAGAAAATATGTCAAATTCATTTTTAAACATCTAAGATTTTTTTTAAAGACCACATACCAGTATCTTTATAATTCAACCCTTATTCTGTTATAATAAAAATCAATCTATAACACTTGTAAATTACACATATATAAACAATTTATTCACATTTTGGCTGAAATTCAATACCCAACATGTGGATATGTTGTAATATCACAATGAAAACAAAGTTTAACATTTTGTAACAACTTTCCATTCTGTGACACTGGAGGTGCTTATATACATGTACAGCTGATCAGAGTTCTGTAGTTTATACAATATTTCTGGTGGACAGAGGTCTGTGATTGGCTGGTATATATACATATAGCTGCATTATTTCAGCACATAATACACAAGTTCACAAATCAAATATACAAAAAGATCACTCCTCTTGACAAATAAATAGAACTACACTTCATCATCACAAAATATACTCTAAAACTTTAATTTCCACTGCTTTTTTTTTACTACATCTATATCTTTGATTGTTGGGGAAGTCGTTTAATCAGTTTCTACAGTATCAAGTGGCATTTTCCTGGACAATCACTGGGAGCCTACTCTGTAAACCTATTCATCATCTGACTTCACTTTTGATGCCATTCTCTCATAAAAAAAATACAACTGCTCTGAAATTCACAAGAAAAGTTCCAAGATTAAGAGAAATCTAATACTGGTCCTCAATTATGACTAAAATATCCTTTGCCTATTATAATGCTCATTTTGTCATTCAAACAATTTGCAGTATGCTGTGTTATAAATCCTTGTTCCACTTTAAGACTGGTCCCCGGGGTCAGGATACATAAATATCAAAGGCACTTTAAATGAAAGTAATTTGGATCAGATGATTGGGATAATTTGTGGCATTTGCAATAGCTGATCTTTGCAATATAACACTATCAGTATCAAATACTGGACCTTATATCAAATTTATTAGCTTTATTTTTAACACTATCCCATATTGGTAATGTTATTATTAACACCTGTGACTACAAATTTGTGGCCTATTTATATTTTTTCATGAAATGATGTTTGAAATCTTAGGAGCTGGTAATTTTTTTAATAAATCAATCATAATTGATTTCATGTGGATATATACAAGTTTCTGAAACTAAAATTAAGAAAGGTCTGACAGCATGCATTGAATCTACCAATAGTTGTGAGGCCTCCATGATAAGATGGCAATATCTAAAGGTGCTTAGGAGTGTGTGTAAGGCAATCCCATTTCAAGCAGGATTTGTCAGAGTTTGTGACCAGTGACCACACACATGAGAAAACGCTAACCAGGGTTACAAGCATGCAGACAAGTAGCTGGCAAGATTGAGTATTTTTCATTTAAATCCAAAGTTTCTAAGTTATAACAGCCATTATAACAGTAAAACCATGTATCCATTCATGTTGTTCGGACATTCAGACATAAAATATCCAGACAAACAGCTCACTTGATCAAATACATATATTTGAGACACCTTCAACTCCTGCAAAATTGATAATTGCTTTCTTAAATACTTCCTGGACAATACTGAGGACTAAATATTGAGGACTAAATATTGAGACCCAACTGAAAATTTGGTGGAAAGAAACTGCACAAATGAGAGTTGTATCTTATGTCTCAGACTCTATCTTCTAATAAATGGATATGTGGTGAATCTAAATTTATCCAGTTTAGCAAATAATATAAGTTAAAAATGCATCACAAAAGTCTTTGTGACCTTGCAAGAATCATAATTTGTGACTTGAAGTTTGACTGACCATTAACATTACTGGACTGATGACACAAATAAAATGATACAATAAGAAAGTAATATGGGTAAAAATTGGAAGTGTTTAAAGAGGATCACAATGGAAAGATTGCTAAGACATCTACTCCAATGTCAAACCACTCTGGAAATAAAGATTTCATCTGACGCGAATCCATATATTCCTGCTATCACTTCAACAAAGCTATTTTTCTTTCTTTCTTTAAGATCCTGGTAGTTGTTGTAGATGAGTCCAGTCTTCCTGTGTAGTGGCAGTGACATCTTGTGTCCAGTTAGTGATCTCAGGAAGGTCAATCAGAGGGGCACTCAGTCCATGTCTCGCACTCTCTTACAGATCTCATTGGTGAACTCGGAGCACTTGGATCTTCCTCCCAGATCACCAGTCAGCACCTGATAATATAACCAAGTGACATTTTAAAAGATTATATTTACTTTCATTGCTGAATGGTTGCCATTAACCACGTGACAATACAATTATGTGACATTTAAAAAGGTTATTAACTCTCATTGCTCAAGGATCTTAATCTAACACCTGACAATATAACTATAGGACATTTGAAAAGGTTATTATCTCTTATTGTTTCAAAGATCTGATGATCTCCTCTCAGCAGCTGTCATACATTCTACAAGTAAATCTAAATAATTTGGTAACCTGGGCTTAGTATGTTCCTGATGGATCAAATGATTCATTCTACTCATTTACTACTTCAAACATTAGGATATGAGTATTTAAAATGTATCACTCTTATATACATTTGAACCATTTTATAAAACTACAAAGTAAAATTTTCCATAGATATCTTTAAATATGCCCTTTTGTAAATTAATATTTCCTAATATCCATCAATACAGCAGAGCTCACTCTCATATAACACTTATTGGGAAAGAAAAAAACAAATGTATGTGGCAAAGTGCATCCTTTACAAATTAGTTCCTTGCAGTTTTGAATGAGATTCACTGGATGTTCATTAAAAGGTGGTTACTTCTGATTTCATCACTAACAATATGCAAGTTTTTATATGCTAGTTTTTATATACCTTGCCATCTTTGATGGTGTCAAAGCATGAGCGTTCTATCCTGCGGGCGTGGTCTCCTAGCTCCATGTACCTCAGCATCATGACGGCACTCAGCAGCAGAGCGGTGGGGTTGGCCTTATCCTCGCCAGCTATGTCAGGTGCTGTGCCATGAACCTACAATCAACAGTCGGGAAATTTACAGAATATGAGGTGGTTCTTAACTTTAAATAATACATATTACAGAAATATAACAAGTGTGAAAACCTCACTTAGCATAAAACACAATTCATCAGACCAAAAACAAATTGGATGTCCGTTTTTTTAAAATTGTTTTCATTATAATTGAAGGTGTTTTTACTCAGTAAACTTAAGGGGGAACAGTTTTTGCAGTTTTGGTTGATGCCTGAATGAACACCTGTACTTACAGATTCAAAGATGGCTCCCGCTGCACCAATATTCCCACTAGGTGTCACTCCAAGTCCTCCTATAAGGCCAGCACACAGATCACTGTAAATGCAGAAAAGGAAAGTTGATTTTTAAAATAGGTAAAATAGGATGTAGTGAAAAAGTGAAACCAACTTCTAGTTTGTATGAGGAAAGGTAATTTCTCTTGACAATAAAGTGCACAATGGCATGTTTTATAAAGTCTTACCTCAGGATATCACCATACAAGTTGGGCATGACAAGGACATCAAACTGAGTTGGGTCTTGTACCATCTGCAAGAAAACATTTCAAAATTGATATTAATCCCTTTATCATTCTTATTATAAATTGGTAAATTTCTGATAACAGCCAGCATCAAACATATATTGAGTAGAAAAAGACCCCTTACATTTAAGCATACAGTGTCCAAATACATTTCTTTGAATTTGATGTCCTTATTTTTCTCAGCTGCTTCTCGACAACATTTCAAAAAGAGACCATCAGACATGCGCCTAAAATAGCAAACATAAAATCAGGTAAATCTTCTTTTTTCACCGTAACTCTTGAGGAAATAACGGATGTAGAAAATATGCAATACATTTTTTTCAGTATGTTTAGATAAGAGCTGTTTCTGATAGACAATGTTAGCTTTTAATAGCCACGTATTTGCACATGTGCCTTTAGCCTTATGGGCAGCTGTGACGAACATAATATTATCCTAATACGCAGCTGCTATTTCAACTGCTATTATCTTACTGTATATAGAGCACTCACTTACACTGTGATGGCCTTATGTATAGCTGTTGCTCTCCTAGTGACAGACTTTAACACAACATGTTATTTGATAACATTAGCTTTTTGTATAGCTGTTACTTACATGATGTTAGCCTTGTGGACAGCTGTGACAGAGTGTCTGTTGTTGGCCTTGGCATAGTTGAAAGCAAACTCAGCAACTCTCCGTGAGGCGTTCTCTGTGATAAGTTTAATACTCTGCACCACACCATCCACAATCTGAAAAACACAATCAGCTCTCAACTGAGTGGTTCAAATATACAAAGAGGAACTTGTTTCTGACCAGAGAAACTATGTTCCATTTCTGACCATTGAAAGTATGTTTTACTTACATTTTTTTCATTGAAAGTATAAACTTGGTAACTGAAAAGGCCCAAGACTCTCCCACCAGTTAAAGATCTAGTGAAATGTTATTGGCCACATTTCTAAAGAATATATCAAAATCTTTATGAAGAGTATGAACTGTACACATTCAGGAGACACATGTCAAAATTGTTGTTGTAACAACAATAGCTTTATAATTTATGCTAAAATTATATATTACGGTAACTTGCACAAAAAAAGGATTAATTTATTGGAGAATTTGGTTTATTAATAACTAATGGCCAAAAGTCTGGAGGATGAAGATGTAGAAGTTTGGTAAGATGGCAGCTCACCACATGTTCTATGCCGGAGTACTCGCCCTCTGTGTTCTCTCGGATGGTCACCAGGTCTACATCTTTATAAGGGGTCTCAAAGCCTTCTATGGACTTGCATGGACGTACGTTAGCATACAAATGGAACTCCCTATAATTATTAATGTTCAAAATAGTCAAGTAAATGGAAAATACATAATTATTTTAACACCTACATTTTCATAAAAATAACTGCTCTTTGGCAACATAATGTATCCACTGCCATATACTGTTTTTCATCAGACAACATTTTATACTAAGATCTTTTATCATTTTCATGGAATAATAATTTTCCAAATTTACATTTTCTACAAACTTAACTCACAAATATTACACTTTAATTAGCTTAAATTAAATATGACAGGAAGTAACTTTAGTTCTTACTTTCTAAGTGCAAGGTTGAGAGATTTGTGACCTTTTCCAATAGGTGTTGCGAGAGGTCCTTTGAGGCCCACTCCATGTTTATGTACAGAGTCTATGGCACGCTGAGGAATGTGGAACATCCCATCAGGGCCCTTCACAGGAGTGACATCTACTGGCTCCCAGTCTATTGGTGCCTGAAAACCACAATCTTGATAACTAAGGACAATAGTCTTGTATATTTGTCAGATTTGTCAGACCCACATAATTATGCTAATTAAATCAATATTTTAGTTGAACTAAATGAACTGTAGATGTTACAATTTGTTCCTTTATAATATAGCTGGGTCAATATCAATTGTAATAGGAAAGAAGTCATCTTTTATTCATCAGCAATATTAATTCATGGTTGATGCACATCTACAATAAATTAACCAATTTGATCTGTTTACATGCAACAAAAATGATAATGTATGATTGTTTTTGTTCACTCTCAAGCTAGCTCTTTCTGTTTTTGTTATTGTTTTTCTATGAATTAATCTACTGAGTTTATGTCCCACAAACACTATGTAATGTTGTTTGTCTTTGGTCTTTATTCTTCAACAAATCCATTCCAAATCAGTCAATCATCCCATCTTCTTGTGATAAATTGTGTCAAAACGTTATTGTACCATAGGTCCTTCTACAGGAAAAAATGGAGTACCTACCCCCGAAGCAGCAAATATTTCCTGGACTGCAGAAGAAATTTCTGGCCCAATACCATCCCCTGGGATCAATGTGATCGTCCTTGTCTGAAACATTATTTAAAAATTTTTTTTTTAATTATTCACCTGTGAAATATCAAATATGTATGGATATATAAAAAGATATAAAAGGGTATAAAAAACACACACACACACATATACACATACACATGCATAATATAATCAGCATCAACAAAAATAGCTATCTCACCTGTGAGGAAAAGGACCTTTGTCCAAGCCTGCTGAAGCTGGGAACCTGGAAAATATAACAAATGTTTTAATGTTAATGTAGGTTTAATTTCAGATATGTCGGCTCTTCAATCATCCATCCTCTTAAAAGCTTTTTTTTTAAACATGGATGGTCCCTCATCTGAGACCCAGTGCCGAAAGGTTGCAAATCATATGTTTCTATGGTCAATACGGTGAAAGTAATGGATCATAGCACATGACTAAGAATATATTCCTATACCATGTAAACAAAGAAAAAAGCATCATGGCAAAACAGAATGTTCAGCATGATAAAATCGTCATCACCAATCAATGAATAAAATTTTGGTTTTGTTTGTTGCCTTTAGTATTTTTTTCTATATATCTTTTACTTAGTTTTAGAATTTTATTTTGTTTCTGTACTTTCTGTTTTGTATTTTTTTCCTGTCATCTGTGTTACACGTGGAGCACCATCTTTTCTTGGTTTTGCAACAGTATATATACATATGAACACCATGACGTGTTAAAGTCTGACATCGAGCAACAAGAAAAGTTGCTACAAGATATAGAAGTTGCACAGTCTGTATAAGATTTTCTCAGCCCATGGCTGCACGTGAAGGGTAAACACGGGTAGCATGAACTTTATTTGACCACTGTTTGACGTCATTTTGGTACTATTCAAAAGACAATACATTTCATGACGTCATAAGGATATTGCCATGCTCTTACGACTTCATTTTACCTTTCAGTGCCTCTATGATGACACTACACATAAAAATGACGCCAAGAAAGGAGTGTGCTTTCAATAGGGGCCTATATCTTAGGTTCATGTTCAAATAGGTTTTACAGACAATGATGGGGATGCATTTTTCAAAAGGTTTATAGACATGAAAGACAAATACATTTATCATCAATATGTGAATTTTAAACGTTTTTTTCAAAATCGGTGCTTAATTCCTTTAAGCTGTAAGGGTCCTGGGTCCATGCTGAAAGTCACAGTCAAGCAAAAACTCAGAATTTTAGCAAGAGTTGATTTAATTATACGTGACAAGTCTCAAGTTAACAAGAGATTTCTAGGTCCTGGCAAGTAGGTAAGTGCCTCAAGTGACTGAATTATGAGATTTTAAAAGTAACTTCCATATTATAATGTATAATATGCATCAATAATGTGTGATGGTGTTAACTGAGAGCAATATAACATATTATTGCTCTCAGGTGTTAAGCAATGTGTTATATTGTCACCCATCTTATTGTGTGTATTTTGATATAATGAAATGCTATCAGTTAAGGGCAGATGGTCTGAAGATGGAGCCAATGATCTCATGAAGTTATGTTGTTCACAGTTTTTGTGTCACTCAATAGAATGTCGGAGTTTGGAGCAGGTGATTTGGTTTATTTTATGATGATTGGGTTCTCTCAGGGGTTGACTTCACTGGTATTTCATAGGCCGATTGCGGGTGTCCATACTGCATGCCCCATTAAAAACAACACACCAGAATTGCACAAAACACTCTCTAAAATCCAATCATAAAAAAAACAAGATGGAGACCTGCATTCGCACTATAGTATAGCCCAATTTGATGCAGTTATAGTCCAGACATTAAGATGAGATTGAATTTTATGCTTGACTGATTTCCAGCCCCCTCTCTCAAGAAAGGACCCTCACAGCATAAAAATGGTTCAAAGGGGATGGTAACAGTCAAATTTTAAGCTGGCATGCTGAGAATTTAACTTCAGCATGTTCTGAACTAACTTCAATTTTCAAATTCAATTCAGAACTGAGTACTATAACTGATCATTGTTCTTACTGTCTCAGTTCAGAAGTTTTGTTTTAGTGATTACATAATGACTTCAATGATTGAAACCAAAATGCCTTGATCTAGGTGTCCATTATCTCCAAATCTTTAGGTTAATCCAACTTTAATGGGTGTATGCTGTCTTCGTGAAGAATGTTGGCGGTCATTTTTCTGGCCATTATGAAAGCAGTGCGTGTCCTGCATGCTGCCTGCTTGAAGGATACGGCGGCCTCAAACCATCTGGGTTTGAAGGTCACGGGGTTTCTCCATGTTTTCTTTTAAACTACCTCAATATAGATGACGTATTTGACTAAAATTACTTCATTATGTGTTTGGTTACAATCTTCTTGAGAGTGAATGATTTCTATAAACTTTTATGGCACAAAGAATGAACAAAACTCACGAGTGATCGCACAAGACGTCCTGCCATGGTGGGATTTCCTACGAATAAAATGACGTCATTCACAAGGAGGGAATTCCGATTTTTGCTCAGTCTTTGGCAAGTGGCGACCTCTATGTTAAGCTCAAAGCTCTATGTTAAGTTCAGAAATGAACTTTTTGAATTTGCAGTCCAGATGCAGCCAAATTGCATGGGCAGATTGTATGTATATCTATTTTTATCTTCTTAACGAAGTACTTAATTAAATATAAAAAATGAAAATGTGAAAATAAGCTGGATAAATTGATTTCAGGAGTGTTTCATAATATTGTTGTGACTACTATTGCAAGGTGAGCAAAGATAGGAAGTGGATGCAGCAGGTTCAATGGATATAATTTATTTGAAATGAAAAACACCTGAAGTGCATTGCAACAGTTTATTCAAGTTGTATTACAAGATCACAAAAAGTACACAAAATATTCAATGTGTTGGACTTTTCCTCATTTAAGAAAAGAGTACAATATATGAGGGCAAAACAGAAAATTTTAATTTCCTGTATTTGAAACATTGTACAAAATTTGGCAGCAATATCTGCCCTATTTTTATTTGTTCTTTGAATTGTTGACACTCATTCTAATGGAGGAAAATAACAGGAATCTGTTTGTTGACTTTTATCAATGTGTTCAATTTAAAAATACAAAAAACACATATAAAGAAACCATGAAAGGTCTATATCTACCAATCATTGAAGTGATTAGGGGCAAGATAATGCAAGTGACTCCTGCCATAATTATGTTATACTTAGTAGATGAATTTGACACCTATTATTTCTGACCTGCTATAAACACATCAGACCCAACATTTCCAGAACGTATCCGATATTCAGAGAATATTTCTTCAAATATCTGCCTTGATATATATATACCCAATAAATTCATTTTGTTTAATGAAACAAAATAGCTAAGAATAGAATATTTAAAATAATAATAATAATCAATTTTGATGATCACACACTGATATCATAACATATATATAAAATAGCCTCAGTTTGATAAAATTATAGCTGGTATGTACATTGTACACACTTTTCAATCAATCATACGACATTTGCATATTATTTTCCATTGTGCTTGCATTGATTGGACCCAAATAATAGCATCACACAATGGGTTAATTTCCTGGCCATTGGGAGACTTCACTTCATCAGCTTTATATACGAGCAAATAAATATTTGACCCCAATACGTTATATAGTAAGCTTTGGACATCTTTTTTTTATATTTTCACTATCATTGTTTAATCTAACAACAATGTTATGGTTCAAGTTATTTATGAAGAGTAATTGAAATACTTCAAGACTGGTTTAATCTGAGAGCAATATAACTATTTATTATTGCTCTCAGGTTTAATGTAAGGACATATGATTAAAAGACAGATTTCGGGTTGCCATATTGCACCATTGATAGCAACATACAGGAAGCGCATAAAAAATAGGAAGTGCAAAAAAACTCTAAAATCCAATCATTGAAAAAACAAGATGGCATCCTGCAATCACACCGTAAAATTATACTTGCACATCAAATCATTCTAAAAACATTTTCTAATTAACCAGAACAACATCTGGTCAGGGCAGTAGACAAATTCATGATTTTGACTTTTCTATAATGTAACTTAATAATACTGGCAATCATTTGGCCTGTGACCTCTCATTTTGTTTTATTTTGTTTTGTTTGGTTTTATTTTATCTATTTATTTATTTATTTTTTGTTGTTAACATTGATTTAATGAATATATATTCAAATCAGGACATCCAGATATTCCAGACATCACATTAGGTTGATCACTCATTAAGTACTCTATCATGCACTTTTGTATGTACTTTCTACATGCTTTTTTCCACAAGGTTTCACTCATGGTTCATGCATGCACCATAGGTGGAAAAATGATGATCATTCAACTTAATAATTCTTACAATATTTATTTGAGATTTGCATTGATATATGCAGTGTCAAGGCTTCAGACTGACCTTTTCACTCACAGATTTTCAAATATTAATAAATAAATATTAACACCCAAGTCAACTTCAATAAAATGCAAAACACTGTGATCCATCACACATTCTTACATAGTGTACAACATTAAAGAATAAATTATATTACTCATCAAAAATCTTCAATAAACACACAGACATAGTCATTTGAAAATGCACCCACATATGTAGATTAAACTCAAACTTCCTGTACAAGTCCCAACCTAACTCAAACACATTAACAGAATGATTCGA
This sequence comes from Amphiduros pacificus, assembly GCA_949316495.1. Lineage (NCBI taxonomy): Eukaryota > Metazoa > Annelida > Polychaeta > Phyllodocida > Hesionidae > Amphiduros > Amphiduros pacificus. The sequence continues at coordinate 35,037,036 of OX439010.1, read as the reverse complement.
GCACAGAGACTCAGCATATCACAGGGAGAGATTATAAGAGTGGCAACAGATAACATCAAATTGCTTAACACAACAATCTCATACAGTTCAAACCAAACTTCTATTCAATAAATATAAATGCAGAAAGAACTTGCGCCTAATGTGTGTGTGTGTGTGTGTGTGTGTGTGTGTGTGTGTGTGTGTGTGACTCTTTGTGGTCACATATGCCTAGTTAACTTTTCTGACTTACTGTGAATGCAGTAAAATACACATTAAGAAAAACAGCCAAATAGAATAATTAAAAGAGACTAAAGGATCAAATCAAAGTCTGACTCCAGGTTCCTTAAGTCATGCATACGTGATAGGTGTGAAATTATATGATCACATTGACTGTCACTGTTCTGACATTATATGATCACGAAACAAGTGTGGCACTTCCGGTCACATGACAGCCCTGCTTGATAACAATCAATTCATAACAAGCCTCGAACTGCTCACGATAACAACTTTATCATTGTAACACTCTTAACATATGTTCTACATGATTGTGCTTTGTCAATTGCTTCCATGATTAATTATTAATACTTAAATATCTTAAATTATTATAATACAACATAAAATCAAACCAACAAAAAACAAGTGAGATTTGAAAGAAACTTTAAATGTTGAAATTTAAGGAAATCACATATGTTATCCATTCTATCATAAGATAAAATCATATGAGTGTACTACGGTAACTCTTTAAAAGCAATTTTATGAATTCATAACTTTAGGTCATTCATATTATACATTTACTCAATCATGTATTATAATATAACCATGGTATGGCTACAAGTCTTCAGTATGCTTTTGGTGGCTATGCATACTTTTTTTTATATATTATACCTGCCCTGCAGGATAACCACAAAAAATCAACATGCATAACAATAACCATTTAACCTTACTTACATAATCTGGATAATATGTAATTAATGACTGTGTCACATCTGAACATTATGTCTGATGACCTTGATGGCAGAATCGTGACCTTGCTGAATGAAGCAGCAAATTATTCAACTATTTTCACTTGCTCATGAAAATATCAATATTTGGTCATGCAATCTTATGCACCTCTTTGGTCAAGAATAAAAACATTGAGGTTTGAAACAATAAAGTTATAAAATTAGTCATTATGAGCACACAAGTCAGATTTCTGTATCAATAATTTGTATTTCGATCATTGGAGATGCATGGTGCCAGTTGCAGATCAGTACCAGAATCAGGTTATCACAACCACTGATCATTGCTTTTTCGGTAAAGTTTGATTTGTCGATGAGGTAAATATACAGGTATAGGCACTTTGGTTTCATAATTTTCGTTTTTGAAGTTCTGCAATGCACTCTGATATTGTTTAGCTTCTGTTTCTGTTTCTGTTCTGCTTCTGACACCATCTATGTTTACATTTTTTTTCCTATTGTGTTTATTACATGTTATATGTGGTCTAAGCTAAAATGGATAATCAAACCATTTAGCAAACTTTATAAACTTCACAAAATATAGAAAGTTAGAAAAGGGCTGAAAATCAAGATGACTGATGGACATGAAGATATCAAATGAGTTCTGTTAAGCAGGAAAATTCATTTGAATAAATAGATTCTACTTGTTTCAACATCATTAGGAATTTATTACTAATTTAGGAAAATCTTTTCTTTGTTACAGAGCTTTCTGTTTTGACTTCACTGTCTTTGGCTTGGCACCTGAATTGGAACTGATCTGCATCCCTTGAGACACCCATGGCCTCTCACTGCTGCCCTCTAGTGGGGAATTATGGGTGCCCCAAACTGGCCTTTCAATGCTGCCCTCTTGTGACAGTGATGTCAGTATATGGCTATCAGATGCACTTTGATTGGAAACATGAGCCACTTCAGGTTTGCCACTACTGGCCTCTAGTGGTCTGCCACTGCCGCCCTCTTGTGACGATATGGGGCTGTTGGCTTGAAGGACGGTTGAAACTAAAGGTATTCTCTCTTGAGATTGCTTGCAATTTGTGACGCTTGAAAAACCATCCACATTCCTCAGGTCAGTGTCATACATGTTATAAATGTCAAAACCACCACAGGCTTGGTCCCCATATCCTTCCTCTTGTTTTAGCCTTTCATTAATCTGTTGGTGCAGTTTAGCATGAGGAGGTGCACTGTCACGTACCCCAGACAGACGACGAAGTTTCAACTTCTCATTGGCTGCATTTCTGTCCATAAAGAGATGGTCGGTGGGCAGTCTGTACATTTCCTCCATTTCCAAGTCACTAGTGGCAGGAGATCTTACCAGACAGCCAGACCAGCGTGAACTCTGGTGATGTGGCCTTGACCTTCCAAGACCACTGCTAGTGTTAATGATGTTATCTAAGTTCAATTTTTGCCTCATATTAAATTCTTCTTTGTCTGCAAACTCATCGGGGATTGGGTCAAATATACTCTCAAAAATCAATCCATTTTGTTCATTTGTTGTTTCCACATTTGGTTTTTGTTGTTCAAAACTCTGTGCAATGGTATATTGAATGTTTCTTTCATTTTCATCGTAATCTTTAAGGGAAAAGCATTCCTTTTCATAGCTGCAATGATTGCAATCAATAAGCTTTTCTTTGTCTGGGCTTTCTTTGGGTGACAACTGGGAATATTCTTTGAAATTTTCGGTGTCATCAAGATCGATTAATAGCTCGGAGTCATATTTGATTAATTTTGCTGAATTCTTCACATTTTCAAACATTAATAAATCATCCTTAATTTCTGTATTGTGACTTTTCTTCTCTTCCTTTCTGGGTTTCACAGTTTCTTTTATTTTGGAAGATTCTATGTGTTTTTTACCATTTTCATCTCCAGTATCACTGCATTCTATTGAAATTTTTAATGTATCCGAACCATGTCCTATTTGAAGGTCTTCTTCTATTTTCCTTGGGGAGAACTCTGCCTCATCCTTTTCTTCCTCCTCATCACGGTGGAATTTCTCTTTCTGTAATTCTAACTTGGGGATGATGTTTGACTTTGGACACAATATATCTTGAGATAGCATTGTCTGATTTGGTCCAGTTGGATTTCCATTCAGATCACAAACGTCTTCAGAAATCTTGTGTTTTAATTGACTCTTGTTTGTTTCCCTTGTTGCCATCTGGTCTATTTTATTTGTATCTACAATCTCTGATGTCCTTAGCTGTTCCTTATTTGTTTGTTTATCTGTTACCTTTTTTTCGAGTTTATTTCTTTTTTCATTCAGTTCAGCTTTCTCAGAAATTTTATTCCTGTCCTCTGCTACTGCTGCCCTCTGGTGATGACTCTTATTTCTGTCCTCTGTGATGACTGTCCTCTGGTGACTTTTATTTGTGTCAACTGTTTCACCACATGCATCTATTCTGTATCCACAAGTTTCATGAGAAGACAGTGTTTCTTCAAATATCATGCGCTTCAATATTGTCGGTGATAGATCTTCAACCTGAAAAGACATTTATAAATTTATATGAAATTTTACAGGAAGAAATAAATTAATAATACATGAAAATGCATTTTTAGTAGTTAAATGAAACAGATATTCAAGTGTTGGATATTAATTCAATTTACAAATACAAATGCATTTTACAGAGTTTTGTAAATGAGACAATAAAAATGTAGAATTCAAGGGGGTATAATTAAAATTATATCACATATTCTACTTGCAGGAAAAAAGACCTTAGTTCCTCCTGATGCTCTTAACAATGCTAACAAGAAACAACTGAAACTGTGAAGACACAAAACGGACTGAATTCACTTGAGTACACAACCCCCTGAGTACATGTTTTATGAACTTCAGCTTGGCATATATCATTGACTGATATAACATACTCTTCTCTTTTATAACCAGTAGATCTCCAATAAAAGGCCTTACAAAATCCAGTGTACAGTATACAATTTACTAGAAATAATGTCAAATAAATTCATATCCAACACTGAAAGGATACATGCAAAACCTCAAGCTAATGATATTAAAAAAAATCATTATTTATTAAATCTGACCTCATGTTCTATGCAGAAGGGTTGCCTAGCAACAGGCTCATCTGTTGCTAGGGCAAGATGCTGGAGGTAGGGATGTGCCAGGGCTTCACACGCTGTCAAGCGATGATGAGGGTTGAATGTCACAAGACCAGCTAATAGATCCATGGCTGAAAGGCAAACATATATCCACACTTCATTTTCTGGCTTTTTTCAAACATCTTTACTCATTTTCTTTATAAACTGTCAAACATTTTCTCTCTCTCTTTGCCCATGCTGAAGTAAATGAAATCTGAAAGGATTTTTGTCATGAATCCAAATTTAAAATTTGGTTAAAGTGAGAGTTTTAAAGATATATTTACCAAGAGGGCTGATAGTATGCAATCGTTCATGCAGTGGTGTGCGTGTTGTTAGAGGATGATTTTTGAGCAGTTTATTGGACATGACGCTGAGGACAAAGCTCCAATCCTCCTCCTCCAGGGAGATAGTGTCCAGGACCAGGCGTATCTGGTCAAACTCCTGAGCCCCGGGGAACAGAGGCTTGCCGGTCAGCATCTCCGCCAGGATGCACCCCACACTCCACTGGTCTATAGCCTTGGTGTACTCGCGTGGAGTCAGGATCAGCTCCGGAGAACGGTACCAACATGTCCCCATGTTCTCAGTTAAAAAACCCTGAGGAAAATTTTAAATAAAATACATTTTTTTACCTCAAAATATTTATATAACATAGGCATTATTTTACCTTAAAATATTTACATAAAATCAAACAGATGCGTTTTTGGAGCTGTTTTGTACAAACAGTTTTCTGGCAAGAGAAGAACATTGAAGTTTAAAATCAAACACAAAAATGTGAGATCACAACGGGTTCAACAAACTATGTTGCTGGTTATGAACTTATAAATGCAAACACTGCCAATATCAGTACAAGATACATTGACAGATGAATATGCACACATTAAACAGAATTGTATAGGTATCATTTGATCTATGTCCAGGGGTGTTTTGAAGGGGGTCTCACTGTGATTGCTGTTAAATTTGCCAAAGGGATATAAGGAAAGGCACCAATTTCCACTCTTGTTAGTACATTCAATAAAAAAATGTTTTAAACCTAGATTTCTCTTTCAGTGTTTCGGCTGTGGTCATGTACTTACATTGTGGTTATATGCAGGATCTACTACTCTTGCCAGGCCAAAGTCTGCTATTTTCAGCAGGAGATTATCACAGTTGATGAGGATGTTGCTTGGTTTGAGGTCGCGGTGCAGAATATTGGCAGAGTGGATGTACTTAAGAGCTCGCATCATCTGGTACAGGAACAGACGCACATGGTCTTCACTCAACTGACCTCCCTGCAATCAAAAGCAGCAAATGTGAAAAGTTCACCTGAACCCATTATGGTGTTAAAATTTACAAAAAAATTCTGAAATCATAGGTTGACAGAGTAACCAAAACAGATACTATGACGGGCATCAAGAGTTTAGAATTAAAATGCGCTCAGAGAGTGCAGAACAATGCCCTAATCCTGCATACCCCTGTGGCCAGTGCCGCCTAGTGGCCAGTTTGCCCCGCACCTCAAATTCACAGAATCAGCATCCATTATGTAGAATCAAACCCCAATGTCCTGCAGCATTGAAATGAGGGCCACTCTAAATACTAATGGGGATGTCGATTTTCACCTGAAAAGTAGGTCACACTGACCCAATTACATAAATTAACATTTTTGCAGCTTATACCAATTGATAATAAGTAATAATGTTTGATATAAGTGTATTCTCAAAAGAATTCACAAAATCGGCATGTCGGCCATTTTGAAAAATGGCCGCCATGACTTCAAAATTTGGTCAGTATCGCCCATCATCGAACTTAGCCTAGCCCCTCATAAAATACACCTGTACACCAACTTGTGTCAAAATTGAAACATTTTTATAGAAGTTAGAGCGCTCACGGCCAAAGTTGACCCGATGGTCACTGTGACCTTGACCTTTGACCTAGTTCACCAAACTTTCATGGAAAATATTTACTTGGACTATATTGTTGTAGGCATATGTAGTATCATCCCTGTGGTCCAGCCACTTTCGAGTGTTGGCCATTCCAAATATTGTGACAGACGCACGGACACACGGACGGAAAAGTGATTACTATATGCCCTCCCTCAGAGGAGGAGGGCATAACTACTAAATAGATATATATATGGCATATACTAAATAAAGCAACATAATACTGCAAGGACAGATATGTACAAATAATAAGGTGCATGACTGAATCAATGTTTGCATCATTAAATTTGTATTTTCCAAATTATTTTTTCCTGAAATTTAGGCAGATATTAGAACTGCCAGCAATTTTATACAACTTGCAATCACAGACTATTTGTGATGGTTTTTCAGTGCAAGTAAAGTAGATTCATATGAAACTAGTTTCATCCTGTCTTTGAGCTGTTGTTTAAATGTATATAAGATGTACCTGGAGAAGCCGATGCAGATCAGTATCTAGTAATTCCTGAATGATATAAACGCTGCGTAGCTCATTGTAGTTTACTGCCCCTTCGCCATCTAGTGGACGGCCATCTGCTCCTGTAATATATCCCACACATTAGGCCTTTAAACAATATAAAAATCTTCACCATTAAATATAGGGGAAAAATCCAATTAGAGACTGAAAAAATAATCTCTTGTGAATCCAAGGAACAAAAAGAATGTTTTCACTATTCTTATCAGAATTATTACTATTTTGTCAATTACTTTAAAATTCTGTTTCAGCTTTGTACAAAACTACAAATATCAAAGTTGGAGATATAAATATAATTCAAATCACCGAGAAGTTCACAGAAGGACACCACATTCTCGTGTTGAATGCGGCGTAGGATCTTAATCTCCCGGAGTGCATATTTACAGCTGATGTTGTCATGGAAACTGATCTTCTTTATGGCGACCTTCTTATCGCAATCGCCGTCCGTGGCAGAGAACACCAGCCCATTGGCGCCACAGCCGATAGGTTGCAGGTCGGTGAAGCGTGGTCCAAGGCTGAAGTGGTCATAGGGGCTGGAGGTGTGCACGTGCAGGGGTTCACTCTGCGGGGACTGCTTGGCCATGCTCTATCTAGGTCAGGCTACGTTCATCCTTTGTCATCTTCTCATCATGTTGGTAGGAATTTGTTGCATTCTAGATCAGTTCCTTTAAATAGAAGACATGATAACTATAGCTAATTTGTATAAGACCATTTCTTATTAGGGTTTATTATAATTATTGGGCTCATCTCTAGACATTCTTGTATTAACAGCACAAAACCTTGTCATATTTTAATGAACACTTTACAAGGTATTTATTATAAGATATTTTGTCACACAACATCAACACTTTGCATTCAGGATATCGATATATTGATATTGTTGCTGACATCAATGTCAATTTGACATGACATAATAAATGACATCATCAGTAGTGTATATATCTGAACTTGCAGTCTACATTGTCAAGATATATATTTTAAATATCATGGTAAACCTGCATATAATATTTTTAATGCAGATATAACTTGTTGGTAATATATCTTTTTTAATTTACTAGCAGATGCAAAGATTCAAATGGTTCCAACAATCTTTCAGAGTTCTAATAAATAGTTTTGAGTATTTCAATTGTTGCAAATTTTTTATGGGACAAGGGAGAGACTTGCATTTGGTCCATCCATGAACTCGAGTAAAATTAACAATAAAAAATAAATAATTGGGAGTGTCTCCCTGATGGGAAGACATATGTGGATGGAGTTCACAGCTGTGAAATTTCCCAATGAGAATATGTGAAGAACCTTTGATCTCTATCCAGGTGTATACGCAATATATCTATCTGTCATATCTGCCTCCGATTGGATGATAATAACTTAATTTCTCTAATCAAAGAGATTACTTCCAAACATAAGGTAAAGACAAACTAATCTATATTTTTTTCATAAATTATTTCTTTTTTTTCGACATCCAATTCAACATTTGGTTTGTCAACCTGCATTACATAAATTACTGTATTGACTCGAATATAAGACGAGGTTTTCGTACCCAAATTGGGATTGGGTTTTCGTACCGAAATATATTGCGCAATGATGGATCCCTGAATCTTCGTTATTTCAGGAATCCATCATTGCGCAATATATTAATATTTCAATGCAAGTAAATACACTGTGGTGACACTCCAATCATTTCGCACCAAAAATAAGAGGTTCTCCCCATCACTTCTGCTTTTCAAAATTGTGACTTTGTGTTGCGTATGCATGTTAAATGGATGGATGGTTTTGCTCTGTACTCGACCTACAAAGCGTAATTTGTGTCACAGATATCATATTTACGTTTTGCCATAAATCACCATCCACAGGTCATCCTCGTGTATAAGAGCTCTAGATGCGTAAGCATATTTATGTTTCACTTTTAAAATGGCCGCCAAACTTGAATGGTTGCAGTGCCGATGTCTCGAGAAAAAACGACTGGTCTTATATTAAGAAATTGGCCTTTTCAAGCAAAATAACATCAAGTTTGAGGGTCGTCTTATACACGAGTCATCTTATATTCAAGTAAATACGGTACATATTGAGTACTTGAAGCTAGTATGATCTGGAGTAGAGGGTGTAATGCGTAAAACTTGGATCTGTCCTGACAATTATTATAAAAAACTAAAACTTTAAATAAAACCCAACAACATATAACCTGTAATATCAGTAAGTCTGCAATAGTGGAAAAAACTAATTTAGTCGAAATGTGGGTCACAGCTGTGACCTGTCTGAACCACCTTGTGGAAACTGTGCAGGTGTACTTAACAGCTCCTAGTCCATAACATCCTAATTGCTTTCAGTTAAAAGACATAACTGAAGAGCTTCTCGCAATCTTTCTAAGGTCATTGTTACATTTTCATAAAATCTGACCATGATTTGTAATGACCTGAAAATCTTCTCAACTGTGAAGAATAGACAAGACCTGTACCTGTAAAACTTTATTGGGACAAGTAATCCCCACTCAGACACAAGTCACTAAACATTCTTACAATTCTCTTCATTGTATCACGCAACTTATTATCCCTTGAAACGTCTAGCCACCACTTCTCATGCTCTGGTGGCACAATCAGACAAACTGTCCCTAGCTTGACCATGGCCAGAAGCAGTTCCACAAGAAGTCATCCCCAGTCAGAGAACTCACAAAATAATCCTCCCGAGGATTAATTGACCCTGAATGCCAAACTAAGATTGAAAAGAAAAAGTGGAAAGTAGATAATTTATTTGATGCTATTTGGTCAAAGAGGTTACAAACCATTAATTTTCTTCCAGTAACATGATATTCTAGCCACCTAAATCTGGGGGCCGCTTTCTCTTAAGGGCTGACTTTACTTGTTATCAAAGACACTCCTCTCCTTTAGCGGACCAGCTTGGTTTGGATCTGGAGAAGGGACCATCTTGTTTGATTTTTTTTTATATTAGATTTTAAGGAGTATTTTTTATGCAGTTCCATTGTTTTCATTTACAGTGACCGGCAGCCAAATCCGGACACTTTCATGTTTTTCACTCATCATTTTCACAGAATCTTTCAAAACTGAGTAAAAACTACTCCCATCGTTAGTAGATCGTTAACTACATATGCGTGTATAATAAAATTGGTACATGTTCAATATGTACAGAATTATCGCGAAATTCACACATTCAGCAAACCTGCAGATTGTCCGAGTTTCCATTGAGTTATACGGTGAAGTTGGTTACGTCACCACTTCTGACGTCATTTGACAGTGACACAAACATTCATGCTGTGAAAACAAATAAACACTTCTAGCGTTTTGAAAGGTACAGGAATGGCAAGTTAACGTGTGAGACCTTACATTCAGCTCAACTGCAATTAGTACAGGCAAGGTTTGCTTGATGTTTGACTGTGTTAAAAATGTCTGAGTTTCATCTGCCGGTTTCGGACAATTGCCGGCCACTGTATTTCAATGCGGCAATATGGCGATCCACCATCAACAGTACCAATAATGGCAATATCACAGGTCTACATAAATCATATGCCCAGGTTCCCCCAGGAGCCAACTTCTCCAACAGCTGCTGGACCAAACTGACTTGTGCTGATTTATTTGTTAATTCATTCAATTTCCTTAAGTAAGTAACTCATTTTTCTTCTGAAATCATCTCGTTTTCTAAAAATGACAAGGTCAGCTCAGGCCAAGCCAACTGCCACAACTGCACAAGACAGAAGAGAAGTTCAGGACAGAAGTCTCAGCATTGAGAAAAACTCTCAATATTTCATTACTCTGACACTTGTTTTCTGTATAAATAACAAACCGTCTTCTTCAATTGTTAACTTACCTGTTTATTTAGTTTTCATTATGGGAAAATATGTTGTAAATGTCAAAACTACGTTTCAAACTGAGAGTGTGTTGTTTGTTTCCCTGAGACTTGACCTCCTTTTCATGACCCGGAAGTACAAGGTGCCCTTTTAATTTTTTTTTTACATGATTATGAAGTTAATTCATATACTTATTTTTTAACCTTGCAGATATGATAACCAATTTATATCCAATGACTAATTAGTTTGAAAATAAGATAACTCTCATAACAGCGATAGGTCAAAGGTCATAATCGTCATCCATTTCACACTCCGTCCAATCGTTTTTGACAGGTATTGACAAAAGCTTCAAGTTCGCCGCATTAGGAGCGTGCATCCCGAGAGGAAGAACAGCAAAAATGGCGCAGGCAGTGACTCAAAATTTGGAAAATTGGCAAGCAAAGCTTGATAAAATTCTTCACGAGAAGAATGCATGCACAGATTTGTTGGAGAAGGCTGAAGCGAAGACAGGAGTGAGGCGTTTGTACCTCGTTCTTGGTGAGTAATCCCCCGCCATTAAATTAATATTGGTCTTGTTGCGTCTGACAGTTTTTGGCGCCGTCTTTTTTAGTTGTTTTTATTTTCAGTATGACAGCTGTCACTATATAGAAAATTCCTGCAATGCTACATAACACATTTGCACGCTATTCGATATTTAACCCGCTTGGACAAAGCACCTTGAGAGAGGCATGGGGAGATTTTGGGGGTAATCGGACACTAAACACCCGGTGAATCTTGGTGGGCCACGAGAGCAAAGATGGAAAATAGCCAGTCTAATCTGGGCGAGTCATTTCTGGAGTGGCTGCGGTTATTTCTAGACCAGTGCTAACTAAACGACCATGTGCTAGACTTACACATCACAAACAGAACCCATATAATTTGGCTTAAGTTTTAACTCTACCTGATCATATCCATGGAAACCCAGACTTTTTTAATGTAGAGAATTGCATAAGCCACAAAAAGATGAAAAATTCATACCCTTTTCTAAGCTGTCTTGATGATAATTTCTTGCAAAACATGATTCATTTTGTTTATTATTTTAAAATTGAAATAAAATATCTGCATTTCCCAGCTTTAATATATCTTAAATATCATAATACAATTTAGGAATAATGTGTTATTTTTCTTCCATCTGACATCAGTGTTTTGATGTGTTCTTAATTAAAGATTTTAGAAGATGAAACACTGTCACCAAATTAAACATAATCCCAAAATAATGTTTTCATCAAAACAAGTTTACCTTAATTGATTATTGAGTATGAAAAATAGCTCTTTGGTTGATAACGATATAAAGTTAATATATAATCATTCTTTCAGATTTAACCATGTAGAATATGTGGTGAAATTGTAAAACAAAATCATCTTGAATATTAAAGGCTGTGATTCACCAATAAACAGGTTATGATTAATTTGATTTTCAGACATAATTTATTATGTGGTTCGTATTGAGGGCTCAGAATCGTGTAAGAGAGAATGATCCACTGATATATGTTGGATTAATAAGAACAAGTAATAGCAATAATTAACTTCATTGTTGAACTGGGAGAGACACAGGAGATAAATATGATAAAAAAAAGAACTTTGATCTGCATGTAGGAGTGGAATGGGTGGGCAGCATATTATTCTCAACCTGGTTTAATGGCTGTTCTGTTGTCTGCAGATGTAGGAGATATCTCATATGTCACTAAGAAATGTTTATATTAGATTACTGCACCATGTTGAGATAGATTTGTCTTATCTCATCTCATCACTGAATCATATTATACGCAAGTGAAATCCATCTTTCTCTTTGAGATGTGACGATAGAATGAAATTTATAATATTGCTGTTGAAATAAGAGTCACTTAATGAATACTGCAAGATATATAGGTCATTATAGTGGATCTTCAGATGTCTGGTTCATCACAGTTATTTGTGGATACAAGACAGGTATGATTGCCATGTAGGAAGTTAAACTAGGACATTGTGAAATCCAGTGATATATTGAGTAAGCAGGATACCAAAAATCATGAAAGGTTCACTGGGTCATCCCAGATGTTGACCCTGGGACTTTGTGAATATATATGCATACATTTGAGCACCTTCAGGGCTTCACATTAGTGATTTGTGTTCCTTCTGTTCAACAACTGCCAAAGAAAATCAGCTGGGCTCAGAATTTGACCATTTTTTTATAAAATAGAATACATAAAGGACCAACATACTGAAATTTCTTTGTAACTTTCAATTTTAATACTAATTTAATGCCCTGACATACCATTGATAAACATGATTGAAGATTATTGACTTATAGAGTTATTCAGACAACAGTTGCATTGTTATTAGAGTGGCCACCGAGTCAGCAAGTGGAATCTATTGAATTATAATCTGGCTGAAAATAGAAAATAAAAAAATGAGCTCAAATAGATGAAGTGTGCTTATATCAACAGAAATTACTGAGACAAAGACTTGGCCTATATACTTCAGTTATATTTGGAAGTATAAATGCTTTCTATTTAAAGCTGAAGATGTTATCAAGGTTACCATATTATATTATACCCATGGAAACCACCTTGGGGTGTGTGGATGGGGGAGGGGGGGGCATGTAAAGGTTATTCCATCATGTGCGATCTTAGTTTGATAATATATGCTATATTTTACCAGGAAGTTTGTGTTTACTCTTTTTCATGAAATACAAATATCTTTTTCTTCATTGCCTTTACATTAGTTCATACATAGATTGCCAGATGCCAACTTGATCCATTAAGAACTATGTAATTCTGCATATCTGTCTGAACATTGCAATCAATGAACCGAGGTTGGGATTTCCATTTAAGTCAAGCCAAACAATATATTGGAACTACTTAGTACCACTCCAAGCCTTGATATTAAGCCGTTCAGTACACTTACCAACAGAGAGTTTATTTTTTAAATTAAGTTTCCCAGATATTTATTTTTCTTGCTCAGATTAGATTTTGTAGAGCAAACTGATTTTGAAATCCAAATTCCCCTTATTTGCCATATGTGAAACACATGCAGGCAAAGGGTCAATAATGAATTGCCTGTATACTCAAAATTTAATAAAAATAAGACTTCATTATTAGGCAGCATTGTTATTAACAATATTTTACATTGATTTATATATGTATAGGCATGAAATCAGAGGAGCAGATAGCTGTGTGGACCTAGCTGAGGAACCTCCAATAAATCTATGATATAATGATCATGGTAATTGACAGCTGTCACATGCGGCAGTAATGACTGGCCATGTTCCCCATAGACCTGATTCCACAATTGATGTTTGTATTCAGGGTCCCTTATCAGGTTAATGCAAGATATAGCCATCAACTCAAGACCCTTGCCGCTTGGTCACAGAAGCGATTGGCTATGAGTTCACCTCAGCTGGCTTTTATTATACTGATCAACATTGTCTAATTTGTAGAATATATATATGGAAGTAACACTATTGAGATTAAAACCAAGAAACAAAATAAAGGCAATATAGAATAAACAACATTTGAAGTGGAAGGCTTTGTGTGTTTGTTCAGATGGGCCAGAATAACTTTGTTAAAAATTACAAGATATTTTCTTGAAAGTCAGATAAAAGATGGTAAGAGGTATTTTGGAAAGGCATAAGTTTAGTGGGCTGGAGCAATTTTTGAGAGTGCACAATACAATTTTTGGTTGTAATCTGATGGTCATGTGTGGTGTTTGCTGAGTGTGTTGGGGAGGTCAGCTGTCAGGGACAACATCTCAGTGCATTACCTGCTATCATCAGTTATACCCTGCTGATAAGCAGCCCTCCCCTGGGTGACGATGTGCCAATATCCCACCAAACCTGACGGTCCTATCATTGCATTATTGCTCTCCGTGAGAAGTATAAATCATGATTACATTTCTGTGATCAGTCAGTGCAGGACGTATATTTGGTCAAATTTATCATTGATGTGTGCATCACTAATTGATATTAGTTTGGACACAATCCTGTTGATACAGTTGTCCATTTCTAGTGTCTTGTTTATCAACCTACAAGCACAAGGCTGACCATTTTTGAAAATTTTACATGGCTGTCTTTAAAAAATTAAAAAGAAATATAACCTCAAATCAAAATAAAATTTCACACAAAAATAAAACAGTGATTAAGATGTTCAGGGAATACAATCAAAGGAAATAAAGTTCAGTTATTGTACCAGGTATTTTATATTTTATACAATGATTTATAATCAGACGATTGTTCACAATTTAATGGTTAAATTACACTCAGGAGCATCATCAACTTGATTAATTTGATTTAAGTTTGTATATCTGCTTCAAACCACCAAAAGGATATTTAAAAAGATATTCAAGAGATTCAGTCATTTTTTGGGGGACGTTTTATAAATTAGCAATCAGTTAGCAATTAGGAAAGTGATAGGTGATCAACAAACATGTTCAATGAACTGTTCCAGACAGATTAGAGATCTTTACAACACAATGTCCTTGTTGAGTGTGGATCATGAGCAATATGATAGTGATAACCTGTACAAATGTCAATTTTAGGGACCAGAGAAATAGACTAAGGGTTACATAAACAAGTCAGATTCTCGAGGTAAACAAGATCAGTTGCTCTCTGGTCCATATTACTTCTCCCATTGATAACTGTTTCCAGTTCTGCCTATTGTCTTGTCCAAATATCTCGGTGTGATGCAATAAGTTGTTGTCATTTCATTGTTATTGACCTGTAAATGAACTTTCAAGCATTTAGGCTGCAAAAACAGGGCTGTGTTAATTGGGTTTAATTGATTTTTGGGTTTGATCATTACTTATAACTTGTTGTGATCTATTAGCGTGGACCATATAAAATAAGGGGACACTTTTCTGGAATGTACAATATTGCAATATTCAGCCATATCCTTGTTATGTTGCCACAAATTGATTATTCTTTCATAAGCAAATGAATTATTCTTCCTTTGCATAAGGAAATTGAACTAATAATATAGTGTTAATGATCTGTGCAGCTCTAGAAATTATTGAGATCTTCAGAGCATTATAAACATTTAAGTGTTAAAAGCAGGTTCCTTGCAAAAGAAAACTTTTTTTTTCACTCATCAGTAAATATATGTCTGAAACAATGGGAAGCAGAGAGAGTATAATTGCATCTTTGACCTTTTATGAGATCATCTGCGTGGTCATTTGTGGTGGTTATAATTCCCTTCATCAGGTAAAATTGTGCCATTTCCACTGTGCTTTAATTGTGTACAGTGATCCTGATAGCAGGTCAAGGCAGTGTCAAGGAAAGCTGCATAACATGATCAGTTACACCCAACACCTATTTAGACTCTGATATTTCAATATTTCTGAGATTTGGAATCTTTTATTTCATGATTTCGACCATATATCTCGGTTAATATTGAATTTGCAAGGATATGGCATTGTTTTCTTGGTGATGCATCTTGGTTAAAGTAAGAAAGTAATACTACACATTCATGTTAATTAATCTATATAAACTCATTACAAATGGCACATGTTTGACTTAAACCGTTGATGAGAGAGGCTGTTAAATCAGAGAATGGTGTGCCAAGTGTGGAGGAAATGCTCACCCAGACTACACTGAAACTGTCTGGTTCACAGGATCCAAGTTCCAAAGTTAGCATGGTCAAGTAGACACAATGATCTAGGGTATTAAATAGGAGACAGGTAGACAGTGTGATTTGATAAAAAAAATATCTCACCCACACCGTTACTCCTGTATGGCCTGTAATAATGATAATAAAATATTTATGTACAGCACTATTTTAGACTAGTATATCTGCTCATGGAATTTTATATCATTATCACAACTTATTTCGTTTTTGGCACTGAGGTTTTAGTTATACCATAATTAGACAGAGCCTGTATTTGTTCATACATTAACATTGCCAAATGAGATCACTCAAGGCCATGCTGGTATGTGAACCTACCTTCCCACGCTTCAAATGTCCAATGTCCATATGTTATACTGCAGATATGTGCCATGCACCAGAGTGGTCCAATATCCATGGTATACCTCAAATATGTGCCATGCACCAGAGGTCCAATATCCATGTTATACCTCAGATATGTGTCATGCACCAGATGTCCAATGTCCATGTTATACCTCAGATATGTGTCATGCACCAGAGGTCCAATCTCCATGTTATACCTCAGATATGTGCCATATTTCAGATGTCCAATATCCATGTTATACCTCAGATATGTGTCATGCTCCAGATGTCCAATGTCCATGTTATACCTCAGATATGTGCCGTGCACCAGATGTCCAATGTCCATGTTATACCTCAGATATGTGTCATGCACCAGATGTCCAATGTCCATGTTATACCTCAGATATGTGTCATGCTCCAGATGTCCAATGTCCATGTTATACCTCAGATATGTGTCATGCACCAGAGGTCCAATCTCCATGTTATACCTCAGATATGTGCCATATTGCAGAGGTCCAATGTCCATGTTATACCTCAGATATGTGCCGTGCACCAGAGGTCCAATGTCCATGTTATACCTCAGATATGTGTCATGCACCAGAGGTCCAATCTCCATGTTATACCTCAGATATGTGCCATATTGCAGAGGTCCAATGTCCATGTTATACCTCAGATATGTGTCATGCACCAGAGGTCCAATATCCATGTTATACCTCAGATATGTGAAATATGTACCATGTTTCTCCAGATAAATACAATAATATCACATACCTTACTTAATATATATTTATAAATGCCTTTATACAATACTATATCCATTAATGAATTTAAATCTGCAGGAAATTGTTGGTGATTTATATCATGAATGTTTTATTATTGAATTAAGTTGAATCAAACTTGTCAGGAAGATTATCATAAATTTACTACATGGTTTTTAAATAAAAATAAAGATTTATTTTGTTTATTAAATAGCTTATAATAGCAGAATCAGATCTAATGAGGATGTGTGTCTGGTAGTTCAAATAGATAAACATCATTATTTGCATATTAAATGAGTGAGTCACAGTAGACTCATCAACTAGTGATGGGATAAATGCTGGGGTTATCCAGTAAACATTACCATCATGAATAACCTGTTACTTTAATCGGGATAATCCCTTGCTGACAGGAATGCCAATAATCCAAATCCCTCCCTGGATAAGGCATGTCATGAGGTTTGCACATTTTTTAATGCTCTGCTCTCTTGGTCTTTGATAGATCTAAACTGTAAAAAAACATGTTTTTATAGTACAACGTATATTATTGCCATTGATTTAGGATGATAATCAATCTAGTCATGTGGAAATATCATTGACATATTTGTGTCATCACTGAGTATAATTTTATAATTTGAGCTTGTCAATATTTAATGCACCCTGTTATTTTCAAATGCTCAAATGTTAATTTTAAAATGATGTCAAAAAGCTGCATGAGAACAGGTTATATTACTCTTCCATGCAGATCCTGGGTCTAAACCAGGCTCTGCAAGTATTGGCCAGATCTCACATTTCTTGGAGACCACACCCAGTACAAGCTACTTTTAAGTAGCCAATAGGCACCGAGTCGAATATTTTCTCATGTGTAATAACATGGCCAATTAGTGTCATTTTTATGACCAGAAAGTGAGTACAAGAAAAAAACCAGTCAATGTGTTTGTGACATAAAAACAGTCATGGTATAATGAGGTGACCACAACTCTTCATGTGGTGTGTGGTACGAAAAAAAATCCTGATTTTAAAATAATGCAGAATATATTTGAACATATAAAAAAGGCATGTATATAAGTACAGTTGTTACATTGTGCATGAGCATGTTCAAGACCCAACCAATTGCACTGCTGTGTGGTAATTGCATGTTAACATATGGAATTCTAGGCAGCAAAAAACCTATTTTTGCAAAGTATGTTTGTGACTCTAGCTTGCCGAGCAGAGCACGGTCATACTGGCCGTCAAAAGAAACGGCTTGTTTATTCATTTTATAAGGATAGTTACATCATTCTTATGAACCTGATCAGCTAAATAAAGTTCTTACTCAAAGTGTCAACGCCGAAATAATACATAAGCTAGAGTAAAGACACAAGATTATATGCCAAGCCCACAGCTGCAAACTTAACTGATATGAAGAAAATTGCAGAAAACTACAAAGGATTAATATTTTTGAATAACTTGATTTTGTTAGCTATGCTGACTACATGACCAGATATTTTCTAGAGAAATGATAAAGCTTTTTATTATGATTTAATATTATAATATGGAGGGATCTTATTTGGAGGGAGACATGAGACAATGGCTCATTAAAATCACAAATGTCTTATTCTGATCCATACCTGAGGGGACAGTGAACCCATAACAATTTGACATAATTTGTTGTGTTCTTTAAGTAGTAATTAATTACTTTGCATTCACCATTTTGTGAGGAAATTGCATTTCAGCACAACAATATTCAGTGAATGCTTGTTATATGTTGTCCTATAAAAAATGTCCTTTAAAAGCCAACGTTTAACTTTGAATTATGAGGAGACCACAGTCACATAAGCATTTTCTTCTAGCAATTTCTCTGATATGCATGGAATTACCAGCTGTTGGGTTATAATTAAGGCTTTCAATGATGCTATTCTCTGTTCTACTTGATGGTCTTACACTGGGATGATAACCTTGATGGGGACCTCAATCTGGATACAGTTATGATATCAAAAATAGTTTTTGCCGGGTCACACTATGACTGAATATATTTTCAGACTGATAGAAGAAGGTCATTTTAGATGACTACCCCAGGGACTGGTTCACAGGAAATGTGTTGTATTGTGGGGATGTTGGGAGGCAAATACCTGCATGTTTCTGATCTCTAAGATGCCACCACTGCCTGTAAGCTCCTGTCACAACAATTAAGTAGTGTTCATTTATTCATTCCAGGCTGGTTGTATACCTTCCCTAATAAACAGGCCAAATCCTCTTATCAAATCCTTCAGGATTAGGGGCTGCCTCTGACAACAACATAACAGAATCTCTCTGGACAGAATGCTGGTAGTGATGCCACAATATGTTGTTTATGATCAATGTCAATTGGCAGGCTAATTGCACCAAATTTGTTCCTCCAGAATATGATGCTGGGTATAGTGGTTAAAATGATGTCGACCATTAAACCAGTGTGATAGAAACACTGGCGGCAGTGGGATTCGAACCTGTCACCTTCCATCCTCCACTCATATAACCATGCAAGCACAGACCCATTGCGCTCCCAGCTGTGTTGGTGGGGCTGGTCTTTAAAGAGGCGGATGGTTTTGTATGGCAGACAGGAGATGGGTTGGGAAGGTAGTGAGTCATGGCATAAGGCAGCTAGCTCCTCTTGATGGGATTTATGCCTGATGGAAGTCGTAAACCTCTCAGGTTTCCCTGCTAGACTGTGATGGACTAGTGGATGTCCAGTATCGCTGCTGGCTTCAAAATGTTGCTCAAAATATTACATACCCTGTCTGGAGTTCTCTGGGGATTTATTAAAAAGTATAACATTAGATTAGAATTATATAAAGATAAATTAATTTTAATTTTAGTGCATGACTCACATTGGTATGACAGATTTAGGTTAGGCCTTACACTGGCCATTTCCACTCTTATTTATATGTAAGCATTCAGCTTTGGGAGCATTGTCAAGTCTATCATGTGCACCCATTTGCCAAACAACTTACAAACTTACATTGTGTATACCACAGAGCAAATTCAAAAGTACGACTCAAAGGCCTCTTGAAGACTTTGGTCGAGTGTTTTTCTGGGTCACAGACATATTTTTGGCAATCAGATTTTTTCAGTCTCTGCTGGAGATCTTACATTCATATTTGGCCGGAACAAATTGAGATAATGCATTATGTACCATAAATTGCCAGAGTTATACATCTATAAATATGAATATATATAGTCACGCAAGACCAAATGCCTATCTTATTGGTATAAGTCATAAGATATCCATGCTTGACCCTATCGAGTCATTTTATCAGTTAGGGCAAAGTCCCCTATGGTCACAATGAGATGTCAGTGAATATGGCCATTGCATGAACCTATTCAGTCATTCTGAATTCTTTGACTGCTATTTGGTTAAACATATTGCATGTATGTCGCAATATTGCAACTGGCCGAAATAGCTCAAATAATTGAGTATTCACCTTGACCCTGGGATTCCTGGTCAAATCCCAGCCAATTACTATCAAGAGCTATAAGCAGACGTTGTCTGGAATCTGCGTTATATAATTTTTAAATATGGTATAATGCTAACCTGATGAAACATTTCAGGTCATGTTAATTTGTGACTGAATAGATCTTTGGCTCAAACTGTTTATTTGTGACAAAATAGATGTCAGGCACCAAGTGATGAATAGAGGAGCAGTTTATGTTTGAATCGTATCTCTATCTGAAGTAACACATCCTGTGTTCTCACATATATTCTGGCACAGTTATATTGAAGATTCCCCCACCCATGAAAACAAACACCATTGCATTCATCACTGCATTTGGCACTTTAGAATCTTCCACTGACAAATAGGAAGCAGGAATTCTTGTGTGCAACAAATATATTGGTGATCCTCACTGAAATTTATGCCGACTTGCAAGAATTTAAGCCTAACATCCATTTGATCAAGCATAAACATCCTCTTTTGCTGGGCAGGTATTTTGTGAACCCATAAGGTCACACTCATTTGTGGGTAACCCATATTTGGATCTCAGTGTCCTTTGCATTTTTTGTTATTAGATCATAGAGATTGTTTTTTTAACCACAGAATGTTGAAAGAAGACAACATTCTGCATGTCAATGACAGTGTTATTCCTTCATTTGTTTTCATTTTCTTTTCTTGTGAATTCCTGTACAAGATGGTTATCATGTTGCAGTGAGCTTCCTGATCTTATAAATGTTATTTGTTATAAGATATTCCTGTCAGCGGCCTGTGTGGAAGTGGTTCCATATTATCCCGGGAGACACTTCTACCTCTCATGAATATTGTCATCTCACACTCAAGCAAAGGAATATTCATCAGAAATGTTGATAGACATATACACTTCCCTTGCCTCATGCCATGAAAAGGTCCCGGGGAAGAGAACATACCTATGTTTTTATGGATATAGCACAAACATAAAGGAATTGAGGGGTTTTGAATCATTAACAAAAAAGTTGAGGAATCTTCACTTTTTAGCTCTGCTGAGACTTTAGCTCGCAGAGCTTTAGGAGGGGGAAAATGTCTGTCTGTCCGTCCGTCTGTCAACATTTCTTTAAAAATCTTCTTCTCCAAAACTACCAGTAGTACATCTTTCATATTTTATATAGAGGTAGATATATAGTTGAAGATTCAGATTCCTTCAAATCTTAGTGATGTCACCATTGACCTTAGTGCAGTGACCTTGAGGTCACAAATTTTGTACTGAGCATATCTCAGCAACCACTTATTACAGGATATTAAAACTTGGTATGCAGAAATGTCATATGTTAAAGCTGTGCCTTGTCATACAATTTTAGTCATGTGACCTTTGACCTTGACACATTGACCTTGAATTCAAAATTTGTGAACATGCCACATCACAACCATCAGAAGTGAATAAAAAACACTTCATATCTGTTATATACTAACACTATGTTTAAAAATCTTCTCCTCCAAAACTACCAGTAATATTTGTTTCATATTTAATACAGAGGTAGATAGAGAGTTGAAGATTCAGATTCCTTCAAATCTTAGTGATGTCACCATTGACCTTAATGCAATGACCTTGATGTCACAAATTATGTAAGGAGTATATCTCAGCAACTACTTATAAGAAGAAATTAAAACTTGGTATACAGAAATGTCTTAGGTCATAGCCCTGCCTCGTAATATTTTCTTAGTCATGTGACCTTTGTCCTTGACACATTGACCTTGAATTCAAAATTTGTGTGCATGCAAAATCTCACAACCATTAAAAGTGGAGCAGACTTGAGCAGATGATGATTTTGACCAATCAAAATGCATGTTACATTTCAAATTTGGCCCCAACTTGTTATCTTGATTCTCATTGACTATGTTATTCAAAATGGCAGCCTCCTTGACAACTTAGTGATAGCTATTAGATTTTTGAAAAAATCATGACAAAATGGAAAAAGAACTGAGTCTAATGGAAAATAGATAGAATTAGACCTCAGAAAATACAACATCTTGCCTACTTTGGGATCTTGTATGGAAAATCATAACCTGGTTGCTTGTTGTACTTAATCTCAGTTCATGTGTTTTCATTCAAGTCAGCAGAGCTATCAACCCATGGGGTTATGTTTTGCATAGTGTTTTTGACAATGTTTAGGAAATTGAAACACATTATTAACCGGACTTATGAGCAGGAAAATGACCTCACCTGTCAGGAGGTCTTTTTTTTCCATCTGACAATGTTTGCAATGCAATATTTAATTTCAAATAATGTAATGCTATCTGATCAAGTCAGACAGTAATCTTAGCTTATTTAATGCTTTGTTTGCCCAGGACCCGCCATCTTGAGAAGGATTCCAGGCAGAATAAACAGATCTCGTATTTCACTACCAAAATATAATAATTGGTTATGGCCATACATCTATCTGCTATGGTGAAGCTTTGATATCACTATTTGTCACATATGGTAATAACGTGATTTGGTCACACCCTTTTGTTATGAGACTCAGCCAGGTCCATATGGTTAATGCAAGAGATATATTGCAGTAAAAAGAAATAGGAAAGAGATGGTTTGATTGCAGAATGTTGTTAGACACCTGTTATAAATATGGTTTTAAGCCATTGATAACTAATGGATATTGTGAATTTTAACTGGATATTGTTTTCTGTGTTATTTCAGGTCTGGGGGTGATACTAGCATTGTACTTGATGATCGGATATGGATCGGACTTTCTCTGTAACTTCCTTGGATTTCTCTACCCAGCCTATGCCTCGTAAGTATGAATTGGACTTGAAAATTGAAGCTGAGCTGAACCTGACCTCATGAGGTCATGCATTATACACAACTAAATGGAGTGTGACCTTATAATGTCACATTGTGCATCACTTATTAAGTGAGTGGCTCCACCTTCTGGTTGAAACCAGATTCTTGTTTACTAAAAATAAAAATGATGTCAATGACAAAAAGATCAGGTGCACAGAAAGTGGAAGATGAACAGTATTGGATAAGTTGTATTTCTGGATTGCAATCTAATATCTGATCATTAGAATCCAATGTCGGTATATATAAGACAGGTTTTCGTTGATTTCATATCTTTATGGAACACACTTACTAACATATAATCATTAGACGGCAGCTCCTATGTCATTCTATATGTGGGATAGGAAATTGTGAATATTATATTTTTATTGAATGAAAAAAAATCCTGTCCCATATATGTAGCAGTGTTCGCCAAAAGTCGTCGGCCCGTCGGACAAAGCCGGCCATTATATCACATTGTCCGACAATAATGACTGAAAACGGCGGCCAAATTGTCCACCATTCTTTACTTGCCCAGTTTCTCATTGTAGTCATCACAAATACGGTTTATTGGTTCGTTTACGGAGATTTTTGGTTGCAGCCATTTTGTAAAGTTTGAGGTATATCCAGGTCATTACGTTTGTCCCCCGCCTGATTATTTCCACCGTGTTCACTCCTGTTCAAAAGTCGAGCACGTTTTCAAGATTCGTACCCATTTAATGTAACCTTATGATATAAGGTATATTAAGTGTGGGAGCAGGTAGAGGGGGTATATAATTGTTTTTTCTCAGCTGGGTATTGTTGTTCCTTAGCAACGGTATAGGGCCACGTGGTGGACACTACTTTTGGCGGGCAATATCTACAACGCCATTCAGTTCCTGGCCCTCGTAGTTGGGAAGCCTGGAAAGAGCAGATGACAATTTTACAACTTCTTTAAATGAATATTTGATTCATTTTCGATTGAGAAATGATCAGAAATATGTGTGTATGTAGGTAGGTAGGTATGTAGGTTGGTATGTAAGTTGATATGTAGATTGGTATGTAGGTAGATGTGTAGCTTGGTATGTAGGTAGATATATAGGTAGATTTGTATGTAAGTTGGTATGTGGGTTTTATAAACTGAATATCTGTCACAAGAGCGAAAATGCCTTGAAATTAAAAAGAAAAAGTACGCATTGAAATGTCTGATGTTGAAGACAAATGTCTGATGTTGGCTGGCTGAACATCAGACATATTGTCTGATGTAGGTCAAAAAGTTTTGCCGAACACTGATGTAGCTTCATGTATGGGATAGGATATTTAGGATATTATTAATTCTATATATTTTATTGAATGTAAAGACAAATATGTGATCATCAGATGGCAGCTCCAATGTCGCTCTTTTTATGGGATATATGTATGGGATAGAATCTTGTTAATTCTATGCTTATATTGAATGAAAAAAACTACTATCTAATCATTAGACTGCATCTCCAGTGTCACTGTCTGTATGGGATAGGATATTAATCCTATTTATTTGTGGGTTGCTAATTACTGCATCTTCCTTGTATTCTTGGCATATCCACCAAAGCCACATGCTTCTTGGAAAATTGCCAATTTGGCTCTTCCAGAACATCCCATCCAAAATTTTAGCTTTCTCTGTTGCCCTGAAAATGCAATTTTTGACCATGACCAGCAACTTTTTTGGTCTTTTTTTTTCCCTTTTACAATTATTTGACTGACTTTTTTTGTTTTTAAAGTCTTATGATAAATGATATTTTAAATGACCTGAAAGACATTGTCCATAGATAAATATTTATTGGCTCTGATATATTTATATTCCTGATATAAGTATACCCGCAGTACTTGAAAAAGATAATAGCAAATCTCTGGGAAATAATTAATAAATGATACATATGCAACAATATTAGACAGACATTGTTTGTTCACATGTTACATGTAAATTTATCCTATTGCAGTAAAACTGCTATAAAAATGTTGAATTGATGTGAAACACTCTTTTGGAGTGTGCATTTTAATGTAGAAGTCTGAAAATATGCGGGTCGGAATCAATATTGAACACAGCTTCTCCAACAGTGTATGTATAGGATGAGGTATTGACTTGCACTATTGATCAACAGTGACCAGCATATGTCTGCCAAAGGCTTTATGCACAAATAAAATGCTTCAAATGTTATACAGAAAAGATGCAAGTGAACATCAAATTTACTTATCATAAACAGTGCCTTAAAGCAAAAAAAGAGAGAGATTATTCTCATCATATTTCTACCCAATTTGAACTGTCAGTGATGGAAGGAAATTAAACAATTAAGTTTTTTGATATCACGTTTCATGCTAAGATTTTCTTATTTCAATCAAATCGATGATTTAAGCTGGTGAGGACGGATTGAGTGTCGTGCCAATATGAGTGGCATAAAGCAGTGGCACAAGATTGCTAATCCCATAGGTCCATACATATATTTTGTTTTGTATGACAAGGATTACACAAGACACCAAAATTAGTTCATTGAAAATGCAAGTCTTGATTTGAAATCAGGCTTATAACTTGTATTTGTTCCTGATTTAAGAGCTGTTTGTGACATGCCAGTAATAATACTACAACTCAGCCAATCACTGGTGGGTCGAAGTGATTTTTTCGACCAATCAGCATTTCAACCTGGCAAACTCCAGGAAGAGTCATCATATGTTCAAATTACAATTTGATTCCAGAAGGCAAAACATTTTGAATATTTTGAACATCTATCTTAATAATAATAATAATAATAATAATAATAATAATAATAATAATAATAATAATAATAATAATAATAATAATAATAATTCTATGAGTGCCCTGCGCACACCCCATTTATGGACCAATAACAACAGCCAAGACAATGGTGGGAGACAAGGGAAATTATTTTGACCAATCAGGGATCAGCTAACAAACAGTTACAAGAGATGTCCAAAGCAGCAATGGCAGGAAGTCGTGATCACCGTCTGTTGACATTTTAACATCACATAGATTCTTTCTCAGAATATGTAATAGAGACAAATAATTTACCAACCAAAAAAAAAATTGATAACAATAATTATTTAATGTCAGTGATAGAAAGTTCAAATTAACTAATAACAGGGTCTGCCCAAGGACCTTGGGTTATAATTCTTTTCTCAATATAAATAGCAATGGTATTATCAATTTCACACCTGATTTGTGCCTGATCGAGCAGAGTCGATCAACAGCTTAGCTTTTGCTAAATATAATCAATACATACGGCGGCCATGTTTGACCTTGTGTGGTAACAAGTATACATTATTATATCCTGCTAAGTGAAGTTGACTCGGTTATCAATGGCCACGATGAGCCGACTTGGCCAGCAGCTGAGTATGCCCAGTGAAATGTGTCAGTTGTTTCCATTAATGCCAGGTCAGCTGTGTTATTAGGTGATGATCAGAGTTATATTATACAGCTGTTTGCCTTTATAAGCAGCACACACAGTGTGTACACTACCTGGGGCCTGAACTATGCATCATAAAGTATACATATCTCTGGCATAACTTTCCCCTGAGAATAATCATAATATATAGGAGATATCACTGATAAAAGTAAAATAGGAATTATTTTGGGGATAGTTTTTCACTGTATACATTTTAGAGCAGTTTTTAGTGCACAAGGTGTTATTTTTTTTAGTAAAGTTTGGCAGCAGTTGATGAGTGATTATTCACTCAGCAGACTCTTGTATATGAAGCGAAGTGTCCTCCCCAGTGTGCTGCTGTTATGCCAGGCTGGGATAGCCATCCTCAGCAGATGATGGGGCTGCATCTATATCTCTCAACCATATTATTTAGTATACAGTGGTGATAGTCACAAGTGGGGATTGGGGGGAGGTGGGGGAGTTGGTTGTACCACATAAAAGTGGGAATGTCCGTCTGAGTTGAAAAGTTCATCTGACCTGATCAAAATGAAAGGTCAGAATAATGGGTCAGTTTCATCTAGTTTTGGTTTACAGGCCTTGACATAAAGAGAAAAATGTTGGTTGCCCACTTGGGCCACCAGAGCAATAGAAGTGGTGGCCCGAAGTTTCTATGGATAATAGGATCAAATATTGATCGTGATATCTATCAAGGATTAGAATAATAAAATCAAGATAGTTTGGGCCACTAAAAGACCAAAAATATGGTTGCCCAACTGGGCCGCTACAACAGAGCATTCACTGGCCCGAACAGAAGATCTGGTGTCCCCGGGCCACCGGGCCATTCAAGTAAATCTGATTAAGGGAACCGAGACGGGGAAAGAAATAGTTTGTGTCACTTCCAAACAGCAAGACTGCCATGCCCCTGTGTGATATTATAACAAAAGATAAAGATAATTTTATTTTCCATCAATCATTTGAACAAGAAACATTAGTTTACAGCTAGTTATCGATGACCAGACAGCCACGAGTACTGCAACTATTAGAGGATTTAGACGCGATTACTAACTTCAAAACCATTAATCAATTCTCAACATCTCAATTCCATTATTCAAAACCATCCTTTTTTCAGATTGTTAATGTTTTTGATATTTCCATATATAAATAAATATTTTAAAGATAAAAATCTGTGGTGTAAAATATTTCATTTACTTTTTAGCAATCCATGGCATGATGCTTGACTTCAATTGTTAGATAAGATGAGACAATGATATAATTCCAGCCTATCAAAAAAGCTATGTTCAGTTAGCCACACGGGGCAATTAATCAATGTCAGTTTTATAGACGGAGTCCAAGCACTAGCCACAACCCTGTGTGATATTAAAACAATACTACCATACCCCTGTGATATATTATAACAAGACTGCCAAGCTCCTATGGGATAAAACCAAACTGGTCAAAAAGGGCTCTTGTGTTAATGTTGCTGCCTGTTATAACAAGACTGCCAGACTCCAGTGTTATATTATAACAAGACTGCCAGACCCCAGTGTTATATTATAACAAGACTGCCAGACCCCAGTGTTATATTATAACAAGACTCCCAGACCCCAGTGTTGTATTATAACAAGACTGTCGGACCCCTGTTTTATTTTATAATGAGACTGTCAAAAGCCAGTTCTGTTATAACAACACTGTCAGACCCCTGTGCTATTTTATAAGACTGTCAGACCCCTGTGCTATATTATAACACTGCCAGACCTCTGCATTGTATTGTAAGACTGCCAGACCTCTGTGTTATATTATAAGACTGCCAGACCCCTGTGTTATATTATAAGACTGCCAGACCCCTGTGTTATATTATAAGACTGCCAGACCCCTGTGTTATATTATAAGACTGCCAGACCCCTGTGTTATATTATAAGACTGCCAGACCCCTGTGTTATATTATAAGACTGCCAGACCCCTGTGTTATATTATGACACTGCCAGACCCCTGTGTTATATTATAAGACTGCCAGACCCCTGTGTTATATTATAAAACTGCCAGACCCCTGTGTTATATTATAAGACTGCCAGACCTCTGTGTTATAATATAAGACTGCCAGACCTCTGTGTTATATTATAACACTGCCAGACCCCTGTGTTATATTATAAAACTGCCAGACCCCTGTGTTATATTATAAAACTGCCAGACCCCTGTGTTATATTATAAGACTGTCAGACCCCTGTGTTATATTATAAGACTGTCAGACCCCTGTGTTATACTATAAGACTGTCAGACCCCTGTGATGCATTATAAGACTACCAGACCCCTGTGTTATATTATAAGACTGCCAGACCCCTGTGTTGTATTATAAGACTGCCAGACCCCTGTGTTATATTATAAGACTGCCAGACCCCTGTGCTATATTATAACACTGCCAGACCCCTGTGTTATATTATAACACTGTCGGACCCCTGTGTTATATTATAAGACTGGCAGACCCCTGTGCTATATAATAGAACTGCTAGACCCCTGTGTTATATACAAGGAGACAGCCAGTGTTTTTCAAGCAGGACCCTCTGTATTCCCAGCTTGGCACAGACTGTCAAGTTATACAACCTATTATCACTGATTACAAATCCACTCAGTTAGGCCAGGCTCTGCAAGCAAACAGAAAACCCTGGCCTGCCTGCTTGGTAATGGAGTGTATACTATCGTAGTAGTTAGAGCAGATTAGACCTCACCTGGCCATGGACATGCCCTCCCACCACACCATATGATTAACTCCCTGCTATCTCACTGTAAAGCATTTAAATGTCAGTATTATGACAAAATACCTCTCAATAAACTAACAATGTAAACAAAATAGCTGATCTTCATAAATATATAGATTTATACAGTCACATATTTATATATTAAAATAGCTTTTGAAAGCATGTCTGTAGATTCCTTATCAAAGAATCACTAGGAACTAGGAAATCGGTTTATATTGGACCCATTTGTTACAAGTACGGTAATTAATTGCAATATAACGCTGAAACTTTCACAATAAAATTCATGGTTGTAGTTATACATTTTGATGTCTTGCAGCTAAGCATCATAATCTTCCAGCCAAAATATATTTAATATTTTAAATTGAATAGTGTGGGTTTTCCAGGGTGAAGGCAATTTATTGATGACAAATTAACCAGATCATTATCTACCTAACATTCACTGTTTTCACCATGTAAATGATTGGTTTAAAAAAAAAAAAAAACAGATAAAATAATCAATTTGGCATATATTTTGTTTGATTTCAGTGTGAAGGCGATCGAGTCCCACAACAAGGATGATGATACAAAATGGCTGACTTACTGGGTGGTGTACAGCGCCTTCTCCCTGGCCGAGTTCTTCACGGACATCTTCTTCTTCTGGATTCCCTTCTACTACTTCTTCAAGGTCAGGCACTGAATGTCACTCAATTGACAATAAGACCAAAAATAAAAATAAAAGATAGAAAAGGGATGGGTTTTCTTTAAAAGATCTGTTTTTGTGTGAAATGTTATCAAAGAAATTGAGATTTGAGAAATATAGATGAAATTATTACTGAAAATTTAGGGAAGTGTTATGAACAAGGGTAGGTATAGAATCGGAAACAAGTTTCTTTTTTAAAGCCTGAGGAAATGAACCCTTTGGCTTGGGAAGTTTTCATTGAAACCTCGTTACAATTTTGCCCATAAACAATATAAAAAAAAGTGTAACCAGACTTTTCAGATGAACAATGATGTCATGCACATTTTGTTGGCAATAGTTCTTGAATTTAAAATGAAATTAATTTTAAATTGAGTTTACATGTCTTTTCAATATTGGGAAGTTAAATTTTAATTCACACATCTTGCTTTTACAGAATGTTGAGTTAAGAAAATAATAATTTTGACATAGTAATATAGTCAACAACCCCACTTTGTTGAACCATTACCCAACTTTGTTGAACTATTAACCCTACTTTGTTGAACCATTAACCCCACTTTGTTGAACCATTAACCCTACTTTGTTGAACCATTAACCCCACTTTGTTGAAGGTAATCTCAGTGATAATATTTGTATTTGCTGTGTGGTTGTAGATGTGTTTCTTGGTTCCATTAACCCTACTTTGTTGAACTATTAACCCTACTTTGTTGAACCATTAACCCCACATTGTTGGACCTAATCTCAGTGATAATATTTGTATTTGCTGTGTGGTTGTAGATGTGTTTCTTGGTGTACTGTATGATCCCAACCAGCTGGAACGGCTCCACCACCATCTACAGGACCGTCATCAGGCCATTCGTTCTCAGACACCAGAAGGAGGTAGACAAGGCTCTCGACCGGGCTGCTGACCTCGCCGGTGATGTCATCAATGAAGGTGCGTTCCCATCTCTGATGTCATCATGCTTTTATTGCAGTTTCACATGTTGTCACAAATATAATGCAGTCGGCTTGAAGTATAAAGATTTGAGAAATTCTGCAAGGCACATTTTTGTATTTATTTAAATTCAGGAATATTTGCTGACTTTGTCATTTACTCATTGGTTGCTGTCTGGAAAAATAAAGTCAAACCAATATGAAATATAAGTTTTTAAAAATGCAACATCCAGTTTGGATATAAATTTTAAGTGGCAAGCCAGCCTTGGCCATGATGCCAGTATATTTGGTCCTTGCTGTGTGTGTCCATATCTAGGCATGGTTCTTTCTGATCACAGAAAGTATCATTGATACCTCAGTGAAAAAAACAGTGATTATCACATCAAAACTGGATAACATTATATGGATTTGTTAAAACTAAACACTTCTGAAGTTTCATCATTCCATTGCTTTCTGATAATTAGTTTATGCTATGAAACTTGAGTGCAATCGACTTCTTTGTCAAGAGCTGCCATCTTAAAATTCTGGTGTCTGCAGTGACCTGTGCTGTCCTTTAAAAATAAGTGAGACAATGTTAGAGTATATTGGACATTTCTTCATTCATTTATGCATTTTTGTTGCACACAAATGAATGCAAAATTTGAATTCATTACCAATTTAAATAATTTCCCATTTTTTTCTATTTGAAAGCTATTCTTCAATAATCTTTGCTGTTAGAAATATTAAATAGAAAATAGGTAGAGAATAACATAAACAAAACTTCAACTGTTCTGAATTTTCCTTCACAGTGTATAACCAAGTTTTTATTCCCAAAGTGAAGAGGCGTATGTAATAGATTACTTTTTTTTTTTAGTTCTTGTTTATTATCATGTTTATTGTCACAAAGAGTATTTGAATTTTAAAACTAAAAACAGTTTTCTTGTTATGTTAACATTACCAAATTTGATGGTACAATTTTTTGCTTCACCTGTTCATAATAGTCATGGGTTTTTCACGAGAAAAAGCTGCAAAAGGTAAGAAATGAAAACGCACTCTTTGAAACGGGTCAGTTTGGATGAATGTATTTTCCCTGTGTTATTTAATGAATCATTTACAAGACATTCTTTAATTTTTGTTTTATGGTGAAAGACTGCCTCCAATGATTGTCAAAATTGGATTTTTCCAAAAACTTACATATATCAATCGCCAATTGAGTTTGATATCGTATTTGTGGCTTAGTATGATATGCTATGTTGGGATATTTCTAAAGTCTGATTTTGAATTTTAATCTATCCTTTTAATATGGGATCTCTCTAATTTTGATGTATAACAAAATATACATACATGTATATTTATAAATATACATACATAACTCAAATTGTGTTTAAAAGCTTTGAACTTACCTTTCCCCTTTTATGCCATGATGTAAAAAATTAAACGGCAAACATTGCCTAACCAAGGGAGAAGTTGTGAGAGATACATTCACCTGATCTGTGCCCTCCCTACTCAGTCAAGGCATTCAGGGCTATTCTATTTATGTTCTGGATCATCATATTTAAACAAAAACTGACCCTCTGATCAATGGTCTCTTTTTTTTTTTCAATTTTGATGGCCTGAGATTGTACTCTTACTAAATGACTATTAAATCTTGTGCACAACTAAAGTGATGAATTATTGATATCAGGTGGCATATCATCTATATAAAGTTCTGTATGACCAGACATTAATACTCATTTTTGACTGAACATATTTACATAATCTCTAGATATGCCCAACTGCATGATACAACATAGCCAGAACTGTTTCATACCAACTCAGAAGTTCATATAGGATCAAGGTCATGATCCAAAAAAATTCTTTCTTTTGGAGTCATCTAAAGATTTGTGATGCATCAACTTCAAATCTCTTGCACAAGACAGTCTTGAACTTACTTGTTCTATGGATGGATATTCATCTGGAAAATAAGCATACATTACATTAATTATTCATATAATTTCAATCTAGAAATGCATATCATTGTTAAACAAACTGATATTTTTAGAATTCACCCCAATTGAATATTAAATATTTGAGAAAAAAACCTCCATCGGGTTCTGTCCCTTTCTCTCAACGGTAATTTTTTTCAGAAGGAATAAAAGAGTTTATGGTCTTAAAAGAGTTTATTGAAGCTGAAACATTGGGGAACTATTCTTTTAATTATTTTGAAGAGGAGAAGGTTGTTGGCACAGGGCAATATGTTTTATTTAAATCTTATGGATATAGCTGAATCAGATCTAGTTTATTTGTTTTATTTTTTGGTTGATAGAAAGATTAATTTTCTGAATTCATACTCACTCAATGTTAATCATGAGTTTATTTAGCATAAATATATATATCATCTTTTCCATTTATGACTTGGTGTTTGGTTGGCAGGATGCTACAGTTGTTTGATATATAAAAATAACACTAGGAGAAATTGCAGGATTGTAGTATTGACTTCACATTCACCCATATTCACCCACAAACAACCACTCAATTTATTTTTATGAAACTGAAGCTAAGGTTTGTAAGAACACAGTGATTCAAAAACAAATACCACAGACTTAAAGGGAAAAAGTACAGATAAGACCCAGGACTTATTGCTTGCACCTATATGTCTGGGACTTATATATTTATTTATGTGTGTGTTAATTATTGCTGTCTAAATGCAAGAAATTACACAAGACGGAATTGCTATCTAAAAGGTTATCCAGTCTAAGATGCATAAGCCCCATGACTGTCAGTATCAGGTTTTCAATTTATCAATTCACATGAAATAAATATAATGTCCATTCTTCTTTTCATTCACACTGTGCTGCTGTTTAACCTTGTTGCTGTTAACATTAATCCATACACTGACATTAAAAACCATGTAGTTTATACATGTACATACACATGTCATGTTTAAACTCTGAAAAAACAAGCAAGACACAGACATTTATATATATATATACATCCCAGACTCTGAGAATAACAAGCTTATTGAATTAAGAGCCTCTTAGTTTAATAAGCATTGTGTACGTGTGCAAGACAGATAAGCTCTGTAGAAGTATACTGTAGACTATGATAGGCTAGTAAGAAACATGACTTGTTTTATCTTCCTATGATACTCTGCAACTTGCATTATTTAAAATATCTAATTCATCAAGCTCCTCCATGTTTTTTATTTAATTATATATATTTGCTTAACTTTGACAATCATTCTACCAAGCAAAATGCGTTTATTTAGAACTCAGTAGACATGCAGTTATCCTACATATAAAATTACATCTTCCTCAGTATTTGTTTTTCTTGAATGATTTATTTGAAAAAGAAGAAGAGATGTATTTGTATTCCATAGTACACTTTATTTTATGCCACTTTACACATATTTGAGTTGAGACATTGTATTTTTAAGCTGCTGATGCTGCATCTGATGTCGCCGCTGAGCAGATCAAGCAGAACATCGTGGACTCATCCAAGTCAGATTAAAGTGAGCGATAATGCGTGAAAATTGTAACCTCTCGCCAGAGACTATTTGTAATCAACAGTGACATCTGAAGAAAAACACAAAGAGATCGAAGAGACACTGTCTGTGGCGCCATCTTCAGACTTACAAACCCTGACAGGGTGAATATTCTATTTAAAAAAAGAAAGAGATCATGTATGGGGATAGAATAATTTGATAGAAATCCCATTGTGAAAATAAGAGACTTGTTATGTTAGGGTAAAATACATAACAGTGATTGACAATTCCTGATACTGTCATTTTACTGATCTATAAAATCATTGAAATAAGAAATCTTTTGGAGTTGTGGAGTATGAAATGGGGATGTGTTTATGTTATGTAATAAACATACATCTTCTGTCTTATATTGAAATTATTGCTTGGATTATGACATCTTGTAATTATTGATATTGGAAATGCCTTCATATATAAAACATATAATCCTGAGGAAAGTGACCCAACATGGAGAACGGACGGAAACTATTTATGTAGATTTTAGCCTAATTTATTTGTCAAAAATACCTAATTTATGTAAACAATATACTCTCTTCAGGGTAGAATAGTCTAGAAATTGTACATCCGTTAAGCCTACATTTTTTACATCATTCCATCCAATCTTATGGTGTCATTGATGATGTCATATTTGTTAATCCCCATTTCATATCTCGCAATATATCTTTTCCAATATTGATCCCCCAGTCTACTGTAACACCTTCCTGTTTGAAGAATGATATCTTCTTATATATCAAGTAAAATGTACAGCTGGTGAAATAATTGATTAGTAATATAGACCAAATGTATTTGGAGTTGTTCAGGTTTAGATCTAGTCGTGATATGTTGTAGTCTGTATATTTTATTACAGCAATTTAGAAAGCTTAACATGCAAACAGCTGCAACAAAGTGTGATCTTCAAAGCAACCAAAAATATTTCGTACGTTTATGCCACGTTTATCTTCATGAAGCAAGCTTCCGGCAATGAGGTATGGCTTCCCGAGTTTGTCTCATTATAACTGAGGGGTGTGGCTTTATGGACACTCATGACTGATTTTGAGGCAACCTTAGGGGTGGCTTCATTGTTGAAGTGTGGCTTCTGTTTTTTTCTAGCTTGCCAAGTATAGATGATAATGGTCTCAGGGTCCATATCAGATTCCTCTGTTACCAGTACTGTATGGCATATCTAATGCTGTGTATTTCTAATAAAGTACTACTAGTAGTAGATTAAGGAATATCTTACTGTGCTGTAATATTATGAATTAAAAAGAGCTTTTAAGCGTGAATTCATTAAATGCATCACATGGTTTACATGTCAGAATGATTTTCATTGTAGTTACTGTTAATGCAAGGTAGCCTGATAATCTTTTCTCGCTTTGCTACCAAAGTTTCGCCAAGA
This sequence comes from Amphiduros pacificus, assembly GCA_949316495.1. NCBI lineage: Eukaryota > Metazoa > Annelida > Polychaeta > Phyllodocida > Hesionidae > Amphiduros > Amphiduros pacificus. Next base: position 35,001,175 of record OX439010.1, on the reverse strand, counting down.
TTAACATAAATATGATCTGAGACATAAATATATTGAATTATTGTACATTAAAATATATATTTCAATTCATACCTATATATCTTTGTGAACATTTTTGGGGTAAAATTAATTAGTTTCTGATAATATGAAGTGCATGTATTAAAGCAGAAGCCAATATTTAAAAAAAAAAGAGAAATAGATAAAAATATATGAGGAGGCATTGTTTTGGTCCAGTTTGGAGTATAAGAAATTATTTTATCTAATTATGTGGATGACACTTGTTGTCAGTTTGTGATGTTCTACACGAATGAAAGCTTGAATATATGCACTGTAAAGTGGTGGCCTTGTATATTGTCCATACATTGTCAAAGCAATCCCATATTGATGCCCAGGCGCTTGATTGTATCACTAGAGATGGGACATTTTACCACGTGTCTTTTGTGGCTGGTAGTACATTGTGGCTTTCCCCAGAAGAGTGTGGCTTCCCACCTGTAAAGTGTGGCTTCTCAAGAAAAGTGTGGCTTCTCAAGAAAGGTGTGGCTTCTCAGTGAAGTGTGGGCTATGGCAGTGAGTTGGAGCCCTCGTTTAATATCTTATTACTTTAATAGTAGGAAACCAAACGTGATGGTCTTGACGTTTGGCTTCCTGCTCTATTGAGTATACCATTCTTTCCTGGGGTAATTTAGTCTGCAATTATTCCTTGAGATGTTGTTGCCCTAGTGAGGTGTGGCTTCCTTGGTAACAGTCTGCTCCTAGATTAACATTAAATTGTAAGGATTGTTTGATACTTGGATGATAAATCATGTGGAGTTTATATTTTTTTATTTTGCCAATTTAAAAGAATAAGTATTGTTTTCAAAGGATCTCTGAAGACTTGAAGTTTGGTCAGACATGCCAATATGTTATGTTGAGTGCCATGGTCTTGCCAGACTCAGACACTCAAAATAACAGGGCAAAGGTGGACAGGGTGTGCAAAGTGTGAACAACCCCCATGTATAATCAGAACCCACAAAGTTTGAATACCACTGCATTACAAAAATACCCCTGGATTATGGTGACAAATGTGGAAAGGAATTGCCGATTTAATGAATTGAACTTGGTTGGTTGAAACCAATATTTGGTGACCAACTTCCACCCATGTCTGGTCTGATGTGACATGTCAATGAGGTTGCATGTCAATGAGGTCACATGTCAATGAGGTCACATGTCAATGAGGTCGCATGACAATGAGGTCACATGTCAATGAGGTCGCATGACAATGAGGTCGCATGTCAATGAGGTCGCATGTCAATGAGTTCACATGATGTGCCATAGTTTGGCCTGGACAGGGTATTTTTTGTTAGCATTATATCTCAATCAAAGAAAATCATAAGTTAAAGAGATTTAAAGTGGTGCCCTCTGTGAAAGTCCCAACATTGATAATGTGAAACTATCCCAGAATCACAGAAACAATACCAACCAATAACTTGCATTTATAATGCACACATTGATATAGATTATTCATTTTTGCTTTGTACTAAAGGAAAGCCTTGCATTTAATCATATGTACATAAACTTTATGCTTTTTGATATAATTGATTTGGGAAGAAGGAAACCAGGTAGCATTTGATTGGTCTAGAGCAGTGGTACCTCCCTAGAGCAGTGGTACCTCCCTTTACAATGAGATTTGGAAGTATAATAAACAAGATTTCCTTGTGGAGGGTACCCCTTTTCTGCCTGCAGTTGAAAGATGCCATCAGGATAATTTAATATGCTGGCACCTGAGTGCATTATTACTATAGATTGCTTTATGACAAACAAATAATGGATTATCAATCTGCAGATTTGTATTATATTGTATGAATACTTCATTATATCCAGATTATTTGCATTGTAAAATACAATCCCATTAATCTTCAGTGTAGATTATGACAAAACCCATCAGTCCATCTTTCTTATTTCTTTTTCTAGATACATTTTGTGTTTTTTCCAGTGTGTTGCAGTACAAGTATCATTATAATTTGAATTTTTGCATCACGCTGATTTCATTAAGACTATTTAATTACAATGTTTAGAGATTGAAAGTTTATGTAAATGAAAGCTTTGCAATGTCTGTCAAATAATTGAAAGAGAGATGTGCTTGACATATTGTGACTATTTCTTCCTCTTCAAGGTGAGTGTTGTTACCTTGTGATATAACTACCTACATCGTAACGATGCTTGCATAGATGTTGCTCGGTTGTATTAAAACTGCTATGTTACATTGTAACAACACCTGATGTTACAGTGAAGCATAAACAGATAATACAACTCAGAAAGTTTGGTTGTTGTGTCTAAAATTGTGTAATACTATGTCAGTTTACCAACATTCTACAATTTGGGCCACTTTGGATGGATTGAATAAAAGTGAGAAAAAAAAACCCTCTTTATTTCTTGTTAAATCTTATCACCGGTTAGAAAATGTGTAATGAACTATGTACATACATATTACAAGAAGAAATCTAAAACAAAATAAAAGAATCCCACTTTAAATCCTATTGAATATTAAAAAATAATCTTGATGATTTAAGACCTTAGTCCCAATAACAAATGCGATAGGAGTCGTATATTATGACAACAGCACATCTTCTCCTGAATAATGAGGTCCAACATGAACCCAAAGTAGGAGCTCCTCTGAACCCACCCCCTCTCCACTAGGTGGAAGCCCCTCTGAACCCACCCCCCTCTCCACTAGGTGGGAGCCCTACCCCCCTCTCCACGAGGCGGAAGGCCTTCTGAACCCACCTCCCTCTCCACTAGGTGGGAGCCCCTCTGAACCCACCCCCTCTCCACTAGGTGGGAGCCCCTCTGAACCCACCCCCCCCCCTCTCCACTAGGTGGGAGCCCCTCTGAACCCACCCCCCTCTCCACTAGGTGGGAGCCCTATCCCCCTCTCCACTAGGTGGGAGCCCCTCTGAACCCACCCCCTCTCCACTAGGTGGGAGCCCCTCTGAACCCACCCCCCCCTCTCCACTAGGTGGCAGACACATGAATCATGAGGTCCACTAGGTAGGAACCCCTCACACCTGAGGTAGACACATGAATCATGAGGTCCACTGGGTAGGAGCCCCTCACACCTCAGGTAGACACATGAATCATGAGGTCCACTAGGTAGGAACCCCTCACACCTCAGGTAGACACATGAATCATGAGGTCCACTGGGTAGGAGCCCCTCACACCTCAGGTAGACACATGAATCATGAGGTCCACTAGGTTGGAACCCCTCACACCTCAGGTAGACATGTGAATCATGAGGTCCACTAGGTAGGAACCCCTCACACCTCAGGTAGACACATGAATCATGAGGTCCACTGGGTAGGAACCCCTCACACCTCAGGTAGACACATGAATCATGAGGTCCACTGGGTAGGAGCCCCTCACACCTCAGGTAGACACATGAATCATGAGGTCCACTGGGTAGGAACCCCTCACACCTCAGGTAGACACATGAATCATGAGGTCCACTGGGTAGGAACCCCTCACACCTCAGGTAGACACATGAATCATGAGGTCCACTAGGTTGGAACCCCTCACACCTCAGGTAGACACATGAATCATGAGGTCCACTGGGTAGGAGCCCCTCGAACCTCAGGTAGACACGTGATTCATGAGGTCCACTAGGTAGGAGCCCCTCGAACCTCAGGTAGACACGTGATTCATGAGGTCCACTAGGTAGGAACCCCTCACACCTCAGGTAGACACATGAATCATGAGGTCCACTAGGTAGGAGCCCCTCACACCTCAGGTAGACACGTGAATCATGAGGTCCACTAGGTAGGAGCCCCTCACACCTCAGGTAGACACGTGAATCATGAGGTCCACTAGGTAGGAACCCCTCACACCTCAGGTAGACACATGAATCATGAGGTCCACGAGGTAGGAACCCCTCACACCTCAGGTAGACACATGAATCATGAGGTCCACTAGGTAGGAGTCCCTCACACCTCAGGTAGACACATGAATCATGAGGTCCACTGGGTAGGAACCCCTCACACCTCAGGTAGACACATGAATCATGAGGTCCACAAGGTAGGAACCCCTCACACCTCAGGTAGACACATGAATCATGAGGTCCACTAGGTAGGAGTCCCTCACACCTCAGGTAGACACATGAATCATGAGGTACACTAGGTAGGAACCCCTCACACCTCAGGTAGACATGTGAATCATGAGGTCCACTAGGTAGGAACCCCTCACACCTCAGGTAGACACGTGAATCAAGAGGTCCACTAGGTAGGAACCCCTCACACCTCAGGTAGACACATGAATCATGAGGTCCACTAGGTAGGAGCCCCTCGAACCTCAGGTAGACACGTGAATCATGAGGTCCACTAGGTAGGAACCCCTCACACCTCAGGTAGACACATGAATCATGAGGTCCACTAGGTAGGAGCCCCTCACACCTCAGGTAGACATGTGAATCATGAGGTCCACTAGGTAGGAGCCCCTCGAACCTCAGGTAGACACGTGAATCATGAGGTCCACGAGGTAGGAACCCCTCACACCTGAGGTAGACAAGTGAATCATGAGGTCCACTAGGTAGGAGCCCCTCACACCTCAGGTAGACACATGAATCATGAGGTCCACGAGGTAGGAGCCCCTCACACCTCAGGTAGACACATGAATCATGAGGTCCACTAGGTAGGAACCCCTCACACCTCAGGTAGACACATGAATCATGAGGTCCACTAGGTAGGAACCCCTCACACCTCAGGTAGACACATGAATCATGAGGTCCACTAGGTAGGAACCCCTCACACCTCAGGTAGACACATGAATCATGAGGTCCACTAGGTAGGAACCCCTCACACCTGAGGTAGACATGTGAATCATGAGGTACACTGGGTAGGAACCCCTCACACCTCAGGAAGACACATGAATCATGAGGTCCACTGGGTAGGAACCCCTCACACCTCAGGTAGACACGTGATTCATGAGGTCCACTAGGTAGGAACCCCTCACACCTCAGGTAGACACATGAATCATGAGAAGTTATGAAATTATTTTCTACAAGGGAATATCTGAAATCAATAAAATTCAAATGTGCAAACTCCACCAGATGGCAACGTGGTGAATCTATCACCATAGTTTGCAGGTGCCTCTGGTGGAGTGTGTGCCATGTGTACTCAAACAGAAGACAGTTGACACATCAAGTGTCCCCAGATTATGATGCCTTATGCCATATACTGTGACCTTTATATCTAGATCTTTCATAAATTAATTACTCTGCCTCATATTTGATACAGCTCAGAAAAGATTGAAGAAGAAGAGACAATTTCCTACAGACTTATGAATACTGCAGAGATAAGAATGTCATTCTTGGTGCCTTAAAAAAAAAGGTGCTTTACAAATAATTTTTTTCAAATCACCAACATGCTTTTCACAAAGTTGTGTTGGTTTTTTTTTTACTTTTCATTTATGTACCAAGGCCTTAGTTAAAATTTATTTTGTCTTCATATAATTTTAATTTATCTATTGCACAGGCAGTTCTGATCACATCTGCTAATTCATCCACAACCTCATTTTGATTATATAAAAAAGTAAGACCCGTGGAAAAGGGTCAAAGATAACACATTCACATGATTAGATTTTCTCTGATACTTTATTTAAGAGACCATTTATTACATTATGATATAACTATAAAATTAGATAGATATACACAGGTCGTGTATGGCTACATTTGGTATGGATAATGCATACATGTAGACTTCAGGCAAATATATGTGTGGCAATGACAAAGTTATGATAACCTTCCTTCAGTCACTTACACATGGGGCAATGAAAAACTTCCCTCAGTCAAATACACATGTGGCAAGGTGATATCAACCTTCAGTCAAATACACTTGTGGCATTGACAAGGTTATTAAAACCTTCAGTCAAATACACATAAGGTTGAAAAGGTGATAAAAACCTTCATTCAAATACACATGTGACATTGACAAGGTCATTATGACCTTAGTCAAATACATATGACTTTGAAAAAGTGATAAAGACCTTCAATCAAACAAACACGAGGCATTCACAAGGTGATAAAGACTTTCAGTCAAATACATGTGACAATGATAAAATGATTTTAATCTTTCAAACATGTTGCAATGACAAATTTCAAAGTGATTACATAACATTAGGGCTTAACCACACACCGTCGAAAAGTGTTTCATCTGTTAATTTATTAACATATTCTTAATAAATTATGCAAGAAGAAGGTTGAGTTTCAGAGAAGGAATGATAGAGTACGAAAATATATTTTTATCTTTTATATTTGATAGGTTCTAAATTTGTTCCTCAAATATTAATATGCATTATTGTTTTCGAGAAATGTCTACCTCTGAGAGATTACCAGGTAGTGACCACATAGTAAGCCATGACTATCATCGTGACTCAGGGTCCTGGCTTCTTGCTTCAGCAATCAGCAGTATCTGATACTGTCCAATAACTGGTCTCAGAGGAGAAAGTTGTTCATGATGTTAAGAATAGAAAGAAAAGAAATATAATTACATTAACCATTAATCAATATGGATGAAACATTTTGATTATGGAACCAAATTGTCTTTGCATAAGGAAATACTTGTTTCAAGAATCCCATTGAAAGCTATTGTGCATTGCAGACCAGGTTCATTTACGATTGGCAGCTTCCTTGCATTCTTCTAACATGGCCTCGGCAGCCTTGTATTCCTCAGACTCTGCCAGGTCTTCCTCTTCATCCTAAAATGAAGCCAAAATCTTAACCTCAATTGATGAACATTATTATTATTGAGATATTTAAGATGCTCTAACTCCTTCTATTAGGTGGCTTTAAGATGCTCTGACTCCTTCTATTAGGTGGCTTTAAGATGCTCTAACTCCTTCCATTAGGTGGCTTTAAGATGCTCTAACTCCTTCTATTAGGTGGCTTTAAGATGCTCTAATTCCTTCTATTAGGTGGCTTTAAGATGCTCTAACTCCTTCTATTAGGTGGCTTTAAGATGCTCTAACTCCTTCTATTAGGTGGCTTTAAGATGCTCTGACTCCTTCTATTAGGTGGCTTTAAGATGCTCTAACTCCTTCTATTAGGTGGCTTTAAGATGCTCTGACTCCTTCTATTAGGCGACTTTAAGATGCTCTAACTCCTTCTATTAGGTGGCTTTAAGATGCTCTAACTCCTTCTATTAGGTGGCTTTAAGATGTTCTTAGTCATTCTATTCGGTGGTTTTAACATATTTGTTTTTGAGAATATTGTGATATTTTTTACCTTCTGTTTAACTTTTAAAATGCCAATTTCCACATGGTAAGTTGGATATTGTACATGACCTGCTTCAATATTTTTAAAGATTTTATGACATGGATTCTTAATGACAAAAAAGAAGGAGTGATCACCTATGTTTTGCTTGTATTTTTGTGTACAAAAATATGTTTTTGTTCTGCACATTATCAAAACCCATTATTAGATTGGTAATTGGTCCTGAAAATGAACTGGTCTATAGCATAAAAGCCAGGCAGTATTTCAAAATCACTGGCCTATACTGGCTCTCGGAATTTAAAAAATCACTGGGCCAATTCTGAATTCAAGCCCTGATTTCACCATCTGAATCAACCAAATTGAAAGATTTTATAGCAAAACATATGAAGCATCTCAACATAAAATTCTACCAACAAGATGTTGACAATTACACATGTTGTCAATACTAGCTGAAAAAGGTCACGACCTTTGCAGACAACATGAGATGGGACATTCTGAGAACTTACGATGATCTTCTTGAGATCATCCCACGCTGCACCACATTTCCTCTCACAGTCTGGGATCATCATCTCCGATTCCTGCTTCACTTCTTCCTGCAATATAAAATGCAATCTTCCTGACATATATAATGCAATCTTCCTGCAATAGCATAATAAATCTTATACTCTTCCAACTATGAGTAATTTTATCTATGAGTAATTTTATCTTTTGTTGTTAGAGTGCATAGCTCCATGCATAATTAATTGAAGCCTCTTTTTAATAGTTTATAAATAAAAGTGACAAATTTTGGTTGCAGAGGAACCACACCTGAAGTATAATTTGACAAAACAGAGCCCCAAGAGTGAAACATGACTACAGAGAGGTGCTGGTTCTTAAGACGCTTTTTGTGGTCAAGTTGTGCATAAACAAATTCATATTTGACTCTAAGTAGTAAACACAGTTTGAGACACCAAGCTTTTTCATGCCCATGTTATTCATGACTAAATTCGGTCTCAAATATGAATGAATCAACAGATGTACTTGTTATTATGTCCTCTGCTGCTCTTACCTGCTTTTTGATATCGTATGAATCGGCTCCTGTGTCCTTCATCTTTTGGATATGGTCTTCCATTTTTTGAGCATCCTTAGCATAGTATGCTTTCTCCTTTGCTAATCTGAAAGACGTTTCACAATTGGGGTTTATGCAATGACTATAGATTAGGAGTTTAGTAGTACAATTTTTTTCAGAAAGCAGTACAAGTTTGTTGATTTCAAGAGCCTGCAAACTTGTAAAATATGACAAATAAATACGCTAAGACAAAAGAAATGAAATTTAATTTTTCAGTTTGCACAATAGTGCCAGGATTTCTACCTTCCTTTAATTGTATAACTCTTTATATGTAATGAAACTTCTTTTTTTTCAATTAATAATTAATTGAAAATTTTATTAATTAAAAAATGGAGCTTCATGTTAAAATAAAAATTGAACTTGGCTGAGACTGTGTCTTAATTTAAGTATCAAGATATGGAGATACTTTTATATATCTATGATGCTCTTCTTGTATACTTAAAACATTTTGGATGGCCCAGAATTGATTCAATTGAATTACAAAATGGTACACAACTATTTACACTTTAACATGTACATATATATATACCGGTATATACTTGATAACAATGACCTAATATCTCAACATCAATATGTTTTGGCACACAAATTATTTTAACATTAAATATATGTTCTCCAAGTTTTCTTCAGATTTACTTTCCCAATGTGAATTCCATCAAGCAGTGGGGTATTTTTCTATTGCATGAGGGCAAATTGCATTTTAAACCATATTTCACACACTGCTTCAAGCAATGCAGGATGCAATGCAGTGTCATGCATTGTCGCACATCAAGTACTGGTGCCATTTGCTAGACACCATTGCTCTACCCTTCCACTCCAGTATTGTAAGTCACTCAAAACAGAATCAAGCACGAGAGATGGCTATGGTATCTACAGTGACCGGGAACTGTCCGAAACCGACAGATGAAACTCGGACATTTTTAACGCAATCAAACATCAAGCAAACCTTGCCTGTACATATTGCAATTGAGCTGACTCTAACACGTTATCTTGTATTCCCACTGCTTTTCAAAACATTATAAGTGTTTATTTGTTTTCACGGCACGAGTGATGGTGTCACTGTCAAATGACGTCAGAAGTGGTGACGTATCCAAACATCATCGTATAACTCAATGTAAACTCAGACAATCTGCAGGTTTACTGAATGTGTGAATTTCCCGCTAATTCTGTAAATATTGAAAGCATATCATTTTTACTTCACATGCCTTTGAAGTAGACTGTCTTCTATCGATGTGAGCAGTTTTTACAAAGTATTGAAAGGTTTTGTGAAAATCGTGAGTGAAAAACATGAAAATGTCCGGATCTGGCTGCCGGTCACTGTAGCTGTTTGCCTCTCTATGCCTATGCAGTACAAAACATTACACCTGCAGGGGCCATGCAGATGACAGGCAAGACATCATTGCTGGGACTTCTCTTATTCTATATTTGAAAACTATAATCAAAACAAGCCACAGCTTTCAAGACATGGGTTATTCACGTCTGACAACTTGAGTTTTCCATTGAAAAGTCGGTGATGACGCCAGGACTATGCAGGCATCGGCATGGCAACAATGCTGTGGCGCATGGAAATCTCAATCAATTTTAAGACAAAGTGACACCAGAAACGAAGTGGGCTTACTGTTATTTGAATATTAATAATGCTATTAATATATTTGTCAAATACAATATTGCGCTTATCTTGACAGGTGACACTGACATGGTGTGTGTACTATGAGTCATGGTCTAATTCAGTATCAGTGTCACCTCTCATACAGAACTCTCTGGACTCACTCTCAGTTATAGCCATCATAAGGAGATTTTAAATACTTCCTGTCCGTTAAAATATCATTATGCTGTCCAAGTAGTGGAATTTACTTCAGTAAATTCTCAATATAATGGTACGAATACTGATCTCTGGCAAGTTTTGTGTTTGTTTGTTTACTCACTCGTCAGAGCACTGATTACTGATTACACCGAGTACTGGTATTCACATTGTTAGCTGCAGTTCAAGAACTAACTTACCGTTTTACAACTCCTGTTTTGATCTTGATCTGTTTAAGTCTGGGATCCATGGCTGCTTTTGGTTCTTTAACTTAAGATAAATATCAAATTTACACTTTCCGATTGTTGATTCTGCTTGGAATGGTCTGCACCTGAGAGTATCACAAGAAACACCACTGACGATCACTGTGAGGAGTGCACACTGTGGAGAATGTGAGGAGTGTGCCCAAGCAAAAGGTCTCACCCCAGTAATTATGTATACCTACGAGTAGAAGCAGAGAAGTAGTACATTGTAAAAAATTCATTTCTGTCTTTGTTTGATCGTTTTTCAGTGCTAAATTGATGAAAATTCTTTAGGTTTGGCTTAGTTGGACAGTTTATGACGAGGGTTTTCTAAAATTATGCAAAAAAAATGAAGTTTGAAAGAAACTTTGCTTTTATGGAGAAAAATAGTGCCGTGTAATGATTTGTCAGCATGTGTTTTGGTGAGAAACAAGAAAACGTTTTTTAAAAAAAATGTCCTATTAATGCATTTAACTTGAGATTTTCGTGCTTGCCTTTTTTATGGTTTTATATGAAAATTTGTGAATTTTACAATATTGTAGAGCCTTAGATTTAGCTCTTGACATTTTTATTAAAGAAGTTATGATAATTTGAAATCGGCAAGTCTAATCCTCCCTGCAATAGGGGGCCTCAATTACTGGGGTGAGACCAAAAGGTCAAGGCCAAATGTTCAAGATCTCGTATTATCGCTCACTTTGACAGCTGTCATTCATTCAAAGAAAATTTTAGTTATTCGGTTCTAATGGGCTTAAAACAGTTCCATGGAAACCCAAACTGTGAGAATACGACAGATATTACATTGTGACATAATAGGAGCTAAATCTGTCTTAAAAGATGCGGCATTCACAAATTTGAAAGCAGCCTATTTGACAATATTGTGGAAAACCTCTTTCCATCTGTCACTAATAGTTGTATGTAGTGTTGTCTGTTTGTACACTCAGTCCATATTGGCTGTTATCTTGTCTATTCTATCTTGCTTCATTGGAATATTTGTTGTTAATCTGATAGGCACATTGTTCTACCTGTTTGGGCTTTCGCTGAGGGATATGAATAATGTACAAGAGCAGTACCTACAAGATGCAGATAATTGTTTCTGGGTAGCCGAAGTCACTTCCGAGAATGGTTTCAAAGAAATAGCAGGAACAATAGCAGTGGTCAGAAAGACAACAAAATTTGACCTAAAAGTGGCATGGCTCAGGAGGATGGCCGTCAAGAGCAAATTCCGACGAATGGGGATAGCGAAACAATTAGTCGAAACTGTAGTAAACTTTTGCAAGGACAGACATTATCAACAGATAGATCTGATCACAACAGAAATTCACCAACCTGCAAGAAATCTATATCTACAAATGGGATTTCAGTGTGTTGCCTTTAAACCTTACAAATATTATGGAGGATTGGCTAGAATATGGACTTATGAATTTAAATTTGACATTCAAAAGGAGCTGTGATAATCATTAAAACAAGTGCTGATTTTTAAAAATCAAGCTCACAAAAGCACCATCTGATGGTGACACCATCTGATGGTGACACCATCTGATGGTGACACCATCTGATGGTGACACCATCTGATGGTGACACCATCTGATGGTGACACCATCTGATGGTGACACCATCTGATGGTGTAGGCTTAAATGTGTCAAAAACATGGCCACCATGGACTGATGATAAATGTATGCTCCATAGACTTACAACTTAATCATGTTGAAACCTCAAACACCTCGCCCAAAGGGCAAAACAAACACAAGCAAATAATTATTGAAAGGCATAGCAAAATGTTCATCGCCAAACTCCAGTTATTATTTTTAAATTTACAATTGTTTTGTTTTGTATGTGATATGCCAAAATCATTAAGTTAATCTGATTAAAACTTCTTAAGTTTTCTTATAATATCAATAAATATAACAAGGCAGCATAATCATAAACACTCGACTGCCAAATCTTGCCAACCTTAGAGATATAAAAATACAGATATTTACTTATGGCAATAATGATAATTATATCAGATTTATATCACCCTATACCCGAATAAGTCTGTATAATGCTTTTGCCATTATTATTTTTTAAGCAAATCCATTTTCATCTGATATTTAGTCTTTTTACTTTCAAGGCAATGGTTAAAGATTTTTAAAACACATATTTCAAAAGCCCTGTGATAAAACCTTTCTTTATTTTCTTTATATGGCTATGACATATTGAATTTGTTTCCGACACTTTTTTATTGCAGAGAGTAAATGTAAGAAATAATATAATATTTATGACAAACCTGTCAGAATGTTTTGGTTTTTTTCTAAATATTTGTCTTTATTCTGAATGATATAAGTGGATGGTATGGTTTCTGACAATCAGGAAATGTTTATTTTTAAATGTGAAATTTATTGTATTTTCTTGTTCAACTGGAACTAAAATATAAAATAAAAAGAGGCTAGCAAATAAAATATTTTGGGGTGGGGGGGAATATCTTTTCAAATGTTATATAAACTTAATTTTCCCACTGTCTGTAAAATCAGCCTTTGAAGGAGGAATAGATACGCGTGTTAGGCCAAAAAAAATTTGCTTTTCTCACCACTGCCCTTTTCTATTTCTACATTTTAAAAAAATTGATGCACAATAAAAATATATTCAATGCACATTTGACACCCTGAAAAATGAATCATTTTTGCTGAAATGTACCACTTAAATAAACAATAAAAAATGATATATACATTGTGTTGGGGAAAAAACAATGAAATTTGTAAAAATAGATGAGAAACAGTACTCTTCATTTGTCTGGCCTTAGAAAATTTATATAAGTGAAGAGTCAAACATGGACCACAATCAGCTTGGAAAAAAAGGTCAAAATCAGAATTTTTTTTTTCAAATAGTAAAAGGTTTCATTTCATGTCTGATGAAAATCCTACCACAAAATATGCTTCAGGGGAAAAAAGCATTAATCCATATAAACTGACTGCAACCTATTCAACGTTACTCAAACATAAAAATTATATTTTATTTAAAAGAATAAAAATATTGAAATATAAGATTACCGTATTTACTCGTATATAAGATGACTCGTGTATAGGACGACCCCCCAAAATTGATGTTATTTTGCTTGAAAAGACCAATTTCCGAATATAAGACGAGTTGTTTTTTTCTCGAGACATCGGCACTGCTACCCTTCAAGTTTGGCAGCCATCGTCATTTCAAAAAGCGGGAGTGACGGGGACAGGCTCTTATTTTTTAAACGATCAGAGTCCATTAACTCGCATTGAAATATTAATATATTGCACAATGATTTGGGGATCCATCATCACACAATATATTAATATTTCAATGGGAATGAATATGCTTTGAATACGCTCCAATCGTTTTCGCGCCAAAAATAAGAGCTTCTCCACATCACTTCAAAATGCCGGACTCGAATTGCGTATGCATGTTAAATGGATGGATGGTTTTGTTCTAATATTGGGTAAATACCTTTATTTATCATTTAAAACGCAATTAAAATAGATCCGCTACATAATATCCGATGTATATTATTTCGAAACGCTTTGTTTTGACTTTGTTTTCACTGATTCCAATTATCAGCGTTCACAGTTTTGCATTTCGTCATCATTTCCACTGCTTTGAGTCGCGTCTTCCCTTTTCGACAGAAGTGCTTTCACACGCTGATCGATTTTAATTGCGTTTTAAATGATAAATATTAATATATATAGAGAACAAAACCATCCTTTATTTATCATTTAAAACGCAATTAAAATCGATCCGCTACGTCCGATGTCTATTATTTCGAAACGCTTAGTTTTGACTTTGTTTTCACGATTCTAATTATCAGCGTTCAGTTTTGCATTTCGTCATTGTTTCCACTGCTTTGAGTCGTGTCTTCCCTTTTTGACAAATGCTTTCACATGCGATTCGATTTTAATTGCATTTTAAATGATAAATAATGGAAATGCTTTGTTTTGTTATATCATTTAAAACGCAATTAAAATCGATCTGCTATGTCCGATATTCGTCATTTCGAAAATTTGTGGGGAGTTTGTATGAGCCATGTTTATTTACTTTTAACGCTGATAAAGTTAATTATTTTTGCCCCAAATCACCGTCTACGGGTTGCCCTTGTGTACAATAAGGCCAGCCAAACATTAACTGAGGGTTTGGGTACAAAATTCTCGGCTAATATACGAGTATGTACGGTAGTTCTTTCCTGATTCTGTGATGTCTGATGAAAGTCTCAATGGCAGTATCTGTGCCATCAAAAATAGTCATGTAAAATGGTATCAAAAAGGACCTACAAAAAACACTTGGCTTACAAAGTTTATCTTTGGCATTGAAAATATTTAATTCTGTCATTTCAATATTTTTCCTGGCTTTCTCCACAAGAATCATAAACACAACAAAGACTTTAGTTTCTGCAGATTGATTAATATTTATTGAGAGTATAATGATATTTTTTTGAGTGAACACTGTTCATTGATTTTCACAAAAAAACATAACACATTCATGCACCAATTATTATATGGAGATAATTATATACACAACAAGGTATCACAATGTTAAATAGTTTCCAACATTTGCTCTGGTAAGGGTTTTTCTAAAACTATTTTAAATACTATCTCAGAATGTTTTCTATCAAAATCACTGCACTTTGCACAACTCTTCCCGAGTATATTATGAATACAGGATGTCCAGCCTTGTGTTTTTCAAATTTTCAAGTTGTTCTCACAATTTTAAGATTAAAAATGTCCCATTTTTGTGAAAGAGTGTTTTATTGGTTGTATTAGTAACAGGTCAAGCACAAGCCTTTATTACTTTGTATTTAGTCCCTAAATGCAGAGTTCTGACGTTTTAACATTTATAGAAATAATTAGCAGTGTACTTTCATGAAAAAGCTCATATTCTTGTTTCATTCAATGGGGAAAAACTAATCAAGAATAAAGTAGCAAATGGCATTTCACCAATGGAGTTTTATTGGGGACTATAACATTATATCTTTGTCAGGTTTACAAATGCCAACTGAAGTTTATGTCATTAAGAAATTCAGCTTGATAAACAGTTCAAATTTCTTTTTGTTAATATCACATTTCCTGAAAGAGACTTTATACCTCCTGAATGCAAGTGCCGTGGGAAAGTGCAGTGGTTCAATCTTAATGTACTGAGGATATTTTTCAGACAATCTGAGTATGTTTGCTCAAGTTAGCAGAATTTATCATACAAATCAATCCACACATTTTCTGCCTCACTTTCAAAGAAATATTTAAATATTTCATTTAGTCATTTACTACATATTATTCCCACATTCTTTTCTCCCATGCTACTGCATCATTTGATGCACCCTTCTAATTTTCTCTTTATTTACATATATATTATTGCATTCTCAATGGTCTAATTTCTGGTTTGAACAGAGTTCAAGTTTTCTTGCCTTTCTTTACAAACATCCTCTTTATCCTTATTTATGGAATGGAAAAAAATATCTATATTAAACAAAATGGAATTATAACTTATTGCAAAAGCATAATCTTTAGTGACCTTTTACATAAATTATATTATGTATTTTTATCAAAATTTTGCTTGTCCAAGTAAAAGTTGTCAAGATTTTTTACAATACAATAAGAAAAGAAATTCCTGAAAATAACATTTTCCTTGTGAATTAACCGATGAAGTCATACATATATTAGGTCATGCATAAATATGACCATATAAAGTCATGCACAAGGTCATTATGGTATCTTCTGCGTTACTTGAGGTACAATTCACTTCATAATGGAATGACCCCGAGTGACCTTGTTTTGTCACCTCTATCCAGGACATCAAATTATTTGACAAGGCTGAAGATTTGCCTTGCTGTTACAATATTTTATTTTTTTAATTCGTCAAAACCCAAGAATATTAAAGTTTAAAACCAGGAATTTCATTTTCTGGACAAATAGAATATTCTAAAGAAGCAATCACTTAAAGAGGAATAGAACTAACCTTTATGACTGTTATAAAATAATATTCTCGATACTCTTTTCAATATGCTTTTCAAGTGATCACATTAATTCTGTTGTACAACTTTGAGATGCATGGCTTTCTTTTAAGTAGAGACATTTAAAATTGCACCAAATCTTATCCAAGATGCATATTATTAATTTTTTGTCTTTCCATCTTTCAAAACAATTTATTTATTTATTTGTAGTTCAGTCATTTCAAGTTGAAATGGAAGTGCACATTATTTTCTACAAGTGCCTATGAGTGCCCTCTAGAGGTCACTGGGGTCATACTTTGCCGAGGGCAGTTTTAAGGTCTTTCACAAGCATGGAACCTATGACCATCTTCTCACAGTTGACTGTGATGGTGGCCTTTTTCTCTGTGATTTTCAGCGTGATAAGTGCGTCCGCTTTGCTACCCGTTGTCTTGCTGGCAAAGTGGTAAGTGTTGTCGCTGGATGAAGGCACCTGCAAGACGTTGGCGACCTCGTACACTTTGTTACATAGCGTGGAGACCTCTGTGTTAGCCTCTGGAAGCTCTACTTTCCCCGTATTTTCTGTCATACCTGTCAACTTGCCTGGAAATATATAAAAACAACACACACAATTATCTCAGCTCTGTAAGATGGGATGAGTGATCAACCTATCATTAAAAAGAAATGTTGAATTGCATATTTTCACACAGGATTCTAACACACCTGGTCAAATGGAACAAAAACCTACAAACCATATAAAGTATTCAAATGCAGCATCATTATTAAAGTGAGAATAGGATCGACTTACTTTGTAATTTGAGGAAGTCGTTCTCTGTGACAGTGTTAGGCTGCAGCAGTTCCCCGACGGGCGCCGTGATGCTGACGCTCAGCTTCTTACTCTGCGAACAAAGCTGGAACTGAGCGGGCTGTGTCGTGTCATTGAAGTCTATCCCCATCAGCACCGTCGTAGTCTGGTTCGGGCTCAGACTGGCTATTGGCGGGAAGTCTTGGATGTCCATCCCTGGCGGTAATTTCTGAAAGGATGGGTTATATTAGTAATAACATTATATATTAATATCTCTCATTTTTGTTAAAGTTTAAGAAATAAGTTTCTTCGATTTATTTTTTATATTTTTTATGCAATCATTTAAAAAGGAATTTGTGTGAAGAAAACATTAATTTTTTTTTTTTGGGGGGGGGATCTGACTGGACCAACTCCATGGCAAATCCTGATATCATTCTGTGATAAAAAGCTAGCCAGAATATGTGAAACACAAAAAAAAGGTCAGAGGTACTGATGGACAGACATATTTATGGCAATAACCTTCAGCAATTGACTGGATGAGGGGTTAAGAAAGTGACACAGTAAGTTTACCTTATCTCCCACTTTTAGGTCCGCAATTGGCTTATCTGAGTTATTGGTGAAGCACAATTCTGTGGAAATCATTTTGGGGGAGAATATGGAGACAGTTCTTGTAAATTTGTAGGTGACAGCGAGGCCTCCACCCGTCATTCTGTTCACAAGCTCGTAGCTGCTCTGAGGATTGTAAACTGGACTCATCACCTGCAACACCAAATATATCAATCCCTCACATCAACCATATTGTGAAAAATAATACCTATCAAGAACTGCAAGATACATATGACTATAAGCATATCTGTAGCATGCATAAAACAGGATCTGGAATTATTAATTGACTTCATCTAAATAGAGGCATGGTACTCACATTATAGTTTGGTTGAGACTTGGTTTGTAGTGGAGCAGCCCCAGGTGCTGAGGGTGTCAGCATGTCCCCTGCACTGAGGGCTGGCTGCATGTCCATACTGGGGGCCTCAACTGCAATCATAAACACACACACCAGGTCATATCACTCCAGATAGAGGACAGACTCATGATACACCAGGTCGTATCACTCCAGATAGAGGACAGACTTGTGATACACCAAGTCATATCACTCCAGATAGAGGACTGTCTCATGATACACCAGGTCATATCACTCCAGATAAAGGACGGACTCATGATACACCAAGTCATATCACTCCAGATAGAGGACTGTCTCATGATACACCAGGTCATATCACTCCAGATAGAGGACAGAGGACTGTCTCATGATACACCAGGTCATATTGCTCCAGATAGAGGACTGTCTCATGATACACCAGGTCATATCGCTCCAGATAGAGGACAGACTCGTGATACACTAGGTCATATCACTCCAGATAGAGGACAGGCTCGTGATACACCAGGTCATATCACTCCAGATAGAGGACAGACTCATGATACACCAGGTCATATCACTCCAGATAGAGGACAGGCTCGTGATACACCAGGTCATATCACTCCAGATAGAGGACAGACTCATGATACACCAGGTCGTATCACTCCAGATAGAGGACGGACTCGTGATACACCAGGTCATATCACTCCAAATAGAGGACAGACTCATGATACACCAGGTCATATCACTCCAAATAGAGGACAGACTCATGATACACCAGGTCATATCACTCCAGATAGAGGACAGACTCATGATGCACCAGGTCATATCACTCCAGATAGAGGACAGACTCATGATACACCAGGTCATATCACTCCAAATAGAGGACAGACTCATGATACACCAGGTCATATCACTCCAGATAGAGGACAGACTCATGATGCACCAGGTCATATCACTCCAGATAGAGGACAGACTCATGATACACCAGGTCATATCACTCCAGATAGAGGACAGACTCATGACACACCAGGTCATATCACTCCAGATAGAGGACAGACTCATGATACACCAGGTCATATCACTCCAGATAGAGGACAGACTCATGATACACCAGGTCATATCACTCCAGATAGAGGACAGACTCATGATACACCAGGTCATATCACTCCAGATAGAGGACAGGCTCGTGACACACCAGGTCATATCACTCCATATAGAGGACAGACTCATGATACACCAGGTCATATCACACAGTTTAGTGGCAGCATCACAGTTTAGTGGCAACATATCATTTAAGCATACCCCAAACCTCTGTAAAATTGCCTGTGACCTCTCTGATTTCATTAATGCTTTAAATGATGTCTTAGAACTCAATACTTGTTGAACTTACAATCTAGATCCAGAAGCATGTCTGTCGGTTTCTTGGGTGCAGGTTTTTCTTCCTTCTTTTTCTCTGCTGTTTTTTTACTTTTCACTTTGGCGATTGGCTGCAATATAATCCAAATTGTTATTTTACATTAATGTGCCATTAAATTATTTGATATGTACCCTGACATTAAAGCTTTCCGAAAACTTTGTACAAAAGGGTGTAAACAATTAAAAATATCATTTTAATAAGGATTTCTAGACAAAATATGGAAATGTAAAGCTTTAATTTGTACCTTTGCCTTGATAATTTCTTCTTCAGATGAGCTTTCTTCTTCGCTTTCACTTTCACTTTCAGATTCACTTTCACTTTCGCTGCTACTTTCCTGTTCTTCCTCCTCGTCTTCAGACACCGCCTTCTTTTCCTTTGCCTTCTTTGTTTTAGCCTTTTCTACCTCCTTTTCAGATTCAGACTCTGACTCAGTCTCTGTTGCGGACCCGGACTCAGATTCTGGCTCCGACGCTGACTCCGAGCCAGACGCTGATTCCTCATCACTGCTATCAGCACTACTGTCCGAGCCACTGCTCATGTCTGATGAGTCTAAGCAATAAAACATAAATATTCAACATCACCACCAGATGTTTGAAGCTACCATATACTGATAAATAAAAATCAATAAATAATATTTGTAAAATAAATATTTATTTTACAAAATTTAAACAAAACAAGCTACAAAAACTTCTCAAATTATAATCGCAGGAAATCTCACCTGCTGGACTAGATTCACTGTCTGAATAGAAAGACTTCTTCTTTTCTCTGGTTTTTTGTCTTTCTTGCTGTCTACCCATGGCATGGTGACTTCAACGTTCCTGACGTTGGGATCGGGAGCAACCAGTGGGTAGCTGGGCAGCTCCTGGTAGCCATGGGCCTTGGCATTAATGATGTGAGATAGAGTCCCCAGCTGGAACTGGTCACGATCTGTTCACACAAGATAACAAGAAAAATTCCTTTAAAAAAACATTTTTTTAAATAATGTGTCTATTTCACTTGGATTTTTCAATAATTTTGATATTTTGAGGGATATTTCCTCCTGCATTTTTGCCACATCTACATGTGAATGTTTACATGTGAGAGAGCATATCTATAGTTTCAAAATATATTCGCAGGATTATCAGAAGCATGTGTGGGAGCATAAATACTGATGACATTTTCCTCATGAGATGGAAAATCTTTAACCAGGTCAGTGCCAATACATAATTTGTTGTATATCTCAG